>CM028364.1:52532436-53732436 GCA_016624345.1 Platycodon grandiflorus
GCAAGAATGCACAATCGTGACGTCCATTCCAATCACGCAACCAAGATTCACTTACAGCCTAGCCAACCCGTGTTGTCATCTTGCTATACCTATGCCACACCTTCGATGGGGCAAACAGGAGTTTCTTTAATGCTTTTGATACTTCGCATCTCAATTTAATAATAATCCTCTTTTCGCAGAGAATCAACTTATTAAGGAAATGCAGACTATAAAAGAGTTGCTTCAAGCACTGGAGTCAACTTGCCTTATCACCAAGTTTCAACCCGCTACAACGAATCTCGTTTTGTTCCAAAGAATAGCTAATGTAGAGATCCCAAAGAAGTTTTCACCCTCATATAAAGAAGTATGACGGAGCACCGATCCACAGAGCATGTATTGTCAGATCGTGAATCGATGGATATTATAAGTATCCCCTGTTTTTAAAGAAGCATGTTTCGCAGGGGTTTTGGCTCAACTCGTCAGACCAGCCTTAAAATGGCTAACAGACTTCCTCTAAACTCTATTTCTTCCTATGCTCAACTTGTCAACATGTTTACTAATCAATTTTCGTGCAACAGGCATTTGACAAGTTGACTAGTGACCTTTGCAATTGTGCAACATGTTCTAACGAGAGTCTTAAAGAATATTTGCACAAGTTTAATAAGGAGGCAAAGGACCATACCCACTGATATATGTCCACGCCTACGAAGCATTCCGTATAGGCTTGAAGAAGAACTCTATTTTATAATGAATTGGTGATGACTCCTGCAAAACAACTTGAAGAAATAAGAACAAGAGCCTTGCGTTTCATCAGATTGGAGGATGACAGCCTGGCAATGGAGAAGTCAACTGGGAGGACCCCTACTCCTCTATTTGAGCCGCTGTACGTAAAATCGATTCCCATCATTATAAGTCTAACAGGCAAACCCCCGCTAAATCCGAATCTTCTAAAGTTCATTTTGTAGATGATGATCAAGATGGGGATGATAATGACTATCCTAAAATTTCGACATCGCTTCGTGGACATTGCAGAGTCCTTTGCGCCATGGAAAATCTTGGAGACAAAGCAAGATGGCCTAAGAAGAGTGACAAGCCCACAACTTGGAAGGATAAGTCCAAGTGGTGCGCGTTTCATGAGGAGTTCGGGCATACTATCGAAAATTGTTTCGCCTTGAGGAAGGAAATTGCTCATCTATTGTCAAAGGGTCTTCTTAAGGATTTGTTGGGTAAGAAGAGGGTCGAAATGAGTCCAAAGAGCCCGATTCTGGGAGCACCTGCACCCGAGAAAGTTGCACCTCCTCCACCCACCAAGGTAGTAAATGTTATTTCGTGGATCCCATATTTGTGGTACAACTTATTCAGCAGCCAAGCGTCATGCCAAGAGTTCTAAGGAGGATCGCCGAACCGCCTCAAGGTGTCGCGACTTCACGATGGTCAAGTTATCTCCTTCGAAGATGAGGATAAGGATAACACGTTGGACCCCATCATGATGGTCTAGTTGTCCAGCAGATTGCTAATTGTGTGGTCAAGAGAATTCGATTGATGGCGGCTCGCTTAATATAATCTTCACTCACGCCTGAAGAGATGGGCATTCCTTTATCCGGTTGTGAAGAATTCGTCGCACCGGTAGGGTTCAAGGGTGAAGTGAAGCAAATGGAGAAATCAAGTTGCCTCTCTATTTGGAGGGTATGAATTATATGGAAAGGTTCTCGTGTGATCGAATGCTCATCCTCGTACAATGTCATTTTAGGAAGACCTTGGATCCACAACATGAAGGCCGTGCCGTCAACTTATCACCAAGGTCAAATTTCCAACACCTTGGGGTGTGGCCAAGTTGAAGGGAAATCGCAGCTTTCTAAAGAGTGCTACAAGGTTAATATGAAAGCAAGTTCGTCCCTCGTCAAGCATAGCAATTAAAGAAAAAGGCCCAGGATGTTCTTGAATGGAGCATGAGACGAAAAGTATTTCGTTGATGAGTCAAACCCCGAGGCCCAAGTGCAAGTTGGTACGATCTTCCATCCGAAATTGAGAAGGAGCTGATTGAGTTCTTGAAGAGTCGAAGTGTTGTTTTGCGTGGAAGCATGAAGATATGACAGAATAAGCAAGGGCATCATTACTCACAAGTTGAACATTGATCCAACCATCCGTCCCGTCCACCGTAAAAGAAGAAAGTTTGCCCATGAGCGGAACCAGATTATAAAGGATGAAGTTGAGAGACTTTTGAAGTCCAAGATGATCGTGGAAGTTCAATATCCAAGGTGGTTAGCTAATGTTGTGGTGGTAGAGAAGAGGAACGGCAAGTGGCGAGTATGCGTGGACTTCACGCACTTGAACAAAGCCTGCCCGAAAGATCCATTCCCTCTTCCTCATATTGATTCTCTAGTTGACGAGACAGTGGCCACGATATCTTGACATTCATGGATGCGTCCTCAGATATCAAGAAATTCAAATGGAGCCCTCGCACCAAGAGGATACGGCATTCATGACTCCAAAAGGTATATATTGTTATATTGCTATGCCATTTGGTCTTAAAAATGCAGGGGCAACTTATCAGAGGCTGGTGAACAAGATGTTCAAAGATCAACTTGGCAAGACAATGGAAGTCTACATAGATGATATGGTAGTAAAATCCAAGCATATTGAAGATCACGTGGAGCATCTTGCTGAGGCGTTCAACATCTTGAAAGCTTTCAACATGAAACTCAATCCGGCGAAGTGCAACTTTGGTGTTAAAGCAGGAAAGTTCTTGGGCTATATGGTGACTAAGAGAGGAATTGAAGCCAGTCCCGAACAAATCAAAGCTATTCTCAACTTGGAATCTCCCAAGAATATCAAAGACGTCCAAAGGTTAACAGGTAGAGTAGCTGCCTTAAATAGATTTATATCTAAATCATCTGATAAGTGCAGATTATTCTACGAAGTGTTAAGAAAGAATAAACTCTTCCAATGGACTGATCAACATGAGGCAGCTTTTAAACAACTTAAAGAATACTTGGTGATGTCACCCCTACTTGCTAAACCAGAACGTGGTGAGCACCTCTATTTATATTTAGTCGTATCTGAGAATGCAGTTAGTGCAGTGTTGGTGAAAGAAATCCAAGGTGAACAAAGATCCTGTTTATTATATAAGTAAGTCTTTACTAGATGCTGAAACGAGGTACTCTCATCTTGAAAAGTTAATTTTAGCCTTAACTATCGCCGCTACAAAATCGTCATTATTTTGAAACACATTCTATAACCGTTAGAACTAACTATCCCGTGAGAAATGTGTTGAGAACTCCGAGATGTCGCAGATTGGCCAAGTGGTCGGTCAAGTTGAGCACGTATGACATTTCATATGAGCCAAGAACAACTATCAAATCTCAAGCTCTAGCCGATTTTGTAGCGACTTTAGTCCAAGTTTGCAGCCGAGGTGGAACCGGAAGTACAACACTTGAAGGTAAAACAATTCCTAGATTTTGGACAGTATACAGATGGAGCTTCAAATTCCAAAGGAATTGGCTTGGGAATAGTTCAAATCCCTCAAGGTGATATCATACCTCAAGTCGTATCTTGTGAATTCAATGCGACGAATAATGAAGCTGAATATGAGGCTTTAATCATGGGTTTAACTACAGCTTTAAGTTTAAATATTACTCATATAAATGTATATGTTGATTCTCGCTGCTCGCTAACCATTTCAATGGCGCTTATGTGGCGAAGCATTCCAAGATGACTCTGTATCTCCAACATGTTAAAGCTTTGGCTTCAAAATTTCTGTCATTCTCTTTGGAACAGGTCCCTAGAGAAGAGAATACAGAAGCAGATGCATTGGCCAATTTGGGTTCAACTTGCAAGTCTATGTTGCATACTAATATTCCCATTATTTATGTTAAGTACCCGGCAATAGACCAATGATGAAAGGATATTCTGGAAAGCACACCCATTCGGGGGAATAGCACTCGGAGGTTAAGTCGGGATGGGTAAAGAAAACAGTTTCGGATGGCAGTGCGTGATTCTTCTTAATAATTTCCAGATCTGCCTCAGAAATCAAGCATTTTTCCTTATCAGGTTCTTTCAACAAATTTTGGGTTACGAAACCCTCAGGAAGACCTTCATCACTCTCGATTATGCTTAACTTCTTTCTTCCCATTTTTACAACTTGAGAAAATTATCAACAAGAAATTGAGAAGGGAACGAGGAACTCACCGGAATTTTTACTTATTTTTCTTCTTCTTGCGTTCCTCCTTGATTTCTCTCCAAAGAAAACCCTTTTTGTTAAAGATTCTGTGAAAGGGAGAGTTGGGGAAGGGTTCTAACTTATTCGAGGAAGAGGTTGTAAGCGGTTGGAAGTTTAAAGAACCATCGTGAACTTTGCCTTGGAAAGACCCAAAACCGTCCCATCAAACCTTTTTCATTAATAACCGCCGTACACTCTATCCACTTTTGGCAAACTTTTTAAATTTTTGACTCTTTATATTCTTTATTATAAAATTCAAAAAGTTTGGGGGCAATTGTTGGGCCCTACATTTTCAGTCAACCTGTTTTCAACTTGCACATAACATCTTGGTACTAACAACTTGAGTTCTCCTACTACATCTTGATCATCTTGCAGGTTGAATTATTGTTACATTAAACCCTACTTTTCAGGGAACGCGCCAATGGATGAGGAGACTGATTCAATGACGTTTCTTCATCAAAATAGCCAGCAACGGACCATTATCTCCTCCATCAACAATGTGGCGAAAATATCTCAACAAGATCAACTTATTTCCGAGATTCTAGGCCTGTTATTTTCTTTGTATTTTAGTCGTTATTTGAGGTATAAAAAGGGGATAACACCTGTATTTTACACACACAATCTCACTAGCTTAAGCTCCCTTACATACGCTCCTAGTTTTGTACTCAAACTCGATCAATATACTTTTTGGTCAAGGCAGGTTCCTAAACCTCCCGGGGTTTTGTGCCGGCGAACAAGTTGTTCAAGGGCTTTCCCTAGTCAACAAATTCCTCGTGTTCATTTCTATTCTATCCAATAATCATTGTACCCTGATTCTTATCTCTTTTGTCATTTTTCTTGTCATTGGTGATACTTGTTGAAATTTGACCGAAACAGTACCATAGTACCCCTGCGTGACAGGTTGTTTAACTTAGTGATCACAGTAAGAATTTCAATAAAGTACATCATATATTCGAAGTTGAGATATATCACCATTGAAGGATTTTCACAAAAAAAAATATTTCTCATAAGACACAATTCATATGGAGGATTATCAATAAGACATAATATGAAGTGAGAATGAAACGATGCGACAGAGTTCAAAACAATTGCCGGCACAAGTGCCGACATAGCGTATACAATGACGTTTGACAACAACAAAAATACAGTGGAAGCTTTTCGAATAAACTTATAGTTCAAATACTTAAAGAGGTATAATCCCTTACCTCGATACTCGTAGTAACGATAAATCCAAACCACGTATACTCGTACTAGTCTCGCTTGTCCAAATCTAAAGTCACAATGTATTTAATTATGTAAATAAAATATTCAAACTAAAACTATTAGCTAACTTTAGAAAAATGATATCACTGTTTTTATTCTAAATTACACTCTAATCTTAATTCTAAGCACAAACCTATTATATAATGTTTTAACTAATTTAAATAATTTATCCCCATATTAACATCCGTTAATTATTCTATCAATACTCAAAATCAGTAGGCACTTTATCAATGTCCAACATACTTTCTCAAAAATCTGTACTACCTCCAGTTACTCTCATAACCCCACACACAGACACATACACTAAACACACACACTCACACTCACATACATGATATATGCTTATACTATTATTATAAATTACACACACACACAGCATACCCAACACGCACAGCATACCCAACACGCACAGCATGCACCCACACACACACACACACTATACACAGTTCACGTAACAGCACATACAACAGCACACACACAGAATAACACGCACACATGTACAACAGTACACCCAATCTATCTTTGCATATCCTCTCTTCTATTTTGCTATTAAAAATCTATCCAAATATGAAGACAGAAAGGATTTTTTGAACTTACCCTTCCGCAGCGATCCCGTTCTCTCTCTTGGTATGTGCTGCCGCCCTCTACTCTTTCTCTCTCTCCTCTGCGTATTCTGATTTAATCTCCCTTGTACGAAACCCTTAAGTAGTTTGTTGTTCCATCCTATTTATGCTAGTATACCTAGGGTTTCTAATAAACTTAGGGTTTCTAACCGAACTTAGCAATCGGGCTCAATAATTAATATAGTAGTGCTTATTAGAGCAATAATTTTATTATTAGTCAAAGGTGGGCCAAGCCCAAATCTAATTAACTTAACTAATTAATAATATTATTACTAACAATATAATATTATTAAATTTAAGGAATGTAACACAGGCTAAGGCAGATTCAACAAAAGATTGACGGCTAGCTACAACTACAACGCCCCCATGACTCCTGTTTTGTGCTTTAACTAACACAAACACGAGATATCAAAATAAACATATTTCTTTTTCCTACAAACGTATGAATTAATTCGTACTTTATAAGATTTTCCTTAAACATAATAAATCTTGTTAATATTGTACGAGGTTTACTCACTTTACTTGCATGAATGGAACAACTTGCATATATATATATATATATATGCTGGATTTCTTCTTTATGTCTACTATGATTACTTGAAGGGCCAGTTTTTATGAAAATAGATCATTAAGTGTATAAAAATGTTAGAACAATTTATAAATAGATTATCTTTTTTTTTTTTTTTCACAAATTTGACCTTGCATGGTTGTAACATGATTGATTTCTGCTAACTTTCAGACGGTAATACAAGTAGGATTCAAAGTGATTGATGAAAACTTATGTTGATATATAAACTAGATTCATTAAAGTTGTAATTAGCTAGTAAATGGATTGGAGTGAGATTGAGTTAATTAACTGTTTGAAATTGATAAAATAGATTTTGCCATTTGATGATTTGAAATTGCGTTAATTTGTGATTTTGATTAAAGTCAAAAAGCAGTTATGTTGACCAAGTAGAATTCTGAACTACTAATCCATATTGTAGTTATGTGGATTCATACCATACCATACCATAGAGGGAATTAACTCACATGTTATTGCTAACAGGTTAAAACCTTGAGGGGGTTTAATGCAATTTTCACTAGAAAAGAAAAGAAACTTCCATGGCTCAATTTATTTGGATATCATCTTCTGTAATAAGATACTAACATAATCAAAATGAATGATAGTGCCATACATAAATAAAAATGCAGCTATTATAAAGTTGAAATTTAGCAAAGATATAATTTATATCTCAGTTTTTCCATGCATATCTTAAATACCATCGACCTTTGCCTCTAATACTGTAATCTTTAAAGTAAAAACCATCGGAACGCACCATCCATTCGCATCTACCTGGTTCATCGAAAGGGCCTCGTGAACTACATGTTGGCGATATGCGATAATTAAAAACGTCAAACACCCTTTGCTTTGAGTGCCACCAAAAATGGCAGAAAAAAAGAGTCGTTCCTAAGATGTTTTCGTTGAAGGACCAATGTAGATCCTCGGAAATAGTGAGATTGTGATATCCTATATCATCGTCTCTTGACTGGCAATGAACCCACACCCTCTCATTGAGTCCATTAGTAACATGAACCTCGATGATGTTTGGTTCAAATGGAATACCTTTAGAACCTGGAGAACCTTTAGAACTAGTGGAGCAAAGGACGCAAAGTATGATAAAACATTTAAGGCAAGAGGGAGCTCTTCTAATGACACAATTCATAGCTTTATATTGCAGAATGATCTCTTAATTAGCTCTATCTCATGTTATTGCTCTCTTCTAGTAAATATATATAAACAAATGGGAAGAACTGGTAACTATGAAGTCATACTTATTATTACTCCCTCCGTCCTGAAATTATTGTTTGACTTTTTTTGGTCAAAGTATTGTTTGACTTTAATAGCAAATTATTATTTAATAGCAAATTATTATTTAATAGCAAATTATTGGTCAAAGTATTGTTTGACTTTTTTTGGTCAAATTATTATTTTTTAATAGCAAATTATTGTTTGACTTTAAAGTACTACGAATTACATGTTTTATGATTTTTGAAAAAATAAAAAAATATACGTCAAATTTGCGTTTGAAAAATGTCCTGTTTGACCAAAAAAAGTCAAACAGGACAATAATTTCAGGACAGGGGGAGTATTATTTTTCTTTTTCTTTTATTGAAGATCTCAGATGTCAATTATAAAGTGAAACATTTTCAATTTACAGAATCTAAATGCTAAATTGAAATTCAATTTACATAATCTAATACATGAACAAGCATTTTCTTACTATTGATAAACTTTTCGTGAGCAAATCCATACAAGTTGAGAAAGATAATGTCAAACTGATTGAATTCATTTAATTGATTTCCAAATACTCCCTTCGTCTCCCAAAAAAAAAAAAAAAAAATTCTATTTCTTACTTTTCTTAAACCTATTATCAACAACTTTTGTTTTTACATGATTGTTAACAGCAGATTTTTTATACTCAACTTCCTTATTGGATTTCATTTGAGAGCTCGATTTGCTTACCTTTGTAATTTATTTTCCTATGTTTTCCCGGTTTTTTTTTGGGATAAACAAAAGGTATTTTAGAGTAGCGAAGACCCTGCAATTTCGTTTGTTGGGAGATTGTTGTCATAGACTTCTTCTTAAGCAGAAACTTCAGTTGTCTCAACTTCTTGAGAACAAGATGGACTTCTTACCTTAAACTCACTTTGATATCCTACTCCAGTTTGTCATTACTTTATTTTTGAATGGAGAGTATGGTATCAAAGTTTCCCTTAGACCTATTCCAAGCGTCAATGACCTTTTGAAGCTCATATTTCTCAGAATTGAGCTTTTTAATATGTTCAAGAAGGAATTACACCAACCATTAGGACTTGACCTGATGGCCAGAGCACTGGGACACCACAATGGAGGTCCTGGGTTCGAATCTCCCAGTGGTTAGAGTGGATGATTATCCCTCCCTAATTAATATTAGGCGCCTCTGGGGGGGATTTTAAAGGAATTTCAGAGAATTTGAGGGATGTGTTAGTAACCATTTGACTTACAATGGGGCTTGCCTCGAGATGGGTGAGCCTCCAAAAAAAAAAAGAAGGAATTACACCTTTTCATTCAGAGATTTGTTCTCTTTTTTAAATTTTGAACTTTCCATTTGTTGACAGTTGAGATTCTGAATCTATGTCAGCAATGAGGATTTCTCAGAGACAACTTTCTCATGTTTTTTGGTAAGAGTCGGTTACGCAGTTTTGAAGGTCCCAAATTCTTCAAACATTTTTTTGTTGAACTTGATGAGTTCTTCCCTAGAAGGTTCATCAAACTCATCTTCATCCTATTTAAATGGTAGTGATCTAACTTCCTTTCCTGAGTCATAGGGTGATTCTCTAGCCATAAGAAAAATGTTTGCTTCTTCAGCAAAGTCACATGAATCTTCCTCATCAGAATCAGTATCACTCCAAGTGGCCATCTTTTACTCATTATCGTCCTTGACAATCATCCCTCTTGGTTTTTGAAATTTTAAAGAAGGACGTTTTTTTTATAAAACTCATATTTAGGCTTAGGACCATTAGAGGCGTATTGACCTGGCTTCCTACAATTAAAATAGACAAGTTCATTTTCTTTTTGAGGCACATCAGCATTTTCAGAAGGCTGCTAGTAGGAAAGTTTTTTGTTAAACATGTTCATTTGTTTATATTTCCTGACGATCATGGCAACAAGCTCGTCAGAGAGAATATCATCACCATCAATAGATGTGGATGAAGTTTCAATAGGTTTCGAACATGATGGTTCTTCAGATATGGTTGGTAAAGATAAGTTTTTAAAACTCTTTTCCATTTCTTGAGCTTTATCATCTCAAGTTCACAAAGCTTAAGACTTGCATAGAGGGCTTTGAGAGTCATCTGGTACAAGTCTTTAGATTATTTCATATCAGTTATCTTTACATGTCATAGGCTGCCTAGAGATGCCAAAAATCTCATGTTCATTTCCTTTTTTTTTCATAAACTTTACCTAAAGAGTAGCATGAGTTAATTACCTCATAGAATCTGTCATATGCATTCCTGAGAGTTTCATTTAGATCTTTCTTGAAAGAATCAAATTGTTGAATGCAAGTGTATAATATGTTGTTCCTTGTCTCTATATCTTCTTCTAGGTATTCCAGTACTAGAGCATCCCATATCTCCTTAGCTGTTATGAGGTGGATGATTTGCTGGTAAGTGCTTGTGTCTATGCAGCTGGTAATACTGTTTATAGCTTTTCCATCTTGTGCATCATTTCTTCTGCCATCATCATTCCATTCGTCTTCTGGCTTACCTATTTTAGCGGCAGCACCACCATGAATTGCAGCCAATGGATTTTCATTCTTTGGGGTCTTTGGACCTTGAATAACACACGACCACAAATGTTTATCAATTGAATTCATATATCTCATTACTTTGTCCATCCACACATCAAAGTGTTCTTCATTGCGTGATTCACATTTGAAGTTTGCATCATATGATGAGCCATTTTATCTTTAATCTCTCAAGAGTTATATCTCGAAAAAACTAGTTTTCAAAGAGTTAAGCTCTGATACCAATTGTTAGTCCCGATAGACTCAAATAGGTTAGAAGGGGGCGTTGAATAGCTTATGTCCAGCTTAAAAACTTTTTCAAGTTTTACTTCTCAAGACAGTAAGTAAGTTAGAAAATAGCTGGCAACGGAATAAAATGAGATGGTTTAGGCAAGCAGAGTATCTCATAAGCTACAGAATCAGCAATCTTAGATATGAAGTTTCAATGAGAAGAAAACAAGTAATGCAGTTCAAATCAAAAGCTCAAAGTAAATGAACAAGTATTTGAAGTGATTCACACTATGAATAAATGTTACATTCACTACCAAGATGGTCAACCTTAGATTTTAAAATATGCACTATTTCTCAGTGTTCAAAAAAGTGGGGCTAGCCGTCCGCCTAGTCGCTAGGCGCCTCCAAAACACCGCAATTACGACCAAATCGGACAAAAAATTACCACCGCAACAAATCGCCACCTAGGCGTCCTAGGTGCCGACTAGTCCCTTAGACACTGCCTAACGCCCAGCCGATTAGGGCTCAAAAGTCAAAACGACATCTGAGATCCCGTCGGAGAGAGGGGAAGAACGTCGGTCGGTGAGAGAGAGAGAAAGAGAACGTGTAAGGAAAGAGAGAGAGAGAGAGTGAGAGTGAGAGAAATTAACTTATTTAAAGAGAGCGAGAGCGAGAGAGAGATTGCCGTCGTCCCCTCAAGATCTGTCTGCCGTCGTCCCCTCGAGATCTACCGCATCTATCTGTCGTCGTCTTCGTTTGTCTTCTGTGAAAGAAAGAAAGGCGTATTCTTCTTTTTTGATTTTTCCCTTTCCTGGGCTGTGAGTGGGCTGTGAGTGTGACTTTGAAACTTGTGAGATAGAGAGAGTTTAATTTTTACTTTTTAGCCTTTAGGGTTTTACTTTTCAAAATAACAACTTTTCCCCTCAAGTTATTAAATTTTTTCCTGTCCCCCTCAAGTTATTAAAGCATTATACTAAGTATTTCTCCTCTCCCTCAAGTTATTAAAGTATTTCCCTTTTCCCCTCCATTTTGAAATGATAGTGAATTTGATTTTAATTTTTAACTTTTAATTTTTAATCATGTAATGTGATCATTACTTTTAATTTATTTGGTCATATTTAGTTATTTACTATTGTTGTAGCAAGTTTGGTATGGACCTACAGTGTAATTATGCTTCGATTTTTAGGCCCCGACTAAATCTCGACTAGGCCCCTAGGCGCTAGGCCCAGCTCTGGCTCCTAGCGTCCGGCTAGCGATTTTTAGAACACTGCTATTTCTACCACTAAAGTTTAGTACAAAAATTACTAATGGATTGCGTATAAAATGATTTGACCAAGTGTTTTGGTGAGAGTTAAAAATCTGACAGATTTAAACTCTAGTGTGCCTTGAACAGAAAATGATTGCAGTCATTGAAGAGCTGTAAAGATTGGAATTTGAGTGTGTTGCTCTTCGAAGGATTGAATACTAGAGTGACAGTTTCTTAAAAGCTTCTTGAATACACTGAGTTCTTGAGTAGTTGAAGGAGCAAGCACACCTTCTGATCCTCTGTCTTCCAATGGTTCAGATTCAAGCTTTTTCTTCGCATTTCCTTGCCTCTTCAGGACCCTAGGTTAGTTCCCTTTAAGCCTTACTCCACTTCCTTCCATTTGTCACCTGTTTTCAAGTTTTATTTTTCTCTCTTCCGGTGACCGGCCGGTTTCTGGGTAGGGTTCCGGTGACTTTAAGATTTTTAAGGTTCCGGTGAGTCTTGTGCGTCACTTAACTTTCGTCCAGGTCGATCTATCCAGGTCATAATGTCTTCTTTCCATAACCATTCTTCCCACGAGCTCCTCCTCCTCGTGTTCTCTGTCTGTGAACATGAGGATCAAACGTGCCAACGATGGTCCCATGTTTTCCAGGTTGCACAAGGGGCATGCAATCTATAAGACCGAGGATAGTGACTGGAAGGTCGTTTTTCCGAGCGAGGCCAAGGATTTGTTGACCTCATGGGGTGCCAATCTGAATGGTCTGGTCGTTCCTGCCGACGATCCATATAGGGTAGATGATATTCCTTTTGGGACCTCGATGAGGATTATCGAGAAGTACGATGTTACCATGTCCGGGCTTTTGTACTTGTATTTTGATGAGCACCGGGTGGCTAGTAAGGTCGCAGGACCTTTGAGGGTTTCTACCTCAGCATCGGTCGCCTCGTTTCTGGACGCCAATCATATACTGCGAGCTCCTCGGAGCAAGAAGAGGAAGCCTAAGCCTGATGTTAATGCCGGAGATGTCGCGAAGCGCGCCTTGCGAGACTGGAGAAATAGGATGTCTGTTGCTGATCTGGGTATATGGACCGCGAAATACCCCTGTAATTTTGATGACTATCGAGGTCATGTCCCTGACCCCGAGCTCGAACTTCTCGACCTGAGAAATATGCGTGGACGAGTGGGCTTTATTATGAGCTTCTTTGAACTGGGCCTTCGATTTCCTTTGGATCCTTTTATTTGTGAGTTTCTTGACGCTACTTCAACCGTTCCCCTTGATCTTACCTGGAACACCATGAGAGTCCTTATCTGTTTCACTGCGAGCACGCGTATACTTAGATTCGAGCCGAACTTGACCATATTCTGTCATTACTTCCACCTTGACCGAAACAACAATCGTCTTCAAGCTAAGAGCCAAAATTATCGGGTAAAGTTATTTTCTGATCCACCTAGCAAGGTTTCGGGCTGGGCTGATAAGGTCATCATGGTCGAAAGTCGATTTGGGTCAACCAAGGAGCCTTATACTTTAGTACATCAAGCTGATCTCGACGAGTATGACAGGTCGGCCAAGCAGGCCTTGGAGGCTCCTCTTGGTGTACGGGGTAACACTCAGGTTTGGTGTTACAACTGGAGGAGGATAGTTCAAGATGAGAACCTCCTCGTTGTTGTCGGGCTGTCCCCGTTGAAAGTTAACGGCCTGGAGTCGATGTTTACATTTCCTCCCTTCGAGAGTTTCCCAGGGTGGATATTTCATAAGGACTTCGTGCTCCATCAGCACTGTCTGGGCTGCCGGAAGGACCCCGAGATGGGATGTGTCCATGGTGTTTTGCCCTCGTTGAATCCCTAAATGTATTCCCTGTGCGTTTCTTCTGTCCTTTTATTCATGTGTATTTTTTATAAGTTCTTGACCTTTCTTTATTATTGTGCAGAGATCGAGGATGTGGATGCCATGAGGAGGAGCTCGAGCAAACGTGCTCAGGCAAAATCAGATCGGTCAGAGCAGCTAGGTCGAGCTCGTGTTGCTGCAACCTTGGCGTGTACCGCCGAGGTTCTCCCCACCGTGATTCTGCCTGTTGATAAAGGCAAAGAGAAAGTGTCGGGCTCGAGGGTTCCTGCGAAGCGTTCCCTATCCATGTCGGCCTCTGCACTAGCCAAAAAGTTGAGGGTCGAGGAGCCCGTGAAGGCTGCTGAACCCGTGGTGCCCATTGGGTTTGTTCGTCTTACTGGGCATGACGAGCTTGCGGAGCCTGATGTTACTAGGCGAGCTTCTCCAGTTGGGAGTATACGGAGTGTAACCAGCCCTTCCACCGAGGTGCACTCCGTTCCCAGTTCGGTTACCCCTCCGCGGGTTGGGCCTGCATTGAGTCCTGGGGCTCACTCCCTTGAATTTGGCAAGAAGGCTGTCCTTGATATTGCCGATAAGGGATTGAGTGAATCCTTCGATGATTGTACTCTTTCTCGCCTGGCTGGCATTACGGGGATCAACCTTACCCATGTAAGATGTCTCTACTGGACCCCCTCTTTTGGCTCTTTCTTGCTTAGCTCCTTATTGATTTGTCTTTACCTTCGCAATTCGCCGCTGACATCAAGTCTTTTGCAAACAGGCTGGCTCAGGCACACAAAGATAGGCGCGAGTCTGCCGAGCGCGTTGCTGAGCTAGAAAAGGAGAAGTTAGAGAGTGTCAGCAAGGCCGAGCTCGAGGAAGCCCTAGCTCGCATTACTGAGTTTGAAGGTTCTACTGCCAAGGCCCAGGAATATATCAGGCTGAGTCAGGATCTTGCTGCTAGCAAGGTGGAAGAGGTGAACCGCGTTTCTGAGGAGGCCGATCAGCTGAGAGAGGAGCTCACTATTGTAGTGGCTGAACGGGCCCAGCTTCGGGCTGACCTAAAATCGGTGCAGGGAGAAGCCCTGACCACTCAGGGTGAACTTACAAAGACAAAGTTGAGCTTTGAAAGTAAGGTGTGCGAGCTGGCGAGGCAGCTGGCTGAGGCGAGGAAGGCGGCGAGCCCGGGCACTGCTGTTGCTGAGTTTAAGAAGTGCTCGTCCTATATGGACGAGATTCTTTTTTATTATGACAAGGGCAAGGCTCAGATCTTGCGTGTGGCGGCAGCATGCGGGACTCCTCTTCAAGAGTTGGTTCGGTGGGGGAGTACTGAGCTGAAGGGCGATCTAGCTCGTCGGGGGCATGAGCTCGTGCCCTATCAGCCTGAAGAGCTTGAGCTGATCGGTAGGAAAGATGCTGAACTGGGTCGTGAGCCATGGGTCCCTCCTTCCTCCTTTGACAACAATGTTCCCTATTTGCTTGACGCCCTTGTTGACGGCGAGGAGGTGGACTTCGATGGATATTTCAAGTTGGAAGAGTTTGAGGGGGCCAAATCAAATCAAGATGATCATGCTCGGTCCGTTCATGAGGCTGAGAGTCGTGATGACCCCTAGTCCCCGCTGCGTTGGATTGGATCTGGCCCTTGTGCCTTGTAACTGAACAATCTTTTGTTTTATATTTTTGCCCATTCGGGCTTGTAAATAATTTGATTTGTGTATAAGTATGAGTTTGCTTTATCTGATATGTTGTTTGCTTGTTTTACTTGGCGTTTTTGCACAAGTATTTTCTGTTCTTACGATCTTTCTTCATCATGGTAGAGAGTAGGTCGTAGGATGACTTCGGCATAGCGAGGTGCCTTTTTACATACGATCTTCTTCATCATGGTGAAGAGTAGGTCGTAAGTTGACCTCGACGTGGCGAGGTGCCTTTTTACTTACGATCTTCATCATCGTGGTGAAGAGTAGGTCGTAAGTTGACTCGACGTGGTGAGGTGACTTTTTGCTTACGATCTTCTTCATCATGGTGAAGAGTAGGTCGTAAGATGACCTCGACATAGCGAGGTGCCTTTTTACTTACGATCTTTTTCATCGTGGTGAAGAGTAGGTCGTAAGTTGACCTCAACGTGGCGAGGTGCCTTTTTGCTTACGATCTTCTTCATCGTGGTGAAGAGTAGGTCGTAAGGTGACCTCGGCGTGGCGAGATGCCTTTTGAACAATTTTAAGGAAAGTAAATTTGAGGTTGACGCAAGATAGGAGAAATTTTTCTTTTATTGATAATTTCTGGAAATGTATTACATTAGTGATAGTATTTCTTCAGGTGATCAGCATGCCAGGGGTTTTTTAGCAAAATATCATCCTGCTCAGCTACTCGATATGTCCCTTCTCTGATTATGCATGTTATTCTGAATGGTCCTTCCCGATTTGGGGATAGCTTGTTTCTTCCAAAATTTCTGTCTGTTACCTCAATCTTTCTGAGTACCCAGTCTCCTATGTTGAAGGATCTCGTTCTGACTCGTTTGTCGTGGTGAGTTTTAGCGAGCTGTTTGTAGTTGATCATCCTGAGTCTTGCCTCTAGCCTTCTTTCCTCTAGGTAATCGAGGTCTAGCCCCCGAGTTGTTATGTTATCCAGCTCGTCGAAATGGGCTACCCTCAAGGATGGTAGGGCCATCTCTACTGGTGTTATTGCCTCTGATCCGTATACTAGTATGAAGGGTGTCTCTCCTGTTGAGCCTCTGACCGAAGTGAGAATCCCCCATAGTACGATAGGTAGCTCATTGAGCCATTTTCCTTTCTTCTCGTCTAGATTTCTCTTTAGGGCATGAAGGATTTTCTTGTTCCCTGCTTTGGCCTGACCGTTTCCTTGCGGGTGAGCAATCGAGGACTTCCAATGCTTGATATTCATCTGCTCGCATCTCTCAGTAAACTTGGTGGAGAACTAGGTGCCATGGTCGGACACAATGGCTCGAGGTAGGCCAAATCGGCACCAAATATAATCATGTATGAAGCTGATTGCCTTCTCCTCGGTTATGGTGGCCAATGGTTTTGCTTCTACCCATTTTGTGAAGTAATCTACTGCCACTATTAAGAACTCGCAGCCTCCTTTGGCCTTTGGGAAGGGCCCTATGAGGTTGACCCCCCACATGTCAAATGGCCAAGCTACGACTACTAGTGTTTGTGGGACTAACGGTAGTCTTGGGATATTAGCAAATCTTTGGCACTTGTCACACTTTTACACGTAGGTCTCCGCATCTTTCTGCAAGGTCGACCAGTAATAGCCATGGAAGATGATTCTGTCTGCTAGCGATCTCGCACCTGGGTGGCCCCCACATAATCCTTCATGGACTTCGGCGAGGAGGTCTTCCACTGTCTCTGGTTGGACACATCTAAGTAATGGCTTGGTGAATGATCTTTTGTATAGTACTCCAGCGATCACTGTGCAACAATCTACTCTCTTTCTTAGTAGCTGGGTTAAGTCTTTTTCTCCAGGCAGTATTCCCTGTTCAATATAATCTTGTATCTCATCTATCCAGCATCTTTCGGTGGAGTTGATGGGCATGGCCTCCTCCCTGTTTATGGATGGTGTCTCAAGGGTTTCCAACCATACATCTGGAGGGAGGTTGCTGATTTTGGATGATGCAATCATGGATAGGTTATCAGCTCGCATGTTCTCTGTCCTGTCCACCTGTTTCAGCTCCCAGTATTTAAATTTTTCTAATAGGCATTTTGCAAGCTCGTAGTATTTGGACAATGTAGGGTGATTAGCCCCATACTCCCCCTAAACTTGCTTCACGACGAGATGGGAGTCGCTGAAGATGACGACCTGACTGACCCTAAGCTCCAATGCGAGCTCTAGTCCTACTATCAGAGCTTCATATTCTGCCTGGTTATTGGATGCTTGGAATTTGAACCGTAGTGCCTTGCTGAATTCTCCCCCTTCTGGTGGGTGTAAAGATAAGCCTGCACCGCTACCTGCCTTGCTTGACGAGCCGTCTACATAGAGGGTCCAATGGCGAGGTGGTCGAGGACATGACGAGCTGGCCATTTTTATATATTTGGGCGGGCTGGGGAGGGTTTGTCGAAGAGCTCGGCTTGACCTGTGTGGTGGCCGAGCTTTGATCTTTTTTGACAAACGAGGTTTCAGCGATGAAGCCCCCAAGTACTTGGACTTTTACTGCTTTGCGTTGCTCGTATGTAATATCGTACCCTGAGAGCTCGACTGACCACTTTAACATTCTTCCAGCCATTTCGATTTATGAAGGATTTGCCTGAGTGGGAGGTCGGTGTATACCGTCACGACGTGGGCCTGGAAGTACTGAGTCAGTTTTCATGCGCCATTATCAGGGCCAGTACTACTTTTTCAACCTTCAAATATCTTGACTCTACATCTGTGAGTGCGTAAGAGACGTAGTATATTGGCTTCTGGGTTGCGTCTCTTTCACTTAGTAGGACTGCGGCGATAGCTGTATCTGAGGCGGCGAGGTAGACGTAGAGGTGCTCTCCTGGTGCCGGGTTTGTCAGCAGTGGCGGGCTGCCCAGATAAGTTTTCAGCTTGGCGAAGGCTTTATCACAGTCTTCATTCCAGGCGAACTTCTTGCTTCCTCTCAGCGTCTTGAAGAATGGAAGGCTCTTTTCTGCTAATTTTGCTATAAATTTTCCCAGAGCCGTGATTCTTCCATTCAGTCGCTGTACCTCTCTAATCGAGCTGGGAGCCTTCATGTCAACCAGGGCTTAGATTTTTTTCGGGTTGGCCTCTATGCCTCTCTCATTCACCATGTATCCCAGGAATTTCCCTGCCTTTACTCCGATGGCACATTTGACTGGATTGAGTTTCATCTTATTTTTTCTCAGATTTAAGAAGCTTTCTTTCAGGTCGTCGACGTGGTTGGCCTGTTTTGTTTTGATGACCATGTCGTCGATGTAGGCCTCCACGTTTCTTCCCAGCTAGTCTCCAAAGACCTTATTCACCATTCATTAATAAGTAGCCCCTGCATTTTTGAGCCCGAAGGGCATCATTTTGTAGCAATAGATGGCTCCTGCTGCTTGGAAGGCCGTCAACTCCTGGTCAGCCAGCCACATGCATATCTGGTGGTACCCCGAGTATGCGTCGATGAAGCTGAGTATCTTGTGGCCTGCGATTGCATCCACCAGCTGATCTATCCTCGGTAGTGGGTACCAGTCTTTGAGGCAGGCTTTGTTCAGGTCCGTGAAGTCGACGCACATCCTCCACTTTCCACTTGTCTTTTTGACCATTACCACATTCGCGATCCAGGTCGGATAGAAGACTTCCTCAATGATGTTTGCTTTGAGTAACTTGTCAACTTCATCCTTGATCGCTGCCTGTTTCTTGGGGGAGAATATCCTAGGAGGTTGTTGGACAGGGGTTATGGTTGGATCAACATTCAGCTTGTGCATAGCGACTTCTTCGCTAATTTCTTACATGTCCTCTGTCCTCCATGCAAACACGTCCTTGTTTTCCCGGAGGAATGCTATGATTGCCTCCCTTTCATCTTTGTCAATTTCTAGCCCGACCTTGATTTTTTGTTCTGGGAAGTCGAAGTTGATGACCACCTAGTCAAGATCTTCATGGGGCTGGATTTCCGGCTGATCCCTTGGATCTAGGCTCTCTACCGTGACGACTTTGTTGGGTTTCTTTGTATCTCCGTTGGCGATCGGGTGTGAGTCGGCCTACTCAGTGTCTGGGGTGGGCACGTCGGGCAGGTCGTCATCCGGGCCTTTGTCGGGCTGAGAGGTAGAGAGATCCTTTCGTAAGAGTCCTTCAGCGATCAGGGGCGAGTCGGCATGCTCCGCATCCGATCTGGATACGTCAGGCATGTCGTCATCTTCGTAATCTTCTGTGTACGGGCTGGAGAGGCCAGCCCGCGCTGATTGCTATACTCGGCCGTTGGAGGGGTTTAATTCGGTACCCTCCTTAATTATTATTGACTTCAGTTGCTTGTCATCGTGGTCTGCTTGATGGACCTCTTCGTGGTCAAAAGTCACTTTCCTTTTCCCCTTAAGCCGAGCCTCTTCTGCCTTTTTCTCTTCGAGGAGGTGATTCAGGGTGCTTTTTGGATCATTCTTCACCTCTCCGACCCCGTTGTCTGTGGGGAATTTAATTTTCTAGTGAGCCGGAGAAATCACCATCTCGAACTTCGTTTGGGTAGAAAGGCCCAAAATGGTGTATGGAGAGGGAATATCGAGGACCAGAAAGGTAATGACCTCGGTGCGAGAGTTGTCTTTGGTGCCGAGGACTACCTTAAGGTCGACTGTACCCTTCACAGCGACCTTGTGTCCGGTGAAGCCTTCCAGCTTGATTCCACTCGGAGTCAGGTGCGAGCTACCCAATCCTATTGCCTGGAAGCACTTGTAAAAGAGGATGTCCTTTCCTGCTCCGGTGTCGATCAGCACCCTTTTCACCCTTCCTTTGCCAATTTTTGCTTCGATGGTCAAAGCATGCCCCTGGCAGAGGGGTTAGCAACCAGCTCGCTGGGTAGGAATGTTATTCGGTGGGCTGACAGTGCGATTGAGACTGTTGATTGCCGTCTTAAGCTTGGTAATGCTCGACAATTCCTCTGTGATTGTATTGACCAAGACCTCGTCCTTGTCCGCATTTGTCCTCGGGGCCTCCCTGGTCCTTCCTCTGTTGTCTCCTTCTCGCTGCTCATATCTTTTGAGCTCTCCCTATCAATTAGCTTCTGTATCTCCTTTTTCAGCTGAATGCAGTCTTCAGTCGTGTACCCGATGCCATTGTGGTAGGCGCATCTTTTGTTAGGGTTTCGAGGGTAAGGAGTCTCTCTCTGCGGTGGAGGTCGGCCAATCCTGTTTTCCTGTAGAAGAACGTTCATAATCTGCTCCCTGGTCGTGTTCAAGGGGGTGTAGAACTCTTCTTTCTTAGCCCATTTGTTCTTCCCCTTTCTTTTGCCGTTCCTGCTGCTATTTCCCTCTTTTTTCTGGTCCCCTGACTTATCTTCATTCTTCTGTTTCTGTGCCCCCGAGGATTTTTGGTCCTCCTTTTCTTGATCTGCTAAGGTTTTCTCGACGTTCCCAATATTTTGTGCGGCGGTGTACATCTCCGCACTAGTAGTGGGTGGTCGCATGCCGATTTCAAATAATAACTTAGCAGATCGGCACCCGGCTTGGAAGAAAGCCATTATGGTTTTGTCAGGGACGTTTAATAATTTTTCGGCAACACGCTTGAATCTGTCCAAGTAGCTCTCCAGAGATTCTCCAGCTCGCTGCTTAATCCCGCAGAGGTCAGATTCCTTCTTGGGGAGGTCGCCTGCTGATGAGTAATTCTTCAGAAAGGCCTTCTTCAGGTCATACCAATCTCTGATGGAGCCCTCTTCTAGCTCTTCGAACCAGTTGAGGACGACCTCCTCAAACTTGCTGACAAATACTACACACCACAGATCCAAATCTATGGTGCACACCCCCATCTTTGCCTCGAAGCTTGATATGTGGCTTCGAGCATTTGTGTTCCCTTGCATAGCTTTTCAAAGATGGCAGCTTCAGGCGATGATTTGGAGGAGTATCCCTGATTCTTCTGCAGAAGGCTGCTGTCACGTTCCCTGATAGCTTGCCTTCTTTACCTCTTTTGAGGGCTTCCAGTCACTTATTCATCTTGCGCAGTACCTCGTCTTCCAGGTCCCTGCTCCTGCCCCTCCTTTTAGATCGGCGGTCGTGGCCGTCGATCTGGGAGTATTTATGTGAGGATGCATCACTGCTGGAGGTACTGTGCTGGATGGACCTGCGTTTTGACCTGTAGGTGTGGTCCTCCTACGTCCTTCGAGGTCGCTCCTCGTCACGTTCCATCCGGGAGGACCTATAAGATTTGTCCAGGCTGGGATTTCTAGCTCGGGTCCCCATTCTGGAGTGTACGCTTCCCCTAGCCGCTCTTTGTCTGGTGTTCCCATGTGATCTTTGACGCTGGGTTTCTGGTTGTCCTCCACCTTTCGCCCCAGTTGACTTTTAGCACTCACCCTGGGAGCATCAACCCTAGACCCCTCATGGCGACTGTCAGCCCGCAGGCCCCTAAGCTCGTTCCTTCCAGGTCGACCATCGTGGTGATCGTTTCAAGGAGGATGCGAGCTCGGGGTTGGTAGCTGAGGTGGCTGGGCAGCTAGTTTGCGGGACAGTTCGTATTCACGTATCTCCAGCTCTCTCTGTTTTTCCAAGAAAGCCTTCTCCTTCCTTATGTGCTCCAACTCGGCGAGGTCGATCTCTTGCTGTGTAAGAGGCAACCTGTCTCCTATCATGATGAGGTCGTCCTTATCTCCTGAGTCCTCGCCGTCTGAGGAAGTGGGAGTTGCTGTCTGACCATCCCGGTTCGCCCTAACCGGTCCTTTGGCAGACTGGGCTGCTTTTTTTCCTAAAGCTTTTTTCCTCATTGCCCTAGCCAATTTCTGAGCTCGGGTATTTTGATGAAGAGGGAGCCCTGATGAGGGCACAACAGGTGATTCCTTCTCGGGCTGCTCGAGAGGTTGGCCAGCTGGTGGAACAGGTACAGGCATTGCCGAAGTCGGCGCTGGGGCTACTTGCTTGGAGACTTGCTTGGAGGTTGTCATGATTGATCACAGAAGACTTCAGTTCCCAGCAACGAAACCAAACTGATCACGCAAAAAGGTTGTGGGTGACCGTGTCTGATTCACGTGTGTAAGGATTCCGGCTTGAGTTGCAGGGATTACCCTTAAAGTCTGAGTAGCTTGAAACCTGTGATCAACAAAGAACACCGTAAGGGGGGCTGGGTTGTCCCAGCGATAACCCTCAGGCGTGAGAATTAGCAATACTTCGTAGGAGAGGTAAAGCTAAAAGAGTAGTAAGCAAGTATTCTGCATGTACCTTATGAGGCTTGTTGAGGGTGCTATTTATAAGGAGATAGGTCATAATCCTTTAAGGTTTCGGAATGTGAGGGATATGATCAATTTCCATGTCTTTCGGATTATGTTTCCTTGTCTGCTTAGGACTGACATATATAGAGTTTGCAGCAGGACTTTTCCCAGGGTAGAGGTGATTCCGTATAGGACTCTGTTTGCCGAGCTGAGAGGGGTAATATCGAGGTCGGCCTGGTATTCGTCTAGGTCGCTCGATGTTAATGTGGTCGAGGTCGACCTGGTAAGTATCCAGGTCACTCGATGCTTGCGTGGCCGGCCTGGGATGTTTCCAAGTCACACTGTGGTCCCTGTGGTCAGCGTGCTGGGAGAGGATACTGGTGAAGTTGGCGACCTGTCGTAATACGATTGCCTGGTCGCTGTATCGATGTGGGCGTATTCCACCTCGGCACTTGCCCAGCTGGAGCCTATGAAGTCACGATGTCTGCCACGTGTCCAGCTGAAGGCTGAGGTCGTTCAATAAGGACCTTCTCTCGCTTTATGAAGGCTGCTCTGGGCAGCAAATTAATGCCTCGAAATGTTGCTTTATTTCTAGTCCCTCTCTCACCAATAACCGAATCTCCAAGATTTCAGCTGGCATGGGTTTCGTCACAAAGCTCTTCCATTAGTTTATCTGGGATGCCCTCTTTACGTTGGAAAAAAAAAACCAAAAGGTTGTTTGATCCTCTATTACTGAAAATCTGAGGTCGTATTGGTACGTGGATGGGCAATCTTTTCAACTCCTCGGGTAAAATCACTCTCATCACTCATGTTCTTCAATCTATTTCCACCTATCAAATTGCCATCCTGGATCCTCCTGTAGGAGTTATCAAGACAACTGAATCCATCTTTGCTAACTTCTTCTGGGGTCAAGTAGAAGGAGAAGAGAAAACTGCATTTGGATCTCTTGGGAAAAATGTTGCGTCCCTACTATGGAAAGAGGTTTGGGGGTCCGAGCTTTGAAGGATATTGTCAAGGCTTACTCCTTGAATTTATGGTGGCGTTTTCGGACTCGAGATAATCTTTGGACTCAGTTTTTGAAAGCCAAGTACTGCCCTAATGTTCATCCCAGCTTAGCTCGCAGTCAAGGCTCTCATATCTGGCGTCGGATGTTTAACGTCAGCCTTCTAATTGAACAACATCTTTTTTGGCGAATTGGGAAGGGTGATTGCTCTATTTGGCTGGATTCGTGACTTCCAAATATTGCTCTTTCTAAGTCGCATGGCTGCTCGTTGCAAACTGTTAAGGAGCTTTTCAACACTCCTTCCCAGCTTTGCCCAGACGCAGCCCATTTCCTCCATGCGGCAGCCATTCTAGAAATTGATTCTCAAGTCATTTCCTTGTCTGCTCATGAGGAAACTCCGTGCTGGACATCTTCCAACAGAAAATTTAATTAATATAATAGTGGCATGGGATATGGTTCATGTACTAATTAAACCTCGCTTGCTCTCGACATCTTATATTTGGTACTCGAAGTTGTCCAAGAAAGTTGGCTTCTTTCTTTGGAAGCTTTTCCAAATGAAGCTACCTATTGATGAAGATTTGATCTCCAAGGGTTTCAGCCTTGCTTCTAAGTGTTCTTTCTGTCCAAACGGTTACTTGGAAACCTTTGATCACATCTTTCTCTCCAGTGCTACCGCAGTTAATACTTGGTGTAATATAATAATTCTTTAAACCCTATATCTTGAACTTCATAATTATCACAATAGCATACAAATAATCATAAGTAAAATACCTGAAGACATGATGCTTGATTCTATTAACTTGATGTAGATCCGAAATCTGCAGTATAATAGTCAAAGAAGACGGAATACGATTTCTCCCTTTTGGCCCAAAACCCTAATGAGTTAATTTTCGTAATAGATGAATATGATGGGTATTGCATCTCTTTATATAGGCAAAGGGAGGACCGATTCCTATTAGGATTAGGATTTAATCTCAACCGTCCATCAAGGTAGAGTTTAATTAGGAAACTAACTCCTTTTACAAACCAGTATTTAATATGATTTAGTAATCCTAAATCAACCGTGATTCTCACTATTGACCACATAAGGAATTTCTTAACCTACAAGAAATAAATCTTACAGTCTCCCACTTGGTCAAAGTGATAATCATGTAATGGTTAAATTTAGAAACATAATGCGCGCATAACTACTAAATCAATAACTTAATGGTTAACATAATACCTTCGCAAACGAAATTATCCATGGGAGTCATAGCGGTTCCACATTATCAGGTTTTCAATATGGTTCCTTCCATGTACTACAACATAAATAACTTAATTCACTAGGCCTTAAGCAGGAGTATAAATAATGGTCCAATAATGTTCTTTCTTCAAGAACAATTTCTGTTATCAATTATCCATTCATATAATGTATACAAAATATGGAAACAGAAATAAAATTCAGAATATCATAAATAAGATCTCAATAGAAGTTCAATGTATAAGCACAATAAAACATAAATCAATAATCAGTAATTCTCTCTAGACCCATACTTGAAGTATGTTCATGAAAAGTCTTGAGAGGTAACCCCTTCGTAAGTGCATCTGTAACCATAAGTGTTGTGCTTATATGCTCAATGAACAACTGTTTCTTCTGAATTGCTTGCTTCACAGATAGATACTTAAGGTCCATGTGTTTTGTTCCTTTGGAATATCTATCATGCTTAGAGAAAAATACTGCTGCGGCATTATCACAATAAAGTTTCAGGGGTGCAGAGACAAAATTCAAGTCTCTGAATCTTGAGATGAAATTCCGCAGCCATAAGCAATGATTTGTAGCTTCAAAGCAAGCTACAAATTCAGCCTCCATCGTGGAATTAGCAATGATAGACTCTTTTGCACTTTCCATGAGATTGCTCCTCCAGCTAGTAGAAAAACATAACCAAAAGTGCTTTTTCGAGTATCTACGCATCCACCATAATCGAAATCTGAATAACCAACCAACTCTAATTGATCTGTTTTCTTGAATGTAAGACAATAATCCTTTGTACCCTATAAGTATCTCAAAACTTTCTTTGCAGCTTTCCAATGATCCACTCCTAGATTTATTTGGTATCTTCCCAACATGCCAACAGCAAAACTGATGTCTGGCCTTGTGCAAACTTGTGCATACATCAAGCTTCCTACTAAAGAAGCATAGGGAATGTTTTCCATTTGCTTACGTTCCAATTCATATTTAGGACATTGATAGAGACCGAATTTGTCTCCCTTCTGAATTGGAGCAACGCTTGCAGTACATGTTGTCATTGCAAATCTTTCCAAAACTCTTTCGATGTATGTTTTCTGGGAGAGTCCAAGTAATCCACGTGATCTTTCACGGAATATTTCTATCCCAATTACGTAGGAAGCCTCACCCATATCTTTCATCTCGAAGTTTTTGGAAAGATATGCTTTGGTTTCATGCAATAAGCCAAGATCACTACTTGCTAATAATATGTCATCAACATACAGAACCAAAAATATGAACTTACTCCCACTGATCTTGAGGTATATGCATGGATCTACAGTATTTTCTTCAAAACCAAAAGCATTAATGGTTTCGTTGAATTTTAGATACCATTGTCGGGAGGCTTGCTTAAGTCCATAAATGGATTTCTTAAGTTTGCAGACCATGTCTTCCTGTCCTTCTAAGGTAAAACCTTCAGGTTGACGCATGTATACTTCTTCTTGCAGCTCACCATTAAGAAAGGCTGTTTTCACATCCATTTGATGTAACTCTAAGTCATAATGAGCTACTAGGGCCATAATAATTCTAAGAGAATCTTTCATTAACACGGGAGAAAAAGTCTCTTTGTAATCTATGTCATCCTTTTGAGTAAAACCTTTGGCTACAAGTCTAGCTTTATATCGCTCAATATTGCCATGACAGTCACGTTTGGTCTTAAAGACCCATTTACACCCAACTGTTTTGTGTCCTTTCGGCAAATGAGTGATTTCCCAGACTTGCTTATCTGCCATTGATTTTAACTCATCTTTCATGGCATCAATCCATTTATCAGAATTATTACTCGTAATGGCTTGTGAATAGGAAACTGGGTCTTTCATTATCCCTATGTCAAAATCAGATTCTTGTAGATAAACAACATAATCATCAGGAATAGCACTTCGTTTTCTCGTTGAGATCTTCTTAATCTTGGTTCTGTGTTTGTTCCACAATTTCTTCATTGGCAGTGATTTCATTATGGGGTTGTGGCTGATGTGGTGGTAGCTCTTCATCATTTATCGGTTCATCGATAATTGGAGCCACAGGTGGTCCTTCAACGTTTAACGGTTCAACGATTGAAGAATTCACCTTGTCTGCTTGTTTTTTTTTTAGGTAATGGGATTGCTACCCTAATTTCGTGAACAGACTTATCCTCCACAAATGTACTCCCACTAATCATGCCATCCTCAATGAATTTGACATTTCCAGTTTCCACAATTCGCAGCTTATGGTTAGGACAATAAATTATATACCCTTTGGATTTTTCGGGAAGACCAATGAAATATCCACTTATAGTTTTCAAATCCAATTTGTTTGCTTGAGGGTTATATACCTTCGCTTCAACTGGACATCCCCAAACATGCAGGTGTTTTAAACTAGGTCTCCGGCCTTTCCACGGCTTAAAGGGGTCTTTGGGCGCTTTCGGGAACCCTATTTAAAATATATACAGCCATGCGAAGAGCATATGTCCACAACGTAATGGGCAAATTAGCATGACTCATCATGCTTCTAACCATTTCTAAAAGCGTGTGATTCCGCCTTTCAGCTACACCATTCTGCCAAGGAGAATCGGGCATTGTGTATTGAGCTACAATTCCAAGTTGTTCGAGGAGTCGGCAAAAGGTCCAGGATGTTGACTGTTTTGTCATACCGCCATAAAATTCTCCACCTCTATCGGACCTTATGATTTTCACTTTTTTCTAATTGCCTCTCAACCTCGGTTATAAATACTTGCACATTCACGATTGAGATTTATTATGCAATAGATAGAGATAACGAAACGTGAATAATCATCAATAAAGGTGATGAAGTAGTTTTCTCCCCCAAATGTTGGAACATCAAAAGGTCCACAAATATCTGTATGTATTATTTCAAGAAGCTGAGAACTCCTTGTGGCTCCTTTCTTTGTGTGTTTTGTTGCTTTGCCTTTAATACAATCCACACAACTATGATAATCGTAAAATCTAGGTTTGGTAAAACACCATCTTTTACTAATCTTTGAAGTCGCTTACGGGATATATGTCCCAACTTCTGATGCCACAAGAATGAAGAGTCTTTTTTCATTACATGATGTACAGTTCCTTGATTATGATGCAGGGTCAAATGAGTTTCAGATGTGGATGGAGAAGACAAAGTAAATTTGTAAAGACCATCTACAAGAATTCCAGAACCAACATTAATAGAATTCTTATATAAATTGAAACTTTTACTACCCAAATCAAACATAAATCCTTGTAAGTCAAGTTTAGAAACTGAAACTAAGTTGCGGGAAATAGATGGAACATAAAGAGTTTGAAATAAATCCAAATAATATCCTTTTTCAAGAACAAGACGATACGTTCCAATAGCTTCAACAGGAGCTTTATTGCCGTTCCCTACAGATAAGAAGTTTTTAGTTGGGTTTATGATTTGGGTCGTAAGGTATCCCTGCATCGAATTAAAAACATGAACATTAGCACCTGAATCCAACCACCATGTATTTGAAGGTACATAAGAGAAGTTTGATTCTGAAAAACTTACGAATCCCAATGGATTACCTTTACTTTCGAACCAATTACGACGTTTCTCACAGTTATTCTGGAAATGTCCAGATTTCCTACAGAAACGACAAACTTCTTCTTTCTTTGCCTTGACTTGAGCAGGTTGGACTTTATCATTCATTTTGGATGGTGCTCTTTTCTGGCCTTTTCCAGCCTTTTTCCCAAACTTATGATTCGCTCCTTGAGTAGTGAGATGTGCAACATTTGTACCTTGTTGAGTCAGCCTTGCTTCTTCCTGAACTAACATGTTAGATAGTTCATTCACTGTCCACTTTTCCTTAATAGAGTTGTAATTCACTTGAAAAGGGGCATACTGTGGAGGAAGAGAATTTAGGATAAACTGAACAAGAAAATTCTCATCCACTTTCATTCCCAAATTCTGAAGCTTAGCTGCAAGGTTTTGCATCTCAATAATATGATTGTGCATTGACCGTGCACCATCAAACTTCATAGTAGTGAGTTCTGACATTAATTTCCCTGCAAGGGACTTATCTGCAGTCTTAAAGCGTTCTGCAACGGATTCCATGAATTCCCTAGCCAATTTCGTTTCAGGAAGAGAGGTCTTGATGTTTGAAGTAATCGTGATTCGCATGAACATAAGGCTCAATCTGTTACTTTTCTCCCACAGTTTATGGAGATCTTTATCCTCTTTGGTACTTTCTGCGGTTAATGCAGGAGGTTTTTCAGTTTGGAGTGCAAGATCGAGATCAAGAACACCCAAAGTGAACTCAACATTCTCACGCCATTCTGAGAAGTTGGTACCATTAAGGGAGGGTACAGATGAAGCATGCGAGTGCAAATTAACGGGAACAGGAGCTGAAGACATAGTAGAGAGATATAAGAAAAATTGTCTAAACATACATAAAGAAGATTCTCCAGTGGGTAGAACCTTTATTAAAATAATCATATTTTTAAAGAGTCAAAATTTTAATTTAATAATGTGTACAAGAACAAGATAAATATCTGTGGATATTTTACTTTTCTAAAACACATAAAACTTAATGTTGTTCAAACATGTGGATCAGAATCACCTGTGGGTGATTACTGTTCTAATATGTATGTACAACCTAGAAGACTCATATCAATAAGTAATTAAACATAATTATTAAATAGCATTAATGTCATAATTTATTATCACTGTGGTAATAACAAAGCTTTTATTCATATCAAAACATTTTAATTGCGGAATACATAAAATTTAACAAAACAATAAAACATAATAATGCTATAACCCAAGAAATCTCCGTTAAGTGCATACATTTAAAATCCAGGAACAGTAACTTAATTTTTTTTTTTTTTGTAGTATCAAATCAAAGACTCAACACTTGTGTTAATATGAATTTCCATATAACTATTCCGTTCACTAATCCAAACATAGAATTGAAACATATAAACTTTAACAAGTCAAAAGTAGTGGTCAATGGTCTGTATCAACCTATATTCGAATCCAACAACTTCACTGAAATCCAATTCAAGTTTGAAATGAGTTGACCCCGATTAATTATATGAAAATAATCAAATATAGTATAAAATTTTTGGGAAGACCCTCAAACCCACATACTGATAATCCTAAATTCAGAAGAACCGAACAGTTAATCCCCAAGGATCGGTTCACCGATATAATTTTAGATTGCTCGAGTTATTTTGCATGCGTTTTTGTAATATATTGCGAATTTTTATGAACAAAATGTATGATATGCATTAAATCAATCTTAAAATTGCATGCGATATTCATAGACAATCACGAGTTCGTAACCTAAAGCTCTGATACCAACTGTAATGTAATAATTCTTTAAACCCTAGATCTTGAACTTCATAATTATCACAATAGCATACAAATAATCATAAGTAAAATACCTGAAGACATGATGCTTGATTCTATTAACTTGATGTAGATCCGAAATCTGCAGTATAATAGTCAAAGAAGACGGAATACGATTTCTCCCTTTTGGCCCAAAACCCTAATGAGTTGATTTTCGTAATAGATGAATATGATGGGTATTGCATCTCTTTATATACGCAAAGGGAGGACCGATTCCTATTAGGATTAGGATTTAATCTCAACCGTCCATCAAGGTAGAGTTTAATTAGGAAACTAACTCCTTTTACAAACCAGTATTTAATATGATTTAGTAATCCTAAATCAACCGTGATTCTCACTATTGACCACATAAGGAATTTCTTAACCTGCAAGAAATAAATCTTACACTTGATTCTCTTTTTGCAATGCTTGGCAAACTTCAACACACTTATCCTCCATCCCCCAAGCATGTTTTTCTTGGTGGCTTATTCCTCGAGCTTTACTGTCAGTGTCACACATTTTCCTTCCTTCATTGATTATGTGCTTGGGAGTTACGGAAGAACAGAAACCGGGCCGTCTTTGACAACATCATCACTTCTCCAAGCCAGTTAATCAAAAACATCAGCAAGAGTTAGTGGATCACCTTAAGGCCGGCAATTGTTTCTCTCGAATCCCTTGCGAGCTTCATCTTGATTTGTAGTACGGTCTTCACACGATGTCTATTTTTAGTAATAGATTGGTTACCTTTTTTCTTTTGATTGTAGCCCTTGGGCAGTCTAAGTGGTGAGGCTCTAAGCGCATTTGTATCCCTTTATTTCGAGGCAACCCTTTATTTCAGGGTAAGGCTCCTTTGTCCTCCCTTTTTAGGGCAAAGCTGGCTGTCTCTCTCTTTGTATTATTTTTATTTATTATCAATAAAATTTGTCAAGGTACCGACCCTTTTCTCAAATTAAAAAAAAGATATTAACATAATCAAATGAAATCTAAGAAATAATAGTAAGATACATAAATAAAAATGCAGATATTATAGAGTTGCGATTGAGAAAAGATTATCTATATCTCAATAGAAGTTGTGTTCCATGTATGTTTTAAAACCCATTCACCTACAGGTTCATGTCTATAATCATCAAAGTAGAAACCATCAGACTTTACCATCCATTTGCATCTCCTTGAATCAAATTTAGGGCCTTGTTCAACATAACTACATCTAGAGGCTATACGAGAATTAAAAACATCGAATACACCTTGCTTTGAGTGCCACCAAAAGTGGCAGAAAAAAAGAGTGGTTGAAAAGAAATTCATAATAAAAGACCAATGGAGATCATAGGAAGCAGTGAGATTGTGATATCCTATATCATTATCTTTTGACTGGCAATGAACCCAGACCCTCTCATTGAGCCCATTAATAACATGAACCTCGAAGGTTTGAATTCCACCACTCCGAGTCTCTTTAAGACCTTCAGAATTTGTGGAGCAAACAAGGCAAAGTACGAGAAAACATTTGAGACAAGAGAGAACTCTTCTCATTACACGATCCATATGTATTGCAAAATGATCTCTTAGTTGTGTCTCATGCTATTGCTCTCTTCTTATAAATACTCCCTCCGTTTCAGGCAAAGAGTCAACTTTTGATTTTTTTTTGTCATCTAAGCTAAAGTTTGACCAATAATTAACATAAATCTAGTGGTTTTTACAAAGTTATTAAAGTTGTAACCCATAGTATTATTAAGATAGTTTTTAATTAATAAAATTTTATTTTTTAAAATATAAGTAAAGTATGTACATTTTTTATTTGATTTAGTCTTATGTTGACTTTTATAAAAATAAAAAAAAAAAAAGTGGACTCTTTGCCTGGAACGGAGGGAATATATACTAACGAAGGGGAACAAGAAGTCAAAAAACATTAAGACGTCAAGAAATTCAAATCACAAGCTAAATCTACATACCAAATAGGAAATATAGAATTAAATTGTAAATTAAAGTAAAATTTACATAATCTAATACATGAACAAGCATTTCTTAGAGGCAATTTGGCATTGCTTTTTAGAGGGTTAGAACTACTTTTGAGGGTGTTTGGCATTCAAAAGTGATTTTGAGTATAAGTCAAAATCACTAGTCCAAAGTGATTTTGAGTATAAGTCAAAAGTGATTTTGTCAAAAGTGATTCTAACAAAGTTTCTTTTATTTGTTGTCTTGCCAATAATTACCTTCATTGCTGTTGAATAATTAACCATTATTCAACTAAAATTTTCAGGTTTTGATATTTATTAATTCTAAAAAATAATATTTAGTTCTCTCTCTCTCTCTCTCTCTATGTTTATTGCTTTATACGTATTATTAGCTTTGTTTATTTCTTCTTTTTTTAGTGAAGTTTAAATTTTGGTTATGAAATTATTAAATATTATAATATTTCTTTGACTAGTATAAATCTTTTTTTTTTCTCTTGCGTTTAGTTTGTCTAAGATAAATACACAAAAGATACTGTTTTTATCAATATTGAGCCTATGGAAACCAAACATTTTTTTCTTAATCAATACTGACCATATGGAAGTCAAACATATCTTAAATTGCAAAACTAATTTTAGAAGAATCGCTTTTAGTGGAATTAATTATGAGAATCACTTTTGCATAATCAAAGCAATGTCAAACTGGCTCTTACTATTCATAAACATTTCGTGAGCCATCCTAAAAAAGTTTATAAAAATAATCTCAAACTGATAATACCAAGGGAGAGTGTGATATTATTAGCATCTTCACTAAAAAAAAAATAGCGTGGTTAACATTTTTAATTCTAAAATTACCCCTATACATAAGTAGGGATTAATTGCGATGTCGCTAATAACACCTGAATTAATAATAATGTTTATCCTTACCTAAGTACCAAACAATCCCTTTGACTTTTCTAGTTCTACTTCCTAATTGAAAAGTTATAATACTCCCTCCGTTTCACCTAAAGAGACTTCGTTTGAAACATCTTTAAGTAGAACAAAGATGAAAGTTTTATGGAGATTATAGATATACTTTTTTAAAGTGAACTCTTTAAGTAGAACATCATAAAATAGTATAGTGGACTCTTTGCCTGGAACGGAGGAAGTATTAAATTATTACATATTAAATATTTCCTACATCTAAAAAAATAGTTCCTTTTTTTTTCTTTAATTTATCAAAAAGTTTCATTTTTAAAAACAGTAACAAATAAAGTACAATTTGAAGAAGATACAAGCAAGTAAAACTAAAATTTTAAAAAGTTTGACTTGTCAAATGAATTTTTCTTTTTTTTTTTTTTCTTTTTTTTTGGGAGGGGGTGGAAGGAATATTTATTATATCTTTGGTAATAAAATTTTAATTATTGATACAATATCAAAAATATTATCGATAACAATTCTTAGAATTTCGTAACGATTAGTAAAATTTTATAAATCTTTCTTTAAAATTTAATAAAACTGACCAAAAGAATATCAAAATGTACGTTATATCAGCCTAGATATACATTTAAAACAGTAAATGAGCTGCGCGTACAGATAAAAAGATAACTAAATATTCAAACACCATATGGAAAATGCTTATTTTCTTGCACAAATGAGCTGCGCGTACAGAAAATGCTTATTCATCATTATTGATAGATATCTATCCTCTCTATATTCTTGTTATTTTTACATGATTTCTTCTCAAAGTATTGTTTAATTAGTTGTATTCCATGAATGCTTTAATTGCCAATTATTCCAGGGAAATGTTTTATTTTTGGAGTTAAAATAAAAACCGTCGGGTTTCAATGATTCAAATTTTCTATCCCACTTTATGATACATTATGTGTCTCATTAAATCTCAGCACTACACGTTTCATTATAAAAATTGTAAAAAAAAGGCCGATTAATAGCTCGTGCTAATAGCCCTACACGTTTTCTAATAGCTCGCGTTATTAGTCCCGACCGCCTATTGCGTACCAAACATCCGACTATTCGGATTATTAATCTTATCCGATATTAATTCTGACTACCAAACGGCTCCTAAGGTGTTTAAAGTAATTTCCCCTAGAAAAGAACAGAAACTTCCATAGCTCAATTTATTTGGATATCTTCTTTAATAAGATACTAACTTAATCAAAATAAAACCAACCAAATGATAGTAGGATACATCAATAAGAACGTAAATATTATAAAGTTGAAGTTTAGCAAAGATAATCTATATCTGATCAATAGAAGTTGTGTTCCATGTATGTTTTAAAACCCATTCACCTATAGGTTCATGTATAGTGTAATCGTCAAAGTAGAAACCATCAGACTTCACCATCCATTTGCATCTCCTTGAATCAAATGTAGGGCCTTGTTCAATATTACTACATGTTGGGGATATGTGGGAATTAAAAACATCGAATACACCTTGCTTTGAGTGCCACCAAAAGTGGCAGAAAAAAAGAGTGGTTCCAAAGAAATTTATAATAAAAGACCAATGGAGATCATAGGAAGCAGTGAGATTGTGATATCCTATATCATCATCTTTTGACTGGCAATGAACCCAGACCCTCTCATTGAGCCCATTAATAACATGAACCTCGTACGTTCGAGTTTCACCGCTCCCAGTCTCTTTAAAACCTTTAGAATTTGTGGAGCAAACAAGGCAAATTATAAGAAAACATTTAAGACAAGAGAGAACTCTTCTCAAGACACGATTCATATCTATTGCAAAATGATCTCTTAGTTGTGCCTCTTGCTATTGCTCTCTTCTTATAAATACATATAAACGAAAAGAAACAACTTCTATATGAACTGATGAAGTCAAAACATTAAGATGTCAAGAAAATCAAATTTACATGCTAAACCTAAAATGTACCAAGGAAATATAGAATTAAATGCTAAATTGAAGTATAATTTACATAATCTAATACATGAAAAAAGTATTTCGTAGGGAGAGTTGGGCGCTTTGTTTTAGAGGCTTAGAATTACTTTTGAGGATGTTCAGCATTCAAAAGTGATTTTACATAAAATAAAGAAAACTACGTTTTTAGATAATCAGCTATGACCCTATTTTTCTCAAAATTGATTCTAACAAGTTTTTTTATTTGTTGTCTTGCCAATAGTAAACATTGAAAGTTCTCGTTGTATCAGTTAGCTCGCTTTGATACCAATTGAGAGATGCACTTATAAATTGTTGCAGCTTTTACAACAAGCCTTGATACAGACAGCTAAACTCTGATACCAATTGAGAGTTCTCGTTGTATCAATTATGTTGACCAAGTAGAATTCTAAACTACTAGCTTGTAATGCATGTAGATTTAGATAATAGGGGAATTACTACAATAAGATTAACTCACCAATTATTGCTAATAGGTTAAAACCTTAAAGGGTTTAAGGTAATTTTCCCTAGAAAAGAAAAGAACTTCCATAGCTCAATTTATTTGGATATCTTTTGTAATAAGATACTAACTTAATCAAAATAAAATCAACCAAATGATAGTAGAATACATCAATAAGACTGTTGTTATAAAAATGAAGTTATTCTTATGTTAAGAATTCCAAGTATAAATCTTCAATGCGGAAGTGAATCGGTCGAAAATAAAAATACCAAGTATTTGGAAAAATAATGGCAAGAAAATAGAAAATATAACGGGATCAAACAAAAATGAACAAAGGATTTACGTAGTTTAATCCACTCCAAGGCAAGCAACAAATTCACAATAAACGATAAGGAATTACAATATAAAGTTTTCAATGTACTCACCCTATATAGATCAATGGTTACAAGGATTGACACGATCCCACAGAGTACCACACCTCTCACAACCTAAAATAGCCATACAATTATTTGTCAAACAACGGTAAGACCCCGAGACCCCCAACTGTGACCGTTGTCCGTCTCTCCACAATTTGTGTCTCTCTCACTTTTGGTCTTATCTCTAATTGGCATCTCATCACCTCTTTATAGCTAGGATTAACTTGTTTAACTTTATCCACTTAACTATAGGATTAATTAATACAACCCTAGTTTGATTAAGAAAGTCTAAATTTGTGACACTTTTTAACAAATCTCCACCTTGGCTCAAATTTCATGAATCATCTATCTCCATTGTTGCTTGCCCGTTATGCACCCCACCATCGGTGCCTAGAATTGATCTCGAACACACGAGTCCAAGTGGCCCTTGAACTCGCTCGAAATACTACCAAACCGAATACTTCTAATTTTTTCGCACCATAGCGCGAGCTCCATCTTGAATGACACTCTCTTGTAGTAAATACAAGTTGCCCATTTTGTTTCCACTCAAGAGAAAGCTGTCACCACGAAAGATTTTCATCTTTCCATCACGAACTCTGTAATTGCAACCTTTCGAATCCAAGGTACCCAAGGAAATTAAATTTCTCCTCAAGCTAGGAATATGACGACCTTTAGTTAGCATTTTCAATCCACCTTAAGTTTTGATTTTAATTGTTCCAACATCTTCAATCTTGCAAGAAGAGTCGTCTGCTAAAAAATACATCACCACTAACATTCTTGTAAGTAGAAAACCTATCTCTATTGGAACACATGTGAAAAGAACAACCGGAATCAAGGACTCATTCATTCCGTAGATTATCACCACCCATGGTTACATTAAGTACATCACCGCTATTCTCGTCATTGTTAATATCACACTCATCAAAAGTGACAATATTAGCATTGAAGTTCAATTCCTTCTTCACTTCATCCTTGAGCTTTTGACAATTACATACGAATAACGTAGCCTTCTCTCTTATCTCCCTATTCATTCTATGGTTGCCTTACGACTCATCTCATTACAATGTCATCACTTTATTTTGGAAGTCTTCTTATTTTTCTCACCACCACTTGACTTTAATTAACTGGACGAATTTCTATCATGAATAAATTTGATTCCCATATACAAAGCATCACTATTATTATTATTCTTAGAACCCTTGTTCATAGAATCACCAGTTAACAATGAAGTTTGTACCTCATCCAAAGTAAACTTTTCTTTCCCATGCATAACAGTAGTAACTAAATGCTTGTAAGATGATGGCAAAGATTCCAGCAAAATTAAACTTTGATCTTCATCCTCGATTTTAACACCAATATTAGCTAACTTGTAAAGTATCTTGTTAAAAGCATTCAAGTGATCATGAATAATCGTACCTTCAGACATTGTGAAATTGAACAACTCCTTCTTTAGGTACAAGAGATTTGACATAGATTTCCATATGTAGAGACTCTCCAACTTTTCCCATAATGCCTTCCCAGATTTTTCGGAGATAACATTGTAGAGAACATTATCCACGCAACAACGTCGAATAGTGCTAACCGTCTTTTGATCAATTCTCTTCCATACCTCATCCTTCGTATCATCGGGTTTCACTTCCTTTCCTTCCAAAGAAATCTCTTAGTCTGCTTGGAATAACACATCCCAAACTTTAACTTGTCACAAACCAAAGTTATTACTTCAGTTAAATTTCTCCAATTGGAATTGCGTAGAATTTTTAACGCCTGCCATCTTCAAAAAACTCCAATCTCTTGATTGCATAATTTTGACTACCCCAAAGCTATGATACCAATTTATTATAAAAGCGAGGATATTCTTTCAATACAGAATCGAATCGGTTGAATATAAAAGTACCAAGTATTTAGAGAAATAATAGCAAGAAAATAGAATATATAACGGAATAAAAAAAATGGAACAGAGGTATTACGCGGTTTAATCTACTCTAGGCCAGGCAAGCAACAAATTCACTATAAACGATGAGGAGTTACAATAGAGAGTTTTCAATGTACTCACTCTACCTAGGACAAGGGTTACGAGGATCGACACCATCCCACAGATCTAATACCACACCTCTCACAGCCCAAAATAGTCACGCACTATTTTGTCTAACAACGCGATGTCCCCGAGACCCTCCACCACCAATTATGTCTGTCGTTCGTCTCTCCACAATTTGTCTCTCTCACTTTTGGTTTTATCTCTAATTAGCGTCTCATCACCTCTTTATATAGGCCTTAAGAAAAACTTAAACAAATTGGGATTAAAACTCTTAATTCATGTCAATAAAAGAATATTTTATAACTTGTTTAACTTTCTACACTTAACTACAGGATTAATTAATACAACCCTAGTTTAATTAGGAAAGTCTAAATTTGAGACACTTTTTAACAAATGTAAATATTATAAAGTTGAAGTTTAGAAAAGATAATCTATATCTGATCAATAGAAATTGTGTTCCATGTATGTTTTAAAACTCATTCACCAATAGGTTCATGTATAGTGTAATCGTCAAAGTAGAAACCATTAGACTTCACTATCCATTTGCATCTCCTTGAATCAAATTTAGGGCCTTGTTCAATATTACTACATGTTGGGGCTATGTGGGAAATAAAAACATCGAATACACCTTGCATTGAGTGCCACCAAAATGGCAGAAGAAAAGAGTGGTTCTAAAGAAATTTATAATAAAAGAACAATGGAGATCATAGGAAGTAGCGAGATTGTGGTATCATATATCATCATCTTTTGACTAACAATGAACCCAGACCCTCTCATTGATCCCATTAATAACATGAATCTCGTAGGTTCGAGTTTAACCACTCCCAGTCTCTTTAAAACTTGTTGAATTTGTGGAGCAAACAAGGCAAATTATGAGAAAACATTTAAGACAAGAGAGAGCAAACAAGGCAAATTATGAGAAAACATTTAAGACAAGAGAAAACTCTTCTCATGACACGATTCATATCTATTGCAAAATGATCTCTTAGTTGTGTCTCTTGCTATTGCTCTCTTCTTATAAATATATAAACGAAGGGGAACAAATTCTATATGAACTAATGAAGTCAAAACATTAAGATGTCAAGAAAATCAAATTCATATGCTAAATCTAAAATGTACCAAGGAAATATAGAATTAAATGCTAAATTGAAGTATAATTACATAATCTAATACATGAAAAAGCATTTCTTAGGGGGAGTTTGGCATTTCGTTTTAGAGGCTTAGAATTACTTTTGACGATGTTCGGCATTCAAAAGTAATTTTACGTATAAGTTGTCAAAATACAAAACACTACGTTTTGAGAGAATCAACTGTGACATTTTTTTGCCAAAAGTGATTCTAACAAGTTTTTTTTATTTGTTGACTTGCCAATAATAAATTTGTTGTTGAATAATTATACATTGTCCAACTAAAATTTTCAAGTTTTTATATTTATTAATTCAAGAAAGTAATATTTTGTTCTTTCTCTATGTTTATTGCTTTATACTTATTATTAGCTTTGTTTATTTCTTCATTTTTTTAGTGAAGCTTAAATTTGGTTATGAAATTATCAAAAAATTATAATATTTTTTTGAATAGTATAAATCAACTTTTTTCATTTAGTTTGTCTGAGATAAATACAAAATGGATACTTTAGATATTTTTCACGTAACCAATATTGAGCATATGGAAGCCAAACATATTTAAAATTGCAAAACTAATTTTAGAAGAATCACTCTTGATGGAATCAATTTTTGAGAATCACTTTCGTAGAATTAGTTAGTGAGCAATCCCATAAAAGTTGATAAATATAATCTCGGCTTAAATACCAATTTGGTCATTCTACTTTTACCCAAAATTTATTAAGCTCACTGTACTTTTTTTTTCACACTTTGATCACTCTACTTAGTCAGGAGAATCAATAAACTCATTCAATCAATAAATTTATTGATTAGAAAAGTTCAAATAGAGTGATTAAAGTGTAAATAAAATAAGCAAAGTGAGTTTATTGAACTTTTGAGAAAAGTAGAGTGACGAAATTAGTATTTAAGCCTATAATCTCAAACTGATTGAAGACTTTTAATTGATTCCAAAACACTCTTTCCATTTAAAAAGAAAAAATTTATTTTGACTTTTTTAGATCAATTAATTGATTAAGCTTTGACCAATGACCGATAAAATTTTACTTATTCTTGCTGAATTCTAAAAATTATGGGACTTGCTATTCCAACCCCCAAAATTGCTAAGTATACCCATTTACTTAGTTCACTCACCCTTTAAATATTATACCACCTATATTACTAAGTATACCCCCCACTTATTTTCCTATTTTACCTTTGAACAATAAACCCCCAATTCTCACCAAAATCCCTAATTCATGAAGAAGAAATTGATTGACCAATAAACCTCAATAATTTAGGTTTTGGGCCATGTTCAGCAGCTGCTCCACGGTGAAGAAGAAATTGATTGACTCAAGAATGGTGTCCACAATTTAAATCCATCTCTATGGAGACCCTAATTCATGAACTTTCGGAGTTCTTTGTTCAATATCTTGTTGATGATACCGACCCTTTATTTCTTCCCCATTCCATCTCAAATGATGATGCTTACCCAAAAGAATCCACAAACCTAATAGGATATAAAGGAAAAGATTCCATACAAGTCCTCGAACTGAAGGCACAGGACAGAAATTACTAAGTGTAATATTTAGGCTTGAAACACGTATTTTGGTTAAATTTTTTAATGATTTTTTGAATTTTTTGGAGGAAACTGCGAACGAAGTGTGCGGCACCCCCGGCCGCACACCCTAAGGTATGTGCGGCGGACCAGTGCCGCACATACCTTAGGGCGTGCGGTCGGGGGTGCCGCACATACTATTAAGCGTGCGATAAGGGGTGCCGCACATATCTTAGGGTTTTTAAAAATTTAATGGTAATATAGTCTTTTAAAATTATAAAAATTTTGTAATAATGATAAAAGGGATATACTCAGTAATTTTGGAGGAATAGCACTGCTCAAAAATTATTATTGGTAAAACAGTAAACAGCTAAAATGGAGCTTACATGAAAATATGACTTAGCAGTGAGCAAAACTCTGTCGAGCCTCAGTTGCTCTCCAAGCTTGAAAAGACGCCATTTTCTCGGATTCATTCAACTTCACCTCCAACTGAACAGGCCCCAACGTGTGCTCTTACGACGGCGTCTTCTGCGCCCCTTCCCCTTCCAACTCCTTCCTCACCGTCGCTGCCGGCATTGATCTCTGAGTTAGCTCTCTATTTACTTTTTCATTTCTCTCCTTTTCTACTATAAACTCAATTTCTACTTCTCTCTCTAACACCACCCTCTCTCTGTCTCTCTCTTCAACCCCCTCTCTTTCTCTCTCTACCCTCCCCAAAAAAATTCTTAGGCCAAGAATTCAAGAAATCATCAAAGCAGCATAAATTCAAGAAGAGTGAAGAAACCCAAATGAAAAGTCCCTAGGGCGAACCGAAAGAATTCACTATTCAGTGCCCTCTTTGATGAAATTACTGAGATTTTAGGGACCCATGACCTTATGCCTAAGAATTCTTCTGGGTTTCAACTGTCGGTTAGTGAAACAAATTTGATAAACCATTGCACACTACCTGTTTGTGAAAATGCCTCTGAATAAAAAAATGAAAATTTGTCAAGTTTGAAAGACACCACACCCAGTTTGTAAATCAGGGTGAAGTGGAGCTAAGTCACAAATTAATATATTCTTCGCTCTAAATATTCCTCCTTTTGCCAAGGCAAGATCATGTTGTAAAAGCTAGGCGTGTAAGCCGAACCACCGAATAGAACCTAATCGGTCAGTTCGGTTCGGTTTAGGGTTAGGGTTAGAACGGTTCGGTTTAGGTTTGAAAATTTTGTAAACCGAGCGGTTCGGTTCGGTTTGCAATTTTTGGTATCAAACAGAACCGAACCGAACCATTTAATTTAATTTAATTTATTTTATTTTATTTATATATATATAAATATATATTTATATATATATAAATATTTTTTTATATCTATATATAATTTATATATATATATATATATTTATACATTTGAAAGGTAAAAAAAATTAAAAAGTTTTTTTTTAATATTTAAATAATTAAACCGCGGAATCGAACCGATTTGGTTTGAAGTTTGCAACGGTTCGATTCGGTTTGAAAATTTTGGAACGGGGTAGTTCGATTTGCAATTTTGGCTCAAAGCGAACTATTTACGCCCCTAGTAAAAGCCTCCTCGACAATTTCCTTGGAGGAAATGATAATAGTTGAAACTTCACCCGAGTTGTAGATGCATGTTGGGTCCATATTTCTTGGCTAAGTTTGTGATGGTATAAGGCACGGACCAACGATAATTTGGTGCAAGTTGCCGAAAATAGACTATCTATCTAGTGACTCCGAAGTCCGAACTGGGTTTTCACTGCCGTGTTGTTGATGATGGAAGCCTCCAAAAATATATATATATATATATTGGCCAAAATATAAAAAAATCCCCAAATTAAGTATTCACTCAATCTCATAATGGTACCCAAAACGAAATATTTTTCACCTGGGTTTACAATGTTACTCGTAATAAAATTTCTTCTTGAGTCAATCTTCTTAGTCTTTATTGGCTCAAAGCTCTTGATTTTTTGGCCCCTTATCGTGATGGGCTTTAGAAACTTTAACGGAGGTTAACATATGCATAGCACATGCGGAACTTTTTAGTCATTTCCAAGGGACCCACCAAGGCCTCACCGTAACCCTATTCTTAAAGAAAAAGAGAGAATTTAATATTTTGATAATACAATCTCTCCGATCTCCTGTCGTCATCTCCTCTCTATCTCTCTCTACAGCTCTGCAATTCCTAGTCGAAAAATGGGTGTGTGGACTCTCTTTCACAGCTAAGTTTACCAGAGATTGAAGACCAGTTCTTCTTCATCGTCATTGTCTCAATTCGACGACGTTTGGAATCATTGCCGGAGATTGAAGATCGGTTCTTCAATTTGCCACGAATGAACTCGCTCAAGGCTAGTTATCAACAAAAAGATCAAAAGATCACCCTCTAGAAACTGGACTCGGGGAATTTCGATTGGGCTACTCTTGTTGGGCTCAGTTCGGTTCCAGAGCCGGTCCCTTGTGTTCAATCACAGGGCCCAATGAACAACAATAACCTGAATGACATTTATGTACCTTCAATGCCACCGCTGTTCCAGGTGGACTCGAGGTTTGGGAGGACATTAAATGATGAAGTACAGAGTGGACTCAGAACTCAGCGGGTTGAGAACTCGGGATACTTTCAACAGAACTCGGATCTCGTCGATATGGTTGCAATTTCAATTTGCAGAAAAAAGAATTGTGCAATTTCAATTTCACGTGTCAATACATCTGACGTGGAATCCGTGTCCCCACTGCAGCAACACTCGGATCTCGTCGCCGTTGACGTACTCCGCCAGACAGATCGCGCAATCTCCGCCGTGAGAGGAGCTGCGGCTGTTCGCGGCGCCGCCTCCACCTCCTTCGCTACTGGGTCGGAGACAAGCGCAGCGAGCTACAGAGATGAGTACCAATTATTTTTAAAACGTCTTCCTTCATCAAACCCTTAGAGTCCCTAATATGCTTTTGGAGGATTTTTACTTAAATTCAAACACCTTGAAAAAACTAGATTGACGAAAGAGATAAAAGAAAAGGAAAAAAAAGTAACCAAAAACACCTCTTTCCGGCGACAGCCAACGGGAACAATTGCACAATGGCTTGCTCAATCCAATCATCATTAAACCCAATTGTGTCTGATGACACCTTCATGTGCCATGGTAAAATGACAAAAATGTCCAACACGTGAAGACCACGTGCACTTTAACGTGAGTTTTGTAACGGTCGTCTGGGCTAGGGGCCAAAATGGGATAATTAGTAACATCGTGAACCCATGTGGAAAATATTTCATTTTTGGTATCATTATGGAATTGGATGAATACTTTGGGGGGTTTTTCATATTTTGGCCTAAAATATTCTTGTTGGAACATTAATATAATAGTAAGGTCATTTTCGGGCTTTTATATAGGCTTGAAAGTTTTTATCCAAATATGTAGATGGAGTGATCAACTTGACATTTATATTAAAGTAAAGTGATTAAACTGTAAAAAATAATAATAAAGTGAGCTTGACGAAACTTTTGAGGATCGTAAAGTGACTAATAAGGCGTTCACTATTCTTCTCTGTAGAAAATAAAATTCATCATTATTGAGTGATATCCATATTCTTGTTTTTTTTTTTTTTTACAGTAGATGATTTCTTCTCAAAGTATAGTTTTATAAGTTTTGTTCCACGAATGCTTTAATTGCCAATCATTCCCAGGAAATGTTGTATTTTTGATGTTAAAATAAAAGCCGTCAGGTTTCACTAGCCAATAACAAGGCTGATGCTCGTACTTGACATAGCTCTCTACTTCAAAGCATCCGTCACGCATGTTAGTCGTGAACACATCAAACACGCCTTGTTTCGAAGACCACCAAAAGTGGCAGAAGAAAAGAGTGGTTGCCCAAAAGTTAATGCCGAAACCCCAATGAAAGTCAAAATTTGGGGAGAGTGTTTTATATCCCAAATCATCATCTTTTGACGCACAATGAACCCGGAGAGGGTCAGGAAGCCCATTCATAACATGAACAACAAAGGTTTGATAATTATAGATGTTAGTGACGTCCTTACTCTTGGAAAGACCACTAGAATGACGGTTGAAAAGACCTCTAGAATGTGGCGAACAAACGAGAAAAAGTAAGATGAAAAGAGCATAATTCATATCTCTATGTGGAAAGGAGTAGAATACCTCTAATTTGATGTAGTTTCATGTTGTTGATTGCTTCCTATTTATATAGAGGTCAAATCAACCGGATAAGATCTTTTATTTCAAAAAGGTATTTTAGCTCCTATTCCAACCGTCGGATTTTCGCCACATGTACATCAAAAATCACGAGATAATTAATATTGTTGATTTTCATACACACGTGGCAAAAATTCGACAGTTGGAATAAGAGATGGAACACCTGTTTAGAATAGAGGATCCTGTCTGCAAATCATCGAGACACATTTGTATGCAATCAAAAGATAAATATGAAACAAATCAATCAGGAAAAACTAAAACAAATACTACTAAATCTAAATGTAGATTAAAGAAATCTAAACTTAAATCTACTTTAATATTTGGATAAATTACCTTTTTTTCTTTTTCTTTTTTTTTATCTTGCTTTTGAATGCTACCTAAATTTTAGATTTTCTCCCTCAACTATTGTTGTAATAGTACGCTCTCTAATGCTATGGCGTTTGCCTAAATTGTCTTATTTAACAAACTCTAGTCGTTAAACTTCGACGAGAAATCACCGTATGAAGTGAAGTGAGCGTGACCAACAAGATATATTTTCACGACCAATCTACTTTTGTTATTTTTATATTACTATTTCACCCTTATCATTTAAGACCTAACATTCGAAGCAAGCAACCATGAACTTCTTCAGATTTGCATTTCCTCTCTCTCTCTCTCTCTCTCTCTCTCTCTCTCTCACACACACACACACACACACTCACACACACACATATGTTTATTGGTCGAATGGGCTTCACATTGTGATTTTCGTTAAATTTTAACAGCGAGAGTTAACAGAAGTGGATAATTTAAGTAAATTTCGTAATTGGATTTGGAAGTGGGTATTTTATTCCAACCAACAGTCGAGCAACAAATCTTGGGTATAGTTGAATGGGGACGACATGAATTCTTCAGGTATATTTTGATGCAAATTATACTTGAGTAATATCTTTTATTTGGGCAATTGTTTTTCAAATGACTTACGTAGATGAACTTTGGATGTTGTAACTGCTACTTAGGGACGGCAATTTCGAATCGAATCGTGGATATTCGAACTAAACTATACTGAAGTTGACTGTTATTAACTGGTTTAACTGGATACGGGATGGGTAACGAAAAATAACCGAAATGAAAAATTGAGGAACGATTCGATTTTGGTATTAGCAATACCCGTCCAATTCCCCAAACCGTACTAATATAATTTTACCCCTATTCATACAAGTATTTACCATATAACTTAGGCATATATATGTTAGATTTAAAACACTGAAATTCAAACATCGTTCTTAATCATGTGAATCCGCCGCACAGTGCGTTTAGTCGGTCGCTCCTCTTCATCGCCTAATGATTTAATATTTGATGAATTTGTGGCATGCACAACTATTTAACTTGACTTTTTAACTTTTACGAACATGATCATGATAAGTTTTAAGTAGAATTATTATCATTTATCAAGTCTTATGAACTTGATTAAATAGTACTCCGTATATTATTTGAAAGTTTCATTTTGATTATTTTTTCTAATCGTTAAATTGTTTTAAGCTAAATTGTTAGTTTGACCAATTATTCGTGAGTTTTTCCCGATTAACCGTTACCCGTAGAGAATGGATATGGAGAGACAAATTGATTCTCCGGTGGGAAATGGGGTGGTTATGGGGCATAAATTTGAATTCGTGATGAAGGTAGTATTATGTATAATCGCCCCCAAACCACCCCATTGTCATCCCTACTAGTACTACGTAGCTTAAGGAAATATGTATTAAGGTTAAATTAATATCAAATTCTAACAATTTACTTAATCCAGGCAATTAGAGTATCATCAATGCAAATGTGAATCTGGAATAAATTGAGTCTCACATAGGATTTCTACTTTTTCAACAACAAAAAAATATGTTTATTCAAAGCAACTGTGGAAAAGAGTTGGGAATAGTGATGGAACCAGAATTTTTTCTTATAACCACAATGAATTCAAAAAAAGAGATGGAGAGGGCAACTTGGGTTTTCTTCATGGTTTTAATTTTTTTTTATTGACGTCAAAATGACATTATTTAGGAACAAAAAAAATAATTAAAAAATATTCAACAAAAAACACAAATATATATTACAACTACATAAATTGAAAGATGTCATCAATGAGATTTGAACCCACTCTTTTGGATATAACCGCACACCTTACACCAACTCAACTATTTACATTATACTATATTCATCCTAAAATAATTGTCATTTTAACAATTTGCACATAAAGACTGATTTACCTTATTTAATTTCATTTATTGTGGATAAGTTGCACAAGTATTTTTTTTTCTTTCCTCTTAACAAACCTCTTTAAAAAGAGTAATAAATAAGGATAATTTTAGTAAAATATAGACAATAAAATTATTTTGGGATAAAATTTTTTACTAAAACGACAATTATTTTAGGACAAATGTAGTATATATTTATTCAAACAAAATACCACATAAATTATAGTTAAGTGGGGTCATGTGACCTCATACTATTATACAGATCCACCACGGTTGTAAATATAATGTGACAACAAAATTTTTTCATATTCTAGTTGAATATGTAAACACATGCTAGTCAATACTTTTCTTATTAAATCCAAAAAAAATCTCTTTCTTTTTTACCATTCTAGTGACAGGACTTCACACTACATTGGATTAAAATTTAATTAACTTTTAAATTTTTTTTTAGTCCTAAGGAAGCGTAAAAAAAAATTGAATCTAGAACCTCACACTTTATGAAACAAAAACATTGAATCTAAAACCTCACACTATATGAAACCTTAACTGGTCACCCTTTAAGGAGATGCCTCTTTTAATTGAATGTGAATGACAAGATAAAAACGGTCACGTGTGAATGAAGGTGTTAATTACTTGCAACCACGTGGAATCAAATCCACAATTGCATTAGTAATGCTCTCAATCTATGTTTGATTGGATGTAAAATACAAAAATTAGGGAAATTGGAGACCAACTTTGGACATGTCAATGCGCCTAATCCAAACCAATGATTGTCCACAGCTCCAATTGAACACCAGCAAGCATTGACATGTTACCCCTCCAGCTCCAATCGAACACCAATTTCCCTCTCTTTCATCCCTCTTTATCTACCTCTAAAGTTGTTCTAATGGTTCACTTCATAAATGTTTCAGGCGTTATGTATCCTCTGACATTGAAACATGGGCGTATCCTTTGAGCCTAATCCAAACCAAACCGATGAGGCCTGAAATTCACCACAAGCATACAAACATCTTGATACTATATCTCTAGAGCAACAAAATCACATGTTTTTCTTTCCTCGGAAGATAACGTTGTCTACTTGCAAAAATCGTGCAAGCAAAAGAAACCAGGGCAGAGGATGGAGCCAATTATACAGTTACAACTCTAGACGTAGAAAAAGTAAAAACCAACTACACCCTATCGAAATGTCCACGCAGAACCACTAGCCAAATCCCTTAACTTTTTAAGTATCAAAAAACAGTATCAAATAACTACTTTCTACTTTAGTTATTCTTCTTATATGTCAGCAGCAAGGAAGTTCTCTGATAGCATCACCTGCAAAAGCCACAAATTTGTCTGTTAGAGGCCACTGCCCAAGGCAAAACCACCCCACCAGCCAGAGACAGAGGGTGACAAACACCAAGTTTGTTTCAGTCAAGCCCTATAGTTCTGACCAATGAATGGTTATACTGACAATACAAAAAGATTCGTCAGTAAAAATAATTTTGATAAACTGAAGATTAAGGAATTCCTCATTTTGACCCTTTTGGAATAAAAACCTTGTGCTTTCCACCCTCATATGCTTCTTGATCATGAGTTCATTTTCAACTAAGATGCAACATTTCCAGATTTCTTACATCTTACCAGATCTTAATTCTGAGGTTAAATTAGTTTAATACTTGACATATAAAGCCCTAGTAATTTAACAACAGAATTTAAAATATCACATGTTTTGCATGAAATCATTTCATGCGATCAAATTTCATAACAGGTAATGGCGGATGAATCCTGCCCATCTGCCCAGCCTATTATTTGCTGATGACGCGATTATTTTTGTGAAGCGTCAGAGGAAAGGCTGAGATATCTTAGCACGATATTGATGCTTTTTAGGCATGTCCAGTTTACACATTAATGATCAGAACAATCACATTCAAGTTGGAGAGGTGGTGAATGTGGGTCACTGGCAACTATCTTGAGATGTAAGGTAAGCTCTTTCCCATCCATGAACTAGGACTTGTTTTAGGAGTAGGATGTGGTGGTGAGGCCTAGTTATATCTTATAGTTTTATCTTCTTCTTCTCTTCTCATTGCTTAGTTGTTTGTTCTTTTTCCAGCATCTTTACCCCAGGTCTGAATCAGTTTGTTAGAACCCTAAAATCAGCATATAAAACCCTTGTTAAATCCTATCTTTAGAAACCTAAAACTCCAAAAATTTATCTACAAAAGCCCACACACGTACCCTGCATCAGTTGTGGCATCAGAGAGAAAGATCCTACTTGCTGTAAGTTGTACTCAAGATGGAAAATCAAAATTCCAGATTTTGATGGAACAGGTGTTTCTGTTGAATTCTGTGATTGGCTTTCTTCCCTTAAGGATTATTTCGATTTCTACAACATGCCAGATGATAGGAGAATTAGATTCGCAAAGTGGAAACTTGTTGGGATGGCACAAATGTGGGGGGCATTGAGGGAGAGATAAATACTCCCTCCATCCCAAAATTATTCTTTTGTTTGACCCGGCACATGGATTAAGAAAAAACAATTGACTTAATTATTAATATTGGTATAGTGTGTAATTTTCTTTAATGCCCATGTGTATGTGACCCATAATTAAAGTAGGAAGAAAAAGTAATGGTAAAAGTGTTGTCCTAAAAAGGATACTTTCAAACAAGACAATTATTTTGGGACGGACAAAAAAGGAAAGCAAGACAATAATTTTGGGACGGAGGGAGTAGTTTGGAACAACCGCCGGTCAAGACATGGCAGGAGATGAAATCCATGCTTCAAGAAAAAGTACTTGCTTCCACGTTTGTTGCCAGTTACCGAAACAAATTGCTAATTTACAGCAGGGCAGCAAATCGGTGGTGGAGTATGTAGAGAAGTTTGATGACTTAATGGTTCACAGTCGAGCTGTGGATAACTCCTATCAATTAACCGCTCGGTTCAAGGCTGGTTTTAAGGGACGACGTAAGGCAAGAGCTAGATCAACAACCAATATTCAGTCTTGAAGATGCAATCGAATTTGCAATAGGAACTGAAAGGTATTTAAAACTTTCAGGAGTTTGGAAGCTCAAGTCCCAAAAAGAGGAAGTAACTTTCAAAAAGCTTCAAGATACTGGTTGTGGATTGAAGGGTTGTGAACTGAGGGCAACCAGAATTACTCGAAGCATGTGGCAATGAAGCTCAGAAGCTGAAGCAAATCAAGCTAGTGGCATAAAATCATCGACCACCACCCTGCAGATTATTGAAGGAGGTGATGTGAAATATAGAACTTATTCCCTTAGAAACTAATGAAGAGAAAGCATCTGCTCCTAAATCTGATGTGCCTTTTGTGGTCTCTAAGTTGCTGTTTGAGTATTCTGAAATTCCATCTATTGACTTACCATATGATGAGCCTCTTCAGCACAATTCCCAGCAAAAAGACAAACATTTAATAGAGTGTCAATTGCCTCATCCTCCAGCAATTCTATAAGTCCTAGTGAAGATAGTGAGCTTCAACAAATCAGTCATTGTTCCCAAGGAGCTGAACGTGGTTCCAGACGAAAATGCTCTTATAACAGGAAAAGGAACCAAAAGATTGGAGAATTTAATCGTGAAAGATAATATTGAAGCAGGCATCATGGAAACAAAGAAGGTGAAAATGCTTCGTGTTACTTTGGAACCTATTCCTGTGGTTTATATGCTTCCCCAAATAAAGAAGCACAGGTTATGTCAAAATCAAAACCTTCATAAGAAGCCATGGACGCTGACGGGAACTTGTCAATTATCATAATTCAACATTTCAAAACTCGAGGTAGAGTTTTCTCCAACGAGAGGAGAATGATGCAAGTAGGAGAAGCCCAAGCTATATTGGATAAATACAATTTATGGGTTGTTCGGCACAGTTTGGAGTAGAAGATTTCTAGTCTTTTGGACAGATCATGCCTTTTCTTAGAGTCTTATTATCTATCTTTCAAGTCCTCTAGTTTTCTTAAAGTTAGTGCATCAGGGGTATTTTGGTAATTTAGCTAAGGTCGTAGTGGGCTGTTTTGCTGGATTTTGTTTTTGTTAAGAATTTACTGTGTAGGTAAAGTTAGATGGTCAAGTAGGGCCCAAGTACTTGAACTCGGCCACCAAGAACACTTAACCATGACGCATACTTAACCCCCCTTAAATCATCCCCCCCCCTTTCCCTTTCCACTTTAAATATAGGGTCTGCAATGTTTTGATATTCAGTGAATGAATCATATTACGCCTTTTTTCTCTTGATGTGTGAGACATCATCTCTTGGGTGTGAGGCCTAAGAACCCTAAATGTGATGCATATGGGACCCTAGGTGTGATGCCTAGATCTATCTTTTTCTTCTCTTCTTCTTTGCTTGATTCTTTGTTCTTTTACCTGCATCTTTACCCAACAATCAGACCTGAACCAGTTCGTTAAAACCCTTAGATCAGCATATAAAACCCTTGTTAAATCCTGGCTTTAGAAACCAAAAACTCCTAAATTTATCAAACGAGAGCCCACACACGTGTCCTGCATCAGGTGGAGCACATATGGACAAACTAGCAGGATCAAAAAACATTTACCATTCGAAGGGAGGAAGGCTGACTGTGATCAAAGCGCATCAAGTAACCTCCCAAGTTATTCAATTCTCCCAGTGCCTGAACAATCATTTGCAATAAATTTAAGAGGTGCTTCCGGTGGAAAGGTAGGAAGGAGGATTTTAATTGCCCTCTATTTTGATTGGATGTCCATTTGTTCACCATTTCAGAAAGGTGGGATCCCCTTAACCAAGATTTATTGGGGTAGTGGTCAACTTTCTATGATAGGGACTGTTTGTGAAACAGAGTACATCCTTAATTTTAATTTCTTGAAGTTGGGAATTGATGATGATTATTGGATTTTAGGTAATGAGTATTGTTCAGGGGGGCGTACTGAAAGGGAGGCCAGCCACTAGCTTTCCATGGAAAGGGATTTGGACAAAATATGTATAGTTTAGACAGTTCAGAACTTGAAGAAAAGAAGGCAGACCTCTAATCGGTGTAGTGTGTGCAAGAGAGTAGCAGTTGGCAAATCAATTGCTGATTCATAGTGAACTGACTTAGGATCTTTGGTTCTGTTCATGTTATTTGGGATATCTAAGACTGTTCCTGGTTCAGTTAAACAGGTTCTCGACAGCAAACAATGGAGCTAGAATAAGCAAAGCGGTAAAGGAAAATGTGGGATGCTGCCCCTTACCTTTTAAGGGTCACTATGCAAGAAAAGAAACAGCTACTTTAAAGTAGTTGAACGGTCAATGTTGAATATTTAGCCAATGATGCCAAAACTAGTATCAAATTCAAGTGTACAGAAGGAGTGAGAGCTAACAAACTTTGAATTTACATGGAAATTACTATCTAAGAGGGGCCTCTTCACCTTCCACCAGTTTTTCAAGAAAATGTAAGACTTACAAGAACTTCCTCCAACACATAACACAACAGAGAGAGAGAGAGAGAGAACTTCCTTCTCTCTTAATACGCACCTTTTCACCCAGTTTGAAAGGAGGAAGACCCTTGTAAGGACATGTATTGCACCGGAAAGCATCACCTAATCCACACTGCATCGTGCACATCAAAATATAAAACTAAAAAAATTTAAAAAGTATGACAAAGATGCCAAATAACTCTATAAAGAAAGAGTTAATAAGGGTAGCCAATGAAACCAACACAAATGGTGCCTCCCAAATTTCACAAATGCTCCCAAGACCGTGAAATAGAGATAGTTTAACAGAACTGATGAATGGATGCCTCTTCTATTAGACTACAGTTCACCATTACAAGGTTCGGCTATAATAGCATCATAAGGCTTCACATGATTACATAGTTAAGTATATTCATTGCAGAGATGACACAACAGAAAAAAAATACTCAATCGTTAGTAATATTTTAAAAGTACAAGGGGACATACACTGCCACATGCTGATTTGGGATTATCCAGTTGGTCCATAGTGAGTTCTAACTTTTGCACCTTCTCCTCCTGCTCAGCTCGTCCGCAGGTGCAATTTTTGCAGGCTTTCCTGGTGCTTCCAACTTCACAATCACCAACTGCAAAATTTTGCGCAAGTGTACGATGAAGTTTACCAATATTTATAAGTTAGATTCCATATGATGCAAAAAATAGAATAGAATTTTCCTACCAGGTGGGAGCTGGGGTTTCTTTAAATCCTCCTCAGATAAAAGGCTATCCTCATCAATGAGATCCATGTCATCATCAATCTGGACTTTGGGTAAGCTTTTGGCAGACTTCTTAATAGAAAAGGATGAACCGATCTTCCAAGAAGGCCTCTTAGCTTTAACCTGTTGACAAGATAATCAAAATCAACTATGTTTCATGAAAATAAAACGGTGGATCATGTCATTAAAGATACTTATAACCTGATCCCCAGTATATGCTTTATGGTAAGACCCAAATCAAGTGCCATTCTTTGTTTAATGGTCAGTCCCAAATGACGTGTCCAATTCATAAGTACTTGAGCATTACCTTCCCGATGCAGTCCCTTCCCCTAATAAACTAACTACGTGTTTGAATGCATAAATGTCTTACCAAAGAATTTATATGGATTCTATCTTCTCCGTCTGTGTTCCTTTCTTTCTATAATGACCCTCAAGTCCGAACAGAAGAAGTAAAATATACTCCTAATCTCTTTGTCATTAGAACTCTAACAACAATTTTTTTACAAGAACACTTCTCCATCTGTTTAAATTAGCATGTGGTATCCCTCTTTAAGCATATGGAGAAGCGCTCTGGTAGTGAAATTAAATGGTAATTAAAGCTCCTTTATCTAAGACATTCTAACAATAACAGGAAATATAAGTGGTAATCAGATAAGTATCCCAAAGCCTGTAATTACTCATTTGACCTTCTGGTGAAGGCTAACAAGGTAAAGATGGTTCATGGGAAATCACATGTAGAAGGAGAAGTGTCCAAAAAACAAAACTTACCCCAAAAGAGTGAATAGCTTCAGGTGCCATCTGAATCACCTGTATGTCCAGGAACCCGGCCACCAATAACTTGCGTTCAAGGGAAGATGTAGTCTGCAAAGGCCCAACAATATCAGCATAAATCAATATCCAGAAATTTCATACTTCTATAATCTTTTACATTACCGTCTCTTTGGTTGCAGGCAAAGTCTGATTAAGTAGGATTTCTCCATCAGGCTTCAACACTCGTAAGAATTCTTCAAACAACTTATCTCCAGGAAAATCAAGCGACTTGGAGAAGGATATGACCAAATCCACAGTTGATGAATCCACAGGCAAGGAACCTTATATTCATCGGGTAACAGGTATAAGAATGATGTGGACAAAGGAACAGATTAGAAAGCTAGAAAAGAACATTCTAGTAGATACTTTCTTAGACATACTTTCTAGAAAGAAGGTTGTGACTTGATTTTTTTGGCCAAAGAAGGTTGGAACTTATAACCAAGCTAATGCTTTCTAATAAATTAACCAGGTGATAATTCTAATACCTATTTAAGATGACATGCACAAACTGCAAATTAAAAATGAGAGTAGAGTGACAGGCAAGTTTACGAAAGAAATGCAATTACTAAGCATGATATTGCATTGTTGAGCCATCTCTCGAACGGCTCAAGCTTTAAGATGATTTGGTTATCTAACGTTAAATGAAATCTCTTTCTGGCAAGGTCTCAGTTTCCTTCTAAGGCCCTGATCTTTGCCAGTTAGTAGTTAGCAATTTGCACTCCTTTATTCGTGCATAATGCACCTAAGTAATAGGCCCTCTCTCTCTCTCTAACTTATTCCGCTTTCAAGTGAGTTGATGACCTATCAGTCGTACTTGCAGAGCTTAGGTAAAATATAACAAGTAGCACAAAAATTCTAATGAAATGGTGGAGCAATTGAATTGAAGCCTGTTTGTCAGAAAAAACTGGGGCAGATAAACACAAATTAGCACCAACAAGAAAGATATTAAAAATAACAACGAAAAACCTCCAAAACAAATTTTATTGTCTCCTGTAGGGATGTAAAGTCAGTCGGATTACCCAAAACCCTGACCCAACTTCTGTTCTGCGCGACTCTCTCCGGTGCTCCACAAGGCTTATAACTCGTTGGTGCTTCGTCGTTCGCTGGGGTGTGTTAGTCGACGCCAGATTTCATCTTCTGGGTATTCATTCTACATATGCAACTACTTACTCATTGCTCCCCAATGTCTCCTACTGATGTTACTATTTATTTGGGTGGAATGTGATGTTCTTTTCTTGTTCTTTCAGAAACCATGTAAAACCCTTCATGGGATTCATTTATAATTGTGTTTATTTCCTTAAATTCTTAAAATATTGTTTGTATCATTGTATGGTGGTCAATTGCAGATCATTCACCTCTTCCATCACTCTGCCAGCTGTCGAGTGAGATGTTGGGTCGTGTGCATGTTCAGAAGCTTCTTTACTGTTTCAATGATGAGAGGAATTTTTTGGTTTTGTCTATCATGTGGTTGGAGCTTTGAGACTTGAGCATATTTTCTTGACTTATTAATTAAATACTCACTCCGTCCCGATAAATGTTTCTACTTTCTATTTTGGGATGTCCCAACTAATATTCCTAAAGACTTTTGATCTACATATTCTCTACCATTCTTCCTAATATACCCTTAAAGCTTCATTTAATATAACACATCCCAAAAAATCTTAATTAATGTTCATGGGTATTATTGTCAGAATACATTTTACAGCACATCATTAATTATGTTTCTTAACTTATGTGCTTTATCAACTAGGAACATTTATCCTGGACGGAGGGAGTATGATGATTATATATTCAAGTGAAACATATTTACAAAGTAATAATCCCTCCGTCCCTAAATGAGTGTTTGTTTTTAGTTTTTCACTAAAATTAAAGAAGTTGAGTTTTGGGCCATTTTAGTAGCACAGTAACATTGATGCCCTTATTGTTCACATACAATATTAAAAGTCCACACTAGGACATGGTGAGTACTAATGGTGAAATTAGTAAACTTGTACAAAAATTGACACTCATTTAGGGACAAGAAAATGTTAAAAATGGACGTTCAGTTAGGGACGGAGGAGTAGTATATTTGTCATTACATCAAAGGTCTCCAGAAGTATTATATTCTGATTCATGGTCATGGTCTTTGTCTTCTTTGTCAATGGACTACACCTTTCCAGGATTATATTAAACCCGAGTAGCTTGCACTATCCACAAACCCCAGCCCGAGTCGAGTTCGGCTGGTCCAATGGCAGCCCGACTCGACTTCCATTGCTGAAAAACTCGACTCGAGTTCGGCCATACCCGACTCGAACCCGCGCCGTTTACAGCTCTAGTCTCCAGTGTAGTTCGATTCCCACCCCCAAAAAAAAAAAAACCACCACCACCATAACCACAAAAATAAAAAAACAGAAAAGCTGGCATTCCTTTCCAACTGAAAATAGACCAATTCTAGTCCACCCTGGTCGCCATCCATAACATTAGAGTACATAATTTTCGAAATTAACACATCAATAGACTAATATTTTAATAAATTAAAGGATACAAACTTAGATCACAACCACATTGTTATGATCAGGTTATGACACCATAGATTCTCTACCCGTGAAAGACAGGAGAGACAAGATTAGGTGAAGAGGAAGTATGCAACACTTCATGGAGACAGACCAATACTATTCCCCCCACCGAATTTTCTGGATAAACCAATGAGAATTGACAATGTCCCAAACATATTCGCTGCAACCCTTAAAAAAACCACATGCTAGCCTGAATCTATTGAGCCTTTGAAACAGAGCAATTAGATTAGATCCAAAGTGTCCACTGCATATCCGCCAAATTCGCCTCAACTAAACCTTTGTCACAATTAGTAATATATAAATACAATACAACATGTACAGACCAAAAGGCATGGTTTTGGAAAACCCTCCCTTTCGGTTAAAGACTGATATGTTGGTACTGATGACTTCACGTGTAATGTCATTATGTAAGTTACAGCTCTAATCTACCTTGGCTTTCCATTACAAATGTAACATCACGTAGCCTTCAACCATGTTACATGGATGTGGAATAATTCATCTCGGACATGTCCCATCTCCAAGGGCTTTTCTGTGCCTCAATGCCGTCTGCTGTGCCGAACTACTCTATCTTCTTTTTAAAATACTGTGAACAGTTGTACTTTTTGACGCATAATAGCCCTATGTTCCAACCTCCCCAATGGTTAAGAACAGTGCCTGAAAAACGTCTGAGTTACTTTTCAGAAGCAGGAAAATTGCGAGTTGTGGGAGGGACCACCACTGCCATAATGGTAGCTCCTGGAAAGATTACTATAGCCGGTGCATCACAGCATCTTCCCCGTTTATCGCCACATAGTTCTTACAAAAAATAAGGTGGTGGCAAAATCCAACTTCCGCAGGACAATAAAGGTTTGATACATCTAAACAAAAATGTCAAATTTTATTTAGAAAAAGAAAGTATTAGAATATCAAAATTTTAAGAGAAAAATAAATTAATCTATAAACAAAATACTACACATTGTTCATCGGAAAGCTCCACATCCACAATCCAACCAATTATTTAAGAGATTTCTCCTTGTTTAATATATTTGAGCACTTGATCAAGGATTTCAGTAGAGTATTAGGGTTAAGATAGAAGGAGAAGATAAATATGTTCCCATTCAATCTTTTTTCCTTTTTTTTTAAATGTTTTACACTTAGTTAAAGGGAGGGCCGTCATCGAGTCAGTCAGTTTAGGTGTCCGCCCAATATAATAGGCGGCCGTCTAGCTCACGCTCGCCTAGTCGATAAATGCCCGGACGTTTTGACCCTCCTAAGGCGCCTAGGCGGGTAGGCGGAGGGATTTGATAACTATGGTTTGCATGGCTCTAGTAACCACTCTCCCTAATCTGCTAATAATGTTAAACCGCATCCGCCTGTGCAACATAACTTGATAGTGCGATTAACTAACCAAAGGTACATGCAAATGTTGAATCAATTCTCTCCCATCTCCCTTTTTCTGGAAAGCGGAATCAATATTCTGGTTTGTCAATTTCAAATGAAGCAAAATCTTAGAGAAATTACTTGTCAGAAGCTATCCGACTCATGGCAATGGTAATAGTTGAGGAAAGCAGAATTCACTAAGTTAATACATAAATAAAAATGAAGAATGTAAAAAATGTACAGCAGCGAGCATGGAGAACTTCAGCAACGATTCATAAAGGAGAAAGAGAAGAAAAAAGTACCAAGAGCTGAAGCCTGAGTAATAATTAGAGGATCAATCTGTTCAACTCCCTCCTTTTTGATAACTCTTACAGCATTTAATATTTCCTTAAGGGGCACAACCACATGGTCAGTGAGCGCCAATACATTACCCTTTATTGCTGGCATCTCCTACAAAATGCATAGATAGTTCAAGCACCAGTTCACTAACAAAAAACATTTATCAATAACTGAAGAAAGGATGTCACACCCCAAAACCGTCATCGAGGTCTAGGATAGTGGCACATGGTGACACCGTAACAAACCCCACGTAAGGTAATCATGAGGAATGTAAGACCCTAAATTAGGTTCATCTTCTTAATATAATCACATGAAGTTTAAAGATTGAAACTTTATCAACTAAATTGAAACAAATGTATTTGATATATACAAAAGTTGATCCTACTCCATGTTTACTAATATATATAAGATTGATCAAAGGCGAACTGATTAGGTAACCTTTAAATCTAGAAAAGTTTACAAAAGGTACATTACGTTCATAAATATAGCTAAAATTTACAATACTTGTTGACGCGGATGCATTTCTTGAAAGAGCTTCATAACTTCTTCAATATCTAGACTATATAGTATATATCTTCTTCAACAAAAGGCACCAAACAATCGTTCAACACGCAATGGCTAAGAACACATAAATTTGCAGGAGAAGGTCAAAATAAGAAATTGAAACTCACCATAATTGCAGCTTTAGTAGATAACCCAGACGAGATCCCCAAATTATATCCTTCTCTTGATTTTTGCTTTCCGATCAACGTCTGTTCGCGTCGAGCAGAGCAACAGAATAGAAAATCGCCGGCAACGCTTCGCCGACTTCTCTTTCTTTTCTCTCTTTTCTCTCTTTTCTGTCGCACTCCCTATGACGAAACGTCCGCGGGGTTTTACAATTTTAAGGAAAATTATCTTCACACCCCTGAACAATGGTTTAGTGCTGCGGGTGCACCTCCTACTTCAAATAATTAAGATAGTCATCTTCCCATTAGGGAATTCATACAGCTGGAACCGTTAGATATTTGAAAACAACATTGCTAGGTTTACAACTAGTTCTACAACTATAATAACAACTCTGCTTTAAACAACTCTGCCTTAAAAATGCATATGCACCTGAAGTTTATGGCCTGTTTGAGTCTTGCAAAATACTGTAATAGTTTTAAAATTAAAGAATACACATGTACAAAAGAAAAGTATGGTTATTAATCCTATTTTTATTTTCCAAATGTTCAACCTAGAGAGTTTTATTTAATAAAAATCATTTTTTTCATGGACTCTTACAAGTATCTTTATTGTATTACATCTAAAAAAATTATTTTTGATTTTGAAAATTAAGAATATTTATGAAATTTATTTTAATTCTTAGCAAATTTGGTTTTCAAACATAGAATTGTTCGAGAGGAATGAAGGAATTCTTATGTTAAACTAAGATGCTCCAAAGCCATATCTAAGAAGATATGTTTTCCAATTTTCAAGGTAAAATAAAGAATTTGATACACGTGTGGAGTTTTAAAATAAAACTTTTAAAACTAGCTATTACGTATTTATCTGTAATAGTATTTTATTAGTAATACTATTATTATTATTGACTTGAATACCTTGGCCAAGTAAAGATTTTTTTGAATATATAGTACTAAACATTTAACTAGTTGGATTCAGAAAAATATTCCTAACGGGTGTCTACTTCGTTGTTGCTACTGTGCGAGACCTAGAAAGGGAAAAACAAAATTTGAGTGTGGTCCCTATCCAAAACACCACAATTTTCTAAGGTAAAATAATAATAATAATAATAATTGAGTAGGTCCCCCTCCCCCCTCAACACCAACTCCTACTAATGCTATGCATCCGCCACTAAGAGCATCACCAATGTAAATGTGAATGTGAAAAAATTTGGTGCCACCTAAGATTTACACATTTTTTAAAAAAAAAAATTTCTTCAATGCAATTGTGGAGAAGAAATGCGAATATGATGTGACAACTAAATTATTTTCTATTGGTTATTAGATAATTGATTTTTTCACTTCCAATCACATTCTCCTTCACAATGTGCATTGGAAGTCAAAAAATCAATTATCTAATAACCAATAGGAAATAATTTAGTTGTCGTTGACACATCATATTGTACAATTGCATTAGAGAGTTTTTTTTCTTTTTAAAATTAAATCCTAGGTAGCACCTAATTTTTCTACATTTACATTTGCATTGGTGATGCTCTAATTATTAGTTAATATTTTGAGTTAAAAATGTTAAATAGAAGGAAACTAACGTACTATTTATGGTAGGATAGTCTTTATGCAATATTGTTAAAAGTGTTAAAGTCTGCAGGATTGAATTGTTGGTTATAAAAAAGTATGGTTAAATCCAGTCCAGAACCAATAGTTTAGGTGGTGTGTATAGAAAAGATAGTGTGGGGAATAGGTATGAAGTCGGCGCATGAGAAGACAAATCAGTCACCGAGGGTTATGTCTGCTGCGTGATTTCGTCTACCTTTCGCGTGTTCCGCGCTCAACACCCTGCGCGATGCGCATGTCATTTTAAAACTAGCGATTTTATCTTATTTATAAATTTATGTCATAACACACAATCGGGCCACTGTATTTTTAGGAAGGTTGCAATTCAGTCACTGATTGTTTGAAAATATTATTTGATCCACCGTACGTCAATTATCTTGCAATCGACTCTATTTTTTGGACGGACGTTAGTTGAACCATTAAAATAACATAAAATATCAATTTTACCCCTATCTCCATCTTCATCTTTCCCAAATAAAAAAAAACAAACAAACCCTAACCCTAAAATTGCAATGAAGAGTGAAAAATCAATTTCATCAATCCTAATTGGGGTTTAAAAATTTCAATAAGTTAATATACTTTACAAATAAACGTGAGGTAATTGAAGAGTGAAAAATCAAAGCCTCAACCCCCGCCTCCATTAATCCCATCCCCCTTCTCTCTATTACGCGAGCTCAAATCTCTCCCTACTCTCTCCCTCGTTCTCCTTTGCCGCTCGGCACTAAGAAGCTCTCCGGTACTCATTCCGTCGCGATCGGTGATAGATTCGCTGGAGAATGGAGCGAACATCAGGATTCCGGGGTCGGCGAGGAGGTTTGGGGACCGTATTTACTGCGAGAGGGTGGAAATTTAGAGAGAGAGATCTGGAATTGCGAGTGTGTTTCTGGAGTTGAGATGTTGTGTGTAAAGAGAGAGAGAAGGGTGGAAGGTAGAACTAGAAACGTGGGACACAGTTGTTTTGTCTTTGAGTGGCTTGAGTGGTGGAGGGAAGCGGACGGGAGGGGAAGATGAACATGAACTGGGTCTTACACAGAAAGTCACGTTAGAGAAGATGAAGATGAAGACAAGGGTAAAATAGGTATTTGATATTTACTTAACGGCTCAACTAACATCCGTCCAAAAATGGGCTCGATTGCAAGATAACTGAAGTACGGTGGCCCAAATAATATTTTCAAACAATCAGTGGCCGAATTGCAATATTCTCCAAAGTACAGTGGCCCAATTGTGTATTTTGCTTAAATTTAATTATATAAATTGGTACAAATTTATGGTCAAGATTTTAATTAACACAGACTCGTATTAGTTTTTGCTAAATTTTGAAATTTTTAAAATTAAATTACTATATTGCCTTTCAACTTACATAAGTTAAAAATTAAAGGAAGGTTGGCCGATTCAAGAAACAGGTTCGGCGGCTCTCCATGAGTATCCAGAAATTTATTTATTTACTTTTTGAGTTTTTTTAAATAATAAATTTAGAAATTCATGACGAGCCCCGCCAGGCGCTTGCCCTCTTTAACTCTTTTGTGATGGATGGTTAGTGTAGGCTTGTAGGCTGTAGCTGGCCTTCACTTGAAAAAAAAAAAAAAAAAATTTTTTCTTACAAATAGATGCCTTCATTGTAAAAAAAAAAAAAAAAGTTGTTTTTTAAACCAAGATTTTCCAAAATTAAAACAAATGTTTATAAAAATAAAGGCCTTCACTTTTTTATAAAAAAAAATGAGTTTTTTAATCAAGAATTTAAAAAAATATTTACAAAATTAAAGAAAATGTTTTGATAAATAGATGAACGGTAATATAGTAATTTGGTTTTTAAAAAATGACAGCAACTATAATGGTGCACTCCATTAAACACTCCAAAAAAAAAAAAAAAGACATACTTGATACTACTTCAAGTCTACAATGAGTGACTTTATTGATGTTATATTTCTAAATTATTCTATCAATCTTTAAATTTAATGTGTTTTAGAGCATCACCAATGTAGATAAAAATGTGAAAAAAATTAAGTGTTACTTAAGATTTAATTTTTTTTAAAAGAAAAAAAATTCAATGCAACTGTAGTGGAGAATTATAGATATGATGTGTTAACCAATTTTTTTGCATTCTCAATAAAACTCAATTTTTTGATATTTTAGTTAATGATATGAATACATTCTACTCCGTAGTTAGCATTTTTTTCTATTAAAAACTCTTCAATTCGTTTGGAGTGTTTTATCGTGATTGTGATTTAACTTGATAAAATTTTGTTGGGAGAGTTTTAAGGCTGTTGTGGTGGGACCACCGAGTCGAAGGATTAGTTTTGAGTTTTCTGACCAAGGCATTAGCTAAAGCCTAACTATGATAACCGCGCCCGAATCCACATCGGTTCTGTTGGAGATTCTCCATGTTTATGTATGCTAGTAGTTCCCGGTGGATTCTTCATCTTCCTCCTCCCCCTCAAATTCTTGGGTAATTCCAGTTTTGTTCGTGAAATACGTCTGGCTTCGGTGAGTTTCCAACTTGCAAATGCTTGTGTTGTTCATTACGTTATCCACACACACACACACACAGAGGTTACCCATTAACCCAAAATCTTTTTGTAAATTTTGAAACCCAAATTAGTTACTCAAATGCGCGAATACATACATACATACACATAGTTGAATAATCAATCACCTATGGTTACTGGGTATCATTTTTGGTGTGGATGTACCGTTAGGCGTTTAAAAGTCTGCTGTAGGATTTCTCTTAATGTTCTTTCATTGAAATGTAACAGTTAACGGTTGCTGCTATTGAGGATTTGACCTTCTCTCTTATAGCTTCAGATTCTGCTGTTATCCTCACCAATTGTTCCTATTTTACATCTTTTTAGCTTTTCCCTGTTCGATTGCACAATTGATTGTTGTTACCCATCCCCCATCCCACCGGGGCTAGACCTCTTTCGTGACAGACCCAACAGCCAGACGACCACCCGAAAGTGAAGTGAGATAGATGCCTCTCCTGTTATCTTCTTCAAGTCCCATGGCTCGTTATTCTCCTGTTAACCAGTTTAAGGTACAACATCATTTGGTATTCCAAGAATCGTATTCCTTAGAGTCAAATTACAATCCGTTCCATTGCATTGTCCCTCAAAAACTCTCCTTTGTTCGCAAAAAATTAACTACAAACAAACCGCCCTATTCAAAGTTAATCGTTAGAGAGTGCATGAATTCCAGTAACGAGTTTCCTGATGAGGAAAGCGTAAATTATGATGATTGGAGGGGTGAAGAAGATGGCTACATTGAGGATTTAGAATCACCCTGGGAAGGAGCAGTTATGTACAAGCGGAATCCTTCGATATCACATTTGGAGTACTGCACAACCTTAGAAAGACTGGGTTTAGAAAGGCTTTCAACTGAGGTTTCGAAATCTCGAGCTTCTCTGATGGGACTACGGGTGACGAAATCTGTTAAGGATTTTCCGCTGGGAACACCTGTCCTGATATCTGTTGATGTTACGAGAAAGAAGCAAAAGTTGAGGCTTGATGGAATCTTACGTACAGTCATTACTCTTGATTGCTATAGGTATGTATTCCCTTATTATCAAAATTATGCTTTTTGTTTTGCCTATCTATTACGCATTGCATATTATGGGGGAAATTGGAAGTTATTTTTGCCTAAGTTCTTGTTATGCATACACTTTTAATAACAGTAGATTAACCTTTCAGTTGAACAATAAGCTTAAACATGGTTAGGTGCCTTATGAAAGGTTGGTTATACAGTTCCAAGTTTTTTGGTTGTTTTGAAAAGAAGGTATAAAGCAAATAACATGCTTGAGGTTAGCATTTATAGCCCTTTTGGGGATTAGAGTAACCAAGGAAGACACATTTAAGAGCACGGGGATCAAGTTTGTCCCCTAGATGAGAATGGATATGAACATAACAGAACCAAAATTTTTAGGAGAGAGATTCAAAGCTGAAGGAATAAAGTGAAATTTTGTAGAAATTGGGATCGATTTATGTAAATAAGTCAGGAATTTTATTTTCTTTATTTAGGAAAGATTAAATTTTATTGAAACAACTAAGATTTTTATTAATCTTGCCTATGGAAAGGAGATTATTAGAGAGGTTAGGTGTAAGTAGGACAGAAGACATGGGAATTATGGAAGAGAATGAGACATTCTAGCCCCTGAGATTGGCATAGGAGTCCCATTTGCAACCTGGACAGACCTAACTGGTGAAGGAATTAGAGAGTCAAGCAAAGAAGAATTACTAGTCATGTGATCGGTAGCCCCTGAATCAATAACCCAAGTGTTAGTGGCAGCAGAAATAGAAAACAAACCAGAATTACCTCCCTTAAGAGATGACCGAGCTACAAGAGAAGAAAAAGATGGAGAAGTGTGTGTGATAGCAACATGTGCAGATTTCTTATTTTTCTTTTCAGCTTGCTTGGGCTTGAACCACTCCGGATAGCCATGCTTCTTCCAGCAGACATCTTCGGTATGCCTTGTGGTGTTACAGTAAGTGTAAGAGCACATGCTAAAAAAGGAGTTTGAAGGGGGATCATTTATGAATGGAGACCGTGGATGACTTAGACATGATGTGGAAACAAAGAGAGGGAGGATGGAAAAATTAGCAGTTTAGAGATTTAGCCAGGGAAAAAAGAGAGACAGCAGCGGAAAAAGAGAGACAGCAGCGGATATCTTCCCTACTGCTTTGATACCAAATTGATAAGTTAACTGAATAATTAATTTCATATATCTCAAGGGTATAAATACAAGATACAAGTGACTATTTTTGGATAGTCAACTAATCAATCTGAACAATCAATTACAATCAATTAATCAATCAATCAATTATAGATTATATGCTAATTGAATGCCAGTTGAATGGCTAAAAAGGATTTATGTAGACCCAAGTAATTGCAACAAAGTCTCATTCTGTATTGATTGAATTATTATGATACTCCATTGATGTTTCACAATCACTTTAAAGGCTGCGTTTTAGAGTTCTATTTATGTTAGTATCAAACTTCTGATTCTACTACGCAAAAGATAATCTTAGTACATATCTTTTACTAACATCAAAATGTTGGCCTCCTTATGTTTAACGCTGTTGGGGGCTTGGGGCCTTTGTATCATGTGAGAAAAGAGGAACAGAGCTATGCTTAGTAAAATGAGAGAGACAGGTGTGAATGAGTTGGCAAGAATTACTTTTGCTTCACTAATTTAAGTTTTTGGCTCCACTAGAAAAGTCTATTCAAAGATATTCAAGGAATTAAGAAAACTTTATCAACTTATGTGGAAATAGATGCTCAAGCTTTTTCCTATTTGTAATTTATGTTTATCCCTACAGTCTTGTTGGCTTGTTAAGATATTTAGGATGGAAAGCGGCTCGAGCACTCAAGAGTGTGAAAGTGAAAATGAATATGTATAACTAATATAAGTTTTTAGTCATTTATATTAAAATTATATTTAACAATTTAGTAACCTTTTTTACAATTCTGGTATACAAGTAACTGTGTTATTCCTTAAAAAACTTAATTCCAGTGTTATAAACAATTGGGGCAGCTTGCTTAGTTGACCTTCCATGTGTACTGAAATTTTTAGTGCGCGAAAATTAAATCACACTCAACACTTTCAAGATAGACCAAATCTCAGTTTGTTAGTGGGTGAATCAAGTCCAAGAATTCAACCAAATGACAGTGCGGATTTAACTCAAGTGTGAGTTCGTCATGATTTTCGCTCTAGGTGCCAGATCACACACTGAGTTGCACACCAAGAGCAGGAATTTGGACATCAGTTATCCATCGATCAAGAATGTTGATTTTCCTATCCAAAAAAATAATAATAAGAAGAAGAATTCAGAAATGTTATCTTTGATGCGAGCCTGGGCTCTCGGGTGTATTGTGTCTAATGTTTTTTTCCATGATTGTCCTCCATCGATTTATGTTAAGAATGTGTTATATACTCCCTTTGTTCCGCTCAATGAGTCCTACTTTCTATTTTGGGACGTTCGTCGAGTTGTAATTTCAAAAAGAAAGCTTGTAAATTCTACTAGTTTCCAAGTTTATCTTTGTTACATGACATTGAAAGTTAGCAAAAATCGTGTTTAGTCTTTAAAATTAAGATATTCAAGGAAGTTTAGTTTATTCTGTAAAATGTTTGAGTTCCAAACTTGGGCTCTTTGAGAGTAATGGAAGGAGTATTGCATTCACATTGCTACTCTTGTTTGTCAAAGAGTAAATTCTTTCACTGATTGTTTAGCACTTGTTTCACTGATTGTTTAGCACTTGTTTTCTGTTTGATAATGGATGGTATATATGCTATCTTCAGTGGTGCATTTACGTCTATGATCTGAAAGTAGCACATTCTGGAAGTTCTACCCCATGGAGGAGTAAAACTTCAAGTACGAGTCTTATTGCCTAATCAAAGAAGCCATAAGGTGGCTTGGACATTAACATTTATCACAAATAGGTAATTAGTAGAACTGGCTTTAGATTGATTTCTAGTTTCTGGTATGTCCCCTGTAGTTAGTATCCTCTGCTTGCATGTCTATGTCCATCAAGAATGAAGTGCGAAGGCCGGATATGTAGATTAATCCCTAGGAAAACCTGGAGGTCTCTATTTATGTAGCCAGTTTGTGCCCACAAACTCCTGTAGTTAAGCCATAGAACACATGATTCCTCCCTGGAGAAGACATTTAATTATTACTTATATTTATCTGTTCTTATAAATATTAATTTATTTCTTGGTTATTGTACATTGAAGGTGTGGGAAACCTGCTGCTGAGTGTTTATTTTCCAATTTCTCACTTTTACTAACTGAAGAGCCCATTGAAGAGCCCGAGCCTCTAGATAAGAAAGTGATTTTTGGCGAAGATAAACTTCAAACTCCTACAAGTGGTGAAGGAGAGGAAGAAGACGATGCATCCATAGATTTAGATGATTGGATTTATTTTCCTCCTGAAGAAAAGGTTGTAGACATATCGAAGCACATAAGAGACATTGTGCACCTGGAAATCACCCTCAACGCGCTATGTGATCCTATGTGCAAAGGTTTGTGTCTCATTTGTGGTACAAATCTAAATACTAGAAGCTGTAATTGTATCTATAGTGACATATCGGAGGGAAAAGCATTTGGCCGTCCTGGAGATCTAAAGGAGCAAAGGCAGCAATAGTGACATGGTTGTAAGTTTTCGGTGAATCCCATTTGAGCTGTGATGTTCGTTAGATGCATTATCTGTTGAGTACTCCCCTTTTTGGAATGCAAGACGATGATGCTCAAACTTTTGCATTTGCTATATAAAATTTGATGAAGTTTGCTAGTTTAGTTACCTCACTTGGTTATTTACCAACTTTTCAAACAAGCGTTGGAATTTGAGTCTCAGTAGCTCTAGAAAATTTCTAAGGGAAACAAAAAGAGCTGTTGTTATACACGAAACACTTGCACGTGCTTGCAATTTGGTTGGAGTAACCTCAAGTAAATTAGCAAATGCAATTTTTAGCTTCTAACTTGATTTATATGTCTCTCTAGCTTCTATTTCCTTTTCTCTGCTCAATGTCCCTTTCTTAGCTTCTAAATAGATTTATGTGAATAGTCAGTTTCTGAACTTCTTCTGTAGAAGATTTGTTGTCTTCACTTGCTGCCTCCTGAACTTCATTCGAGTCTTTTATGTCTTTACTTTATGGGGTTGATCCGGGGAAGCTACCCTAGATCGAGTTAAACTCTGAGATCATCTACTACTGGTTTTACTGCTAGTAGTACAAGGCTCGAATCTTCTTAGTATCACTTGGCCTATTTTACTTCATTACATCATATTTCTTCTTCTTATAAGTTTTTTGTTTCCGATTACTCTTCTGTTCCTTAGCCTTGCACTTTTCACCAAGCTATTTGCAACAATTGAAGCACTTGAACAATGTAGGACTTGGGAACTTCAATGTTTCCCTGTGAAGTTAGACTAGTGCAAGAGGGACTAGACTAGTTTGAGTTCTCTTAGTGTTAGTTTATCTTTTTATTTTTCTTATGCGACTTGCATAATTTATTTTTTTACAGTATGTTGGATTGGGGGGGTATTGGAGAAAGTTGGTTATGGTTGGGATGGTTGTTGAGGATTTTCAAAGAGAAATGAGAGTTCTATTCTGGGTAGTTTGGATGGAGATTTTTGAAAGAGTGATGATACATCTTCCGACCCCATCAATCGGTCATCAACCGAATACGCATTATGGTGTTGTACCGTACAACCCCATAATGTAATTTCGGCCAATGGACGGTTGATTGGGTCGGTAGCCGTATCATTTTTCTTTTTGAAAAGAGTAATGTTAAAGCAATGATCTACAGATTTGGTTTATAGCAAGTAATAAAGTGTTTAATCTATCAATACATCGGTAGCTATATCATACAACACTTTAATGTTAGTTGTAAACTAAATATGTAAATCAATTCTGTTCTTTTAAAAGAATACAACCTGCACATTTTTGTAGGAAAATACAGATTGGGATGGTAGTTGTGAGTTGTGTATTTTTGTAGGAGAGTATTATTTTCATAATTTCATGTTAGCATTTTGACTTGGCTAACATAATTAATCATTTTGGTCAAAGTAATTAACTCAAAATAGAATTGAATGATAGAAACAGAGAGAAAAAAAAGGTCAATAGCTAATCTAAAATTGATTATTTAGTAAAGTAATTCGAAATATAATCTAAAGGGTGAGGGGGTGATTGGATTCGTGGACTCCTCACTCTTTTGTCTTTTCCCTATTTTACCCCTTCGTAATCACCACTTTCACTTAGACTCCCTTTGTTTTAAACCTTCTAGAGAATGATTTCTGGAAAATAACTTGGAGGAAATTCTACCGTAGAAAATGAGTCTTTTTCATTGATTAGAGAATATTTTAAGTTGTGACTTATTTTTTAGCCTCGTTCAATAAACTACAACTTTCTCTATTAAACATATTTGTTTCAAAGAAAAACTTTAATAAAATTTTGGAATTATAAACTCAATAAAGTACAGGGAGAGTTTATTTTTACTATAATATTTGTCATTTATTAATATTTAATTAAGTTAAGAAATATCTTGACACAATTGTGCTTCAAACTCACCTTATATAATTGTTTCCCTTTCTTATTTTTATCCTTCATTTGTTTTTACAAATAATATTATTTTCAATTGTGCACAAAAAAAAATTAATTTTATATGCAAAAAATTAGAAAATATAAATGAGACATCTAAAAAGAAAATACTACATAAGTCTAATTTATTTCGCTTACAAATAAAAAAATATAAATGACAAAATAGACACAACTAAAGAATGGCATGAGTTATATAATACGTATTAAACTATAGAGTACAAATTATGAATTTTAAATAAATAACTTGAATGAAAAATTAATTAATGAATATATGTTTAGCACTAACTGAAAAGATTTTTATAATAAGTTGACAATTGTACAATATCTTTTAATTTTTTTGACGTTAAATTCCATTTTCTTAAAAATAAATTATATAAAAAATAAAATGAAAAATAATGCATAAATTTATTTTTATTTTTTTTGACAAATATGCATAATCTATTTGAGAAGATAAGAATAAAAAAAAATATATGTTATAAAAAAAATTTAATCGACTTTAGGCAAATACAAATCATCAAACCAGGTAAGCATTTGAAAGACAATTGTGTCATAACTATGATTTATTCATTTAACCATTGATGAATGTAGTGGATTAGTAAAATTTGTAGTAGAAATAGACCCTCCCTAAAATATACTAGCTCCGTCTCAAAATAATTATCATTTTATCAATTTGCACAGAAATTAAGGAAGCTTGCATAAAGACTGATCTACCTTTATTTAAGTTCATTTATTACAGATAAGTTGTAAGAGTATTTTTTTTTTCTCTTAACAACTCTCTTTAAATAAGGGCAGTTTTGGTAGATATGGACAAATGTTTCTTAAAATCCTATAACGACAATTATTTTGGAAAAAAAACTTTATTAAAACGATAATTATTTTAGGACGAAGGTAGTACTTACACACAATCGATTGTGACACAATCACCCTTCATTCAGATACTCTCTCCGTTCCACCTAAAGAGTCTACGTTTGAAACTTAAACACAACCAAGATAATTACAAAACAATGAAGGGTAAAGATGAAAAATTATGAAAATTGTAAACATAATTTTTTAAAAGTGGACTCTTTAAGTAAAATATCTCGAGATAATATAGTGAAACTCTTTGTCCAAATAATAATAATAATAATAATAATAATAATAATAATAATAAATAATAATAATAAAGTATCTAGAAATTGCTTTAGCTTTTAAATCTCTCAATCAACATAGTCAAAGTTACCTAAGTAATTTGCATTGGGATGGTGGGGCATATGAATTATGAGACGAAGAAAGATGTTGTTTTAAATCTCACTTTCTCTACCACCCACAATCCATTTTTAATATATCCAATCTATTCAATGAATCAGCCGCAAAATATCGACTAATTGTCGCTTAATATGGCCCTTGAAATGTTATTGATTTTTATCAAGTTATTTTCCAACACTATCATTCTATTTTATTTTTAATTTGTCAGTAATCCCATGACCAATGTATTTTTATTTTCTTTTTTCACTTGCTTGAACAATCATATATATTTAATTGTTTATGCTCATAAAAAAAATAAAAAATCAAATTGCATTGTGTACAAGAAGTGAAAAAATTATTTTCTAAGCATGAAATTTTATTATATTAGCAAAATGAAAAGTAAGATTATATATGCTTATCAATATTATAATTACAAATTCTATTTTTGTTGAATACTATTTTTGTGATATTGAAATATATGCTAATTTAAGTTTATGTAATTTATGATATGTATTAAAAAAGAGGGTATTTTTGTCTTATGCAAGTTTAATTCTAGATAGATGTAATAGATAAGAAATTTTTATAGTGAAAATAGAATCTTCATATATATATATATATATATATATATATATATATATATAACTATTAATAGTTACTTTATTTCTCTAATCATCATTAGTTATTGTTATATCAACTGTTAAATTAAAATCAATTTCAAAATCATCATTAATTATTGTTATACTCCCTCCGTCCTTAAATTATTGTCTGGGTTGATCTGGCAAACGGATTAAGAAAACTCAATTGACTTGATTATTAATATTGGAATAGTATTGAAAAAGTATGTTGTTTCCTTTAATGCCCATGTGTATGTGGCTCATAATTAAAGTAGGAAGAAAAAGTAAGGGTAAAATAGTAAAAGTGATGTTCTAAAAAGGAAAGTTTCAAATAAGACAATTATTTTAGGACGGGCGAAAAAGAAAAGGAAGACAATAATTTAAGACGGAGGGAGTATCAACTATTGAATTAAAAATCAAAAATTGAGAATTCTTGAGCAAGATAATGGGGAGCAATTCTTCAAAATTCTTCGAAAGTAATTCTTGCATAGTGAAATAAGAATTTTGGTGGGAAGGAGAAGGCCAGCCGCATACTAGAAGGTGAGAGACACGCCTGCCATGTAATAGGCGCGTGCGACGTACGCGCATGCAAGAGCGTGAGAATCCAATCTGACCGCTGCCCCACCATGTCGACTTTCCAAGTTTTTTTTTTTATTTATATCTGATTGTTTGTTGATTTATTTCTTTTTTTTATTTTTAAAACAACCCTCGTTTTGCAAAAAGTATCCATTTAAAAACGGATTATAAATGAATTATAAAATTATAATTATAAACAGATTAATTTATTTATAAAAAATTAAAATTAATATGCAACATATTAATTAAAATTATAAACAAATTAATTTATTTATATGAAATATTTGAATATGCAATATATTAATTAAAGTAAATTAAATTAATTTGTTTAAAAAATATAAAAATAAAAAGTTGTGTAAATAAAGTGGATGCTTTGGTAGTGGGGGACCCATGTAAGAATTGCGGAAAAATGAAAACCATTGAGAAGATAAATTCATAGATTGAAAAATTTTTAAAATGGGAAGGTGGCAGTGAGATCCGGCTAAGAATTGGATAAGAATTACAAAGAGTGGCGCTATTAGCACCACTTTTTTCTATTAATACACTCCTTAAATTAAATTACAAAAATTTCATTATATTGTTAGACATAAATACCATTTTCTTACTAAATACACTCACCCTTATATTAAGACATCTCCTAAACTTCTAAATACACCACCTAACAATTTATCAATGCACCATCTTCTAGTTCCATACGTCATTGCCAGGGATTATACGTCATTGCCAAGGAACAATCTCATCACTTCATTCTTCTCCTCTACTCACTTCAATTCTTTCCCACATTAACTTCATTATACTACAAATTTTTCACTTCACTTTGATTTTTTTCATGCATTTATGTATATCTGGGTCGAGATTTGTTCGGGACTGGTTTGAGGAACACCACAATGGTATTCGGGAATTACCTGCAGAACAGTTGGGGTTACAGAACATCATAGGGATGTTCGGTAAGCCCTTGCCGAACACCACTGTAGTGTTCCTCAAACCAGTCCCGAACCAAAAATGAGAAGAAACCCAATATATCACATATACATTGCAACTAAAATGAAATTTAACACAAAAATTAAAACAAAATTGCTATTTAAACATAAAAATATAATACATTTCATACTTAGGGTCTTCTTCATCTCGAAATTAGAGTTGCTCTTTTTCTTCTTCTTCCTTTTCTTCTTCTTTCTTCTTCCTTGTCTGCTGGAGGGTTTGGGAATTGGGGGGTTTGCAAATTGTTAAGTTTGAAATTGGGGGCTTTGTGAAGCAATGGAAGTTGAAGCGTTCTCGCAATATTTCTGTTGGCCTGCGTTGTGTTTTGGTTGGTGTATTAAAAAATTAGGGTGGGTGTGATGATATTAGGTGGGTGTATTAGGAAAGAAATAATGATTTAATTAAGAGGGGTAAAATAAGAAATATTGGGTGGTGTATTTAAAAATTATATTGGTGTAAAATTAGTTAAGGGGGGTGTATTAAGAAAAGGGGTTTATTAATAGAAAAAGGTGATGCTAATAGCGCCACTCAATTATAAATCATTGGAGATGCTCTAACAATAGTAACATCAATAGTTAGTGTGCCGTAGTAATCAATGAAAACTCCCTTTTATATATATATATATATATATATATATATATTTTAATTTTTTTTTTGAGTAAGGGGAATGGGTTTCTCTTTTTGGACAAAGGGCTCACCAACTTTGAAAAACCGTGCTCTTTAAATAAATAAATAAATATATATATATATATATATATATATATATTTTGAGTAATGGGAATGGGTTTCTCTTTTTGGACAAAGGGCCCAAGAACTTTGAAAAACCGAGCTCTTTAAATAAAGAGCAAATCTTTGACAAAGACCTCTATTTTTAATCGGCAATGGAAAAAAAAGTTTTTTCTTAAACTTTTTCAATAACAAAAGGCCAAGAAAAAACTCCCTTTGTCGGTGCTCTAAGAACACATAATACACACCAACTATAATGAAATACTCCATCCATTTTACAAAAGGAATCGACGTTTTTTAAAAAAATTTAATAATTAAAAAATATATAAATAGTATTGAGGTTGATTATAATTACAAAAATATTTGAGTATAATCAAAATATTTATAATATATGTGAAAAGTAAAGTTGAAAGATTTTTAGAGATTGTCAACATAATTTTTTAAATCGAACTCTTTAAGTAAAATATCTCAAAATAGAATAATAAATCTTTTGCTTAAAACGGAGGCATAAGAATTTGTGAATGAAGACATCGACTACTTCCTCAGTAGGAGCAGATTGGTGTGTGTGTGTGTGTGTTGGGGAGAGACAGATTGTGGAGAAATTTTTATGTCATTAACCCATTGAACTACGTTTTCACCATCGATCATGAAGATCTTCTTCCCACTAATAACACATCTCCGATTAAACTACAGAGAGAGCAATGAGAGAAATCACAAAACATCCAAACAATCTAATGTCTCGCTAGTTCGGAAACTTCTAAAACCAAAAATGCACAAGGTCACATCAGATTAACAGGCAAAAACTAAAGACGTCCTCTCAAACTAGAATAAAAAGGAAATAGCTAGACTTCCCTATTGAACAATTCCTGATACACGTCCGAAAGTCGAGTCAATACCCAGATTAATCGGTTTCAGCTTCAGGAGCCTCGAGTTGGGCTTGCTCAGCTTCCTGCACCTCCTTCTCGGTCTTCCTCCCTTTCTTCGATTTGTAGTACACACTCATAAATGTTCCCACAGCTCCATACTTCCTCCTTGCATGCTCATACAGTCCAGCATCAAACATCCTCCAGAAGTTCTTCTCGTTCAGTTCAGACACAGCGTACTGGGGCTGGAACCCATGGTTTGCAATAAGCCAGTCCTCCATCTGCCGGACTGCCCCTGCCCCATCAAAGACCTCACCCCTCAAGACGGGTCCAGGTGCGTAGTATACTCCAACATCTGTGTACATCTGAGCGTATGGAGTGTCCCCTTGTCTGCGCTCTAGCTCAAATCCTGGTTCAGGGTACACCATTGTCTTACAGGGAAGCTTGTACAGTCTGTGTGGGCAGAGCCAGAGGGGATACACCTATAGATGACAACAGTATATACTGTTAACACTATGAGAGTACAACAGCAAGTAAAATCTTTCAAAACTCTTAAAACTACAAGCTTCGGAACTATTTTCTTGAGACACATGCACACAATATAGAACAATTAGGGAGCCGAGCATCAAGCATAATGTGTGCATGTGAGTGAGTGAGTGAGTGAGTGTGTGTGTGTGTGCTCTATAATATGTATGCAGTGTTTTTAAGGCATCATACCTCCATCTCACGGTCAACCCACTCGAGAGCATCTCCAACCTTGTAAAGAGGAACAAGCATGTCCTGAATGACATGCATCTCATGATAATAGTTCCTGATGGCTTCACCTTGAGTAGCCTTAAGCAGTGAAACCTTGGGTGGCATAAGCCAGCCAAGGAGAACTCTAAACCACAACTGATCAGCGAAGGGAAGGATTAGCTTCCCTTCCCAGTACAAACACCTAGTGTGCCTGTGATAATACTCTCTGGTTGGAATGTACTCCACAAACTCTCCTCTTTTCAATGCTGTCTCCGCATGCTGGTAAAACCATGGCTTGAACCACCAACCCACACTGTTAATCACATTCCCCTTCTGCTTGGCCTCTTCTTTTGATGCATATCTGCCAGTCATGCAAACAGCTTCATGCCGATTATAGATCATGGTTTCTACAAAGTCTGGAACCTTTTCAGGATTGTCCTGATCCAAATCTCTGGGAGCAAAAGAATCTACATATCCCTGTGCTAGATCCTTTAGACAACCTTTCACAGGTTTGTATGTCAGCTTCATGTATTCCTTAATGGGTATAAGCTTGATTTCAGCTGAGACAAGAAGTCCCAGGGTCCCTTGAGACCATGGGATAGCGTAGAAAAGATCAGAATACTCATTGTCCTTCGTTGCTCTCACTACCCGCCCATCTGCAAGAACAACCTCGTATGCTACAACAGTATCAGAAAACAGGCCATAGATATGGGAGCTTCCTTCAATTCCATAGCCATTAATAAGGCCACCAACAGTAAGATCGTCAAGCTCAGCAACAACTGCAAGCGCAAGATTCATGGGAACAGTAACCCTGGAGATCTGTCCCATATTAACCAGAGGTTCAACTTTGGCAATCATTCTATCTTTGTCAATATCGAGGATGTTTCGGAACGCAGAAAGATCCACCTCAAAATGACGGGCTCTCTTGTAGTCAACATTTCGCATTCCAACAGCTATCCAGGGTTTTCGGGCCGTACAGACAAGACCATCTTTGGATGGGTTCCTCTCCTTGAGACGCTTCACAACTTTCTTCACATTTTCATCGTGCTCCTTCTGACGCTGCTTGAAGGACTTCCTCTCGGATTTGACGTCCCCAAGATAAGTCAGGAAATACAATGTGAAGGAGATGGGAAGGACAACGAAGATAACAATAATCCAGCGGAATTGGACAAAGTAGTCCACCCAGATCTTCTTCCTCTTGGGGCGTAAAGGGGCCTCAAGATCTGACATTGTGGGAAATGAAGATGCCTATTCAGCTGCAACACAGAAAGCAAGCAATTGTCAGCTACCTACGACTGAATTAACCTTGCCTTCAAGTTCGAGATATCAAGGACTAATATTAAAAGCTAATACAAGAAAAACTGATTTTTATTTTCAGATAAGCAGCAGTAGCACATGTATGACATTATGCTTCAAAAAACACTAAGAGAAGGTAGACAAAAACTTGGAACAAGTTAAGGATGATCTTTGATTGCACAAATACCCAATAACCCCATATGCCTTTGCAAATATGTAAACCTAAACTAGAACTGCAAACCCAAGCCGCAAACTGATCTATAACCCCAATTGATACGATGCACCCACAGAAAGCCAATAAAATGTAACTAAATTAAAGAAATATGTGGCAGACCTATACTGACACTGCTTCGCAAGAGCCCCATTGAGGATACAAAGGTCAGTTCTTAAACAATAGAATCTTCATGTCCATATCAAAGGTCAAAAGACTCAGGATTGATAACATAAGGATCAATATCATGAAGTCACTGTAAAAGGAAGGGGAATGAGTACATAATAAATGAGGTGTGCATCATCATGTTACTCATGTACAAGAGCCAGCAAGAACCACTAAATAGTTATCTTAAGGGAAGAGCGGGTGGCTGCAAAGCAAAAGAGGAAACAGAAAGACTGTGTGAACCAAGAAAAGAGTACGTTATTTTTAAGAAATTCTAAAAAAATTATTGATAGTCTTCTTAATGTTGCATCGATTTTTGAAATTTCATTACCTAAGATTAAATAATGTATAATCAAATAATAATTTCATATTATACTAGGTTGATTTTTAAAAAATTGAGATTATTTTTTTGAGATGGATGGAGTATTTTATAAAAGAGGGCCTGAACCTAAAAGCAGGGTGACCATGATGATGACCGCCATGATGGTACTTCGGTGCTGTCTGTAGTAAGTATTTACAACTGTAGCAAATGGGCATCCATGCCAATTTGTGACCCACCCATTTATGCCGATGCTGTTAATCTTGCCCTTTTGAGCCTGTAGTTCACATGGGTGCTTCCCATACCCACCCGTTTTCCACCTCTACTTTAAGCTAATAAGCAATAGAGTGGATTTTTGCATTTCCATGAAAAACAATCAAGACGAAATGATTATGTATCAAATGTGTGTGCTTGTTTGTGTTTTCATGTAGCTTTTTTATCTTCTTTCTCTTATTTTTATTTTATTTTATTATTATTATATACATAAATTTTTTATTTTTATTTTTTTTTTTGGGGGGGAGGGGGAGGGTGTCTACAACTAAACTTGCAAGAGTAATAGGGAAGGGCAGTGCTATTCCCACCCCCCCATTTTGCTGAGTATACCCCCTTACCATTATTACAAAATTGCCACAATTTTAAAAGACTATATTACCCTTAAAATTTTTAAGAACCCTAACATACTGTGCGGCACCCCCCTGCCGCACACCCTAAGGAATGTGCGGTGCGGCACCCCCGGCCGCACGCCCTAAGGTATGTGCGGCGGACCAGTGCCGCACATTCCTTAGGGTGTGCGGCAGGGGGGTGCCGCACACTACGCAGTTTTCTCAAAAAAAAAATTCAAAAAATTATTAAACCGCATACACACACACACTAATCCTCAATCAAGAACTGATTTTCAACCGCATTACAAAGAATCCACTTGTACTGTGTGGAGAAAACTGGAAGGAAGCAGTTGGATGTGAATTGATTCTTTTTCCCCTCTCTTTTGTGTTTCTCTGTAACTTTGGCAATGGTTGGTTTTTTTCTTTAATGGGTTTTTTATAATGTACATTAATTGCTCTCTGATTTTAAGACTTTGCTATCGAAATTACCGGAGTAAATGAATTTGCGGGGAATGGGGATGGAAAGGAGTAAAGAGAAGCTTTGGAGAGAGAAGAAGGAAATGGAGAAGGGGAAAGAAGAGAAACAAAAGAAGAGGGGGAAAGAAGAGAAAGAGATGGGTTAAAGGGTAAAATAGGAAAATAAGGGGGGTATACTTAGTAATATAGGAGGTATAGAATTTAAAAGGGGGGGTAGACTTAGTAAGTGGGTAGGCTAAGTAATTTTGGGGGTAGGAATAGCAACACCCCAAATGGGAAGCATTAACAAACAAGTAAATATCACTCTCATGGATCATTTCATGAGAGAAAACACACTGTCATGCATAGGGGAAAAATATTAATCACCATCGTTGGAGAGTCGAGGGTCAAATACGTCCAAAGAGTTTAAACTAAGTCAAAGACTACTATCCCACAGCGCACAGATAGCTACCAAACTCCAACAAACATGCAACTTTTTGGAAAGAATATAGGATACATACATAATATGGATACCCACAAGTGAATTGACAAATCGGATCCACAAACAGACTAACTCCTGGGATCCATTAACTTGAGCATTCTCATCTATACAAAAATATTGGGTAATCAAATTGTGTACACCTAGGAATTATTTGTCTTCAAATTTCAAAGCAATACCCACATTTACAGATCTGCAAAGGCAAAACAAAAATCCAGCAAAAACTAACCAACCCTTTCTACAGAAAACTTAAACTAAAGGCAAGAAACACAAATCTGACCAAAAAGGATTCTCTCAACATTGGGCCGTAAAATCACAAAATAGTAGTAATAATAATAATAATAATAAAATAAATAAATTACTTCAATTACTATATAATTACATCAAACAGCAAGCACGCACAGATTCAAAGTTAACAGATTAAGGATCTAGTACTACTAGTGTGTGTATGTGTGGGAGATCGTACTTAAAAACATTATCAAGTAAAGGGTGAGCAAAAAAAAAGCAGGAGTAAGGAGAGAGAGAGAGAGAGAGAGAGAGAGATTACCTGAAGTAGGGAGAGATGGGAAGATGGAAATGCAGGGGGAAAGGAAAAGGTAGATCCGAGCCGTAAAATGGTCGGATCTTCAGCAGAAGGGGAGAAGGAAAAAGGCTACGGCCGCCACTAATTCAATTGTGAAGAGTGAAGCATGTTCGAGTGGAGTGGAGTGGAGTGGAGTGAGATATTAGTAGGGAAGGAGGGGGGTATAAATAAATTTATAAAAATGAAGGAAGAAAGAGAAAAAAGGTCAAGCGGAGAAATCAAAGACAATATATAAAACTCCCTGCGTCACTAAATTACTGTTTTCTTTTCTTTTCCGTCCGTTCCTAAATAATTATTTAGTTTAAAATAATTTTTTTATTATTTTATTCTTATTTTTTTTATATTTTAATTATAGATCACATATACATAAACATTAAAAAAAATAACACACTATATTAATATTAATAATTAAATTAATTATTTTTTTAATCTGTATATCAAGTCAAACAAGACAATAATTTAAAGATGGAATCCGAATAAATGTTTTTAGGGGGGATAAGACACAAAATTAAGAAACATCATTAAATGTTCATCGGGGGATAAAATATACTGTAAGAATTAAGAAATATAATTAATGATGTATTGTAAAATGTGTTTTGATAATAATACTTATAAATATTAATTAAGTTCAAATTATTTTAAATAATTGGAATTCTTTAGAATTTGTTATATTAAATAAAATTTTAATGATATATTAAAAAAATGATAAAAAATAAGTAAATAAAAAGTCTTTAGAACATTAGTTAGGACATGAAGTATAGTACTCCCTCTGTCCCTAAATTATTGTCTGAATTGACCCGGCACACGGATTAAGAAAACTCAATTGATTTTATTATTAATATTAGAATAGTATTGAAAAAGTGTGTTTTTTCCTTTAATGTCTATCTGTATGTGGCCCATAATTAAAATAGGAAGAAAAAGTAAGGGTAAAATAATAAAAATAATGTTCTAAAAAAGAAATTTTCAAACAAGATAATTATTTTAGGACGGACGAAAAAAGAAAGGAAGACGATAATTTAGAGACGGAGGGAGTATTACTATAATAGGATGAGATCCGGTTTCTCGATTCAAAAACAAAAACCCAAAAACAAACCATGGTTTTATATTCGAATTCGCTGGATGTCACGTTCTTGGTTCCAGACAAAGACTACCCACGTGACTATTCTCTTGTCATCATTGACCAACTCTCTCTTTCCCATAGGGTGTAAGTTCGAACCGTCGAACCGTCAAATCGAATTGAATTGAATCAAATTAGTCAGTTTAGTTCGGTTTTGGACTAGGACGGTTCGGTTTAGGTTTGGAAATTTTATAAACCGAGCGGTTCGGTTCGGTTTGCGGTTTTTGGTGCCAAACCGAATCGAATCGAACCACCACTATTTAATTTTTATTTTTCTATTTTTATATATGTATATTATTTAGTAATTAGTAATTGAATTTAATAAGAAAATTATTGTTGTTTGCCTACATTTTGATTGAATTATTGTAATTTTAAAGTTAATTTTTTGACTTTTAATTATTTAGTTTATGTTAAAAGTATTTTTTTGATATTTAAAAGTATTTTCTTTTTTAAAATATTTAAATAATTAAACCGCGAAACCGAACAAAACCGAACCAAACCGATCGGTTCGGTTTGAAGTTTGTGGCGGTTCGGTTCGGTTTGAAATATGTGAAACCGTTAGGGGGTGGTTCGGTTTGCGGTTTTGGCTCAAACCGAACCATCTTCACCACTACTTTCCCCTCCTAGACCATGAACAATGGGTGAGGAGCTTAAGGGGAGCTTTCCACCATTTTAAACCAATTTTATTATAAAAATACCTTTAAAGTTATTTATTAATTATTTAATTAAAAAAAAATTTTAATGATGGTACAAACTCTAATATTTTTATATGTCTTATCATCTTTATCTCTATTAATTTAATATTTTTATTCTTATTTATTTATTTGTTTATGCAATTTTAATTTGATATTTGTTAAATTAATATTTTCGAACTCATATTAATTTTTAATAATAATAACTTTCGTATGTTTTTATTAATTTTTATTGAAAAATACTTTAATTAGTATTCATTATTTAATTAAAAAATAATTTAATTAGTATTTGTTATTTAATTGTATAAAAACTCCATAAACTACTACTATTTTCTTAATATTAATTAATTCATTTAAAAATAAAAATACAATTACAACAATTAAAAGGAAAAATTCGAGAAAAATACAACAATAAAAGCGAAGAAAATACAACAACAATAAAATCTAAGATTATTCAACCACCAACATGCTGGTTACTAAAAAATCTTCAAATATTTTCAATCAAATCATGAATCAGACGGCGATGTGTTTCCCTATCTCGAACGAGACACCTTCTTTGGAGATATCTCTCGTGCTCGGGAATACGCTCGTTAAAATATTGCCATGCTAAACTACCATCTGTGATGTCACTATGTCAGTTTGATCATAGTCAGAGACATTTGGCACCCGGCCGTAAGTATCTCGTTCATCTTCAACGATCATATTATGTAATATGATACAAGCCATCATAATTTTTTCCAAAGTAGCTACCTCCACATAAGTGCTGGGGTTCGTATAATTGCAAATCGTGCCTGCAATACCCCAAATGCACGCTCAATATCCTTTCTTGCTGCCTCTTGATGTTGAGCAAAGAGTTTATGTTTTTCACTTTGTGGCGATCGAATAGATTGGATAAATGTAGCCCATGGAGGATATATACCATCAGTTAAATAGTAACCCAAGTTATACTGATTATCGTTAACAGTAAACGCTACTGTCGGAGCTACGTCATTATAAATATCGTTAAAAACTGGAGATTGATCAAGAACATTTATATCATTACAAGTACCTGGAGTACCAAAGAATGCATCCCATATCTACAAATCATAGGAAGTGACTGCTTCAAGAACAATCGTTGCATTTCCATCCCCTCGGGCATGCTGACCTTGCCAAGAGACGAAACAATTCTTCCATTTCAGTGCATGCAATCTATACTACCTAACATACCTGGAAATCTGCGTGTCTCCCCAACATGAAGCAAGTGTTGGAGGTCTTTCTCTGTTAGTCTTCTCAAGTACTGGTCTCCAAAAACACTAACCTTACATTCGGTAAAATTCTTCACGCATTCAAGTCCTGTTTTTTTTCCAATACGGACGTAGTCATCACATGCATCAGCGGACATTCCAGATGCGTAATAATTCTGTATTTTCATTATCACATCTGAAAGAGTGGGGAACACAATAATTTACTTTTTTAGATGCGTAATAATTATGGGTTGTCACTATCACATGTGAAAAGAGTGGAAAACACAATAATTTACTTTTTTAGATGCATAATAATTATGTATTGTCACTATCACATGTGAAAGAGTGGAGAACACAATAATATTGCTGAGAGTAAATTTCAGAAAGTACGAAATTAAGACAAATTTATTTAAAATTATGACAAATTATAACAAATTAAAGACAACACACACCAAATTACTGATAGATAAATTAAAGACTAATAACGACAATTAAAGATAAATTACAATATTACAACATTATCTAATTAAATATCTCACGGTACAACCTCGCCCACTCTTCTTCTTCTTGAGCTAATTTATTTTCCTTCCTCATCAAGGTCTCCCATAGTCTCAACAACCGATTTTTCCTGTCCTCCTCTAGCCTCATTTGTGCGAAGTTCATATATCGGTCTAGCTTTTCATTAAGCTCTGACTCGATACGATTTGTTTCAATTAACTCTTCAGCTTGAGCCTCTTTAATTTTCAATTTTCCTTTTTTCTTCGTAACTTTCCTGCCAGGAGGCCGACTTGGATATGCGCCTGAGGGTGCTTCAGCATTGGAGGATGAGGTCGAAAAATGACCAGCTTCATTTATGCGACTTCTCTTTGAGCCACTGCTTTTTGAATTTTGACTTGTCTCAACATATTGAGCCCACCACTTGGGTATCTTTCAAAGGAATCCCCAAGCTTCCATTAAGGTAAAACGTTTTCCCTCATCACCTTCATAGATAACGTGCGCCTTGTTAATAACATTGGCATCATTCCACCCACTTTCCTTGGTAGCTAACGCATGGTTGAAGGCACCAGAGAATTTTGCAGCTGCCCTTGACACTTTAGAGAAATGATTCTTACATTGACATACATTTCGTGGAGTACACTCCCCACGGTAGTCGTTGTAACAATCACTAACTTTTTTACAAAATTGTTGCGAAGTTTGGTTAGTACCAACGTAATTGTCAAAACTCACATTTTCCCAGGATTTACACAAACAAGTGGTTTCGTATGTGGTCCACTTAGTTCATGTTGATTTTCCACTCTGAGGAGTGGATTCATCAACTATGTCATCCTCAACATCTACCTCTTCATTATTATTAGGTTCTGGTTGTGTTGAAAAAAAAGACAAATTTGAAGATGGGGGACTACTTGCAACATTTTCAGACGAAGAACCTCCCATCCCTCCCATAGAAAAATATCCGTGGTTGAACTGTGATTGTTGTGTTGAAAAGGGAGAAAATTTTGAAGCTAAAGGAGTATTCCATTGAAAAGTTTGTTGCGACATATTAGGAAATGATGTATTCGGAAATATTGGAAAATTTCCGAATGGTTAAGGGTTTTGAAAATTAGGCATTCCTCCAACATTTGATTTATTCTGATATTGTTGAAGTGGAGGTTGACTTGGTAAATCAGAAATATTTTCACGATTAGAGAGTTGGTTTGGCGTAGATGAACGTGAATTATCTTGATTTTTAGAGTTAATCTTTTTTCCCCATAAATTACGTGAAGCCATAATAGCAATAATAATAATAATAATAAAAATTAACAAAATAATAACAATAATGACAGTAATACTAATAATTAAATTATAATAGCAATATTGATAATTATAATATTTAACTAAAAATAATAATATTAGCAATAAATTAAGCTTAAATACCTTAAAATGGCTTTAAAATCTGATTTGAAGAGAGAGAATGGAGGAAAAGAGGAAGAAACTTTGAAAATTTGTAGAAAATTGCTCGGATGTCCAAATTCAACAAAACAAGTCTCTATTTGTAGCTAAAAATATGTACTTTAATTCTTAAAAAAAAACATTTTATTTGGCTGAAAATTGGCCATGAAAAGTAAAGGGGAAAAAAATTAAACGGAGCCACATGCTTGCGACACGTGGAAAGGGCAGCTGATAACTTCCTGCATGCGTGCTGACTTTTTTTTTTAAAAAAACAACTCGTTCCTAACAAAACGGTACCGTTTTGTATGATTTTTGGGCCAAACGGTGGCGTTTTCTTGGACACTGTTGGAAGAATTTGAGTAGCTTATGTGGCTACTCAAACGCACTTTTCCCAATTTGGCTCCCGTGAAGATACTTCGTTGGAAGAGTAGCTACAGTGTTGTTACTCTTAAAATACTCCGTTGTACATGGTCTTATCAACGTTTGCAATCTTCAAAGTCTCTTAACCTTCAAATCTTAGATCAGCCACAAGGATGATAATTTCGAATTGAATGTGATACCGAAATTGAATTGAAGTTGATAATTAGTAACATGTTTAACTAGATATAGAGCAGATATTAGGAAATGATTGTGTAATACCCTAGCTCCCTCAATGTGTAAATTGTGTGAATGTGTGTTTATTATGTTTGTTGCATGAGTAGAAATGACATGTTAATAATAGGAGTTGGATTTTTTGGCATGTTGAGTGTTTGATCTTATATACTTGTGTTGATTTCCTTAGAAATAGGGTGTTTTAAAACTTCTTCAGACTGGAAGGCTTTGCACGACCGTGCGCCTTATATGGCACGGCCGTGCGAGAGTGAACAGAATGTTGGGTTTGAAATTTTAAACTTAGCACGACCGTGCACCTTATAGGGCACGACCGTGCGAGGCTGGACAGAAAGTCCTGAATTAGGATGTAACGTTTGCACGACCGTGCGCCTAATTGTGGCACGGCCGTGCCAAGCTGTACGGACAGCACTTAAGTGAATTGTAATTTTTCCAATTTTGACCCTTGGACCCTATGCTACTTATGTTGTACCCTAGGTTGACCATTTGACCAGTTTAATAAGTTATACTTAGCCTTAGAGAGAGACTCCATTCTACTTCATCTCTACACCAAATTACTCCATGGAAGCTTACAAACTCTAGTGTGGGAGATTTAGTGTGAAACTAGTGTGTGTACTCTACACTTCATCATCCACCCCTTGAATCTTACATGCAAGACCATAGTTGGATTGCTAAAGACTAGGAGAACAAGTTGGAAGGTTTTGATTCTTGCTTTAGTGGTTTGATTTGTGTAATTGAGGTAAGTTATTAAACCCCTTTGTATGCTAGAACTTGTTACATGTATGAATGTTAGTAAACATGTATGACTTGAATTGTTGTTGAATTCATGTGAAATTGTATATTGATGAAAATCACAGGTATAATGTGAAAGTTATAGCTTAATTGGTTTAATTTGTGTAGAGATTGATAATCATCATAGTAGTAAGTTCAAGAACATGTTAGAGACCTTACATGGTGAAAAGAATTTGCATATAGCAATTATACCAAGTTTTGTGAATATAATGAATGATCACCAAAAGTGGATTTTTGGGAAGATTATAATTCTCCGATTCACTAATTAAATTACTACGAAAATCGAGTACATTTGATATGATATTTAGTCCTCCGAGTATTCGACATTTGGTATGTTAGAGACTTGTGAAGTAGCTCTAAACTTGTGGTTTGTGGCTTTAAACAATATGTTTGATGATTATATGTTGTAGAAAAATATAATTTACATGATGTTTGTCAAGTTCACTACTTTTGAACTTGACGTTTAATTGCATAAGTTGAGTAAGTTTACCTACTTGTGTGTTGTGTAAGTCCAGCTGGCGTCGTTGTTGTCATTGTTATGGTGGGACGACCTATAGTCTTTACGAATGGGATTCGTAATCGCTATAAGTCGCCGTACGAGTGCACACACCCCTCTTCGTTGGCCACAGTTGAGAAGTAGCCCCACTTGTTATAGCAATACGCATGACTTTGGCTTGCTAGTAGAACTCGATGGGATCGGGGACGTCGATACCACGCACACGGGTATCGAGGCACGTTTGTTTGTTTGTGTAATGCAGGAGCTACACAATGTTGAAGAAAGAGATATGATATCCTTCTCTAATGTGGTCTATATACAAGCACTTATATGTTACCCAAAGTGCTATGTGAGTTGAACGATGGTATATCAAGTAAGATGATATATGTTATGTTATGGTATATGAATGTTGATACCATGTTATGTTTATTGCTTGAGCATCATGCCATGCCATTTAGTTGCATTAGTAACTTCGTGTCATTTTGACTCACCCTTATGTGTTTAATTGATTTCCTTAGATCCAAGTCAACACGGAAGTTCTCGGTGAGGCCGATAGTGGTTCGTTGGCTCGCGGGTCGCCTACGTGGGAGTTCGAGGATCCCTATCTTAGTTATCTGTTTTCATTTTGGTAAGGACGATGGATATGTAAAGTTATATAAACTTTACTTGGGCTTTATTTGTGGTGTTGTAAACATATTCTTTTGGTGGCCGACATATGTATGTCGTGCTCTTATCTGATTGTGTTGTGGAGTTAGTTCCCTCCCGAGCATGTCGTTAGCTCGCGGTTATGTGTTGTTCCGGCATGTTGTGGCCGAGGTTTTTGTTGTAGTTGTTCTCTTTTCCCGAGTGATAACTCGTGGTCGTTGGTAGTTGTTTTCCGGCCTTGTTATCGCCGATGATTATTCTTATACTTGTGTTAATCAGGTTATCAGTTGTGTTTTGTCGTAAGTACGGGCGGTTACGCCACGTGCTCTTTTGGTTGTTATGTTGTTTTGGCGACCCGACCTTGGGATTTCATATAGAGATCCGGGTCGGGGCGTCACAGATTGAATTCGAAAACTATGGAATAGTTCGGATATGGTATTAATTATTAGTATCTGCCTTATTCTCTGCTCTGTTATTCTAACCGTACATTGTCTATATACATACTTGTATTTATCAAATTAGCCTAGGTATATGTATTAATTAGTATGTAAATCTAGATATCTCACTCTTGAATATTAAAGCTTTTGGAGTTTGGAAAAGAGATGATTGACTTTATGGTTCGAGTTTGTCTTAAGAATTTGGATAGGTATGTTCTTCTTGCGTGATTTAGTAACTTAATATGTGGTTTTGGATTTTCTCTCTCTTTGGTCTTACCAGTTTTTTCTCTATCTCTCGTTTTACTTTTTCTATAACCATTACAAACAAAAACTCAAAATTTTCAAAACTAAATTGCGTGCCAAACAACCCCATACTTGTAAAAAAAAAAAGTTGTTGATGGTATTTCAATACTTAAAATTTTATAAAGAATGATCACTATTAATATGGGATCCAAGTGACTGATGAGTATGCCACTGAGTGAGTGGGCAAGGATAAGGGCTAGGAAAGTTAAGAGTCAGAGAGGTTGCTGGTGCTCAGGAGGAGCAAACACATATTGTTGATGAAGAATGGGATGTAAATCAAAATGTTGATGATCCTTATAATACCTGGCTCATTGATCACCCTCTCAAACACTGCTGAAGAACAACTTCAATCCCAACCAACCATCTCACCCTCACTTCATTCTTTTCTTTACAACCTAAGCTCACTTCCTGAGTTCTTCCCCCAACTATATATACTTCCCCATCCTTGATCCCAATGAAGCTCAACTAGCTAGCGCCAACAAACTAGATCTACTAATGCATGCACTGCTCCTACCACTCCCGAACCGTGCTAATGCACCTCTAAACCTAGTTGAGAAAATTTAAGCATCATTTAATGATGATACTGATATTAAGATGGAACCTAACCCCAACCCTGTTATGAATTAACCATCTCAACCTACTTCACCTCTACAAACACAACCCTCAACCACTTCTGCTAGTCCATCAACCTCTACACAGCATGAGGTTCTACGTTTTGAAGACTTACTAGCACCCTTTAGTACTACTCTTCATATCAGCCTTCATGCGAAGATGAATGAGCTATCTACAACAGTTGTTGGTATGGCTAAATGCCTACAATCCTTTCAAGTCGACTGATGGATGCTGAGAGAGAATCAAATGCTGAGGAAGAAATTGGAGCTCAGAGAAAGGAGCTTCATACGAAGATAAAGATCGTTGTTAAGCTGTGCTGACTAACCATCAGCACACTTTCTATCTCTATATATCTTTGTATTTCTTTTATATATTGATTATTGTATTCTCTGTCCAAAACGCTGCTATATTTAAACCTCTGGTTTGAAACACAGTGATCATTTTTATCAAAAATTCCTTGCTAATGCTTATGGATATATGCCTTGTGTATGGAATTTAAACATTCAGTTTATAAACGACTAACTAATCCATTTCTGCTAATCTATTTTATACCTTGAATGTTTTTCCTTACTTAGTGTTTTTAAGTCAACTCTTATTCTGTAAACACTTTATTTTTACGATCTATACAAAGGCTGCTAATGTGAATTTGACTTAGGGTATGCTACTATAAACTTTATTTCTTAAAGCATATTATTATTAAGTTCAAATAAGTCTTCATGTACAATAAAAATGGCCACAAGCAAATAAGAGGAGGTTGTTAGGAATATTCACTTGTTTTAGATTGAAGATTATTCAGAATATTCATCTGCTTTAGATTTGCTTGTACCCATAATTACTTAGTCTTAGAAGAATGCCTAAAAGCAACCTTGTCAGTAGACTCTGTGCTACATCTTAGAAAACAAACTTTATAAGACTTAGCGATAACTAATTAGGTTGGTGTGTATAAACTGACATCAATAAATAAATTTCATACCATCAACAAACTTGTGCTTTGACGCAAAGTCTGCCTATGTGGTTCTATCATACTTGTGCTACGAAGCAAAGCTTGTCTATGCACTCATTCTACTAAAGCCTGCTCATGAAGAGGACTCGAAGTGTACTTAACCTAAATTATACGTGAAATGGATTAGTACATTCTCATAAAGATTCTTAGACATTATCCTTCCACAGATGCTTGACTTCGAAGTGCGTTATTTGTGCATCAAAAAGGTGATTTCCTCTTTCGGGCAACAATTCAAAAAGGATGACTGCTACAGCAGCTATAGCAAAGGTTGCCTATGCCAAGTTGAGTAAAACTAACTTTGCAATTCATTTGCAAACAGTTTAACAACTCATTTCAAAGACTGTCAAAAGCTCAACCAATAAGATTCATTTCCAACAGCTATATGCATTTTATGCATTCAAAATTCAAATCTAAAGTGGTTGAATTCATCTTTTTCTTCAACGGGTTCAAGACTCGTACTATAAAAGCTACACTTGGAAGCAATGACTTAGGCCAAAGACCAAAGAGACCTAATAGACCAGACCAAGAACATTCAAGAGCATTGACAGAATTCAAAGACCATTCATTATGTACAGATCTCTCACAAAGAAAACGTACTCCCCTTTATTTTTCTTTGTATACTTTACATTACTGTTGATAAACTTGCTTGTTTTAAGCTATTGATCTCTTTAATTATCAAAGTCAATTGAATCAATAGTAGACTTTGCTAATACAACATATTTGCAATTGTTTGCCTTTAGTTTGTTCATACTTACATTTCTATATCCATCAAGAATATTTTGTATAACCACAATTGCATCAACTCATAAAGTCTAGTGATACAATCGTGCTCATAAGCAACTTTATGACAAACTTTCCAATCAATTATGTTGCATCAATTCTTTCTATAGCTGGACACTTTGATTAAATTGAAAAGTTGACTGATTTAATTTTAATTTGGTCATAGACTATTGATATATGTATTTAATTAGTCTCTCAAATCCTAAAAAATAGTCCATTATTCCGTTTTGTGTCCTTTCAAAAAAACAACACTTTCTATTTTTTCCTTTTAAATGTTACTTTTAACACTTTACCTTTGCTTTGTTTCCTTCTTTGATTATCGTATTGATTATTTTTTCTTAATTTGCATGTTAAATCAAATAATGCTCATTTTCAAATAATAAAAAAATTTAGAGCAACAAAATTTATTTACAAATTTGGTTTACATTATGCATTATAGTGTTGTGCAGTACAGCTACTGATGGATCAATAAGTTGTACTGTACATCGCCTTGAAGCTTGTTATAAACTAATTATTTTGATAAATTCTGATTACTCTAGCATTACTCTTTTTTTTAAAATAAATGTTGTATTTTAACTTGAATTCTTACGTACTTGACAGTTGTACTAACAAGTGTTGAATGATGATCTGGGCATAATTTTCATGCTTTATATTTCCTTCATTACTAAAAACAAAATTCCATTGTTCCTTTTTAAGTTGCTTCTAAAATTAAAAAAATCCACTTTCTAGTATGTCCTTTTTGAAATGTTACTTTTACTGGTTTTAAACCCTTGATTTTCTTCCTATATTAATTGATAGGTCTTACTTCCATGTAAAGATAATATAAAAATGTATGAATATTTATATTAAAATTAATTCACTTTTTGAATTTATGTAATAATTCAGAAGAAGATAATAATATAAATAACATCAATGTTTGCAAATTGATCATTTAAACATAATACACATACTTTTCTAATCATGGATACATCATGTTTAAATTTTTCAATATTATTTCTTATTTTATGTATAAGGAATGAATAAAGTCAAAATTTCATCAATATAAATTTTCTTCTTTCAGCGGTAGACTCAGTATCGCTAGCAGGGATCAGTCTTATGCCCAATGTGGTATTTAGACACCTCGTAAGAGACTAAAAAAAAAGAAGCAATGTAAGTATTATCAATCTATATATCTAAAAGTTATACCATAATCTCAAATGGGGATCCGAAACACCTATACTGAGGTTTTTGTATAATGTATAAGAATAATGTTATGAATACTTAAAAATATTAAATTTTTGTACTAAATAATGTGTTAGTTGATGTAGCACTAATGTGATGCATTAATTATAATTTTTTATTTTATTTTTTATACTATATCAACTATTACATCAATTAACACATTATTTGGTATAAAAAAATTTAATACTCTATATAATTCACGTTCCGAATGACATCACCACATTAACGAAGAAGAAAACGATTTTAACAACAAAAAAGGGGGCAGGAAAATATACTAAAACGTAAACATATTATTGAACATTGAGGCAAGAAAAAATAGATAAAAAAGAGAAAAGCATTTATTACATGTCTCCACAATTGGAGACATGTAATAATTTCCATGAAAACAAATATTCTCTCCGTTCTCAAATAAAATAATTTATATGTTTTCCTTTTTCGTCTTTTTCTTTTTTATTCGAACCAAAAAATTATCTTGTTTTTAAATTTTCCTCTTTAAAAAAATATTTTTATTATTTTATTTTTACCTTTTCTTCCTATTTTAATTATGATCACATGCACAATAGTTTAAAAAAACTATATATTATATCAATATTTATAAAGAGTCAATTAATTTTTGTTAATATGTCCAGTCAATCACGACAGTTATTTAGGAACTAAGGGAGTATGTTGATATATATATAAATATATATATATATATATATATATATATTAAAATTAGTGAGGAGGCATATGACTGTGTCACATCAACTTTCATTGAATTTTTCTTAATTTTTAAGTCTCCAAGTAAGCTTAACTTTTGAAGTGAAAAGACTTTTCATTTCTAAGTCATTAACCGTTTGGTGTAGCGTTTTGAAAACGCAGCGTTTCTAAAACGCTGATTATTTAAAACACAGTTTTTTTTCTTTATAAATGCGTTTGAGATATTATGTCAAAACGCAGCTTTTTATTTCCTATTGCGTTTTAAAATCAGCATTTTGGAAAAAAAGCTAGGAATTCCAGCGTTTTAAAACGCAGCTACGTTTTTAAAACTTAGCTTTTTCTACCGCATTGAAGCTGCGTTTTAACCCTGCGTTTTGGCCAAAACGCACGAACAAACGGGCTCTAAGTAATAACTATACCTAATTATAATAGGAAATGAAAAGCACGGAAAACAAAACAAAATAATGTTATCAATGATATTTAAACACACAGCCTTTTAAATAGAGTATGAATATATAACTTAAACCAACTCAGTCAATTATATTATATGTAAAAAAATTAAAAACATTAAATTTGTCAATAAATTATTTTATAATATAAACCAACTAATTTGTATTTTTATAAATGTTACTCTCTCCATGTCAAATTATGGGTCTCATATTCTTATTTAAAACATCCTAAAATAATGTCTATAATATGTGATACATATCAACAAAATTTTAAATAATTTCATTCAAAATTGATGTTTTTTTTTAATATATGCGTAAATTATACTATATCAAAAATATGTAAATACAATATCCAACTAAACATTTTCTTATCATCTAATAATCTTCAAAAAATATTTTAAGAAATACAATTATATTCAATCCTTAAACAATTCTCCTTTGTTCAAAAATATCTTTCTTCAACATGTCCCAAAGTAAATATTTTATTTTTAATTTTGTAAAAATTCTTCAAATATATGTCTAAAATATCTTTATTAAGTGCAAGATGAAAAAAAAAACCCAACAATTTAATATTATTAAAGGATACTTAAAAAAAAAAAATGTATAGAAACGAAAATACATATATTGACCACCAATAAAAAATATTTATTTTAAAACAAAAATATGTATAATAAACGACCACCAATTTGCATGTATTGACAATACTTTAACTTTTAAACATTAAGTCAACAAACGCCTATATTTAATAATGATAATTTTTTTCAAAAATATTTCTAAAATGTATCAATCAATCTCAAAATCAAATTAAACCGTGCGGACCACGAGTTCTATAACTAGTACTCCCTCCATCTCGGATAAATGTTTTTAGTAGATAAAACACAGGAATTAAGAAATATAATTAATGATGTGCTGTAAAATGTGTTCTGACGATAATACCCATGAAAATTAATTGAATTCAACAATTTTAAATAATTGAGTTTTTTGGATGTGTTATATTAAATAAAACTTTAATGGTATATTAGGAAGAATAGTAGAGAATAAATAAAACAAAAGTCTTTAAAAATATTAATTGAGACATTTCAAAATAAAAAGTAGAAATATTTATTCGGGACAGAGGGAATATATACAAGTGTTCTCTTGTTCCACTTTTGAACGTCACAAAATAAATACTCCCTCCATGTGAGAAATTCGATCCTTGAAATCATAACCTTCAAACTAAAAAGAAATACTCTCTCCATCTCGGATAAATGTTCCTAATTGATAAAATACAGAAATTAAGAAATATAATTAATGATGTACTGTAAAATGTGTTCTAACGATAATACCCATAAACAATAATTGAGTTCAACAATTTTAAATAATTGGGTTCCTTTGAGATGTGTTATATTAAATGAAACTTTAAGGGTATATTAGGAAAAATGGTAGAGAATAGATAAATCAAAAGTCTTTAGAAACATTAGTTGAGACATTTCAAAATAGAAAGTATGAATATTTATTCAGGACAGATGGTGTATTATATGAAAGCAAAGTACGGAAGACATCTTTCGCTGTTAAGGATTTAAATGACCTCTTGAAGGTGATCCAGATGTTTAACGAAGAAGCAGGTGGAAGGAGGAAGGAGGTTTCCAGCACCGGCCAAGGCCAACTCTTGTCATGGAAAACAAAGGAAGAAATTGTTAGTATAGCTAGTGCTGACATTACAAATGAAGCTGCGTACAATATAGTTAACAGTAAACAGAAACGTGGATGTTGTACTGGATGTAGCAACAATCCAAGATATAAACAGACAGAAGAAACACCGGTTATAAGGGTGTCGTGTGTACATTCTATCTAGTTAAGGAGTGTCGTGTGTAACTGTGTTGTTAAGTTTAGAATCTTGGCAGCTATATAATGTTCCTTCTCCTTGTAAATTGAGAGATCAATTTTATCAAATCAGTTCAGAATTATTTCTTTCTTCAATTCTTACATGGTATCAGAGCCATACATACGTTCCAAATTCGCTTCTGCAAATCACCAATTCTGTTCGTGTTTATATCCCTTCCATGCCTCCGGCCACCACCGTTAATGGTGGTGGTCCGACATCCTTCAATCCGATACTAAAACAACCCAATATCTGTCGAATGGAGTTTGAAACCCCATTCTTGCTCTACCGCTGGATCACATTCTTCGCCATCGCAATCATCTACTCCGATTTGCTCTGTTGTAATTTTCTAGGGTTCTTGCTCACCATCTTCCTCCCAGCCAATCCATTCATGAAACCCCCAAATTCTCTCCAAAATCATCCATTCTTGAGAGATTGATTCTAGGGTGAAAAATCATGAATTATGTTTTTTGGGTTTTTCGATAATTCGACCATTTTCGGTTCAAGAAACCATAAATAATCAATCTTCCGATCTGTTTCACCGATTGAAATCCTAGGTTTTAAAATCAAATTCTAGTACTTCAAATCTTGTTCGAATTGAGATCCAGAAATATTGTATCTTAATTTTGAATCAACGGATGGATCTTTATCACTCGAAATATTGTATCTTAACTTCAATCGAAGAACCATGAAATTCAACGGATTGATCTTCATCAACTACTTATACAACAAAAATCGACTGTGTTTCTTCATATTCAAGACAAGATCTCTAAATACAGAAGCTTCGGTTGGATCGCATCTCAAGATTTTAGAATTTCGACGTTCAGATCTTGATCTGTATATGAGGTGGAGCTTTTTCGGATAAATATTCTGGGGCTTCTTCTTCGTCTTCAATTTGCCAATTATTGAGAAAGCTTTTCGGAGATTGGCTCCTGTTTGGGCTTCTCTACATTTGCTGGGCTGCAGCTTCTACGACAATTTGGGAAGCAGTCTCTTCTTCTATGGAAATTTAGCCCTTCGTTGTTTCAACTCGAATACTTCATACGTTTGTGTATCGAGTTGAGGGGGAGTGTCAAGAGTATAATTTTGTTGAGTTGAAAAACTACTCTGAAGAAAATTTGTTGAGTTGAAAAACTACTCTGAAAATTTAGTTTGATGAGTTGAAAAACTACTCGGAAGAACTACCAAGAAATACTCAACGATTCAACTAATCAATCATTCGTTGATGCCTTGATCGACACTATATTTCCTGCAACAACTGCTCATATTGCTTCAGTTCTTCAACCGTCTGACACGTTACAAAGGCTTTGTCCTCAACTCAGTTGGTTTCTCTTTTGATCAAGCTGCATGTTTTTAATTTGTTTACAACTTGCAGCTTGCGGGGGGATGTTAGTATAGCTCGTGCTGACGTTACAAATGAAGCTGCATATAATAGTTAACAGCAAACAGAAACGTTGATGTTGTATTGGATGTAGCAACAATCCGAGATATAAACAGACAGAAGGAACACCAGTTATAAGGGTGTCATGTGTACATTCTATTTAGTTAAGGAGTGTCGTGTTTAACTGTGTTGCTAAGTTTAAAATCTTGGCAGTTATATAATGTTCCTTCTCCTCGTAAATTGAGAGATCAATTTTATCAAATCAATTTAGAATAATTTCTTTCTTCAATTCTTACAGAAATAAAGGTTGAGAACATAGAAATGGAAGGCATCGCTACAAATGTAGAGGTGCCAGGGGTCAATCCCATCAAAGAAACCATTATCCCCACGACGACGAACTAATACTTTCATCGGAAGAAAGTTTCAAAGATTATGCATACAAATTAAAGTAGGGTGCAATCGAGCATCTTTCAAATTGAGGTTTGATATTGCGAGCTAGGACTTGTAGTATTCCAACAAACTTTAGTGTTAATGCCGCTAGATCAAATTTATTTAAATCTCTACACCGTCAAATCAATTGTCAATGTCATTACTTGAAAAAGGGCAATCTCAGATTTACAGCTTAATTTCATTTCTGAGATAGCTCTACAGATTAGGGTATAACAGAAACCCGCCAAGGGTCTTTGATAGGTGTAAAAGGAGAAGCATGTTGTACGTTGTACAAAACTCTCGTTAAAGTAAAGCCTGCCAGGACCCAAAAGGTGGCCTCCTGCAATAACATCTGACATGCAAAAACTATACCATATACAAACTAATAAGCAAAAATGTGTTCACAAAGCACCGTCGCCACCTAAAGGGTGTCTGAGAATATTGTAGAACAAATGGATAATCAATGTCGATTGATAGAAGCCAAATCCTTTGTGTTGCGTCATTAAGAAAATTGACCCAAGAGTCATAGAAACCAAGAGAGTGCAAAAGTAAAGTCACTTACTCCTGACCAACTCCAAAACATTACGGGACTAAATGTGTAATACATACATCGGAATTATCAAAAAGGCAGTAACTTTACATACCTAATAGCTGCTCCAGTTGGGTCATGCCTCACTAGATGAGCAAAAGATGGATTACAATTAAAACAACTATGAAATCAAGCCAAAAAGCAGGGGCTCATCCATGGATTATAGTTGCCAATCAATTGGAGGAATTCCAGCTTTCTCCAGGATCTGGTTGGTACGAGAAAAATGCCTGCACATTAAATGATAAACTCATGACAGTTGCTAAGGTTGTCCCAACCTAAGACAAGGTCTCTACACAATCACTCTCGAGATGACTTCAGCACAATCCTTTCAGTACATAGTGTACATCTCAGTGAGATGACTACTTCAAGGAACCGAATACAAAGACATGATCAGTCCACATTAAAAGCAGTATAAATACATGGATAAGTAGCATATGTACTGACTGAATTGTATTGGAGCCATCCTATCATTTTCAAAGAAACTATGCATTGTACACATTTGGACCAGCTACAGTGTCTGTAAATCCTGCACGTTCTTAAATACCAACAATTTCCCTTAGAGAGGAAGTACAAGCCATACATAGAAGTTATGTCAAATGCTTAGTAGTGGGTACAATGTGGACCATTGTGCTACTGTCAAACTTGATGCACGACTAGAGATTATACTTTCGTCAACAGAAGTGCTAAAAGCATAATGCACATATTGATTACTCTCTCCGTCCCAGATAAATGTTCCTAGTTGATAAAACACAGGAATTAAGAAACATAATTAATGATATGCCGTAAAATGTGTTTTAACGATAAAACCCATAAACATTAATTGAGTTCAACTATTTTAAATAATTGAATTTTTTTGGATATATTATATTAAATGAAGCTTTAAGGGTATATTAGGAAGAATGGTAGAGAATAGGTAGATCAAAAGTCTTTAGAAACATTAGTTGGGACATCCCAAAATAGAAATTAGGAACATTTATTCGGGACGGAGAGAGTATTAATTAAGTTTGATGCGGCAAATATTGAAACTTGGGCTAAAAGAAACAGAACATTTTCTTAATTTCCCTTGGCAGGAACATTAAACATTCACGTATAATGCTCTATATCATGCAAAATATAGCGCAAAAGTTGAACACAATTCTTTTAGGGATATTAAGAAGAATTATGATCATATAGTACTTCGAGTGAAAGACAACAACTACTTAGACCAAAAGAAATAACTAGAGTCCACTATTCTATTTTGGGTTGTTTCACATAAAGAGTCCACTTACAAAAATTATGCCTACAATCTTCATAGTTTTATAACTTTACCCTCCACATGTGGTATAAACATATTAACTATGCTCAAACATTTTTTTAATTATGATCAATTCTAATGATACTTATATATCCCTTAATTATTAGGCTTTTCAAACGCGGACTCTCTGGGTGAAACGGAGTGAGTAGTATTTATGTTTTATATTCATCACAAGAAAAAACTAACCTGCATCCAAAAAACCCTCTGTGTGCAGATAAACCAGAAGGATGTGCTGCTTTCAGAATATGGTGCTTCGTTTCATCGATCAACCTGTACAAAATCTTGAGAATAAGCACCTAATATGTTCATTCTTGCCTAAAATTACTCGCCTTCACATTATCCTCATTAGGGAAACATGGCATAAAAAACCATTTAGAGGCAAGTCAAAGATGCCACACTGTTACTGAATAATATATCCATTATAACAAAATAACATCAGTTATTTTTTAGTATGGAGGGGCAGATGCGCATATAATATAGCAGGTTATAATTTAGTGCGATATTTTTCAGAATTAAAAGAGAATAAATCTGGCTTTACTAAGTAGCAGAACCCCACTTCCACTCTATCCATCATAATGTTTCATGATTTTTCGAAGGGATTGTAACCGCAGCAGCAAAAAAGAAATAAAGAAAACATATATTCTACCATGAAATCCCTCTCGTATCAACTCAGGCAAAGTCTATAAAAGACGCTTCAAACTTCAAGAATTAGGTTGAGTAAGAATTGATGATATAAAGCACTCACGTATGTACCAATTAGCAGCCCCAAAACTAGCAAACCGACTTGTGGTTAACAGCAAGTATTTTCAAAACTAATTCTTAATGTAATCTTTTTGGACAATGGGCAATCATTTACCTTAGGGTGAATATGGGAATAGCATAAGTTGTTGTCAACATCCAAAAATATGTTCTATTTCAGGAGTGTCAACGCTTGCAGTCGTGTTAATGCTTCGAAGACAATTATCTAAGCAACTTTGTATTTATTTAATAATGGATGTAGTGCAAAACTTTCATGAGGCCAATGACAAGATTTATGGATGGTCATGGCATCAAAAATCAATTCCATAAGATGCCATGAATGACATGCTCCAATAGGTCAACTCCAACATAAAATTATACCTGGATTTTGCTTGAGCATAATTTCCCCAAAGAAGAAAAACAACCCCCTTTTTTTTTTTGAGATTGCCTGGATGGCAGAATCAGTAAATTGCTCCCACCCTCTCTTTGCATGAGAATTTGCTTGATGCTGCCTAACTGGAAAGAAAATCAGATGACAGAAAAATTAGGATGTTAATGGCCACAGGGAAAAATAATGAAATATTCTTTCTGCCTTAAAGACGAAGTAAACTAGATAGGAATTACAAACTAATATATATGATCATCTCCGAGAAAAGACACTCAATTTTAGATTATTGACTTCAGATGAATAGCTACTGCACATGTCTATAAAGTAAGAAAAAAAACAGTACCAAAAGAAAGTGGCAGAGCAACCAAGCCGCATAGACTTGGTGGCATGTCTAAAACAAGCATTCTTTCCTTGATTATAAAAATCTTCTCAAGAGAGAAACCTTAATACAAAGGAGGACAATGCGTCCACCCATAGGGTTGGCCCATATTCAGTGGCAAAGCCAGGAGTTTGATGCTACAAGGGCCAAGTTAACTTCAAATTAAAAGTGTTAGAAATGCTTGCCTCTAAGGTGCTCTAGAAGATTCCATTTCTACAAAACTTGTGCACTGCAAACCCTCGTCAATGCATTGAAATTAAAAAAATTTAGTTACCATTCAACTATAAAATTGAAGTAGCTACATGTCTAATTGGTATATTACTATATTTGGCCAAAAAAGGAACAAATTTGTGGTTCAAAAAATTTAAAAGGAAAAATTAAGGATATATGTGTTTCAATGTATAAATGTATATATAAATCATTACAATAAAATGATTTTGCTTTACTTGTACTAAGAAGATTCAGCTTGTAAATTTAATAAATCAAACTAAAATAATAAAGTTGAGGACCAATTTTCAAAACCAACCCAAATAAAATGTGAATATTAATGTTTATGATATTTGATTGTTGTGCAAGGACTGCAAAGTTAAGCAAATGATTCACATAAGTGTGTCCAAATGTCAAAAGAATTGACTTGATATGATCTCTGAAATTTGGCACTAAAACAATTTAGGAAAGATTGCAATTTAAAATTCTAGTTTGCCAATGCATAGAATTTTAAGGGGGCCATGACCCACTTATAAAGCCAAACTCATTTGACGAAGGGGGGTAATTGCAAATAACGGAGAGCCTAGGGGGCATGGCCTCCTTGGCCTTATGGTGGTTTCGCCACTGCCCATATTGACACCCAAAAGTCAGTATGCCCGTCAATGAATAGAGGAGAAGATGCCGGTCCTTGAAATACTCATGTGTCAGTAGTTCCAAATACCCCAAAGAATCAAAAATGAACCACACCCCCAGATACTCTTATCACCCTCCTACCTTAAACCTATAAACTGAAGAACCATCCCCACAGTAGAAAGAGGACAAACCTAAGGCTCCAAAGAACGACAAACAGCATACTACAGAGGCTCCTAGTGGCACACCAGTGAAGGAAACAGTGGGGCAGCTTCATCAACATTTACATGTCATTATAAACAAGTCCAAGTCAGTTGTCTCATTTAGCAAAAGGGCTCTTTAGTTGCACTATTGCCCATATTGAACGAACCAGAGAAAAGCCATGGTTGTCATGGACTTTTGAGTAGGCAAAAAACTTAATCAGCTCTTTCCTATGTCAAGTTTGTCATTCGGAGTAGTCTAACATAGTGTGTCCACCAGGACCACCACATAACCACGCCTAGAACCATGTCCATCATTTTTGGGAGTTGGGATGGATCGCTGACATGTGTTTTGCACAATATTCTGTCAAAAAGAACGAGTTCATGATGATGCTGATAAAGATGAGGATACGAGTATCTTACCAGTAAGAACAGCATTGAGCAACAGAACCCCCTGCATGTCAGAGTGCTGATATCAGAATAATATTGTAACAAAAGAAAACAACAATTGTACATGCTACAACTTGAAACTGAATGAAATCAAATTTGACATAAAAATGCAACAGAAAGAACAATCTGTTGACAACACTAAAAGGGAAATAAAATGAAAAAGAAACAGAGTATTTCTCTATTCAAAACATATTTAAAAGGCAAGCATTTCAATACGGAAACACATGCTGATGAATGTATCTGGCACCTCTATTAAAATGAAAACCGGCGCTGCTTCAATACTAAATAATCAAAGATTTAATTACATCAAACCAATTCCATTGCTCCTCTGTTAATCTTGACTTATTGAGTGGTAATCCTAGCACTGTCAGATTTGATATAATTGGTAGTTCAAACTCTTCATGGCATAATTTTAGTCCCATAAAGACACATTGATTCTCAAAACCTAATTGGACAATGGACATCTTTTGTTTGCCTGAACAACGACTTCCAGAAATGAGCAGAATTCATAAGAAGGCAATTTTCAAACTATGAAAATATTATTTTCGAAAGTAAAACTATTCGAAATTGAATCCTATCCATTATGCCAAGAGCCTAAATGATTGAGCAAATCGACACAACAATGAAAGAAATTTACGAAAATTATGAATATTGCATGTACATGTTTCTGTATTAATTTAGAGCACTCTCTACTCTGAAAAGAACCGCTACTGCATAAACCTACTTATGCTGTCTGTCAAAATAATAAGTAAAATGCAAATATCTTAACTCCTACAAATTTTGGCATAATAGTTCTTTTGCCTTTCTATTTCCTTGCTTTCTTCTTTGTGATACATGCATCCTTTCTTGTCAAATCTGAAATGTGATTTTCCTTCTTCCAATTCAATGAAGTTTGCCTTTCTGTTTTTGAGGCAAACATACATCACTAGTCAGGTACTATGTTTGTCACGAAGAATCCAATAAAGTCTTCTGATTGGCTGAAAAAGACTATCGATGAAACTTTCATAGAATGTTTCACTTCTTTTGGGAAACAGGTAGGGTGAGAAAGCGCTGCTAGAACACATAGGTGCTGATTCTAGATTGAGCTCATTGTTCCAATCAAGAACTTGGAAAAATTATGGACTTATATTCAGGGGATTTAAACACCACTTTATTTCTTCTGGAAGCTTGTAGCAAGAAGGCCCTGAATTGTACAGGGGTAGTATATTATAGTCAGGCAATTGTGGTCCACTTTAACATGAAGAGCAATAACTTTTTATGGAATTTAGTTCGAAGCTTCATGGATGTTTTCCATACCAATTTGTTGGCTTAGTATGCTCTGTCACTTTCTGGAAAAATCTTAAACTGGAAATACAAAACTAGTTCTTATAAGTCTACAATTCTCTTTTAACCAAAAATAATAATAATAATAAGTCTACAATTCTCTCAAGACATGGAGATGGACAAGAATACGCATACACTTTATCCTGGTGATATATTTCATCACACTCACAAAAAATGCACATCTTGTAACTTCAAGAGCTAGAAATGGAATACGCTATCGCTTTCTCTAATATTTAAAATAACACACTCTGAGAAAAGAAGTAACAATTGCAACTTATGTGGAAATAAAGAAGAAATGTAATCAAGATTTACAGCATAACAGCCAAAGTAACAAAAAAATTGATGTGAGAAGAAGTTTAGAAGATGCTAATAAGCTACTGATGTGGAGAGAAGCATATATAGCAAAAGTACAGGATGAAAGAGGTTACCTGTACAGCCCATCTTTCCAGATTACCATGAGAAGGTATTGAGCAGTTCATATCTTGCTGTAGTTCCTTATAAATGTTTACCAAGCTTGATGGAACTTTTATTCTTTCCGGGACAGAGAAAGAGAGGCCCATTGCTTGACCAGGCCCATGATACGGATCCTGAGATTTTAACATACATAACCATAGTTCTATATTGATTTTACAATCGTTAAAAGTAAAACAGTCCATATAATAAAGTCTTGTGTTAGAAAATTGTGTTATGTTCTTCCTGAATGATAAAAGGAATAATATCTAAAGACATACAGAAATATTTTGCAAGGAGCTATAATGAACTGAAAAGATTGCGTGGGGCGAAAGAGAGACAGAGACAGAGATTCGCATGATGTTAAAACTGAGGCCAGATAACTTTGAGAAAATATAGCAAGATTTTCTGCTGGTGCATCAACAAGACATTTTGGCTTCACTAATTGAGAGTTCTGAGTCACAAAAAGCACGCCCAAAACAAAAGCATTCTGGGGTTTCAGCTTTCACTTATTTCTATCCTCTAAAACACACACACACACATGATGAACAAAATACAGCTCAGTGTTATTTCTACATATCTGGTTGCAACAAGAACTGGCTGCCATAGTATAAGACTGGATATATCAAAGTGAGGATATTGAGCAGTACATCTTATATGTTACATATAATTACCCAAAAGAGGACGATCACCTCAAGTCCTCAGCAACAATTATTAGGCTAACATACTTCTTGCACCAGAATCATGGACCACTAAAGTATATTTGAGTTACAAGAAAGAAAAAAACTAACTAGAAATGAAGGAAGGAAGAGTGAAAACCGAAGGCGGTTGATTGCCAATTGTGGTTGAAAGTAAGCAAAAGACAATGTGTGTATCATTTTGCATAAAGATTCTGTACTCCCTCCATCCACTCAAGGACTCCCCCATTACTTTTTTCGATGTTCCATTCAAAGAGTAGTTCGTTCTCATGACTTTCCCTTGTATATGCATAAAATAGCCGGATAAAACAAAGGAATTTTTTCCTATAAACGTTAGCTTCAAGGGTATTATTGAACTCCTCCGTTCAATTCAAAGAGTTAATACTTCAATGTTTGAGATGTTTTATGCCTCCTTTTGATCATGATATTCAAAATTTATTCCTTGGACACGATACAAACACATTGGAGTCAAAAGAGATATTTGTTGGAGCATTATATATTTATGTTTCAATTAATTGTTTGACTTCTCAAATACGAACTCTTTGACCAGAATTAAGCTTGAATGTCTTGGAGACTGTGGAGGGAGTACTTAGTTTTTCTACTAAGATATTAACAAAATCAGTATATACCAAAAGCTTAGTACGCCTGAAAGTATAAAAGTAAATACTTGTAATTGATATTCGGGGGAGTGTTGATAAGGAAATATACGGCAATAACAAGAATACCTGTCCAATGATGACAGCCTTGACTTTGTCAAACGGGGTAGAGTTCAAGGCATTGAAGATCAAGTGCGGAGGCGGATAAATCGGGCAGCTGCCCCGTATTTCACCGTCGACAAATTCGCACAACTTTTTGGCATAGGGCTTCTGAAACTCCCCTGGAAGTGCTTCCAACCAAGTTTCCTCCACCAAAAGCTCTTCCAATTTCAAAAACCCCAATCCTCCGGCTGTATCAATGGACTTGGAGATTCGTTCGGAGCAGATTTTGAGGTTGTGTTTCGATTTGGCGATAGATTGGTTGAACTGGATCCTGGATTTCTGCTCCGGAGTGAGGGATGAAGATTCATTTCCCAGAGCATCGAGGGCTTTGCAAACGGTGGTGAGTTTTGGGGGAATTGTGAGGGAATTTGGGGAGGGATTGCGGGCGGGGGATGACGAAGGAGAAGGGGAAGCTAATTTGAGGCGCTTTGCAGGTTGGAAGAAGTCGTTTAGGGTTTTAGAGGAAGCCATTCTCGTACCTTTTCAAATCCAAGAGAAATTTGGTGGGAGGATTTCTTTCTGGCGGGAAAGTGTGTGCCCCCTAGACCCTAGTTTTGGGGGACAACGATGCTTGTACCGCTAAGTGTTAGAAAACAATTCTAGAGATTTTTTAACTCCCAGAAGTGAAGCTCACAGTGTTGTCTCCACTCCTTCCACTATCAAGATCAATTTAGTTAGAACACTAACTTTTTTCCCATTTTCTCTCCTCCAGTGCATCTTCTTCTCCTTCTCTCTCCCCAACACATTTTCATCGAGCACAACAGGCGTGGAAAAGAGATTTTTCAAGTATCATTGCTAGATTTTGGCCGAACAATTTTAAAATAATTTTAAATTGAGGGATATTAAATGACGCACTCAATTGTGCTAATTGTCGCACCCACTTATTTTACTTTTACTAAAATTTTACTAAAATGTCCTTCATTCTATTTATAAAATTTACACTAATCTCCCCTATTTCTATAGCCGGTCCGTCATTTTAAAAAATAGCCACGACGGACTGGCCTTTTTTTTTTTTTAAACATTGTTAATTTATAATTAGCCTTGTTTTTTTTTTAATATCGTTAATTTGTAATTGTCATTTGTATTTTTTTAAACAGTGTAGTATCATTTTTTTTTTTTTGCCATTTCTTTTCTTTTTAAAGAGGTATCATTTGTATTTTGAATACAAATAATATAACATAAAAAATTTAGCAAAAAAAAAAATAGGGCCAATACAATTTTATTTTAGACATGTATTGAATTAAAGTGTGTAGTATTATTTTTATTTTTTTTTTGCCATTTTTTTTTCTTTTTAAAGAGGTATCATTTGTATTTTGAATACAAATAATATAACATAAAAAATTTAGCAAAAAAAAAAAAGAGTAGGGCCAAGACAATTTTATTTTTAAAAAAATAAAATTGATATTTGGGAGAGAGCCGGGCCGGCACTATTGGATATAGCTGGGCCGGCTAGCCATTTGTTATATAGTCGGGCCGGCTATATCCTATAGGGCCGGGCCGGCTCTATTTTTCAGTAAAAAAAATCCTTAATTAAATGAAATAAATGAAAAAAATGTACCGTAAAATAGTCATTAACATTAATATGAACACTAATCTTAATTATAATTAATAATAAATACTTGTTTGTGTAAATAAACAGTACATCCTCCATTAAATTTATCTGAACTGTATCAATATATTTATTTGTCAATACCATTAATATGAACTCCAATCTTAATTATATACTATAATACTAATTAAGGGCACTTTTGTCATATTTTATAAAAATTCATTAAAAAGGTGCAACGCTTAGCACAATTGGGTGCGTCATTTAGCACCCATGTTTTAAATCTCAATTTCTTCACTTTTTAGGGTTTCATGGGTACAAGAAATGGACAACAAAGGATCACAATTCAACTGCAGTGTTGCTGATTTTTATTCTTCAACAGTTGCTCATGAAAAATTTAAAGCTAAATTAAATTATGTGGTTTCTTTCTCGTGTAAAATTTTTACCTTCATTTTGTAGCTAAAATTTGGAATCAAGAATGAAAAGCTGAGAAATTTTCCTTGTGCTAAAGCACTTGCGAGGGGGTGTAAAATAGTTGTGTGACAAGGAAAATTTGAGTTTTTCATTGATTTATGTTAGATTAATCTTAGACTAATATTGAACCTAGTTTATAGTAATATATATATATATATATATATATATGGTGTTTGAGCTTTACTGCTTAATGTAGATTAATCTCAAATTTAGTTCTTTTTTTTTTTTGTTTTTTGGATTGTTAGTTCATACCCATTATACTTAATTTGCTTTAACTTTTGAGACTATTAATCATCAATTGATTGTTAGATAAATTTTGAATTTAGTTTATTTTGTTTACGTGTTCCTCGAACTTTTGTACTTGTGTTCTTTTTATGGAAATATTCTCTTGAAACACTTGAAAGTCAATCTCGGTGTTCTCTTGCGAGGTTGCAAGCTATAAGTTATGATGTGCACAATTTCAATTATTTAGTAGTATTGGCATTATTCGTTTGCAATCATTTTGCTTTATTTTTTAACTTAAGTATTCAATTTCGAGGTAGGAAATGTGATGATACATCTATTAGGTGTTCTGGTGAGTGTATATATTATAAGTGTGTTTCTTTAATATTGCGGATTCTTGAGTAGAACTTGCAAAATTTTAGTAAATGATGCGATTTACATTGGAGCTGGAACTGATTTCTCGTGATAATCAACCTGCTACGCTTTCTTTGAGCAAAATTAGACTACCAAGGTAGTATTAGTACCACAAGTTAAAATTCCTGTCATATTATGCCTGAGGTACTATGTGAAACCTACGTCACATGGTGAGATTTAGCTATGTGGCCAAATTTAAGTACTTTGTTATTGAACTATTTTTCCAAAGAGAGTCTGAGTTGATGATGTGTGTGGCCAGTCATGTTTAGAATTTTTTTTGTTTTAATTATTGTGAATTGATGTGATGGGAGTAACTCTGATCATGGTCTTAAGCTTAACATCTGCTAGATGAATTATTATTAAGGAGCCAACTGTCAACTTTTGATACCTGACTTCATGTTGGAATAACTGTGCTAGTGTGTATTCGTGATTTTGGTGTTGCCCTTATTGTCATTACCGACAATCAAAAGTAGTTGGGATATGACTTTGTTGAGTACTTAAGTTGAATGAGTCTGCCAACACTTGTAGAGTGAGTAATGTGAAACTTTTATCTGGAATATGATCCAACATATTGGCAATGGTATTCTTCCTTGTATGCTCTTCATTGGTTTTTTGAGGTTGTATATATATATACGGTTTCATTTGGCCCACAACTTTATCATTCAGCAATTACCACCATTAAGAGAGTAACTATGTACATAGTGATTGGGCATGCAAAACTCATTCTCATCTTCCTTGTATATCTCGTGATCTATAAACTCCTATAATGTTAACTTATTGATGTAGGAAAATTGTGCGAAGATAGAACCTTAAGCTAATAGCTAAAGCAGCTCCTGAGTTTCTCATTTATGCAATTAGAAACATGAAAATTTGTAGTTTTAGGAAATCAATTTTAACTTGTAACTCCTACTTTTATCATTCATATTTAGTTAATGTGTAAATTTCATAAGAAAAAAATAACATCCACGAAACCTAAGTTTGTATGACCTTGAAAAGGAAGAATCAACATTGCTTACAATTGATTGTGGGGGAATTTTTCTTTTTCTTTTCTTTTTTCTTATCGATCCGAGGTGATTGGGATCGATGTTAGGCTATAGCTCTTCTGTGGTGATAATAAGTAATTTGATTTGATTTGATATATAGTTGATTCATGCTTATCAAATGTTTCTTATTTGTTACTCAATTTTTTTCTTCAGAGATCGATTGTTGAAGTGCTCCCCCGGAGGCAGTGCAAGTACAGACGGCTGAACCGTGTAATATGGATCCATGTAAACTTGAAAATAGGTTTAATGATAGATTTGTTTTCAGTGAGCAAGATTGATGTAACCTTGATCAAAATAGGTTCAAAGACTCAAAGTATTAAGTTGTGTTTCAATATGTCCTACACTGTTTTTTAAACTCTATATTGTGTTGGTTGATAATCATTTACTGCTAGGCGCTAGCTCTGGATTTGTGTTATTTTCCTTGCATTTTGGTCAAGTGAAGTGCGATCAGTGTTGGTGTAGTAGATCTTAGAAAGTGGTTTTCGGTCTCTTTTGTCTAACTTTGAAGGACAATTATCTATGTTTTTTTATTCATTGAGACAGAAAAAAAAAATTAAACCAAATGTAAACATACAACATTTTTATATTATCATCGTTGTAAACTTTACCAATCAATTAAATAGAAAGACAATTATTTTTTATATGAAATTTATGAATTAACTGCGAATTCTTTTCGATCAAAAAAATTATTTGTCTCGTGTTCTTAATATATGATAGGAACAAAAAAATAATAATGAAAATGTACTATGAGCATAAAAGCCCATTAGATTGATATATATTTTAAATAAAAGTAATTAAAATTATTAAAACATACAACATATTTTTCATAGAATATAAATTTAAAATATAAAATATTTCATTTCGATTGTGGTGGGAAAATATAGTGGTAATTAGATTTGTTAGTTGAGATAAGAAATATTTAATTTTTAGTGGGCTGTTTAGAGATTGCTCGTTGAAGTGAATTATTTTTTAAAAGTGTTAAAAAAGTAAAACTGTAACATAAAATGATGTGTTTAGAGTGTAGTATAGAGAGTCATCACTCTGGTTGCTCTTAAAATGAATGTAGCCAATAGAAGATATATTTGATCTTCGGAAAAATTATCAACATATCTAAATTATGTCTTGTTTAAAAAAATTTAACAAATAAGACGTTTTTCAAATACAAATTTAGTGTATAGATTTATTTTTTTCTAAAATCATAAAATACGACTAGTGTTTTACAATTTTGAAAAAAAAACGTTAAATTTGTTTGAAAAATGTCATGTTGACAAAAAAAAAGAGAGCCAAATATTACATTAATTTAGAAATAAAACGGAGGGCATATGTTATAGTACTACTTTTTTTGTTTCACTTTACGTTTAAAAAGTCTAATAATTAAGCAATATAGTAGTAATTTTGGGTCATACGTAGAAGGTAAAATTGAAAGATTATAAAAATTATAAGCATAAATTTCAAAGGTGGATTCTTAAAGTGAAAATTTAAAAATAAAATACTTCTTATGTTCCGACCAAAAGTCGTCTCCCTTTTTTAAAAAATCAACATGAAATTAAATTAAAATTTACCATATTTAATTATGTTTTAGAAATATCACTAAAAACTAAATTAAGAATACTGTGAATTACAACTTTTAGGACTTTGAAAAATAAATAAATTTATATGAATTTTTTATTAAACTTTAATTAAACCTAATAAATAAAAAATATTTTTTAATTAAAACAGGAAAATAATAAACTATTTATATAGAACGAAGAGTATAATTTCATCTTCGCTTCAAATTCCTTTAACTTGTCATGACACAAAAATGTCTTATTCAAGCGGGTTTTCTTTTTTTTTGTGTTAGTGAAAACAATATCTTGTTCAAAGTTTATGCCATTATCACTCTTTTGGGGGGACATGCGAAAACAAAAATAAAAAATTATGCCATTATCTCATTTTGTGTGAATATAATACTCCCTTCTTCCAAAAAAAATAATAAAAATTATTTTCTATTTTTATTTGTTCCAAAAAATTATTTCTAAGCTTTTGGCAGGCAATTTTGAGAAGTGTTATTGTTTTTGGCACTTCAATTAATTACTTATTTGTTTTAAAATAAATGTCTCATATTAATTTTATATGAGTTTTTTAAAAATAATTACTTTTATATTTTTGTTCTTTAATGTCTTCAAAATACTTTTAAGTGGTGCCAAATCAATATATTTCACTTTTTTTTTTTCATCTCACTATTAAAAAGGGCATTATAGACAAGAGAGAGTCTATTTCCACTACAAATTTTACTTATGTACTACATTCATTAATGATTTTATAAATTAATCATTGTTATGACATAATTACCTTTCAAATACTTACCTCATTTGAACTTGCCTAAATTCGATTAATTCATTTTTTACTTTCCTTTATAACTTAGTAATTATTTTTTTGCTTTCTTATATTCTGAAATAAATCATCTCTATTTGTGAACACTAATCTATCTATTATGTTTTATTTAATTTTTTCAAATTTTTTTTAAGCAAATTGCATTTAATATCAAAAGCTTAAAATTTTGTAAAATATTTTCAAGTAGTCGCTAAACTTATTCATTAATTGGTTTAATTGATATTTATGATTTGTACTCCATAATATATAAATATTATATAATACATGTCACTCATTTGTTTAGTCTCTTATGTCGTTTATATATTTTTTTTATTTGTAAGCGAAAGAAGTTAGACCTATGTATTATTTTCTTTATAGATGTTTTATTTATATTTTCTAATTTTTGCATATAAAATTATTTATTTTTCTGTGCTTGATTGTATAATATTATTTGTAAAGATAAATGAAGGACAAAAATTAGAAAGAGAAAAAGATTTTTAAATAAGGTGGGTTTGAAGGACAATAGTGTCAAGGCATTGATTAACTTCATTAAATTTTAATGAATGTAGTGAATAAACAAATCTTGTAGTGGAAATAGACTTTCCTTATAGACAATACAAATAAAAAAAACCACTTATTTTTAAAAGGTCAAAAATAAAATAAAAGACTGTTATTTTGAAACGGTCTAAAATAAAATAAAGAACAATTATTACAAAATACAAAATGAAAGAAGTATTACAGTACTTAAATACTACCTTTGTTCTAGGCAAATAGTCAATTTTTGACTTTTTTTAGTCAATTTAATTAAAGTTTGACCAATAATTTACATAGATTTATTTATTTTTACAAAGTTATGAAAGTTGTTATCTATAGAATTCCTAATGTAGTTTTTAATTAATGAAATTTTATTTTCTAAAACATAAGTAAAGTATATAAAATTTTGATTTGATTTAGTTAAATGTTGATTTTTAAAAATTAAAAGTAGACTCTTTGCACGAAACGAATAGAGTATCTTATTATTATTTTATTTGCACATAATATTCTCTTATACTGTATTTTAAAGTTTCAAATTAAAGCGTACTAAATAATCACTTTAGGAAATTGTAAAATTGTTCGTTTGTAATAAATTGCAAGAGGTATAATTACACTTAGGAGTTGTTTGGTAGCCAAGTTTAACATTGGATCTGATTAATAAGTCATATATGCATGTTGAATGTTTTGTACACAATAGACGATCGGGACTAATTGCCTGTGATATCCTGATAAAGTCTGTATTTCTTGCTATTTATACTAAGGAAGAGGAATGTATTATTAGCAACCTGACTAAAAAAATATGGGAATAAAATTTTTCATTTCAAAACTACTCCCAATATATAGTAGGGAGAGTCTATTTGTACTACAAACTTTACTAATTTACTACATTTATTAATGGGTAAATAAATAAATTATTGTCATGACACAATTGACCTTCAAATATTTGTTTTGTTTGATGATCAAATACTTATCTTAAGTCGATTTTTTTTTATATTTTTGTTTATAACTTAAAATTATTTTTTGTTTTTGTTATCTTTTCAAATAAAATATGCCTATAAAAATTATATCTATCCATTATTTTTCATTGTCAAATAATTTTCTAAAGAAATTGAATTAATGTAAAAAAAATAATAATAAAAGATGTTGTACAATTGTCAACTTATTATAACAATATTTTAAGTAATCGCTAAACATATATTCATTAATTGATTTTTCAATTAAGTTATTTATTTAAAATTCATTATTTGTACTCCGTAATTTAATATTATATAACTCATGTCACTCCTTTGTTTAGTTTATATTGTTATTTTAATTTTATTTTTAAGCGAAGTATTATTTTCTTTTTAGATGTCTCATTCACATTTTTTTTATTTTGCATATAAAATTATTTATTTTCTTGTGCACAATTGTATATAATATTATTTCTAAAAACAAATAAAGGATAAAAATTAGAAAGAAAAACAATTAAATAAGGTGAGTTTGAAGGGCAATTGTGTCAAGACATTAATTAACTTAATTAAAATTTAATGAATGTAGTGGATAAGCAAATATTATAGTGGAGACTCACTCTATATAGTATTGGGATTAATTGCATGGCCAATTATTGTACCATAATTAATACTCCCTCCATTCTACTAAAGAGTTTACGTTTGAAAAGTCTACTTATTTAGGGATATATTAACATCATTGGAGTTGATAATAATCACAAAAATACTTAAACACAACCAAGATGATTACAACACAAGTGGAGGGATATATTAACATCATTGGAGTTGATCATAATCACAAAAGTACTTAAACAAAACCAAGATGATTACAACACAAGTGAAGGGTAAAGATGAAAGATTATGAAAATTATAAGCATAATTTTTTAAAAATGAATTTTTTAAGTAAAACATTTTAAAATAATATAGTGAACTTTTTGCACGAGGGAGGAATTGCTCATCCCACGACTATCAAACAAGTCCGTAGGAAATCATCAAATTGTTCATTTGTAATAAATTGTAACTTTACTTGTAATCTTCACTAGAAACAATGTACATGCCTGTTAAAAATATAGGTACGTACTTCTTCATTCCTCAAATTTAATAAGTCAAAATTTTCGATATCATTCTTTTCCTTTTTGTTTTTTTTATTGAAAGTTTATCTTTTTAGTTACATGATACGTAGATATAAATAATATACATTGAAGAAAATAAAAAAATAAAAACGGTTGCAGCTTAAATTTTAGAATTATAACTTTTTGAAAAATCAAAAAAGAAAGTATGACTCTTTTTCGGGAGGAAGAGAGTCTCTCTCTCTCTCTCTATATATATATATATATATATATATATATTAAATATTTCCATTGTTATAGTATTTCCAACGAAGTATAGACAACAAGAATTTAGCAAAATTGTAAATTCAAAAGGGAAGAATATAAAAGAACATGGAAAATGAAAAAAAAAAAATACCATATACGTACTATCTTTAAGATAGTAATTTTCCACTTATTATCAGGTGATTATACGATAATTTTGTCATTGTAACGTCACACTTAACGTGATATGACGTTCAATATCTAAACTGCATTTTTGTATCGGAATCATAAATTATTTCTCTCGATATAAAAACATATGAAGAAATTAAAGCAGAAACTATGAGCATCACTAATGCAAATATGAATATGAAAAAATTGGGTGCTACTTAGTATTTACACATTTTTTAAAGAAAAAAAAAACTCAGGATGTGAATAATTCACATCTTCTTTCACAATGTGCATTGGAAGTCGAAAAATTAATTATCTAATAATTAATAGGAAACAATTTAGTTGACACATCATATTTACATTCCTTCTCCACAATTGCATTGAAGAATTTTTTTCTTTAAAAAATGTGTAAATCCTAAGTGACACCTAATTTTTTCACATTTACATTTACATTGGTGATGCTCTTAGTCCATACTAAATGTTAGCTCGATCAAGTAGAGATGAGCTTAAGGTGATGTGATGTTATTCATTATGTCTAAGAGCTTCTTCAATGTAATTATTTATCTAATAAAAAATATTATACACAGAAAAGATAATTTTTTTTATTAAAAAAAAATTCTCCAATACAAATCTCGTATGCTAAGGTGAAGATGATGTGACATTTAGTTGGGAATACATCTTTTATCCTCAATGTCTCTTCATCTACGTCATTTACGGTAAGTTTTAATTTTATTTTTTATTGTCAAGTAGTTACGGTTTACGGTCAGTTATTTTTATTTTTTACTTTAAATCAGTTACGGTAATAAGTAATTTTTATTTTTTAATTAATTATAAAAATAGACACGTATGAAAAATGTTCATTTACAGTCAGTTTTAATTTTATTTTTTATTGTCAAGTAGTTACGGTTTACCGTCAATTATTTTTATTTTTTACTGTCAATCAATTACGATATGAAATAATTTTTATTTTTTTAATTAATTATAAAAAACAAACACTTCTGAAAGAATGTTTTAAAAAGAGTTTTGCATTGAAACACATTTACGATGGTCAACTAACACCCTAAACATGCCTATCTCTTTCGAACTTCATCTCAAACACGCAAGGCAAGTTAAGTTGGGCGACTTTAGTGAAGCAGGCAGATCTGGCAAGCAAAGCTAACAATTGGAAACGTGGGTGCAACATACTACTAATAAATTTGTACCTTTTTTTTTTTTTTCTTAAAAAAATTTATAATTTGTTAACAAGTATTTTTATGGTACATGTCAAGATGCATTAAAATACCTCTCATCTATTGAAATCAACCTCTAATGTATTGACACTTGTTCAATTTTATATAACATAACCAAAACAAGCGCAATAGGCAAACTCGTTAGCAAAGTATATAAGTTAACGTGGTCTGATTTGTTCTCACTAATTGCTCACATCTCAATTTTCAACTCAACTTGTCTTTTCTTAATGAGTTCAAGAGTGACCCCATGCTATGCATCTGTAAATTATCTTGGACATGTGATCATAAAAAGTAAACCTATTTGATAAATCGAGAAGCAATCTAACTACCATTAGACACTTAGTAAGGGTTTATCCGACAACATTCGTCAGAATTCGTGAACATACTTGATAAATCGAGAAGCAACCTAGCTACCATTAGACACTTACTAAGGGTTCATCTCGGTAACATTTCACCAGACTCCAGCAAGTCAACATATATAAGGTAATATGATAAACATTGCACCCACTTATGTCACATTTACTTTTATATCCTTCATCCTATTTTACAAAAAACTAATCTATCTCTCTAACAGCCGACTCTTCATCCCTCTTTATCTCTCTCTCTTTCTAAACTAATTCATCCCTCTCTATCTCTCTAAATAGAGAAGAAGAGGGGTAGTAGCTTACCTCTAGCAGAAAGTCAACCAAGAAAAACTTTAGGAAAGCAACATGCAATCCAAGGAATGTGTTCTCCTAGTCCACAGCTCCACAATGGCAAAATCGATCGGATTGTGATTTGGACTTCAAATGAGCAAACTAGCTCACTTTCTTACTCTAGAATTCTCACTCTCTTTCTCTAAAATTCTGGGTGTTTAATGGATGAATATGGGAGTATTCAAGGCTCTCCCATGACTTTTATATGTCCAAGAAGGCTGGTCTAGGTGGGGGGAGACGTGGCTCACTTGTGTCCAAGGATTTGGAGTCAAAGTTGGTCAATAACTTAAAATCTTGTAACAGCTGTCAAGGGCGCGCAAGGAAAATTCGAAATTCTGGTAACAGGGTGATCGCTCTGGGATGAACCAAAGTGATCGCTTTGTGCCCAGATTCTGTCTGCATGCCATTCTTTCTAAAGAGCGATCGCTCTACGGAGGTACATGGCGATCGCTTTGTGTCCAGTAGCTTCAAACTTTATAAAAGTCTTCCAAGATGATTCCCAATGAACCAAAAGTGAATCTAAATCCAAAGTGAGGTAAAAAATGCTCAAGGAAGGTTCTCGAAAGGTCCGGAAACGAAGTTAGAAGTGTAACACAAGGTTAACACGATTGGTTACAAGAATCCAACAATGTTTTCAAGGCATATAAAACACATGGAAATCAACAAGAGTGGGAACATGTTCGGAGGAAGTATGTTTATGAAATATACACAACATCACATGAATTTGATAAATAATAACCATGCAAATATTACAAATGATATGGGTGTTACACGTTATATTTTAAATTTTTTATAAAAAAGGTGCGTTGTTAACAATGGCAATTTCGAACCGAACCGTGGATATCTGAACTGAATTGAACCGAAGTTGATGGTTATTAACTGGTTTGACTGGATATGGGGTGGGTAATGGGGATAACTGAAATAAAAAATTGGGTAACGGTTTGGTTTTGGTATTAGCAGTACCCACCCCATTACCCGTCCAGTTACCCGAACCGCTTATTTAGTACTAATATAATTTTATCCGTATTTTCATACAAATATTTACCATATAACTTAGGTATATATATGTTAGATTTAAAACACTAAAATTCAAACATCTTTCTCAATTATGTGAATCTGCTGCTTAGTGCACTTAGTCATTCACTCATATTCATCACTTAATTATTTAATATTTGGTGAATTTGTGGTGTATACAACTATTTAGAGCCCGTTTGGTACAGCGTTTACAAAACGCAGCGTTTTAAAAACGCAGCATTTTAAAAAACGCAGTGTTTTAAAAACGGAAGTCTTTCCTTATAAATACGTTTGGGATATCACTTCAATACGCAGCTTTTTTTTTCCTAGGAGCGTTTTAAAACCTGCGTTTTGGGAAAAAGCTGGAAATTCCAACGTTTTAAAACGCAGCTGCGTTTTGAAAACGTTGCGTTTTCTGCCGCAGTATTGAAACACATTTTTTGCAAATAAGCTGCGTTTTATCCCTGCGTTTTGGCCAAAACACTAGACCAAACGGGCTCTTAGCTTGACTTTTTAGCTTTTACGAATAGAGTAATGCTATGGGTACCTAAAGAGTACTAAATTTTTTGCACCAAATGATGTGTCAGCTGATGTGATACATTAATTATAATTTTTAATTTTATTTTTTGTACCACATCAGCTACTATATCAGTTGACACATCATTTGGTGCAAAAAATTTGGTACTCTTTAGGTACCCACAACATTACTCTTACGGATATGATTATGATATAATTTGAAGTATAATTATTATCTTTTATCAGGTCTTATGAATTTGATTAAATAATATGTTATTTAAAAGTTTTTTTGAGTATTTTTTATAATCATTAAATTATTTTAAGTTAAATTATTAGTTTGACGAATTATCCGTAGATATACTCCGTTTAACCGTTGTGGAGAATAGATATGAGAGACAAATTAATTACCCGATGAGAAATGGAATGGATATGAGACATAAAATTAAATTAAAAATAAATGTGATATTATATATAACCGCTCCCGAACTGCCCCATTGTCATCCCTATCCCTATGTGTTGTTTAAGGATAAGTGGGTGCGTATAAGTCCTTGTGTTAGCCCCGACCGGACTCAGCTACCAGTAGAACTGACTCGGGTAAATGAGTTTGTACGGTCGCGTGATAACTCCACTCGAGTCCCTAAACTCCATCCTTGTACTCTGCCAAAGCTGAGGTCCTCATACTCTCTCTCTCTCTCTCAAGGACCGCCAACGCTCAGAATTCCATTTCCCAACGGTATTTCAAAGCTTTATATACTTAAATCTTATTCAGCTCCTCTCTCCCCTCTTGCCGCCGATTTTCTCTCTCTTTGTAGATTGTAGATATTGAGATTGAGAGCTCCCATCTACCTTCAGGTTCGCTCCTCACTGAATTCCTCCTTCATTCAAATTCACTTGTCTTATAAAGTTTCAGTTTTAACTTGTTTCGGATTAAATTGAGTTCTTATTAGTCTTTATTTGCATGTTAACCTCAATTACAAGTGTGGGAACTAACAAATTTTAATCCAGTTTTAGCCAACAACTCAAATTTGGGGGGAAATATAAAATGGGGATGAACAATAGTTGATTTTTTTTTTTGAAATAGTTTCATCAATGATAGATATTAGCACTCCGAAATCATCATGGTGCGTGCAACTTGATTATATTTGTTTGGCCTGCAAATATAAGTTTTAGAGAGTCAGAGTATCATTGATTGTTGATAAGTCCCAAATTCTGATTTGGTTTTCGAGTTGTACACGAGGAAGATTTCCATTTCTTGGTGGCGACTCCTAATTCGAATTTGTTCTTTAGGATTGTTTAATGGCATACGTTTCTCTATAGGGCGGAAGTAAGCATATCTTATATAGAAACCAATGATCATTGAATTATTCTTAGTCTCCAATGTTGTCCTACATATTTTTGGTGTCTGAGTAAGTAGGTAAGCATTTCCCTAAGTTGTATCAAAATAATTCTGTTGATCAATGGAGCGTGGCCTCTTTTGAGGTTGTGATGACGTCCATTGACTAAAGAATCTGAGTCAAATGGACGTACATACTATCTGAACTCTTAGGCAATGCAAGATCGTTATAAGTTTCTCTGAAGGACAATCATTAAATCTCAAGATTAGAGAAATCAGTGGGATATTTGTCACATCATTTTAGATTTCCACCAGCTTAATGAACTTGTGACTAATTTTGTGAATGCTTTTGTAATTTACAGGACATGATTAGTGTTCAAGCGAACCTCCCTTGTACATGGTCCCTAGTAAATAGGGAGCACCTTTTTAGAGGAAGATATTGTAATGTTCCAAGTATTGGATATCTGGGTCTAGATTCTTCTGCCAATGGGTCGGTTCTTTTCCAGGGACAGTACGTTGTACATGGCTATAGAAGTACTATGAGACGCTGGCGTCCTCTTTTTTCTAGTACTAGGGATGATGGTAATGATCCGGACAACTCTGGAGATGGTATTGATAAGGACAGCTCTTCTGAAGGGGAAGCTGAAGCAGTAAGTTGAGATTTCTCTCCAATTTGGTCTTGGCCTGACAAAGTTAACTGATATGGGAAGAATGCATTTAGTGGAACTATACAGACTGTTGTAGATTTTCACAAAATATTCATCAGGATTGTTCATCATATAATTTAGCAAAGTCTCAGATGCTCCAACGTCCTTTGTTGTTTGTTTCTGTCACTAAGTTTTGTTGCTTACATCAAATTTATGAAAAATAGTTAGCATGAATGCTGTTGAGGAAAAATTTAGAAATGACAATAGAATAATGTGTCTAGTATTTTATTATGTTGGGACAGATGTAGCCAAGAGCATCTTTGATTTCTCCCAGTCCTCTATAAGTCTTCCGAAATTCCGAAAACCCTTGGTTAAGCATTCGAGTCAACTTTTATTTCTAGAGTTAGGAGAACATTGATCTGTACGTTTAAGTTCAGATCCTTCAAAAAACTTCTAGATGATCTAAGTCGCCAACTGCTGCGTTGATATAAGCATCTGACCTCCCTGATTGATGAACTGGGTTTGCGCTGTTATCAGATTACTGTAACAGTTAAATTTCTTTGGGCATTCAATTCATATTGCTCCACAGGGAACTTAATAGCTGCGTTTATAAGTTACATTCTCTTTCAGTGGTCTGAAACTTGCCACCACCATTGACCTTTCATTAGTTTTTCTCTTTTGGTCCCCACACCTGGGCAGTTCTTAATGTAGTCATGCACTCATCCTGTTGCTTGCCAGGAAGAATGCAAAGTTCTTCACAGTCTTTTCCAAATTGCAGTGAAGCATATCTACACCTAGATAGCCAAAACAAGAACATAAACATGTGTGTATGCATGGTACATCCTCCTGCCAAGGTACTCCCATGTCCATGAATGGTGTTCATTTAATAAGAATATCTGCGTGCAAGCTCCTATTTGTAAAATACTATAATGTACATACTTATGCATATGTACATATTGGTTGCAACTGTAATAAGCGCTTTCATTTTTCAAATCTTCAAATTTTCAGGTTAATGGGGAAAGTGTTAGAGAAAATCTTGAAAGAATTGTTGGTAGGGATGATTCTGCCTTCAGTGGGATAGACTTGGCAACTCTTATTAGGAATAAGTATGGAAGGTCTTACGATGTTCAGCTTATAAAGAAGGTATGGCTTTTGTTGTGTAATTTACATTTGAGGTTGTGGTTAACTTTGAAATCATTTGCTCTGCAGATTTCTATGAAAAACGATGCTCTATGTATTTGAGTTTCATTCTCAATATTGTGAATGCGAGATATGTATCTTTATGTTGTTTTCTAACATTTGACACGTTAGTTTTGAGTGTCCTCTTCTAGGAATTCATGGGAAGAAATCTCCTTGCATTGAATGTCATGTGGAAGTACAGGGAGCAGGTCAGATATTTTTTTCCTCGAACTTTGTGGTCAGAAATGGGGATAATTATCCCGGTGGGTTATGAGTCCTAAAACTTTCAGAAAATTGAATAAGCTGATTTATTCAAGAAAGATAAAAGCTTTGCATCATCGTTTTGTAGTCAGTAAAGTATGTTGATGTCTTATCTTGTACAGACCATTTACCAAGGATTGACGGTCATAATCCGCTGTTCGGTACTCTGTTTCATCGACTAAGAGAAGTCCGCTATTGGTTAAAGTCTTTGGTATTGTGTATTATTTTTCACTATTTCCCTTGAATGGTATCCATCTTAAACGATTGTGTTCTACCTTTGACGGGTACTTAAAATGAGCATTCATGACTTGGTTACCTACGCCTCTGAGACTGAGACACATACATTTACCAGCTTTGAGCATGTGGCTCTGTATCCTTATTTAAATGATCTTGACACTGAAAAAAGATTACTTAGAAATGGAATGTGCTCGTCTTAAGATATTTATCATGACTGAGGTCATTGATTGAAATGAAATGAACCAAGGCAATCATATGGAAGTTTGTGGGTAAATTTGCATTTATCCAATCACTATCCAAATGTGTATCTGTGCAGTATATCTTATACTACTGTCTACCACATGGATTTCATGAAATCATGAAGGAGGTATTGTAAATAAGGGTGCATAATCTGTCACAATTTGTTAATATAGGCTGTCTCTGTGCTCTGAGCTTGAATTGGAGGTTTCACTGTGAATTCGTATGTAATTCGTGAATTCAATTGTTGAATCCCTGAGTTCCCTTTTGTAGCTGAAGCTTTACCCTCTTGCTTATTCTTTTCCGGGTTTTTAGATGAATATCAAGTCAGAGAATCCAACTCAAAAATCATTCTGACTGAGTTTTTGGAACTAATTAAGGAATTTAAAAAATGATAAATTGAAGGGGCATTCTCTTCATCTATTGTAATTTAGGAGCTTACCCTTCGTTTCACCGCTGTTGACGACCTCCTCAAAGAGATCTGGAGAGAGACGTCTATCTATTCTATGGTATTTGGGTCTTACACTTGTGTTAGTAAGTGGGCGGGGCCATGGAATTAATGAGATATACTATGAAAAGTGAGGTGTTAATGAAAAACCAATTTTATATGCAAACCATCCTTAGCCATAGTTTTTATTTATTTTGTTTAAATAATTACAAGTACTTCGATAAATAATTATCAATGTATGTTTAAATCATCCTGCATAAAGCGGGTGCTCCGCTCTGAGCTAATTTTGAGTTTTGCCGCTCGCACGCTCTTGTTCTTGCATTGCCTCTCGTTCTCGCACCCGATCTATGTGATCTACTGCATAAGAGGTGTAAACATGAAGATGGAGCTTCCATTGGTGTTGTCAACTGAATTATTTGCGTCTTCACCACATCCCTTTGTGCTGAAATGAGTACGAGTATACACTTGATAAGTTCTTCACTTACCAACCACATAATATCAACCCAAATGTTCCATCTGGTGGCCCACATCTGTCCATTGATAAAGCTAACACTGCATTGGCTTTGACTATATCTCCCTTACCACGCTACCTCACCTCGCCTTGCTCTCTCTCTCTCTCTCAAACTTGTAATGGCTTCACTTTCGAACAGTTTGTTTGTTCCTTAATGAAACAAAATCCTTTAATTTCAAATTGATTAGAAAAAGACAAATTACCATCTTTCCAATTTTGGTGGTTGACCAAAAGTGACACTTTTTTCCAAAAGTGACATTCATTTAGGGACAGAGGTAGTAATTGTTTCACTATCTCCTACTTGTTGAGGAAGATGAAGTTTCTTCTATTTCCCTTTCACGACACTTTTCTGCATGTTTCAGAAGGGAGGTGGATGATATTTACGTGTAAACCCTTTTTGGGGGTCGCCTGAATGATTATGAACAATGATAGGAGTAATTAAGCTTTTGGCTGTTTTCCTTTCTGTGTTTCCTTGTTAGACTTATGGTAACTAGGAAGAAATGTGACATCTCTCTCATTTAAACTAACACATTGATCATGCAATTGTCCTTCTCTCAATAAATGATTTCATATTTTTTAGTAACAACATTTATCCTTTTGATCTAAACTGGTGAAAGTCTAACCAACCTTACTGGTATCCTATATGGAAGGTGGTGCAAACTGCTTCCTCATGTAATAGTTATTTTCCATGAGCACCATTGAAAAAGAAATAACAGTGTATTGTTCAACTTCATTAGTAGCATCGGGAATTAGCTATAAGGAATATGAATACTTTTGTGGAGTATTATTTGGATAGATAGATATTTGAGACTTTTCACTCTCTTATTTGATTAGCCCTGACTTGGAATACTGAAATTCATATCCTTCGTAAGTAATTTCTTGATGCTTTTGTCAAAGGCGCGTACATCATTATTAAACTTCCTCAAATTCCTCATTGGACTGTAGAAGTTCAGGATTAATGGCTCAAATTCATTATCATGTACAACTGTTTGAATCTTATTTAGTATTTCCATCTAACGTATCTTCATCTACTTGTCTTGCAGAGATCCTTTCCATTGACCGAAGAAGAATATCTATTGAGGCTTGATGATGTGGCAAACACATTAAAATGCTGGGGAGCTGTCTCACATATTCGAAATAGCTTAGAAAAGTTGAAAGAGCGGCCTCGAATAGGAAAGGTAATTTTAGTTCTGTAGAGAATGCAATTTCTTATGGTGAAAGAGCTTTGAAAAGTTCATAATTTCACTGTCGAGACAACTTAGAGTGAAAGAGTCAGAGAAACTTAACAGTGCGCGCACACACACAAAAAAAAAAAGAAAAAGAAAAAAGAAAGCGTACACCTTTGCATGGACGCATCCATACATTCACCCTCCACACAGATTTCATAAGCTCACAAGAGGAGCTAGGTATATCATTCCTTACAATTGAAGTACAAAAAACCAAATGCATCGAAGGATTTCAGTGCTTGACAACTGACAAGCAATATTTTGAGGAAAAAATTAGAATTAATCTTGGCCATTAATGATTACTCTGGTTTGTGTGTGATAGAAGATTACAGATTTAGAGTTACCACTATCATACACCAGTTTAAGTTTCTTGACATTTCAAAGCTGTAAGAGAATTGGGAACATATGAAATTGAGAGATGGATAAGTAGTAACTAACGTTAACAATGTATCATTCTCAAGTGATGCATATTTCGCAGATTCCCTTTTTTTTTTTTTGGGGGTTTCATTCTATATTTCTGTCTTGAATAACACGGACCATAAAGGCGAGCAATAGATATACTGGTTGAGTTTCTGGAAAACCTTGTAAGCCCGACAACCAATCACGGCAATCCTTTGCACTCAATTTTAACTCACCAACTATGCGTAAAGCTTGCTCCACATTTTGGAGGTGTTTCTTGATATTTGTGTTTTTAAAGGACTGTTTGCAGCACGGTCATAGGCTATGCTACCTAGAACTCAGATCGTTTGTTCACAGAAATGATTTAGGAACACGATGCAGTAAATGGTCTTAAAGTTGGAAAATGAGGAGTAACTTCAAGGAAATGCTTTAGTTAGGATGCCGCTTCATATTTGAAATGAACCCGAGTCTGTCATGTCATTTATTCCTGGCTTCCATTTTTCCAGGAACAATTTTGACTCTTTTCTGTCTCCACCAGTAATTGTCGAGTTCCTTTACCCACTTGTAATTCCGTAACACCATGCACTTGGACAAGTTATGAACTTGAAGAAACCAGTTGTTATGGCTATCCAATTCGAATACACAGACACACACACATGCACTTTCTCTAAGATTCGACAGTGTTGCTTGCTGGTTATGTTTGCCTGGTCTCAAGTGGACGAAATTTTCTCCATCTTGTTTATACTAAATTTTGTTTCAGGCAGTCAGCATTTTTATAGACATGGACGAATCTGGAGGCCGGGCAAATGAATGGATTTACAAGTAAATTAATTGGACATTAGAAATTAACACCAAGGCATAGCGTTGCTCCCCATTTACTGCATATTTGTGTTGTACTATGCACATGCCAGATTGAATCTCGAAAGCAGCTTGCTGGTGACATTTGCATGGCAGCAGTGTGTGTACAGATGAGAATTCGAAGCTGACGCTTGGATATATTTTCCTATGTACGTAGTCTTTGTAACGTTTTTCATTTTACATATACAGATTCGTGGTATTATTGTAAATTTATCATTGATAGGAGGCGCTCTTGTATTCAAGTAATTGAGCATGAGGGCCATATGAATCGTTTATATATCTCTTTATTCTTCATATTTTTTGTGATATAATATGGGCTAGAAATTAGAATCTCCTTGTTCTTCATATTCTTTGGACAAAGTAGCCCTTCATTTTTCCAGATTATTTCCCTCTTTAACCAAACTTGAACCTCCCGGGTAAGCTTTAAATGGATTGCATTTGCATTAGGTATAGGTTTATTCGAATTCGATCCAGAATTTTATATTGTTGGTATGATCCAATCCATTAACTCAAGGGATCTGGGATCTAGGATCTAATAGTAATTAATTTATGTCTGAATCTGTTAGTATTTTGGATATTCGAGCTCGTTTGAAAACTTTAGGGAATAGATATTAAAAAAGAAAAAGAAAAGGAGAAGGTGTGTTTTGTCATAATAGCTTTTAAAGGATGAATTTGGTAAAATGATACTAATTGATTAGACTTGTGAGAGTTGAAGAAGACTAATGAAAAAGAACAAACCTACGTTAAAACTTGAATTTTTAATGAAGATTTGCTCGGATAAAAAACAACTAGGGCATTGGAATGTGAGTATACAAAGTGTACATCCTATATATATATATATTAAAAGGTTGGAGGGGAGATAGACCTTACTCCAATTATTATTATTATTTACTAAATGGGCCTTTGGTAAGGCTTGAACAACAATAATGCTTCTAGTGAGGCTTGAACAACCTTTAGTGAGACTTGAACACCCGACCTTTTTTAAGTACCTAGGTTTGAACAACCTCTAGTGAGACTTGAACGCCCGACCTTTTTTAAGTACCTAGGTACCGACCTTTTTTAAGTACCTAGGTTTGAACAACCTCTAGTGAGACTTGAACGCCCGACCTTTTTTAAGTACCTAGGTATCGTTTCTGGTGAGACTTGAACACTCGACATCTCCGTTAAGAGAAATAAGCAGTACCAGTTGAGCTAGAGCTCGTTGGTGGCCTAATGGTAAATATATATTTTTTGGATCAACGTAATACATGAGTAAATACAATTCAATTCGCTAAGTTAATAATTTATCGGGCTTAGATCGGATTCGAATCATCAAACAATTAGGTCAATTTATAACTGAAATGTATGGCATAACGATAAATATAGAATTTTTTGGATCAACGTAATGAGTAAATACAATTCGATTCACTAAGTTAATAATTTATCGAGCTCAGATCGAATTCGGATCATCAAACAATTCGGTCAATTCATAACCGAATTGTTGGCATAACAGTAAATATACAATTTTTTGGATCAACATAATACATGAGTAAATACAATTTGATTCACTAAGTTAATAATTTATCGAGCTTAGCTCGAATTCAGATCAACTAGATCAATTCATAACCGAATGTCGGCATAACGGTAAATATAGAATTTTTGGATTAACTTAATGCATGAGAAATACAATTCGATTCACTAAATTAATAATTTATCATGGTCAGATCGAATTCGGATCATTAGGTCGATTCATAACCAAAATGTTACCCGATAGTCATAACGAATTTGGTGTTGACAAGCCTACTCCCCCTGAATTGTTTTGTTCATTAGATTAACCAATTGTGTCAGTTACATGAATGATCTTTTATTGGAGCAACATTTTCCATTTCTCTTTTAAGCAATATATTATTATATTTCCAAATTAGTTTGATTACAATTAAATATTTACTACAAAACATGATAAGTTAACTATGTAATTCTTTTGAGATTCAGTGATTGCTCTACTGGTTAGAGCTTCACTCTCACTGCTGTTGGTCCCAATGTCGAATCTCGTTAGGGGGACTTTAGGGGTTTAAGGTAGATTTAGGATATAAAAAAAAAAAAAAAAAACTACGTAATTCTTTTTCTATATAAGGCTCTATACACCTTCAAGTTTCTAATTATTTACTTTTTAAACCCGTTTGTTTTTATCCCCGGTTATGTTGGATGACAAGAAATGAAGGATAGAAATAATAATCTTACTTATATTTTAATTGATTTCTATATTTGAAACACAATTGTTGACGGTAATTTTATTCATCTATTTATGGAAAATAGTGTGTAACTCATTTCTATCCTTTGGGGTTCGAATCTTGAGTCTTGCATTTGAAATCTTAAGTTGTTTCGAGTCTAGTTCACAACTTTCTTTCTATTTCTTTTCTCAACTAATAACTGTAGAAATGATTTTCGACAATACAAGTCTTCATTCAAAATAATGGTCGAATGGTAAATTTAACAAACTTTATCTAACGTTTTATTATTCAATCCATGCACTTTATCTGACGTTTTATTTTACTTGCACCTAGTACTTCTCGAATTATACAATATACTCCCTCTGTCCCTAAATTATTGTCTTAATTTTTTTATTCGTTCCTAAATAAATGTCTTGTTTGAAACTTTTCTTTTTAAGATATCAATTTTACCATTTTACCCTTACTTTTTCTCTCTACTTTAATTATGGAACACATACACATAAGCATTAAAATAAACTACACATTATATCAATATTAATAATTAAGTCAATTACTCCCTCCGTCCCTAAATTATTGTCTGAGTTGACCCGGTACACGGATTAAGAAAACTCAATTGACTTGATTATTAATATTGGAATAGTATTAAAATAGTGTGTTGTTTCATTTAATGCCCATGTGTATGTGGTCCATAATTAAAGTAGGAAGAAAAAGTAAGAAAAAATAATAAAAGTGATGTTCTAAAAAGGAAAGTTTCAAATAAGACAATTATTTAGAGACGGACGAAAAAGGAGAGGAAGACAATAATTTAGAGACGGAGGGAGTATTTTTTTTAATCCATGTGTCGGATCAAACAAGACAATAATTAAAGGATGGAGTTAGAGTAGTATTTGGGTTGAAAGATAAAATGAAAATAATATTTTTCAACTATTCCACTCTAACTAAATGCTCCATGTTATCAAAATACACATTTATTGTACAACATAAAAGCCAATAAAAATATAAATAGGGAAAAGATGGCAAAGCATAAAATGTTAAAAGAGGGGATGATTAGCCCAATTGTTTGGACTATCATCATTACAAGCAAAGAGAGAGAGTGTGTGTGTGTGTTTGAAAGGATTTATTTAGATTAATAATGTCACATATCTTGAATGAGAATTATTATTCACATTCCACTTATCACTTTTTTGACACTTTATTGAAAATTTATTTTGTTTATACCGAATTCTTGAATATGATATTGTAAAGCGTAGTAGTCGAGACACATTTAATTTGGGATGGCAAATTCTTTAATATGATATTGCAAAGTGTCGTAGACGAGACACAGAGCCCGTTTGGTACAGCGTTTATAAAATGTAGTGTTTTAAAAATGCAGTGTTTTAAAAACGGAGGTCTTTCCTTATAAATACGTTTGGGATATCACTTTAATACGCAGCTTTTTTTTCCTAGGAGCGTTTTAAAACCTGTGTTTTGGGAAAAAACTGAATTCCTGCGTTTTAAAACGCAGCTGCGTTTTGAAAACGCTGCGTTTTTTGCCGCAATATTGAAACACATTTTTTACAAATAAGCTGCATTTTATCCCTGCGTTTTGACCAAAACGCTCGACCAAACGGGCTCACAATTTGGGACGGAGGTAGTAATAATTAAGGGGTTGACATTGTAAGGATTGTACCTAATAATTAAAATTAGCGTTGACATGCATGCAATTGTAAAACAATGTCAAACAACCAACTAAGGAAAACTGATGCCATAATAACCATTCCATTAAGGACGAGATTTTTTTAACTCCCATATCATTGAATTTTGACACTAATAGAAAATGATAATTAAAACTCTAATTATCAAAATAATTTTGCCAACTTTGAGAATAAATTAATTTCCAACCCCTTTAAATTTCCATGCATGTTTCTTCTCAAAACTTCCATCATTATCTAAAAGCTCATTCTTTCTTTTTCTCTGTCACCAGTTTAGTGTTAGCCATGGCGAAGAAGCCAAGCTTGGGTCGCCAAAAGATCAAAATAGCCAAGATAGAGATTAAAAATCACTTGCAAGTTACCTTCTCGAAACGTCGCTCCGGACTTTTCAAGAAAGCAAGTGAGCTCTGCACCCTTTGCGGTGTCGAGATTGCAATAGTTGTTTTCTCTCCAGCCGGAAAAGTTTTCTCCTTCGGCCACCCCAATGTCGAATCAGTCATCGACAGGTTTATCACTCGAAACCCTCCTCCTCCTCCTCAAAACTCAAACACGACGTTCCATCTTGTCGAGGCTCACAGGAACGCTAGCGTACGTGAGCTCAACTTGCAGCTCACTCACATTCTTAACGAATTAGAAGCGGAGAGAAAACGAGGGGAAACCCTAGATAACATGAGAAAAACTAGCCAAAGCCAGTTTTGGTGGGAAGCCCCCATAGATAAGATGAGTTTGCATGAGCTTGAACAGTTGAGGGATTCCATGGAAGAGCTCAAGAAGAATGTGACAAGTCAAGCTAGTAGGATTTTAGTTGAGAATGCCAATACTTTGTCACTCTTTGGTGGCAATGACATTGACCTATTTGAGACCAAACCTACTCATATCACATCTTCTTCAATCCAAACTTCTCATGTCCATAATTTTGGCTATGGTCAAGGATTATTTTGAAGATTTTTTCTCTCAGCTTTGATTTGCTCAATAGCGGCGTGAGAAGGGATTGAACTAGCGACCTTTTGGTTGGTTTTTTTTTTTTGGTTTGTGAAGTTCTTTCAACAAAATTATTGCATGCAGTTTCAAGCTAGCTGGCTAGCTAGTAACTCACTAGCCCAGTCTTTAATTGTCATTTTAATTTTCTAAATTTCAGTTATGTGTATATGCATGAGGAAATAATTACTGTAGCCTTTTCATCTAATGAAGGGAAAATTCATTTAAGTGGAATTAAGTTAATGTTGTTATGGTAATGTTATGTAGTTACAAATTAAATATGATTATTTATTTACACTTAATATTAATTTAGTTGATTATGGTGCATTAATCTCCCTCACTATATTGATCTGTAAAATGCTAATAATACTTTCACTTTTCAATTACCAAGACATTGTGTATAATACTCGAAACATTATGTAAAAGTAAAATAAAACATTAATGGATCATAGTGTTTTGGTTAAAAAGTGAAGTATGTGTTTTGTTTTCCATTTCATCCGTCTTGTGAAAGCGTGCTTCCTTTTTAAGCAATTTGGACGTTGTTAATTAATTATGGTAGCAGTGATGCCGTAATGTACCACCAACATACGAATGATGGGTTTCTCGATCCAGCGAAGGAAAGTGCTGCCATCGACATGAGACAACCATTTTTGTTGCAATCGTCGATCGACTATCCCCCCATCCCCCCGCCCAATTCTTTGTTTACGCCTCGACTGACTTGGTATCACCACTGTAATTGTTGGAAACAGCGCTAGCGCACGCTATCCAAGGATCCCCGGCTTTCGAAAATAACAAACTTTGATCATTTGTGTTACAAATAAAAGGGACTAATTCAAAGGTTTATAATGATCATTAAAGAAAACATGGCAATTAAAATGGAAAATAGCAACGGAACTGAAATTGGTTGCAAAACAGTTGGCCATTAACTTTTGTTTTTATATATCTTCGGTTACGTATATTGAAAATGAATAATAATACTCCTACGTACGTACTACTTATTTTTTACTTAATTTCTTATATTTTGAACAAAATTGTTGACGATATTTCTATTCATCTATGAATGAGAAATAATCTATAGAAAAATAATCTTGGCGGTCGCCAAACTTTACCGCATCAATCAAATGCACGTAAAATCTAAATTTTTTTTTTTCACTTTCCTAACAATCAAACACAAATATGTTGCGTTAAAATCTCAGGAAAGTAATGAAGTAAAATATATATATATATATATATATATATATATATTAAGCGTAATCGTTTTATTACATTTTATGTGTTTGATTGATGCAGAAAATTTTCTGATTCGAATAAATAATTTTCTTATACTTAATAATTTCGAAAAAAAACATTCTATTTTCCAACAAGAAAAACTTTCTGATTCGAATGGAGGGTATGATGAAAATCATTCTGATTCCTAGACTTAAAATGTCTTAAATTTAACATTTTACCATTAATTTGAATGAAGGCTTGTATTGTCAAGAAATCATTTCTAAATTATTAAGTCAAATGCTAGCTAGATTCGCAACCCATGGGATAAACATGAGTTAAACATGCACTCCTTATTCAAAGATGAATAGAATTACGTACCGTACGTCAACAATAAATTGTGTTCCAAATAAAGAAATTAAAAAAAAAATTATAAATTTTTTTATCACATTTTGTAATAGATATTTGATTGTAATCAAACTAATTTGGAAAAGGATAAAGTAAATATATTGCTTAAAAAAGAACTATGGTTTTGGAAGAAAATACACAAGGGAATGGAAAATAAAATAGAGGTTTGATATTACGATCAGCTTGAGCTTGTCGTATATATTATTACAAGTTTTAGTGTTAGTATCGTTAGATCTTATTTGTTTTTTTTTAAGTAGTAACATGAACATTTCAAATCATCGCTAACTTAACAATATTTAAGTATCGAGATTTGTGTTAAAATCATCCAATAGCACACTAATGCTAAGATTTGTTGGAATACCGCAAGCTCGAGCGCTCGTAATATCATTTGTCAATAAGATATATGTAACTGAGACTATATGTTATAATCTAATGAATAAACTCCTCCAACAATCATTGCTCGGGAAGGTTCGAGTAAGGAATCTTAAAAATCATGTAACATGTGTAATTATTTTTAATTAAAAATTTACTATATTAACCTTTTACTTTTAGCTTTTACGTAATGTTTTGTGTTTTGTACATACTGAGTGTCTTGATCGGCAAGTAATGTTTTATGTTTTGTACGTGTCTTGATTGACAAGTAAAGTTTTTAATAGCATTTTCTCAAAGATAAATATCAATATGATGACGGAGATTAATGCACCGTAATCAACTACTCCCTCCGTCCCTAAATTATTATCTGGGTTAATCTGGCATACGGATTAAGAAAACTCAATTGACTTGATTATTAATATTGGAATAGTGTTGAAAAAGTGTGTTGTTTCCTTTAATGTCCATGTGTATGTGGTCCATAATTAAAGTAGGAAGAAAAAGTAAGGGTAAAATAGTAAAAGTGATGTTCTAAAAAGGAAAGTTTCAAACAAGACAATTATTTTGAGACGGACGAAAAAGGAAAGGAAGATAATAATTTAGGGACGGAGGGAGTATAATAAGAGTGAGTAATTAATTATACGGAAATTAACCACGAAACATAACTATAACCGTACAATAATTTAATTCCACTGAAATGAATTTTCCATTCATTAGAAGAAAGCTATATATCATTATTATTCATGCATATATTTACAACCAACCATAGCTGAAATTCAGAAAATTAAAATGACAATTAAAGACTAGCTAGGCTAGTGAGTTACTAATCAGCTAGCTTGGAACTGTGACATCACAATTGTTGAAACAACCTCAACAACATAACGTGACGTGACGACAAAAAAATAAAATGCAAATTAAGTTGTTAGTTCAATCCCTTCCTATGCCTCCCAAAAGTTTAAAAGAAGAGTAGGTTTCCTGTGAGGCCGTCCTACGGATCCTAATTCGTAAGATGGAATCATATTCTCTCACAGCTCAGCCCACCAACACACGGTAGGTCGGATCAGAAAAATCTGTTTCACAGAAATTACCTATAAGACAATCTTCTTTAAATTTTTGCCTTAAAAGAATCCATGACCGTAGCCAAAATTATGGACATGAGAAGTTTGGATTGAAGTAGATGTGATGTGAGTAGGTTTGGTCTCAAATAGGTCAATGTCAGTGCCACCAAAGAGTGACAAAGTATTGGCATTCTCAACTAAAATCCTACTAGCTTGACTAGTCACATTCTTCTTGAGCTCCTCCATGGAATCCCTCAATTGTTCAAGCTCATGCAAACTCATCTTATCTATGGGGGCTTCCCACCAAAACTGGCTTTGGCTAGCTTTTCTCATTTTATCTAGGGTTTCCCCTCGTTTTCTCTCCGCTTCTAGTTCGTTAAGAATGTGAGTGAGCTGCAAGTTGAGCTCCCGTACGCTAGCATTCATGTGAGCCTCGACAAGATGGAATGTAGTGTTTGATGAGTTTTGAGGAGGAGGGTTTCGAGTGATCAGAAACCTGTCGATGACTGATTCGACGTTGGGGTGGCCAAAGGAGAAAACTTTTCCGGCAGGAGAGAAAACAACTATAGCAATCTCAACGCCGCAAAGAGTGCAGAGCTCACTTGCTTTCTTGAAAAGTCCGGAGCGACGTTTCGAGAAGGTAACTTGCAAGTGATTTTTAATCTCTATTTTTGCTATTTTGATCTTTTGGCGACCAAGGCTCGGCTTCTTTGCCATGGCAATATATGACTAAATTGGTGACAGAGAAAAAGAAAGAATGAGGTTTTAGATAATGAAGTTAATTTAGAGAAGAAACATGGAAATTTAAAGGGGTTGGAAATTTATTCTCAAAGTAAGTAAAATTATTATGATAATTGGAGTTTTGATTATCATTTTAATTTCTATTTGTGTCAAAATTCAATGATATGGGAGTTAAAAAATCTTATCCTTAATGAATGGTTATTATGGCATTAGTTTATCCCTTAGTTGGTATTTAATCTGCATTATGGAAAGCAATTATACAATTGCATGTCAACGCCAAATTTCTTAATTTCTTAATTAATATATATATATATATATATATACACACACACACACTCCATCTGTTCTTAAATAATCGTCTCATTGACTAGACACACGGATTAAGAAAAACTAATTGTCTCTATTATAAATATTGGTACAATATGTGGTTTCCTTTAAAGCCTTTATGTATGTGACTATAATTAAAGTAGGAAGAAAAAAAAAGTAAGGATAAAATGGTAAAAATATTTTCCTAAAAAGAAAAGTTTAAAAACAAGACAATTTTTAGAACAATTATTTAGGAGTGAGAGTATATGTTAGAGTTAGTGAGGTGTAGAGCTTAATTCTCTATTAATAACTCCAAAGGAAAGATTATTGAAGAAAGAAAACGGCTATTAGAATTTACGAAAGCATGCATGCAGACAATTGAAAGGGGGACTTAAGTGTGCTGTTTTTTTTTTTTGTTTTTTTTTTTCAATTGGTTAAATAGACAATTATTTTCTTTGGTTTTCCAAAGCTGTTCCCGGGCATAAAGTCCAAGACCAATCCTCCAACCGTGTTAGACCAAATGGGCGGTAAAACTCTCCCAACAAGATTTTTAACGCAACTGCGTAAACAATCATTTTCAGATGGAGAGAAATATAAATACTTGTGGAATTTAGAACTTGGCAAGTTTTTTTATAAGAAAACTTGCGGGTCGGTATCTTTGTGATATTTTCAACCCCTTAAGTCCATTATATTTGTTTTCAACCGCTTAAGTTTTTTTTAAGTGATAAATTGACTATTTGTTCCAAAACTGCTCCCCTTTCCCCTTCACTTCCCTAAAAAATCAATTCATCTCATCAACACTACAACCACCCCCTTCACTTCCCAATAAATCCACTCCTTGTTCTCTCTCCACTTTCCCAAATACCTTCTAATTAAGTGATTTTTTTTAGTGTAGCAATGGCTTTGGTCACAAGATTGGGAGCTGAAACGGCAGCGGTGATCTTCAGCAAAAGCACTTGCTCCATGTGCCACACTATTAAGACACTCATAAGACCAGGTACAACGGGGTAGCTAATGGGTAGCAATTGGGTAGCTTCTCTTCCAACGGAGTATCTTCACGGGAGCAAAAATGAGAAAAGTGCATTTGAGTAGCCAAATAAGCTACTCAAATTCTTCCAAGATCGTCCAAAAAAAGGCCACCGTTTGGTGTTTAAAACATACAAAACGGTACCGTTGTACCTGAAAGGAATCTTTTAAAAAATCAAAGAGAGCATGCGTGCACAGGAGTTGCAGAGAAGCTTTCCACGTGTCGCTTAAACGGTGGCTCTGTTTAATTTTTTTCCCCTTTACTTTTCACGGCCAATTTTCAGCCAAATAAAATGTTTTTTTTTTGAATTAAAGTACACAATTTTAGCTATAAAAAGAGACTTGTTTTGTTAAATTTGGACAACCGAGCAATTTTCTACAAATTTTCAAAGTTTCTTCCTCTTTTCCTCCATTCTCTCTCTTCAAATCCGATTTTAAAGCCATTTTAAGGTATTTAAGCTTAATTTATTGCTAATATTATTATTTTTAGTTAAATATTATAATTATCAATATTGCTATTATAATTTAATTATTAGTATTACTGTCATTATTGTAATTAATATTAAGAAAATAGTAGTAGTTTATGGAGTTTTTATACAATTAAATAACAAATAATAATTAAATTATTTTTTAATTAAATAATGAATACTAATTAAAGTATTTTTCAATAAAAAATAATAAAAATATACAAAATTTATTATTATTAAAAATTAATATGAGTTCGAAAATATTAATTTAACAAATATCAAATTAAAATTGCATAAACAAAATAATAAATAAGAATAAAGATATTAAATTAATGGAGATAAAGATGGTGGGGTATGTAAAAATATTGGAGTTTGTGCCACCATTGGAAGGAGGTTTTTGATTGAGTAGCTAATGGATAGCTTTAAGGGTATTTTTGTAATAAAATTGGTTGAAAATGGTGGGAAGCTCCCCTTAAGCTCCCCACCCATTGTACATGCTCTAAGCAATTTTCGGGCCAATCCTATGGTTTATGAGCTCGATGAACATCCAAATGGACAGCAAACCGAGAGAGAACTGATGAAGGCTTTTAGGATGTAAGCCAAGTGTTCCAGCTGTTTTCATACCCATCTTCTTCTTCAGCAAGTTAGGTTAAATAAACACTTTTGTGCTTACCCATCTTCTTCTTATTCTTCTGAATAGTTGATAATATGCATCGCGATGCACAAATTTGTGCGCAATGCATCAATTTGTGCATCACAAAAATTTATGCATTGCGATGCACAGCGTGCTATTCAGTGTTTTTTAAGGGTATAGACGACATTTCGAAACAAAAGTATTATTTTTCAGTTAAAAACAATTATCATGTTGTTAAGCGGTTGAAAACTCTCTAAATGGGACTGGCCTGAATTTCTTCCTTTTTTATAGCATACAATCACATTATAAGAGTTGAAAAATATTAGAGCTCGCGTAATGAAGTAAATGGGTCAAGCTCAAGTCTCAAACCTACGTAAGAAAAAGATTAAATCTGAAGTAAATAAAAATGAATGCATTTTCAACACTCATTTATTATTTCGTTTTGTTCATATATCCATTTCTTAATTTTAATTCTTAGTTATTATCATCTTGTTTGTATTTTTTTTTTTTTTTTTTTTTTTGGGTGAGGGGGGGGGGTAATGTTTTGTTTGGATCTCCTAAAAGTATTTAAGAGAAGTGCAAGTAAAAAGAAAATTTAAGAGTACACTACCTAAGGGGAAACATATAGTAATTGTTTTTTACTCAATTATTAAAATATGCAATTTATAGTACACTACCTACTATTTAAGGTAATTTTATACTCAATTTGTTTCACTCAAAAAGTCCACGTTTGAGAAGTCTAATTAATATAGGAGAAATTCCGATCGATTCCCTTTGATAGATATTCAACTGCTTTAGTACCCCTATACTTTTTTTAAACCAAAAAAATGCACTTTTGTGGGAAAATGTCATATATGCTCTTAAGAAACACAAATGGGCACGCGATGCATCGCAATTCTAAATTGATGCATCACAATTTCAAGTCGATGCATCGTGATCGTAAATTGATGCATCGCGATCTTTAAACTGGCAAAAAAGCATTTTTGTGGGAAAATGTCGTCTATACCCTTAAAAATTTGAACAGGCACGCGATGTATCGCAATTTCAAGTCGATGCATCGCGATTAAATTTTAGTGTATTGTCTATAACATAAAATGCATCGCGTGCGGCAACGATGACTGAGCTGCTGGAGGAGTACGATCAGTTCCATTTTTGTTTTCATTATTCTATACATACTCTTATCATCAAAGTCATGATGATGTATTAAAAATAAATATAGACGTATAAATTTTTATCTTGATATTGGTTTGAATATGCTTCGATCGTAAAGTTGTCATTGACGTGGAAGAGGGGGGATAACAGAGGGAGTTTATTGTGGCAATGAAGTTACGTTGCCGTCGCCGAAGAAGATGACAGAGGTGAGAGTTTGTTGGCCTGGACATCGTGAAAGAAGAGAGAAATCAAGAAGCGGGTTGGGGGTTACGCGAGTAGGGAACCGTTCTTTAGGTTGTTGGGGGCATTTTAGGAACTTATTTATGAAAGTGAACTTTAGCGGTTTGAAATTATATATAGGGTACCAAAGTGGTTTAAATCCACCAAAGTGTACCGGCCCGCAATTTTCTTAAATAATTAAGGGATATATAAGTAGTATTAGAACTGATCATATTTACAAAAATATTTTAGCATAATCAAGATGTTTATAACCTATGTGGAGGATAAAATTGAAAGATTTATGGAGATTATATGCATAATTTTTTAAAGTGGACTCCTTAATTAGTAAAACATTTCAAAATAGAATTGTGTACTCTTTGCCTGGAACAGAGGGAGGTAATTATTGAGGCATCAAAATACGTTTTTTTAAGGAGATATATATGTAAGAATATGTGTTAAACATTATTAATCTAAATATATCAATTTATAGACTCTTTTTTTCATATTTCTTTTATGGCCGAAATTTGGACCGCTCCCTTTTACACAATTTTTAACCGTTTTAGTCTACTATAATTATTTTAAACCGAAAAATGACACTTTTATTGCGAAATATCATATATGCCCTTAAAAAACACGGAACAACACGCTATGCATCGCAAACCAAAATGATGCATCGCAACACATCGCGATGCACAACTTTACACTTGCGATGAACAAAAGGTGTGCATCGTGATGCACAAAATTGTACAAAAAAAGTGCATCACGATGCATGAAATTTTCTTAACAGTTCAAAATGAGCGCCACGTCCGGCGTCATGCCCATAATTTTGGCCTCCACGCCCATAATTTTGGCCTTCACGTCCGTTCCAAAATTAATGCATCGCGATGCACGACTGTAGGTCCACTTAAGGCAAATAAAAAGGCTAGAGGGGGGAATAGTCTTATAAAATCTTTTTGATAAGTTTTAAAACCTTTGAAAACTTAGGCAGCGGAAAAGCGATTTTAAAGATATCGGCCAACTTATCAATGGAAGTGATCAGTTGAAGAATCAACTTATGAACAACTTGAAAGACTAACTCATGTTAAGTAGCAAAGGTTGACTGAAGTTTTAAGTAATGAAACAGTGCTTAAAGCTTGGGTCAGTTTGGTCAAGTAAAGCAAGCAATAAATGAACACAGTATCTAGAGTGGTTCACAGTATAAAAACTGCTACGTCTACTATCAAGTTGGTCAAATTTAGATTTTAAAGTGCACTAGTATTAATAATCTAAGTGATCACTAACGGATCAGTGTACATCAAGGAACAGTGAGATATGAAGATTGAATGTTCAAAGGAACAAATCAATCTCTTGTGTTACAATCAATGATCCCTTAAAAACTAACTAGTTGGGAGGGATTCAATACAATGATTGAACTGTAAAGGAAAGTACAAATAATGAAATAAGAAATAAGTGATCTAAGTAAATGCGCTTTAATGAAGAAGCTTTAGAGAATTCTTGAAGTGTTATGAATATTTAAACTCTTGAATGCTTCTTGTAATCTGGTTGTTCTTCAATGCTCCTTCGGCTTTATATAGGCAGAACTAGAAAAGTTGTCATTGGAAACATTTGACCTTGCATTAAATGTTCTGATGTCGTGCAAGTCAAATGTGGTTAACAACTATTCCTTGAGCTTTGTGCTATCACAGAAGAGGTAGGTTGAACCTGTCTTTTCATTCTGAAATAAATAAAAAGCTTGGAATGAAAAGTGTGTCAGAGTACTCACTAAATGTAAAGCAAAAAGCATGTTTGAAAACAAAACACGAAAAGTACTGACACAAATTCAAAATAACTACGGAAGCTTATCAATGAAGCTTCCGTTTGAAGATACTAACATAAAATAAGTCAATGACATTTATCAGTCTACTGTTCTTCTACCAATATTTCAGACTGACTTAGAAAATATTTAAGTCATTTTCAGTGATTCTTTGGCAAATCAATTGACTGATCTTAAAGAGATAAATCAGTCATCAGCTTGAATATAACATTAGCAGATTTTAAGTGATTTCAAGTATCTTGAATGGTTTTAAATAAATCATGGGAAGGACCAACAACAACACTACAATTGTGATGCATCAAAAGTGTATCGCGATGCACAAAACAGTACTAATGCATAACATTACACTTTTGATGCATCAAAGCGTGCATCACGATTCACAAAATTGTACCAAAAAGTACTATTTTTATGCATCGCGATGCACAACATTATGCTTGCGATAAATCAAAGTGTGCATCGTGATGCATAAAATTGTACTAAAAAAATAATGTTTTCATGTATCGCGATGGACAACTTTTATTTTCGATGCACAATATGTTGTGAATATTAGGGATTTAAAGATTAAATGTACTCTCCAAGACATTTCTAAAAAGGTGGTCACTTTCTTTTGAATTTTCACATCGGGATGAGGTTGAAATTCGTTTTCCTTTCGTTGTGGCAGCATTCAGCGATTGACGAACAATATTGATACAACAAAGACGCAAAGAATTAAAATAATTTTAAAAATTATACTGATTTTATTTTTTGATGATGAATTGGGCATGGAAAAAAACTAAGAGAGAGAGAGAGATGAAGATTGTAGCAAAGAAAACAATGATTGGAATAGAAGGGAGAATTTACAAGAGAATTTTAAAGAAAGACAATGCTTAAAATGTAGTTTAGGTTGTTACGGGGGCAATTTTGAAACAATTTACCAATTTATCACTTAAAATGGACTTAAACGGTTGGGAAAAAAAAATGAGGGCCTAATGCGGTTGAAAATCTATGGAAGGGGACTGGCGAGCAATTATTCCTTCTTTTATTGTAATGATGAAAGGCTACGCAATTCGGCTAGTCATCGGCTTCCCTACATCCTTTCCCTTCCGGTATGATTCGAACCTCCAATCATACACAGATTGAAACCATTCCCTTCCAGTATGATTCGAACCTCCGATCATACGCAGATTTTAACTATAATAATAGTGTGTAACTATTCCCTTCCGGTATGATTCGAACCTCCAATCATACGCGGATTTTAACTATAATAATAGGTATGATTCAAACCTCCGATCATACGCGCATTTTAACTATAATAATGGGTGACATTTTACCCGTATGATTCATACCTGCTATCATATACAGATTGAGACTATAATAATATCTGACATTTTATGTTGTGCCATTTTTGTTTCTCCATTTATAAATTAATTTATTTTTTATAGGAAATATTGGTTACTAGGCGTATGGATCTGAAGCCCCTTTCCCACTTTTGTAGATAGAAAACTGAACCATGCAATCTAAAGGGTTATAGGTTAACTGGATCTATTTGCAAACAAAACCAAAAATCATTCATACCAACAAAAGCAAGAAAATGGAGAAGCAGCAGTCAAGCCAACTCCGATTACTAGTTATATGTTTCTTCCACAAGCAATCAAGTTTCGAGAAACTCGACAAAAAGCCTTCATGCCCACCCCCGAAAGTCTCGAAACCTGGAGATCCTATCCTACTACAGTTGCTTCAACCTTGGGGTAAAATAAAGTGCACTGAGGCGGCGTAATTGAGAACAAGGCTTCCAGATACAAAACTTGCACTTGAATTTTTTTTTCTACAACATGATTCATCAGTTTTCAATAGAGATGGAAAAGACCCAAAAAAAAAGAAAAAGAACATGAATATCCTACCACCCATAACGCGTTCTACGGACTTACAGTCTGTTCAAAGAGAATATTGACTACAAGCATAGATTTGATTAATTATGCAACTAGGGCAGGCCGGAAGAAACAATATAGGTGTCATTTAATACACAAACAATCTATTGTAAAGCAGTGGGCAAAGAGACCTTCAGTTGCATCGTCCACCTGTTAGACCAACAACGCACATTCAACTGTTGTATCTTCCTTTCTTCTCTTTTTTTTCCACCAAGGATATAAGAATTGCTGAAACCACTTTGCAAGTGACATGGGGAACGATTCAACTTATAAAAAATATGGTACCCCTGTCCTCGGTCCTCTCATCTGATTGTTTTCCTCTGTTTCTGTGAAGAACTTCACCTCTCTCTCCTAATCAAAACAACAAACCAAAGTGAGAAGGAGAAGAAACAAAACACAAAACACAAAAAACAAAAACAAAAACAAAAACAGAGAGGAGGGGAAGCAATAAGCACCAGTAGGAAACAGAGACATATATACTTGCATCAAAGACAAAAGGGAAACTTCTAAAGCATCAGTACACTAAAAATAGACTGTAACCAATATTTTTATAGAAACTAAACCATTTATAGAGTCATCGATAAGAGAGAGGTGGGCAGCTTTCTCCTCTTTCTTTTGTTTTGTTTTTTTTTTTTTTGAGTAATGCTGGTAGCCCAAAATTGACTCCAAACTGATGTCTCAGGATATGTATGGTTACACTTAAGGAGACTCACAAGTAAGTGGGTGATGCATACCCAACGACAAGTTAACTCATCAGTTAGGAGTGCTAGTTGTTTGATTATTTTGGGCTCGCTAGCATTACTCTAATCTGTTTGGTTTCTTTCCTTTTTCAACTGGTTGGAAAAGGTGGCAAATGCACATCCTGCGTTTACAAGTAACGATGGACACAGACTTGACAGTGATCAGCATACGGTGAGGAGCTCAAACATTGACAGTGCGACCACTTGCTGAGAAAATGGAGATGTTTATATATTTGGGAATTTTTGGGAATTTCTGACAGGTTAATTCCGTTCATCGTACATGCTCCTGAACGACCATCACACACCCAACTAACAAGCCCCTGTTACAGCACAGTTGGTACTGGGCATACCATTCAACTCATACAAAGCAACAAACTCATGGTTGAGAACTAAGTGTAGTACCATATTCTCGTTGAAGCTCAATATTGACGCTACATTTCCACAGCGATAACAATAATTTGGTGCAGACCACACCTGCAACAGATAAGAAGCAACATCAGTTAGTTTCGTATCACAAAAGTTGGAATGTTCGTGCTGTAAACTGAATATAGAAAGATAACTCACGGTAACAAGTCCTTTATCTTGAAACATGTACTTCAAACCCTCCTGGACAAGTTGGTGGGCCCGGCAAACCAGATCAAGTTTATTTATGTGATTAAACTGCAAGAGAAAAAGAGAGGGAAAAGGTCATCAATCAGCAGAAATATCTCAAAAGAATTCACAGATCACCCTTACCTCAGAAGTAACTCTGGATCCAAAAAGCCAGCCAGCTCCACGAGGACTGACAGCCCAAGTCTCAATGTCTTCGGGGTCACTCCACATGAGGTCACAGAATGGCCCTTCATGGGGAATTTCACAATTTCGTTCAATAACCCTAATCTGCCAGGTAAAAATAAAAACAAGAACAAGACAAGCAGGTTAAAATATTGAAGAACTCTCGTACAACGCACCTAACATGTGAGATCATAATAGAAGAATCTAATTCTTCTCCAGGCATAAGGGAAGAAAATCCATTTTTTTCTTTTTCTCTTTTTTTTTTTTGGAAGTTCTCTTTATGCATTTTCATAGTGTTAATGGTCATTCAACGAGAAAATAGTATTATGTGCAAGTCGGTAATATATATTCCATTCCAAAAGTCCAAACTACCTATAAACTGTTGGATCCGCAACAACTGCTGCATAAAGCAGTTGACCCATCGTAGAGTAAGAAAGTAATAAACACACATGGCTCTATCTACCAAGTGTTCCGCTTCCCTTGGATGAACTATTTATGCCCAAGTAACCCTTATGTTTGACATTTACTCCACCTACATCCTAAATACATTCGTGCTCGTGAAATGTCAAGTTGTGGGTCTATTGCAGCCGCCATGCATAATTGGTTATTCATTCGGTTTGGCCACACATCAGAACAATGAGGCTAAGAATGCAGTATTTCCGAATTATTGGAAGTTGCAACCTGAGTAACAAGGACTCCTTATTTTCCTTGCAATAGTATCCAACACCATGCGAGCATAGGTGTGGGATCCGTGTCAGACTCTTCCACACTCCAGCACATGGATTTAGTCAAGTTTCTGAAAATTTCAAATAATCAGCTTGCCAGACTTTCGACTATTCTTAATAGACTCTGAAATTATTGTTATTTTCACTAATTCTCATACCATACCCATAATGTATGACTAAAACATAGCTGATAGCACATGAGGTATAAAGCACACAGCCATCAACCATGTCAAGTAGCCGAACCCTATTTTTGGAACTATTGAGCCGAGCCCACGTCTCTTAAAATTCATGGTTGACGCGGATCCCACTAGAAGACAAGTACACGCACCCGACAACGTTACACAGACTGCATCAAAAATATCTACATTAACAGGCAACCACTACAAGAAGACCTTGCCAGAGGTGAATTGTGTCATTGACAAGTTTCCACATCATTTTCTGTTCGATCAACCACCTCGCAATATATACCTTTGTCTGTGCAGCTAAAATTCTCTGAAATAAAGCCCAGTGTCCAAATCGCCATCACAAGAATGCCAACTTGTGATACACATCTATCGATAATTCTGACAAGTTTCAACATTTAGTTAACTAACTTTCAGTTACATCAACTTCCTTGGGAGGCAGGCACAAGTATAACGGCATTGGAGTTGAACTACTATTTGGTTGTTTTGTATTTTCAGTTTAGGAATAGATTGATATCCTCTTTTTTTATTAGGGGATTATGAGTAATTAGGGTATTTGAGTCCAAGTATGATAGTTATCCTAGTTTAATTATATTATTAGGATCCTATTTGTATTTTGTTTAATTAAGTCTTGTCCTAGTACTGTTAGAATTTCTTTTCGTCACATAAACATTGGCGTCCCCAATTCTTTTAATTAGAGTTGGCTAAATTTGAGACTTAGATTTGAGCTACTTGTGTGTTTTTCATCGTATTCCACTCTCATCTTTCTCTTTTTCAACTCTAATTATTAATCTTTCAACTCTAATTATTAATCTTTCTTTCGCTTCTGCCATCAGTTTCAGAATTAGAGCCGGCTCCTGGCATGCTTCTTGAAAAGCGAATCAATTTCTTCTCTGTATCTTCTTTCTTCGCCACCACAACTACAGTCAGAGTTCGCCAAGAACCTGCAAAACTACGTCCGCTGCAACTGGATCCTCCTTTTTTCGTGTTGCTGCTGCTGGAAGACCATTGTGAATCAATGATTTCTAACCCCAAGACGAATGGCGCTTAGCAACACTCACTCTCTGCTTCGTCTTCCGCCAGTGGAACCCATGGCAGACCTCACTTGCACCACCTTCTGACTCGTTGCCTGGGTAATCCCGTTGTAAAAATCTTAGGTTAAAGTTCTAAACCTGGGTTTGCTTTAGCCTAGATCTTTTCTTAACCCTAAGCTGCCCCATTATTCATCAAGATCCAGATCTGTTTTAACCCTAAATTTAACCAATAATCAACCTTGACGCAAAGCTGCCCTAAGAATTCAAACCTGACCCAACTCTTAATTAGTTGATCCAAATTGTTCGGCCCACTCTAGCCACCAACAAAGAATAATAATAACAATAATAATAGCTCAAAACTCAAGAAGCAGCAAACCAGCCCATCAAACAAGATTTGATCGCCTAATATCAGAACCACTGAACTCCCTTGAACCGATTTATCTCTACTCTGCCCCACCGAACCTGTTTTCTGTTGAACCAGCTATATTTGAGAATTTAGATTTCCTTCATTGCAAAAGAAAGCACAAGAGAAATTCTGTTGGCTATGCAAGCTAATATGGCTGTCATGCAAGCATAGTAAGGATACATGTCAAGTAGCTTCACCAAACAAGTAGCTACGCTTAGTTGCCGATTTCCAGAGCCTTGGTAAGAAGAAGAAGCTGACCAAGCACAACCCATGAGGATAGCATTTCAATTGAAAGAAATATTGACACACCCAAGGCAGGCGCATTTGAATCCAAATTAAAGACATTCAAAAGGAACAAGATTAATTAAACCATTGCTAAAAATTCAAGCTCCCGAGCAATTTGAGGATGTTCATGAGCATGTTCTCCTTTTGTTGCCAAACTACGTCTTCAACACAAAAGTGTGTCATAGATTTCTTATCCTATATCATATGATTCCGAAGTTGTGCTCTTGACCATGAATCTCCAGCTTCGATGGATGAATTCTTGTATTCTCATTCGTCGCTACTTCAAAACTCAAGGTCGAGATTTCTCAAATGTCGGGGAGAATGATAAGGAACCCAAGCACAAGAACAATGGCATTGGAATTGAAATATTATTTGGTCATTTTTACTGTCATTTAGAGATAAGTTGGACAATAACCAGTTTGGGAGCAGAGCAATTAGGGTAGAGTCTAAGCATAATCATTGTTAGACCTATCCTATATCTATACTATATATTAAAGGGAGAGGACCCTATTGGACTCTCCAACCGCTTTGGACTCCTCTCCCTTCCTATTTTTTTCATTCCCTTTTTAACTACACCCAACTTTTATCAATTATCAAATAACAATTATACAACTGCTTATCTCTAAAGAATTATTTAAATTAAATTAATTTCATAAATAATTAAAAATATGTGTGAGCCATTTTTACTTGTTTTAATAATACTATTAGGATCCTATAAGTATAATGCTTAATAAACTCTAGTCCTAGTAGAGTTAGCACTTCTTTTTGTCTTAAAAATATCGAGGCAAACCCCCATCATTTAATTAGAGCGACTTAAAATAAAGTAAGATTTGAGCCTTTTTGGCACCATGGCCTTGCAGCCTTCATGGGTGGCTGATACATTGTGAGGGTACACTTTCTTCTTTTCCCACCTCTCCAATGAGCTTGTAGGAAAATTTTAAAATCTCCATACTATGTCAACATCATTCCTAGCAATTTACTACCATCGCACTCATTGTCACAGCAATAGCATAAAACAAGTTGAGATCTTTGCACAAAATATGTTAATCATCTATGCCACAATATTTTTCTAGATAAAAGAAAAATGCTCATTAGATCAAGGGAAGAAGATACAACAAAAAACAGCGAACCAGGCAACCAGCTACCCAATGAAAAAAGAGAGGTGGAAAATAAAAAAAGGAAGAAAATAGAAAAAACAAAGATCATAGAGAGCCCTTTACTAATGAAGAGCAGCTCGCCAATATCAAGCAGCCCAAAGAGATGCCAAAAAATCCTATATCATTTGCAGAAGCAGCATATTTATGCTAAGCAAACTACAAGTTAAAACCAGTGAGTTAGAAAAGGGTATGATAACAGAAGAGGAAACTCGCTTCAGAAGTCTGTATTACAGAGGAAAAGTAAATTGCTCTTTAGTATTTGTAAAAAGCGAATATTCTAGCTTGTTCACAAGTCATCTACATTACTCCTATTTACAGATGCACCCAAGTCAAACATCTAGATTACTATATAGTTGCCTATGCAACAAAGATAAGCCAGGCAAAGTATCAAGTAAGCCAGCAAAGTTGATGAAGACTGAGAAAAAAGAATAAGAAAGCAGGATTTCTTTGTAAGCATATGCTCCACATCAAAAAACAATTTTCTCTTCTGCATGTCTCATTCTTTTTTGATTGAAAATACCACACACCAAGGATGTGATAACTACTTATAAAGTACTCCCTCCGTCCCTAAATTATTGACTTGCTTTCCTTTTTTGTCCATCCCAAAATAATTGTCTTGTTTAAAAGTTTCTTTTTTAGGACAACACTTTTACCAATTTACCCTTACTTTTTCTTCCTACTTTAATTATGGGCCATAAAGGAAACTATACACTATACCAATGTTAATAATGAAGTCAATTATTTTTTCTTAATCCGTGTGCCGGGTCAAACAAGACAATAATTTAGGGACGGAAGGAGTATATCACATCCAGCCTTTTACAACTCCAGAGAGATTCAAAACTTAGGTAGACAAAAATGCAACATGAAAACCAAGTAGTATAGCTTTGGCTTGAGCAGAATACAACTATGTATAATCACATTTGACAGTACAACCTGTAAAGCAAATTTTGATTTGGCTATAGAACTTGCCATAAAAAATCACATTTATTATCTATAGCAGAACAGATGAAACTACCTGATCGACAGTCCTAACGTCGGGGGAAAGGCCACCATGGACACATAGTACCTGGAATTCCAAAAAGGATGATATCAAACGACATGCAAAACACACTTCATGCAAAAGAAAATTTCTCTTGGAAAAAGAAAGATTTACAGGAGGTGAGAGGCATACTGTTCCATCTATAATTGCTGATAGAGTTAGATAATCGAAAACATCTGTGCAATATCTCCAAGCATTAGCATTTCCATACTTTCTCTGGCACTCATCATAGAACCCATATACCTAATAAACATGGATATTATACAATGAGGAAAGATAGAGAGATCAAAATCAGCAAGAATTAACCACTGTTGAAGCGCACATCCATCATCTTTGTGTTACAATATCATAAAACGAGCGGAACTCTAACAAATCATTTGGAAGAAATAAACACAAACAGATAATTATATCTAACTCCCTTGAGGTTTGAGTAATAGCTGGACGCCACACTGGAAAGTTACTCTCAGCCTCCTTGCAGTTTGGGTATAGGTAGCTATCCAAATATATTCCCCCATCCCTCCCTTTCATCATCATTGCTGACAAATTCGGATTATAGACAGCAATTCAGCCAATGGCAAGCTAAATCACACAACCTTCCCATTTTTCTTCCATTTTGGTAGTCCATACAACTAAGATCACCATACAAGGAATATGAAAATATATCTAAAAGAAGTTATAGTCACCTGTGTTAGTTGCCTGCTTTCATGATTCCCACGTAGAAGAGTTATGTTCGCAGGGTATCTAAGAGCACAAATAAGCCAACGAAAATATATAAATAAAAAATAGGGCAGCAACATAAGGAAAAAAATGAAATTCAATATATATAAGAGTTTTTATTTGTTCACCCACAAGTCTTACAACAAGTGACTACGAGTAGAAGGCTAAATGAAATCTGCATGGAGCCTATGCAATACCAAGATGAGTCAAGTTATTTGATTCTTAAAGCCTAATCGTAGAGTATTATTAGATTCTTAAGTTCTAGTAAGTTTCAGTAGCTTTTGTAAGATTCAAGATAATTTTAGTAATTTAATATTTTGTTGGAAAATGGTCGTACTATTGATCCATTTCTCTTATCTAATTAGTAGATGGATTATTGTGTTCTTGTTGTGGATATATTATGTTTCTAAATGTAACTTTGACATATTCAATTAGTTCCCTGTTAGGAATTCATATTGAAGAATATGACAGGATTTAATTTTCACTTCTTTTTTTCTTATAGGAAAAGGTTGTATCAAACGAGAGAGAAATTACAATAGGACAGGCAAGAAATTCATAAACGACAAAGAGAAAAGAAAACAATACACAGAAAATAGAAAGATAAAGTATAACCATCCTATACCAGAGAAGAGTCTGTGATCCCAAAAATTCTAGACGTCCTCCATCCATACACACCAGAGCAAACAAAAAAAATACTGGAATCTCTATCTTACCAAAACCTCTAAAATGCAACCATACCGTACTAAAGCTCTCATTTGCAACCCGATGCAGCCCCAAACAAACTGTTCCAAAGGAACCAAGTGCCCGCACAATGAAGTAAAATGTATCTTAAAATGGAGTATGGCTTTCCAAATATGAAAAAGGGGGAAAAGAGCCAGTCTGGAAGAGCAAATCAAGTGGAATTGAAAGGAATGACAAGAGTATCGCTGGAACCCTCCTCCAAGAGCCAATATCTAGAGTCACTACTTTGGGAGGGAAAGAAGAGTCATAAGTTCATCAACCTCTCAGTTGTTTAGATACAAAAATTGCCCCCTCCGATCATTCAAATGGCACCAATGTGGATGCCCCAAGCTCTATAACTCAAAAACCATCCTGAACTTGACTTATTCAACCCTATTCCAAATTTTATACTGGCATCACCCATGGGCATGAGCATTAAGAGTGTTAATTTGCAGATAATATTCCCAACACTTAATTCCAGCTATCATAATTATTATCAGTCAATGGCATTCTCAAGAAGTTGGCAGTTAAGGATAAAAACCATGAATAGGAAACAGATAAGCAACTCAAATATGCTCAAGTACACAGAAATCAGGACTTCTTAACATCCACTATTATGTACCTTGCTTTGAGAAGCAAAAGTATGGTGAAAACTTCTAAACTGTTGTAACCACGGTCAACGAAATCTCCCTGCCAAAAGAAAGGACCGTTACAGTAAGACCACGAATTACATTATTCAATTATAACCAGTACAATGGTAGGCTGCCCAAGTTTACCATGAAAATATAATTGGTCTCAGGTACATGACCTCCAGTCTGAAAAAGCTTCATTAAATCATGGAATTGGCCATGAATGTCACCACAGACCGTAACTGGACTGTTTACAGGCTGCACATTTGACTCCTCAATCAAGATGTCCTTCACCTGGCAAGAAAAGGACATGTAAATGAGATTAGTACAAAGATATATGTATATAAGCAGATATATTCTTTCACAATGCTAAACCAAGCACATGAGTATTTCCTAATATACAGAACACAAGCCGAAGTAACATATGCCAGCTAACAAAAGATAGTTCATAAGGGTTTTGTTATGTCTTATGGGTCAAACCTAGTACTTTCAGATTTGTGATTGACACACTATATATTTGAAGTAATTTCTTCAGCAAAAAGCAAGAAATTCGTAACAAAATCATTCGAGAAAAACCTTTCTTGGTTTGTATAGCATATCCTAACCCGCAATGTACTTTCTATGAGAATCAAAAAGTGATTTCCATTTTGTTCTTCCCTTTTCTCTTCTAGATTTTCTTTTCCTTTTTTTTTTTTTTTGGCGGATAAAAGAAGAAATTTTATTAGATAAAGAGAAGAATGTACAAAAGCAATGAATAAGACATCCGCCGATCAAAGAAAAAGTGGAAACATAAGATGGCAATAAAACAAAGGAAAAGAAAAGAAGCGCTAAAAGCTAATGATGAATAGCTATCCGATCTCTCGAAAGATCTGCTATGGACACTCCTCTGAAAGCCCCATAAGCTAAAGCCCAAACAGAAGCATAAAAACAAATTTTCTCTTCTAGAATTCAGTAATGTGATCTGGCTATCAGCCTCAATCGTCTTCAGAATGCTAAATCTCAGAATCTACAAACCAAACGGAATCCTTAGCCTTAACCACTAAGACGAATAATTAATAGATAGAAGCCCTTTCTTATATAATTTTCCACTAGGAAAGAGCAGATATGCCAGATTTTCAGTCGCCTGACACAAGTCGAAGTTCTACCCTCCAATCGACCTAGGTGGACGAGATGGAGCACTCTAACTTCACATAATTCCATTATTATGTTCACAAACACAATAATTCATCAAAAGAGCAGTCACCGGTGATATCCTGGCTGAGAAAATGCAGATTACAATTAAAACTGAATGAAATCACTTCCATGTGAGACCAATACTGCAATGGAAAGGTTTGAATTGCTGCAAGGATAGTGGAAATGTTTTTCCTTTCTTCCTTCCTTTTCTGATAAAACACCAGTGCATTAAACGACGTGCCCTGAAATTTTTTTACTTTCTAAACAAGGACACTTATATGGGACAAAGGCAGTAATAAAGTGAGAGTGGTTGCACTATAGAGAATTGAAAGCCAAAATATCTTTGAATGTAGAAAGGATTAGTAACAATTCAAATGTCATCCCAAAATCGAACCGAACCAATAATCTTTCCCATGGATTCATTGCCAAGGACTTACAAATGAAACTAAAAAGGGCAGCCAGTGCATGAGACTTACAATAGAAACTGTATCTTAAAATTGGAATCAAGCTCATTCATGCAAGCTCAGGAAGCGCTCCTAATCGCGCTCATTCATGCTAGCTTGAGAAGCGCTCCTAATACCTTGTCCCCAGGGGAACTGAACTCCATATGTCATACAAAAACCACATTATAACCAAAAGAAAGATGTTTCAAAAACGAGGTTCCCAAAGCCCAGATATCCTTCCAACTTGGCATATATCCATCCCACCAGCATAAATGGCACATGTTCTCTTCTGTGGATCCTCCCAAAGGTCCTCTAAGTATTCCTGGCAACACCCATAGAATCCTAAGACTAAGTGGGCAGAATTCTACCCTGCCAAAAAAAAAAAAACCACGTTTCAAGTCATCCACCCTCTTCAAAATCTAGCCTTATTAGTAGAATTAGGTTTTCCATTTAGCCCTTTTAAATCTTCGTACAATGGTAAGATTGTTCCCTGTGAGGAGGTTTAAATCTTCGTACAATGGTAAATTGTAAGATTGTTCCCTGTGAGGACAGGCAAGCTTCTCTCTCCCTTTGCTTTCTTCCACCACCCGTTTCTCAAAGATGTTCTTTAGGGTTTCGATTTAACTTACTTTATAATCATATACAAGAGTTCACTTCTGACAAGGGATTAGATTGTAGAGAATTTGAACAAGGATATAACTAACTGATAAAGAAACCTTAACAACTGAATAAGGGAATTAATGAAAAATACAAGAAAATTAAACACAATAAACCACATTACGCAAGGAAGACAAATTACATATACTTATGGGCAAACGTAAATGACCCTAATTAGGTTTTCGGGATTTCCAAGAACCCTCTTTACTCAGCATATGCGTGAGTCTTAGACATGTCTAATAAAACCCTAATAAGTAACAAAATAGACCATGGAAAAGATCGAATAAAACCCCAATATATGCGCACACACACACATACACACACAAAACTCAATCATGCGTACGAAGGCATACATATTCGCATAAAAGCTGAAGTTCGTCCTCGGACAAGTGCTGTCCCTCCTTGACCTTTGAAATCCACAGATCTAAATCCATCTTGTCCCTTCTCCCGATGTAAGTATATATATATCTGTATCTATATACCAATATATATATGTATATCTCTGTATCTCTCTCCCGTCTCTCTCTCTCTCTCTCTCCCTCCCTCTCTCCCTCTCTCTCTCTCTCTCCCTCCCTCCCTTGTCAATCGACGGAGATACAGAGGAGCTGACAATCGAAAAGATTTTCTTCCTGTTCCGTTGAACCCTTTCAATGACATTTCCCCAAATTTTCTTTACCATTTTGCCCCTCCACATTCCCATTCTTTGAAATTTGGAAAGGTTGCATCGTTGGCCCATAAACTCGTATCCATTGTTAATGTTGCCCCTACACTTTTACTTTTATTCAATTTCATCCTTAACCCAATTAAGTCACTCAATTCGCTGCTTCGGTTTATCTCTGGTAATAAGGGTGCATGTGGCCGTGTGGTAAAAAAGTTGGAGTCCTTGCAATAGAAAAGCTCAAACTTTTTATGAAGTTAGAAGCTATAATTCCATTTTTCAACATTCTAATAGTTGGCTTTTGAGTGGTGAGTAACAACCATAAGCACGAAATGAGATGAACTAGCTTTCGAAAAAAAAGTTGGAAAAAATATACAAAATATTTATACGTAAAAAAGAACAACTTCTTTCCAAAGCTCCATCAAACTTGGTTTAAGTAAATTGTTAAATCCATGGAGCTTGCTTGGTAGCTAGGCAAGGATAAGCAGTATTATTAATCTCAATACTATTAGCGCCCTCACTGTTAATCCTCACTTATATATCAGGGGTAATTTTAGGATTAAATATATTAGTCACTTGTTTTTTTAGTGGGGGGTTAATACCGTCTTCTCCCTTGGTATTGTTAGCGAGGAGATAAGGATTTTATCTGGATAACTCATGTTATTAGTCCCAACCGCCTATTGTGTACCAAACATCTGACAATTTGATTTATTAATCATATTCGGCTTTAATCCTGGCTATCAAACGACTCCATAGACTAGAAGTAATATCCACCTCAATGTTACCTTTTCTCTCCTTATATACTCTCGCAATAAACCACTCTTAAAAAGTTGTCAGTGAATTCCACGAGTCTTGTTGTCTCTAAGTACTATGAAAAATAAGTATTTAGGTTTTGACTTTAATCACTTGTAACTAGAGTACCCCCTTTGTTTCTCCTCCCCCCTCCCCTCCCAAATTAAAATAAAAATAAAAATGTTTTAAAGTAATACATGGCATAAATGCACCCCCCCTGAAATCAATCAAAACGATTAGTCAAGTTGAGTGATCAACTACTAAAGACATAATGAGTGACTTATCGAGTCTACTAAAAACTAGAATAAATAAACACAAGTATGTACATGGGTTAAGCAAATTAATATAAACAATAGCATGATAAAAGGATAAGCAAAGTGAGCTAGTTAAAAGTACGAAGATCGACCAAGTTTTGAATAAGATAGAAAGTCACTTTCGTAGTAATTGATGAAGCCCTGTTAGGAGTCAAAATGAGATAGACAACTGCAATTTCCTAATAGATGTATAAATTTTGTACGACTTGACAAAATCCATAAAATTTAAATATTAATAAAAGATATAAAGTGACAAGTGGCTTGATATCTAATGATCAAATCCTTAGGTCTACGTATAAGTAAAAGACTTATTTGATGAAGAAATAACACGTTGAACAAAAAATGATACATACATAACATATGAATAACTTTGAAATAGCTGAGGAAGCCAAAAGGTGAGTGAGAGAGGGAGAGGGAGAAAGAGAGAGAGAGAGGGGGATAGAGAGAAATAGAGAGAGAGGGAGAGAGAGCAAACACTTAGAAAGATCTATGTGTGATACTATATGATCAAAAACCAATACCCACTAAGAAAGCCGCCATATTCAGGGAAATTGTTATAGGATCCACTTGTTCTTAGACCTATTGGACATAAGTTTACATCCCATCAACCTTCCCAAGGTTCCAAGCAAGGCAAGAAGAAGAGAGCTTCATAAAATCTTCTAAGAAATGAAATATAAAAAAGCTCAATGAAAAATCATAAGTCCTAGCAACTTAAGGAGGTTGATACAGCACCACAATCATGTACTCTATCAGATATAAGTGACGTTGGTTCTCTAATTATTTATTAAAAACTAAAAGAGTGAGGTGACTCAAAGCTTATGTGAATAATGTCAAGTTTGTTATGAACACTAAAAAATAGTTACATATGCACACTACCTACATGACAATTTTTTTCACAAAGTCTTCTTTGAGCTGAAATGGATAAGTTGATGTGGAATTTTAGAGGAGAATTAAAATTGTTCTTGTTCCTTCCCATGATTTACTTAAAATCATTCTAACTTATTTTAGAATTACTTATAATCAGCCAACGTTGATATCTTAAGCTGATGACTGATTTGGCTATTTAAATCAGTTGATTCCGCCATGAATAGTGACTGATAATGATTTAAATATTTTCTAAGTCATAAAATTGGCATAAGAATAGTAGACTGATAATGTCCTTACTTATCTTGTGTAAGTCTACTGATCTTCAAACGGAAGCTTCCTTCCGTAGTTATTTTGAATTTGTGTCAGTACTTTGCGTGCTTCAACCATGCTTTTTGCTTCACATTTAACGTATTCTGACACACTTTTCTTTCTAAGCTTTTTGTTTATTTCAGAATGAAAAGACAGGTTCAACCTACCTTTTCTGAGATAGCTCAAGGCTTGAGAAATAGTTGTTCATCACATTGACTTACTCGTCAGAACATTTAATGCAAATGTCAAATGTCTCCAATGGCAAATTTTCTAACTCTATCTATATAAAGCCGAAGGAGCATTGAAGAACAATAGTCTGTACATTCGAAGCTCTCAAGCATTCAAAGCACTCTCACTTCAAGAATTCTAAAGCTTCATTAAAGAGCGAAATACATAGATCATTTACTGCTTTATTCTCAATCTTTGTATTTGCCTTTAGTTCAATCATTCTGTTGAATCCCTCCCAACTACTAAGTTATTGAGGAATCATTGATTGTAACACACGAGATTAACTTGTTCCTTTGAACATTCAATCTCCATATTCATCGGTCATTTGTACACTGATTTGTTAGTGATTATTTATATTATTAATATTAGTGCACTTCAAAATCCAAATTTGACCAACTTGGTAGTGGACGTAGCAGTTTTCATACTGTGAACCACTCTACATATTATGTTCATTTATTGCCTGCTTTACTTGACCAATCTGACTAAAGCTTTAAGCATTGTTTCACTACTTAAAGCTTCAATCAACCTTTGCTACTTTACATCACTCAGTCCATCAAATTGTTCATAAGCTGATTGTTCAATTGATCACTTCCATTTGTCGACTGATATCCTCAAAACCATTTTTTCGCTGCCAAAGTTTTCAAAGGTTTTAAAATTTATCAAAAAGACTTTATAAGGCTATTTCCCCCCGCCTCTAGCCTTATCATTTGCCTAAAGTGAACCTACAATTGCATGGTCTTATATTTATTTTAAGTTTAAGTTTGTATTTTATACTCTTCTCAATCGCGTGTATAAATGCTCATTATTGATTAAGTGTTTAAACTTTAATGAACTAGTTGAGTATATTTTGGTTATGTGCGAGTACTTAAACGAAATTATAATTTTAACCTTACACAAAATATATGTATGGTTTCATGCAACTATGATGGATTAATTTTAGTCATATGATTCAACGGAGCTCAAATTAGTTTGTAGCTTTGAGTTGTTTGATCCCCCTCCCCTTGTGTCTATACCACTTTAGAAGAAAGAATTGTTTTATAAACCATGGCTCTTTAGAAGATAAAAGTGAGTCCTTCAAATACAAAATACGGTGGCATAAAACTAGAGCCAAATTGGTTGATCGTCATAATAAAGCAATTTACAAGATCTTAATAGTTTGTGAACTTATCGTACTGACCAAGTCAAAGAAAGCCAAAATATATATACTTTTCCCCCATCAATTTACAAGATCTTAGATAAAACATAGAGAAACTATAATAGACATATATGATAAATTCATCACTGCCATTAATTAGACATGAGCTTCGGGTAAACAACGTCACCTGTACAAAATTCTTATGAGATTTACCTCCACAATGGAATGGTAAATCAACTATCTCCAAAGAACCAAATAATCTAAATTTTGTTCCCATTAGGTTGTATAGAATTCTAATGACATATGAGTTTGAGAAAGGTTGAAAGTCGCGGGAAAAAAAAAAATCTCGCTCAGTAAGTTTTTGAAGAAAATATACAGCCACAACAAAGTAGAAAGAAAAATTAAAATTTAAAGTAATATATATGTCAAGCATGAAGGGGGATGAGTTTAAGGGAATGAATATAATTGTAACGCCCCAAACTCGGTACCAAGTTCCAGTTCCCACAGTTTGGCCATGTCACCATTCAATAAATACTAACAGATGTTATTCCCAATAAAATCAATAAAATTAAACATCCTAAAAACTTCTTCAACAAGCACAAAACCTCGTAGATGAAAAAAACTACAAATCTCGAAGTTAACGTAGCTTAACAAATCCTAAGTCATTACAACTTTAAAGTCAAAATATAAAATTTAAAACAGAAAATCTATTCCACTACTGTCCCCGTCGAGGTCTGCTTGTCCAAATGGGTTATTTTCATACTTACTTATTTAGAAAAGAATAGGAAAAAGGGTGAGCGAACAATGCTCAGCAAGTTCATATACAACCCCTCCGGTTGCTAAGGAGGAGTTGACTCAAAGAAAAAAAAATGATTAGTCAAACGATTTATTGCTCAAATAACAAAAGGGATGATTCTCCATCATCCGTAACATGAAATAATCTTTGATCAATAAAGCAAATGTCCAAAGTAATATAACAGATATCAATACGACATTTCCAACGAAGGACAAAAAATACAGATATAAAGCGAGAGGTCCAGTTGCCGCCAACTATCCCATACCAGTTGGAAGCAACGGCCACCTCGCGGACATCATGATCACATAAGCGGTCTTTCGACCCAAACAATGGTTTGCTCCTAAGAGCACAAAAGACCCATAAGGGTAAATTATAGGGTATATCCGGATAACCAACTACATTCCTTGTGGTACAAAAGTTACAAATAATCAAAAGGTCACGTTATTCCCATGACAAGTTGTTGACTTATTAACCATGATCGAATTTCAAAGAAAATGGGTTTTATAATGCTATTGACATCATTTAGCAAATTCAACGAAAAGTGTATTTCACAAAATACTGAAGAGACAAATGGAGTTTACAATAATGTAACATGTGGAATTCAAATAAAATAGGCTCGACGGAAACAAAGCAAGTACCGATATTTAGTCGGGCATCACGTGTAAAATAACGCTTTATAAAAATAAAGTTATCGGAAACCTAACGAGCGAAAAGGAATTCAATGAACCTAAAGATGTATAATCCCTTACCTCGTAATTGTAAATCGAAACTAACACGTACGCGAACTAGGGTCGTTATACACGCTCGTCAGAACCTAAATTCAAAACGCAAAAATGCTTATCATTCCACCATAATCACACTAAATAAAATGTAATCTTTTAAAACATTTTAAATTAATATCTCAAAATTACATTATTAAATTATTATACCAAAAATAAAATAAAATAAAATTCTCACAACTCACACACGAACTCAACACTCAGTACACGCGCACTCAACACACATACATAACACGCACTCAACACACACACACACACAACACAACACAACACCCCACCCCCCCTATAACCTAGTCTACCCCACCCCCAACTGCACCCATACGCCCCACTCCTCCTGCCCCGTCCCTATCTCCCCTCCCCCCTTTTCTTTTCTCCTTTCCTTCTTCCCTTTCTTTCTCCCCCCTTTTCTCCTCTTCTTTTTCTTTTTTCCTTTCCTTCTCCCTCCTTTCTTCTCTGTTATTCCCCCTTTTTTTTCTTCCACTGGCCGCGCACCAGTATGTATATATTATATTTTTCCTCTTCTTCCCTCCATCTCTCCTATCCCACACGCCCAGACAACAAACCCCCTTGGTACTAAAATCACCCATTTACAGAAACCCAATCTCCATTCTAACAGTGAGTCCATAAATTCGAATACAAACGATAAACCACAATTACATTCTCAAACATACTAAGGGACCTCAAAACTTACCTCCAAACAAAACCAAAGCTCGAATTCCCCTCGATATTGCACACACCCAGCAACATCCAAGTCGATTCGCGAACGCCTGAGCAATCTCCCTTTCGACCGAACGCTCGACTTCGCTTCGCTGTTAGTTCCGTTTTCTTCTTCTTTTGTGTAAAGAATCCAGCTAAGAAGGAAACAAGGCCTCTTATACTCTACTCCATGACCTCTCCTCTTCTTACCGGTCGCTCGAATTAACGACCCTTTACTCAGCCATTCACGCCCGCTCCCTTTTCCGGCGAATTACTATTCCCCCCACCACGCCATAACGGACGACGCCCCCTTTTCCTTGTTTTAATATTCTAATTATTAACACTATTATTACTAACATTATTATTATTATTATTATTATTATTATTATTATTATTATTATTATTATTATTATTATTATTATTATTATTATTATTATTGTTATTGTTATTATTATTATTATTATTATTATTATTATTATTATTATTACTATTATTATTATTATAGGCTAAAATATTAGGCCAAGCCCAATTTCAAAATAAACAAAACAAATTAAGTACCAAAATAATCTAGGCCCAAATTAATAAAAGTTTAGCCCAAAAGTGTAATACAATATTTTTGATTTTATAAAAACACAGTTATAAATTTATAGAAATTTTGGGTGTATTACACTCTTACCCCCTTAAAAAAAGTTTAGTCCTCTAAACTTCTCGTACCTGATTACACAAAAAGCTCGGGGTACTTCGCTCGCATCTCTTCCTCGAGCTCCCAAGTAACTTCAAAGCACTTACAAGAAGTCATAATTTCTTAAACCTATTTAAATATCAAAATATCTACGACGTAGTCAATATCCCAAAACATTATCCTTAAGTACTTGAACCCCTGAGTTCAAAATCTAACGTCACAGCCTTAAGTTAGTCAAAACATTATTACCGAAACTCATAATACACATGTTCTGTGTGAAGACAAACAAACGAAGCTAATATGATAAAGTAGATGACACCAGCATCAGCCAAAGCGTAACATAGCGAGTATAAAATGGTACAATACCTGACACCCTATCATTCATTGCTCAAGCATCCCTTCCAATCATCGTGAAATTTCTTCCCTGTCCCTCAGGTTTTTCCTTGTCCCCACTACCGGCACCTCTGTTGAAGATATTCCTGACCGGTTCCGGGCAATCTCTGACTTTATGCCCCACTTTCCCACAATTGAAACAAGCCTCCGTAATTCGATAACAGGACTGAGTCATATGCTTACCCCTACACTGGCGGCATACCAGATTATCGTCTTGATTTTGCCCTTGATTCTGATTTTGGGCTGGTTGCGCGATTCCTCCATTATGTACGTTATCTAAGTTCCTTCGTTTATTACGATCACCCGAACTCCCTCGACCACTAGATTGACCTTGATACCTTCCCGAGTTGTCCTCTGATCCTCTCTTCCTCTCATCTCTCTTCTTTTGATATTCAACTGACTTAATCTCCATCGCTCTAGCCCTATCCAAAACCTGAGCATAAGTTGGCAATTCTAAAGCTGCAATCCTGTAGTTGATCTGATCATTCAGACCTCCCTCGAACTTCCTCGCCTTCTGCTCCTCATTCTCAAAGAAAGTTGGTGCATACTTCGACAGCTCAGTAAATTTCGCATCATATTCACCTACAGTCATTTTTCCTTGCTCCAAGTCAAGGAATTCCTTAAGCTTTTGCTCCCTTACACTTTTGGGAAAATATTTCTTGTTAAAAGCTTCAAGAAACTGCTCCCAATTGTAGGCACCCACTCCGTTTGCCTCCGCTGTTCTCATCTCTGACTTCCACCATTCGTCTGCTTCCCCTTCCAATTTGAATGTAGCCAGGCTAACCCTCTGCTCGCTAGTACATGTCATTGTTCCGAAGATTTTCTCCATGCTTCGAATCCAACTCTCTGGTTTCTCAGTATCGGACACACCTGAGAATGTCTTTGGGTCCCTTTTCTGAAAACTTTCAAGAGGATCTTTAACCACAGGTGGCAGTTGAGCAATTGGTTGAGGTTGAGGTTGAGGTGGAGGCTGAGGTTGAGCGGCGTGTCCCTGAGTAGCTTGACCTAAAGCCGCAACGGTCTGATTCAACGTTTGCAAAAGCACCACTATCATAGGGTCTGCTTGGGGAGGAACATTAGCATAAGCATTTACATTAGACTGGGGTCCATTCTGACCTCCCCTACTTCCTGTGGAAGTATCTTCAATTGCTACGCTTCCTCCTCCCCCTCTACCACCCTGACCGCGCCCTCAACCACGAGTACCGGCACGACCCCCATTCCTTGCCATTGAGTTCTGAGACAAAATGAATAAATGTCACACATTGACTAAGAGCTCTCTATTCTTGTCATCTAGTTGAGACACGCACAATTTCATAACATAAATAAACTAATTTAACACCCTTATACGGGTCTTATTTGCATTTAGAAGCATATCAAAATCAAAACGTGTTCCAATAAAAGATAAGCCATGGACTAAAACATGTCCCCCAAATATTTCATTAAAATCCAAATGTACGTACATGGAAAATTTATTCGAAAATCTCTCAAACGAGAGAACAAAACGAGGACAAAAGTGTAATTCAACACGAACTAGACACTAAGTGGGACTCGCACAAATCACTCTAACACGATGACATCGGGTTCATCATCTTCCTCCTCTGGGTCATCCTCCTCAAGGTCATCGTCTTCCTCATCCGAGTCCACTAGGATTGGGTTCAAGAAGGACCCTGGCTCCTCGTAAGGAGCACCATAAATCGCCTCGGAGAGCCTATCCCAGACCTGTCTAACAATCACTCGAGCGAAACTAACACGTACGTGAACTAGGGTCGTTATACACGCTCGTCGGAACCTAAATTCAAAACGCAAAAATGCTTATCATCCCACCATAATCATACTAAATAAAATGTAATCTTTTAAAACATTTTAAATTTATATCTCAAAATTACATTGTTAAATTATTATACCAAAAATAAAATAAAATAAAACTCTCACAACTTACACGAACTCAACACACATACACACTGACAACACACACGCACTCAACACACACATACACACAACATGCACTCAACACACACACACACACAACACAACACAACACCCCACCCCTACAACCTAATCTACCCCACCCCCACCCCCACCGTACCCCTCACTCCTCTGCCCGTCCCTATCTCCCCCTCCCCGTTTATTTTCTCCTTTCCTTCTTCCCTTTCTTTCTCCCCCCTTTTTTCCTCTTTTTTTTCTTCTTTCCTATCCTTCTCCCTCCTTCCTTCTCTGTTATTCCCCTTTTTTTTTTCTTCCACTGGCCGTGCACCAGTATGTATACATTATATTTTTCCTCTTCTTTCCTCCATCTCTCCTATCCCACACGCCCAGACAACAAACCCCCTTGGTACTAAAATCACCCATTTACAGAAACCCAATCTCCATCCTAACAGTGAGTCCATAAATTCGAATACAAACGATAAACCACAGTTACATTCTCAAACATACTAAGGGACCTCAAAACTTACCTCCAAACAAAACCAAAGCTCGAATTCCCCTCGATATTGCACACACCCAATGACCAAGTCGATTCGCGAACGCCTGAGCAATCTCCCTTTCGACCGAACACTCGACTTCGCTTCACTGTTAGTTCCGTTTTCTTCTTCTTTTGTGTAAAGAATCCAGCTAAGAGGGAAACAAGGCATCTTATACTCTGCTCCATGACCTCTCCTCTTTTTACCGGTCGCTCGAATTAACGGCCCTTTACTCAGCCGTTCACGCCCGCTCCCTCTTCTGGCGAATTACTATTCCCCCCCACCACGCCATAACGGACGACGCCCCCTTTTCCTTGTTTTAATATTCTAATTATTAACACTATTATTACTAACATTATTATTATTATTATTATTATTATTATTATTATTATTATTATTATTATTATTATAGGCTAAAATATTGGGCCAAGCCCAATTTCAAAATAAACAAAACAAATTAAGTACCAAAATAATCTAGGCCCAAATTAATAAAAGTTTGGCCCAAAAGTGTAATACAATATTTTTGATTTTATAAAAACACAGTTATAAAATTGTAGAAATTTTTGGTGTGTTACAATAATACAACATGGAAATAACGTCACTGCAATGGGTCATCTCAAGAGGAATCATCGAACAACGGTAGGAAGTATCTTATGTAGATATAAGTATATGATGCACTTTCAAGAATCATGGTCACTTCATTGTTGGTTACTATTAGGGAACTTATAATAGATAACGGAACGAAAGATGCCAACATATGAAGAAGTAGTCAAAAAGGGAATTATAAAAAAAATACAACTAAGTGGTATATATGAAAATTTAGAGTCAAATCAAAAAATTTAGAGTCAATTAGTTTAGAAGGCGACGGAACAACAAATCTATGTTTAATGCACCATGAGTAAATTTCATTAAAAATGGTCCCGTAGCTTAGTTGGTTAGAGCATTGGTCTTATGAGCCGAAGGTCGCGGGTTCAAGGCCTGCTGGGACCATTATGTATGATTTATTTATTTGAAAGGGAAAACTTATGTTTTCCAAAAAAAAAAAAAAAGGAAGAAAAAAGAGTAAACTTCATTATTAAAGTCCATTCCCGATGTAAAAAAACAAGACACATTCACTAGATTTGTGATATGGCTTGATCTGTAAGGATTATCTTTAAGAGAATAATGGATATTATAAAGGAGGTGCAACTAACTCAAGAAAAAAGTTATTAATTGTTATTAGTTGTTAAATGAGCTAGCCTAGCCAAGCAAGAGAGAACATGAATACTTATTTATAAGTATCCATTATATATATGAAGTTAAATACTTTGTAACCTCAAATTTCGTGTAATTGATATAGTTCATAAACTCATAGAATGTATCTAATATATCACTAAACAACATACTAGTTGAGTGATATATATATATATATATATATTAATTAACGTTAGAGCAACAAAATTGATTTACAACAAGTTTTATGGGGCTTATAGGCATATCAATCATTGTACTAACCAATAATATGATACTTGTTGTAAACCAAAACTATAAATGCATTTTGTTGCTCTGTTATTCTTTTTAAATAGAAAAAAAAAAAGGAAAAAAGGCACCAAATATTTGACCATTTGATAGATAACCAAATGTTAAAGGGGGGTAATTGCCATTTAGCTATTCTGAAAATATTTGACTAATCAGTAGGAACACAAAGTATAGGATGCAGATCCAAAGACTGAGATTCAAAACCACACACTACTGACTAACAATCACACAGTAGTAGGTGTTGTAGGGTTTTTCATTTTCATAATTTCAATGGCAAATCTTCCACAAATGTGAATTATACTATATCAACAACCTCAGTCTCAAATTCGGATTTTTCTTCATCGTAAATTATTGGAGTATTAATAATCTCGATCGATCGGTCAAAAGCGAAATCATGGTTGGGAAGATTGAGGCCGTGAACGGCGGCGGCAGCAGCACAAAGTCAACCACCACCACGACGGCGACGGTGATCTCGAAGCCTGATCTGTTCTCTTTCAAAACCCTAAAGCTGAAAACGAAGCAACAGGAGCTCCTGATCCGTGTCACGATCCTATGCCTCGTCTACGTCTTGGCATTCATCACTCGCCTCTTCAGTGTCCTCCGTTACGAGAGCATGATCCACGAATTTGATCCCTACTTTAACTACCGTACCACCCTGTTCTTGACCGAGAAAGGGTTTTACGAGTTCTGGAACTGGTTCGACTCAGAGAGTTGGTATCCACTCGGTCGCATTATCGGCGGAACCCTCTACCCGGGACTCATGGTCACCGCAGCTATCATCTACTGGGCCTTGAAATTCCTCCGGTTCGCGGTCCACATCCGTGAGGTCTGCGTGCTGACTGCCCCGTTTTTCGCGTCGAATACCACCATTGTTGCCTATTTGTTTGGGAAAGAGATTTGGGATACGGGTGCTGGTCTCGTTGCGGCCGCATTGATAGCAATCTGTCCTGGCTACATTTCTAGGTCCGTTGCCGGCTCTTATGATAATGAAGGGGTTGCCATTTTTGCATTGTTGCTTACTTTCTATTTATTTGTTAAGGCTGTCAATACTGGCTCCCTTTCTTGGTCTCTTGCTTCTGCTTTTGGTTACTTTTATATGGTTTCCGCGTGGGGTGGTTATGTGTTTATCATTAATTTAGTCCCTCTGTATGTATTGGTTCTGTTGATTACTGGGAGATATTCAATGCGGTTGTACGTGGCCTATAATTGTATGTACGTGGTGGGGATGCTGCTCGCTATGCAGATTCGATTTGTTGGTTTTCAGCATGTCCAATCCGGAGAACATATGGCGGCATTGGGAGTGTTTTTCTTGATGCAGGTGGGTATTAGAATTTTAGTATGTTTATTCATTTACCTTATAGTTAGTGACTACTTTCGCAGCTTAGTTAAATTCTAATAACCTGGCATTGTCTATGTCTCTCTACTTTCCCTGATTCGCCTCCTAACAAGAAAGAAAAAGCAAAGCAAAGTGAAGCATGATATACCTCCTAAACGGCTAAAAGAGAAAAAGAAAAGTGGAGCATGCTATTATACTAGTGCCCAGACTAAGTTGAATTTGTGTATTGTTTTTGTGCAGGTCTTTTACTTCTTAGATTGGGTTAAGCACATGTTAAATGATTCAAAGCTTTTTCAAGCCTTTTTGAGGATCACTGTAACATGTGCAGTTGGTTTGGGAGCTGTTGCTCTTGGAGTTGGCACAGCTTCTGGTTATATCTCCCCGTGGACCGGTCGATTTTACTCTTTGCTGGACCCGACTTATGCTAAAGATCACATCCCAATAATAGCTTCCGTCTCTGAACATCAGCCCACTGCATGGTCATCCTTCATGTTCGATTTTCATATCCTGCTTTTCCTGTTCCCAGCTGGTCTTTATTTTTGCTTCAAGCGGTTGTCGGATGCCACAATTTTCATTGTGATGTATGGTCTTACGAGCATGTATTTTGCTGGTGTCATGGTTCGGTTGATTCTTGTTGCGACACCTGCAGTCTGCCTTGTAAGCGCTATTGCAATGTCGGCCACTGTGAAGAACTTGACCCAATTGTTGAGGGCAAAGAGCAAGGTTGCTCATGTTGGGTCTGGCAAGGGAATGGCTGGCACAAAGGCTTCTTCTAAGGTGAGTTAACTATTACACACACATGCACACACACACACACACACACACACACACACACACACACATATATATATATATAAATTTTACTGCCTTTCAGTATATATATATATATATATATTTATATTAATTTTACTGCCTTTCATTGTTCTTAATCAAGATTTATTAATTTCTTGGTATCTTGACCGTTGCAGACTACCTTCGTAGTAGCTTTTGATGTTCAATTGTTCATTACTTTGTCGGAGTATTTTGTTTCCTTCACTGATCTTATTTGATTGGAAATCATAGTTCAATGCTGAGATAAAACCTGTTCTATTATCAGTTTAAATGGATTTTCTTCAAAGTTGTTTATAATTTGTAGTAGTCTTCTAACTGTTAACCTTATCATGGATTATCGAGTTATTCTTTTCTATTTCATATATTGTTCTTGATTTTGCTTCTTTACTTTTGGTCACAAGATTATAACTTTTGCAAAACTTGACAATATTAAAATACATTTCTTAATGAATCAGTTTTGTTTCCTCCACAAGCGAATATTAAAAAAGATAGCACTTCCTTTCTGCTGTGCACTACTCTTTGCTGAAGTATAATCCTATTGCTGTTGCTAACTGCTTTGTTATAAAGTGTTGTCACCTGAATCACCAACAGAAAGAGAACTTCTTAGCTAGTATTTTTCCTGGCTTGTCTAGGTATCCAAGTAATTTACGTTCTTTGTGATTCATTTTGTTCTTATGCACTCGTTACTCCAACAGGCTGCAGTGGATCAATCTCTCCCTTTCCAGAAAAATGGTGCCATTGCATTGCTTCTTGGGGCTTTTTATTTGCTCAGTAGATATGCTACCCATTGTACTTGGGTCACATCTGAGGCATACTCGTCTCCTTCAATTGTCTTAGCTGCAAGAGGAGCCCATGGCCAGAGGGTGATTTTTGATGACTATCGTGAAGCCTACTTTTGGCTTCGGCAAAATACTCCTGCAGATGCTAAGGTGATGTCATGGTGGGATTATGGTTATCAAATCACGGCCATGGGAAATAGAACTGTAATTGTAGACAATAACACCTGGAACAATACTCACATTGCTACTGTTGGTCGCGCAATGTCATCGTACGAGGATGAAGCATATGAAATAATGAAATCATTAGATGTGGATTATGTGTTAGTTGTTTTTGGAGGTGTTACCGGCTACTCTTCTGATGATATTAACAAGTAAGTCTTCAGCTCTTTCTCAATGATCATGACCTGGAAAGACCAACAATAATATGCTTTACAAACATATCAGAGTTTCTCTTTGAAAATGAATGGGATGTATAAACCCTTTTTTTCCTTCAACATATAATTTGGAATTTTTGGATAAATGTGGATAAGTATATGGCACATGCATTCCTATCCTTGCTCAAATTTGGATGCTCAAGACCCTTTATTTTCTGGCAATGATTATAGAACAAGGAGCTCATCTTGGATAACTACCAGTTCTGTAATAATAGCTGTATGTTAAAAGTATAAAGTTACTTCAAATTGAATCTAGGTACATACTTGTGGCATAATATGATGAATATCTGGTGTATGATGAAGATTTGGAATTTAGGGAGATTGAACACTGTACTTGATTCACATATTTTAGTTCATGTAAATACCGTGGGTCCACATCCTTGTAAGCCCTACTTATAGCATTATGGTAAAAAGAAAAAAAAAAAAAAAAAAAAGAGAGAAGTGTGTTAGAGGTACTTTCTAAAAAACCAAATTAAAAGGAAGTGTGTTAGAGGTACAAATCTTTTTTGCTTGTGATTGGAAATGGAAATGGTTATGATACATAGGACTTCTTTTCTTCTCTTTTACCTTGATTTTATCACCAGCTAATGTAATTCATTTATACCAGATTTTTGTGGATGGTGAGAATTGGAGGAGGAGTTTTCCCTGTCATCAAGGAACCTGATTACCTTGTTAATGGCGAATATCGAGTTGACAAAGGAGCAGCGCCCAAGATGTTAAATTGTCTAATGTAAGTTCCATATCACCTTTGTGTATTTTCATCTATTATGTGCTTTTGCATTGTAGTTAGTTCATATGGTTTCCAAATAGTTCAGGTGATTTGTGAATGCATCATCAGAAATCTGATTATTGGGCCCTAGAGATTTTGGCTTGGCTTTCTATGCAACTTAAGTTGCAATTTTTAACTAAATTAAAATGGTAAAGAACAAATTTCATTGATTGTGAGTAAGTTGCTTTATTGAGAATATGGATGAGTTCTAAGAAATGTCCAACATGAATTGGACTTTATCAATTCGTCTTATAACTTGGCCTTCTAACATTTGGGCCGCCTTATTGGTTGTGGAGTAGCATTTATTTATTCACCTATAGTTTACCTAGGATCTACATGTAATGCTGACTTTCTTACACTGAACTTCCTCCCAAGAAGTACTCCCTCCGTTCCTAAGCATCTGTCCACCTGTTTTACCCAACACAAATGAAGAAAAAACTATTGACTTTATTACAAATATTGGTATGTTATGTATTTTACTTTAAAGCCCATGTGCAAGTGAGATCCATCATTAAAGTAACAAGGAAAATAAGGGTAAAATAGTAAAAGTGTTTTCCTGAAAAAGAAAGTTTAGAAACCCGCGAGTTATTTTGGAACGGACGAAAAAGGAAAACAAGACAGTTGTTTAGGAACGGAGGGAGTACTACTTATGGACTACTACGATCAAAGTTTAAAAAAAAAAAATCATGTTTTATATATGTTGATCAAATTGATAGATCTCTTTTTCATTGATTATTATCTTTATCTCTCTTGTTTTCCATCTTTGTTTTGTTTCCACAATTTTTTAGGAGACTTCCTGAATATATATATATATATATATATTATATTTATTTATATTCATATTCATATTTATTTATTATGCGCTAAGTTTGTGACTTAGTGTTGACTGCCTGACGCTATATTTTGATCAAAACATGGTGAAGTTGGTTCCCCGTGATTAAACGTTTGTCTCTCAGGAATTCGGCTATCCCTGCCCTGCTACTTGAATTCATGAAATTTCAAAAGTACTTTAGATACTATGGGTCATTTTGGGAACTCAAGAACTTGGGCCAGTTCAGTTCAAGGCTAAACTATCCTGGTCGGTCTAGGAAAAAGTTGTAGGCAAAACTAGTTCGGGACTAAAAGTAGTTTGGTAAAGAAATGATTTCTTTGTTTTGCAGAATTTTTGCATTTTACAAACAAGAAAATATGTAACACAAATAATATAAATATGTACTTTTTTTTGGTATATATATAACGCTGTCAAAGCAGGTGATGCGTCCTTTGTATAATTATGTACAATTCATCGGTTGGTTCATGTTATTAACATATTTGTTATTAGTGGAAACTCATTCTAAACAAATCAATTAATTTTTCTTTTTACATTTTAAAATTAGATCATGTATATATATATATATATATATATATATATATATTTCGAGAGGGAGGGAGGAAGGGAGTGTGTGAGTTATTAGATGATGTGGAGATTGACTGATTGATCGAGTATATACATGGAGGTGATGGATAAAGGCATAAAGCAGAGGAATGGAAAATGATGAAGGAGGTGCTGCAGATAGAACATAATGGTGGCAAAAGGTTGTAGGACTGGTTGGAATCAAATAAGAGTTATGCTATGTGCACCTAATAAGCACCTAATTTTGTGCACAAAATGATGTCGCGTCCAATGTGTCATCTTATATGGCATGGGCTCCACTATAAGTTAAAAAGTGAGCCAACTCTGGCACAGTCGCATCATTTTGTGCACAAAATTAGGTACTCATTAGGTGACACTAACATTACTTATCAAATACATATACAAGAGTACTAACTACTAATAGTTTTAAATAATTGAATTTACCAAACGAGGTTCTTTCTAACACGACCCAATTATATACCATTTTATCCGGTTTTTCGTGTTTCCCAAACAGGCCTCTCTCTCTCTCTCTCTCTCTCTCTCTCTCTCTCTCTGTGCATGTGTGGCTCGTAACATATTCTAGTTTCAATGTTTTGGTTATCTATTTTTCTCTGTTTTATTTGTAGGTACAAGCTATCCTACTACCGTTTCGGAGAGCTAACAACAGAATATGGCAAACCTCCTGGGTAAGTGTTTGGTTTACCCATCTTAATCTTTTTTTTTTAAAGTTAGTTTAATGTTTTCTAATTTTTTTTTTTGGGTACTCATTCCAAAATTCAAGCTACTAAGTTTGTTGATTTTTTAAAAAATGATATAAAGTATTGTTTGGGAGTGTAAACTGAATAACGATTCACAAGTAGTTCTTATGTGGCTCTCCCATGTGGAAACAAGAACTAATGCACATAATAGAAATTTGAGAACATTCCATCACAGGCTATGTCATTGCATGAGTTGCTTATGAATGAAATTTATTCATTTTGGTGTTTTCTTCTGATCTATTTATGTCATGACCTAGTTCTGCATGCAAATACTAGAAATCAAGTTTTGGCTCAGACTAGCACTAAAGTAAATGACTTGTGATACTATGTCACAGTGCTAGGGCACAATGTTATTCTACCGTCATACTAGCCCTTTGTTTATCCTTCACTTCTATTTTAAAGTTTACTTCTGATATGCTACCTACGCCTGCATATATAGATTTAGTCTGCAATAGAGCCTGTCTTGAGGGGCTTCCACTCTACTTTCTAATTGACTGGAACAATATTTTTGTCGTCATTTCTTATCTGCCCTAGATAAAGTGCAAACACACTCTAATGATTTTTCTAATATGACAGGTATGACAGAGCCAGGGGCGTCGAAATAGGGAATAAGGACGTGAAGCTTGAATACTTGGAAGAAGCATTCACAACCTCAAACTGGATAGTTAGGATTTATAAAGTCAAGCCACAAAATAATAGATGGTAATAGAAGTTTACATCTCAGACTCACTCCCTGTGTCTCTGTCTATCTCCATCTTTGTGGGGGGCAGGAAAAGAAGATGGGTGGATTAATGTTCAGTGGTTGAGAAAGATGGATGTCGATGAAGATTAGGAGGGTACTCTGCTGTCAGGTTTCTTACCATCTAAGCAAGCCATGTGCTAGAACATGCATCTTTTTTTCTATTCTTCTTTTTTTCCTTTCTAATTGGCGGAGGTTATAGTAATTACCTCATCAAAATATGAACTATCTATTAGCTTTTGAATTTTGTAGTTTAGTAGACAGCTGAGCAGACTAGCAGAGTGTATTTTTTGTTTTAGCAGTAAGTAGTGAGAATGATACAAAATATCATTTGGCTCGCCTTGGCCATGTGATATTGAGGTTTTCGTTAGCATGACTCCGAAGTTTAGGTATGAGGCTTGAGTTTGATGCACTCTCTCCATGCCATTTGAAAAGTCCTCTCTCTCTCTCTCTCTCTCTCTCTATATATATATATATATATATATATTTATGTAACACGCATGTTTTTGTGTGTGCGTCTTTTTGTTCTTTTTGATGTTTATATACTGAAGAAAGGGCTTCTAAATAAGTATAATAGGTCAGTCCAAGAACATTTCTTGGTTTCGTCTTGGTTTTTTCTTAAAGCAGGCAAAATGTAGGAATCACATGAGTTGTAGTCTTCATTTCATTTAAGAATCATCCTTTATCAATAATTTTGGTTGATTGTTGGTATTTTGGGAGTCTTTAGCCGGATATTCGTGTGTAGGAGCCCTATTTTGAGTATACGCAATCTATGGTTTTTTGATTCTATCAAAGGTGCAGAAAGTGGTGCATATATTCAGAAAAAAAAAATACTTAAAAACAAATGCATGAATCGACTTAAGACTCTATGGTTAGCTACTCTAGTAGTATAGATTGCCAGGCTGATTAAGCATCGAAGACAAATTTCGAAGAACTAAGCTTTGACCTCTGCATATTGAGATTCTCTCTCAATTATGCAACTTATCTCTCCATTCTTGCACTCAATTTTTCTTCAAATTTGATCAAAAATTTTGAAGGAGTTTTAATTGAAAGATGGTCAAACTGCGCTTGTCCCGCATCAGACAGAATTGTTCTTTTCCTCTTCCAACGAAAATAGTTCTATTTGATAAGTCAATGTCTACCACAATTTGCAACATCGTAAAACTTTTTTTCTTTTTGTTGGGATAATATGTTTCTTTGAGGCAATTCAAAATGAAAAGTACGATTATTATTATTGGAAATAGGAATACTATAATTACTTCCTCCACTCTACCTAAAGAATTTATGTTTAAAATCATTAATCAAGGAATATATAAATATTATAAGAGTTGATCACAATTACAAAAATACTTAAATATAATCCAAATGCATAGAATGATTAACTTTTGGCATAGAATGGAAGGAGTACAATACAACCATAACTCTTGTCGAGAGTGATACCTTAACAATGCACCGCAGAGTTAATAATTAGTGTCTTGCTTACACACACACACACACACACACACACACACACATATAAACTAACTAACTACACATACTAAAGTAAAAGATTAACACAAGAATCACACTAAATGGAAAATAACAATCATAATATTAGTAACAATAAGCACCAATATGCAAATGGTTTATCTATCTACCTGCTGCATGAAGTTGGAAACAAGCCGACTCAGATAGATTGAACTACTTACTATCTATGCCCTTCAAGAAGAGGTGAAAGTTACAATAGAATAGAGCCAACTAGCGAGCGACTTCAAGAAGATCGCTATCATCACAAGCAACTGCAGATGCTGAAACAAGTATTTACCAAAATAAAAAGAACGCTGAAGTATACAGAACATGAAAACTGCAAACCAAAGATGCACAATAATTGTATCATCAAATGATTCTTTTAACGACCAAAAAGAAAAAAGAAAAAGAAAAACAGTGGCAAAAATATATTTGAATATGACATTATTAAAACATGGAAGATACATCTATCTCTAATCTTCAACGTATACAAAGATCCTTCTATGGTACAAACTTTGATGAACCCTACTCTTTTTCCCTGCAAAAGAAGAGTACAGTTTGAAAATCCATGAGCATGTAAGAAGAAAAACCACATCCACAAGAAGCATGATAATGCTGGACACTAGGCAAGTCATTTACTTGATGAAACTAATATAACACATGCGTAAGACAGTCACCAAGAACTGAAGGCCGGAGAGCCAAACATATTAGTGATGGTTCATGGGTTGAACTTGGATTGTTGGGCCACAAAATGGGTTTCGTGTGACCTAAGTCTGTTCAAAGATGCAACTTTGTCACCTTTTGGTTGCTTCACTTCATACAACGTTTTCCGGTCTACAACTATAATACAAGCCGACTACAGTTGAGTAGAGCTATCAAACAAGGAGGATGGCAGTAACGGGAACGATAAAAAGGAAAATGATCAAATGAATAACCAAGAAGATAACGGATCCCTAAAGCTAAACATTGGACAGGGAAGAAAAAGAGAAACTAGTGAGCCCTATCAATGTACTGCTAGGCCACAACTAGGTACCATGCCATTTAAGCCCTTTCATGATTAGTCTGTTTGAACCCACGCATTCCACCTCCTCTTAGGTTAGAAAATTCACATTTTCACAACCATGGGCATGTTGCAAATTTGAGCATGTGATGATTTGAGATTTTAATAGGTTGTAGTGTCCAACACGTAATTTGCTGTTCTCCTTGCTTAGTTCAGAAACATTAGTGGCCATAGAAAAAAGAAAATACTCTCCAGTTCTGTTCACAGTACCAAACCTCAAACCTGATCATTTTTTCTAGGTCTTCACACACAACCATATTTCTTTAATATACTTGCCTTCTTGGGCGCCACAAAACCATCACAATCAACCATGAGTCATCAAAAATAGTTGTTTGTCTACCTAAAACTAAAAAGGTAACATTTGAAACGAACACACATGTGAGAATGTAGAGGTAACTCCAATAGAAGTAATGTGAAAACGTCAGATGATAAAACAGCAATTCTTAGCAGCCAAATATAATCTGGGTTAAGATGTCCTCATCCAAAGATTGTTCGATAAAGGTTTATAGAGCACGTTTCAGTAAGTCATTGGTGTCCAAAAGAGATGTTAAGGGAAGAGATCATGTTGGCAGAAGGTGAAAACTGTAGGTTAGCAGACCTCAGTATGGTGGTTTCCCAAGGTATCCCCAGGCAGACCTTAGCAAGTCTTTGGTCTCTTCTAAAATTCTGTTCAGGGAAAAGATCGTTTGGCTGAAGGCAAAAACACAAGGTTAACCTTCTAGTATGCTGTACACAAGGTGGTTTGTGGTATTATGCTTGTGTGTCCAAACACAGGCATAATACCGAGACATCAGTAACATCTGATAAGAAATTGGCGAACAATCATGATGAAAGACCAGTTTCATCAATCTCTTGTTAGTGAACTAAAACCAGAACATGGAGATAAGAACTTGGCGAACAACCATGGTGAAGACTAATTTCATCAATTTCTTGTTAGTGAACTAAAACCAGAACAGGAGAGCAAAATAAAAGTCAATTCTACGAAGTATTCCATCTTATATAGCATCAGCTTAAAATGGTCTAAAGCACAGTAAACGGCTTGAAGACCTACCTTATCATGGAGACTACAACAGTTTTAAAAAATAAATTAGGAAAAGAAAAAAAAGTGGCAGAAAGTATGAACACTCGTACTGATACAAGTTGTTGATTTGGTTTTATGGGATTTGATCACATCAAATGTAACCAGACATACGAAACAAATTATTTAAAAAAAAAAAAAAAAATTATCTGGTAACCAATGTAACTTCAGGTAAATTTGTTATAAACTTCATAAATCCAACAAATCAAACCAAGCATAAGGGACACTACTATTGAGGTCCAGATAATTTAAAGAGATTTGTTATTCACACCCCCCAAATTACTAAGTACACCCCCCACCTCTCTAAATACTAAGTACACCCCCCTCAATTTCCCATTACCCCCCCCTTCTCCCCCTCTCCAGCAACACACGCGCACACACACACAGACTCCTTCCCACCCCCACCCCTCCCTCCTTCCCCCACCCCTTCCTCCTCCCTCTTCTCCCCGTCTCCTGCAACACAAACACATACGAGACTCCTTCCCACCCCCACGGCCCCACCCCTCCCTCCTGCCCTCCTCCTTCCCCCACCCACACACACGCACCCCCCCCCTTCCTCCCTCTTCTCCCCGTCTCCTGCAACACACACACATACGGACTCCTTCCCACCCCCACGGCCCCACCCTCCCTCCTGCCCTCCTCCTTCCCCCCCCACACACACACGCACCTCTTCTCCCCTAACCTGCAACCCCCCAATTTCACACACACACACACACACACAAGCTTCATAAACTTCATTTTCTCCCCTCAAAAAAATTACAAAATCTTCATCCAACAAAATTCTCTTTATAAATACTCAAAAATTCACTGCCTCAGTGCATTAACAACAAATCAAAACCCACAAAGCCACACCCCAAAAAATTCTATTTTGATTTCAACCTCCTTTAAATTTGGCTTTAATGGTGTTCGGCAATCGTTGACCGAACACCTTTAGGGGTGTTCGGTACCCACAGAACAACCACCCCTAAAGATGTTCGGTCTGCCGAACATTTTAATGACATTTTTGTAATAATCGAATAAAGGACAAATATGTCAAATTTTATAATGGTATTTTTGTAATAATGGAAGGAGGTGTACTTAGTAATTTGGGGAGTGTGAATAGCGATTCTCTAATTTAAATCTAAGAGAGGAGACTTGTTCTAAATCCATAATGCGGAAAGAAAAAAAAGGGTTGGGGGAATGCAAGCCCTCCGATTGGATAAGTCATGCCTGCTGGCCATAATGCCACATTACGCATACTGTAGAAAGGAACAAGAAAGAAGGGGAATGGAGAATGCTAGCCCTCCAAGTGGATCAGCTATGCCCGTAAACCACAATGCCGCAATGTGCAAGCCTAGGGAGGAAGGGACCTCGATATTGAGAACCTTGTCTCCAACCATAGATCAGATGTAGTGAAATAGTTATGGAACTTCCTTCTGAACACCATTCCCTCCAAAGTGCTTAGATCAAATTTTTGCATGAAAAGGTTTTAACATGTCATCAATGTTAAGCCTACTATATACAGAGCCCAAACAAAACCTTAATCATAAAAGGAATCTTCACTTCCCAAATGAAAACCACCAGCAGAATGATTGACGGATTTATACGCCAAACGAGGCGAGGCATAAATGATCTAGACGGAGAAACCTGAAGAGTCTTGATTCTTAACCATCTATCAACCAAAATGATAGAAATTATGAGTTGAAACAACAAGGCCTACAAGATCAATTAACTCTATCATTATAGAAAAAGTGAAGATCCAAGGATATTATAACCTTCACAAATGACAAATTAGAAACAGGACCTTCATGTAGGTGAACAACCAAAAGGTTTTGGGATAGAGAATGGAAAAGGGAGCATTAATAAGCATAATATTTTCCCAAGAAAATAAAATCTAAAAGCCATCCACACCCAAGAAGCAAACATCCATAGCTTATTAGCTTGCATAGTCTTGCACGCCTTAAAAGGCTGTCTCCGACATTTGTGTTTTTTGCAGGCAACGTGGTGAGTCGCATGATCAACTCTTCTGCCTTGTTCTTAACCTGGAAGTTGTAGTGTGGGCTGTTTGGCATTTTGTAGGAGTCTTGACTTTCACCCACCACAATTACAATTATTATTGTTTCCTTGGACAGGGGCTTCGGCCAAGATAAAGATAAGAATACTTGATGGATATGTGGGGCGCTGCTGTGTTACGAAGCATTTCGAGAAAATGGAACACAAAGACTAGTCTTTGGGTCTATTGTTATTGAGAAATAGGGTGATTATTTGGCCTCTTTATGGCTCGGGGACGGTTGTAATTTCGAATTTATGAGAAATTTGGAAGGTTGTTTCGGGCTGATACTTTGCCTTACTTTTTTTCTTTGAGTTTTCCACTTTCTTCCACTGGCTCTTTAGTGGAGTTTTCGTCCATTTCATACATTTCATTTCTCTCTGATGTGCATAATTTCTGCTTTCATATAAAAGAAAAACAAAAATGTACATTGCCCCTATAAATATTGGAATAACCATGTCAAAGGTGAAGGTGTGGCCACCTCAGCAAGATCAGCACACCTAAGGGTATTGTAGTTTGGAGGAGACCATGTGAGATAGGAAGAAACTGTATTACATGGACTCCTCATTTATGCCAAAGTACAGTATGACATGGTTGTGTGTACATCAGTTTGACACCTACATTTAGTGTAGAATCTTAAAATTTTGGCAGGCAGGTCAGACACCCGGATCCGATCCTCGCGCCCAAGTCCATGTAACTTATGGAAGAAGACAAGAATTGGAAGAAGAGTTAACCCTAATTGGTTAGGCATGTGTGTATTTAATAAACTACTTAAGAGGAAAAAATAGTAGAATTTGATGGTTCCGGCGACTCCTATTCCCTGACACTTTTCCTCAAGCTGGAGCATATATATCATGCATACCCAGCTTGTTACAAACAATAAACCAACTTATTCCCACTCAAAGACTTTGTAAATACATCAGCAAGTTCTTCACTAGTATTGACATAACTCGTGGCAATAACCTTTTGGTGTAGCTTCTCACAAACAACGAGACACTAAACTTAAACAGATCAATATGTTTTGTGCATTTAGGAAATAATTGAACGAAGCGATATGGATACCAACCCAGTTATCACACCATAAGTTCATAGGCGTTGAACTACAGACTCCACCCTCATCAAATAGCTGGAGAGTACACACCAACAACTCACATGTGGTTGAGCCCAAATCTGCACTCAATCGCTAACAATTGGTTGCTTCTTACTTTTTCAGTAGGCTTCGTATACCAAGGACAGTATGCCTAGTCAACGGTGTGAACTCCTCATCTTCCTCAGAACAACTTCCCAAAGAATGGACCACCGAGGCAAGAACTCACTCACAACAGTCAAAGAAAATGCAGGAATAGGTATAATCACAGAAAGATAATTCAATTTTTCGACCAGCTTGCGATACCTATTCGGATGAGCAGATTCTTCACCAATCCCAGTAATAAGCTTCATATTCGGGCCCATATGAGTCTCTGCTGGTGTGGCCCCTACCATTGCAGTGTCCTTTTAACATGTCAAGAAACATACTTCCTTTGGATAGGAAGATCCCTGTGAAGAGCAACCTCCATACCCAAGCAGTACTTCAAGTGCCTTAAATCTATCCTGAAGAAAGGACTTGAGGCTTGAGAGCACAAATGCCCATACTCTCATTACTGGTCATCACAGTATAATCAACATAAACAACCAACAACCTGCTCTTGAACTAGACAAACGATTGAACACCAAATGATTACTGTTGCACCAGACAAGGTCAAACTCCATCACGGACTCACTAAATCTCTCAAAAGAAGCACTTGGAGGCTGTTTCAACTATCAACCCACTCAACGACTCTTTCAAACTAACCATTCTCAACTCCACTGAACAACAAACCCAGAGGATTCTCCATGTACACTTCTTCCTCGAGGTCAACAAAGCATTCTTCACATCATGTTTATGAGGGGCCAACGATTTGAAGCAACAAGAGATAAGCAACCAAATAAAAACATCCTTAGCAACTGAACAAAAAAGTACGATTTGACAAGTCCGGCTTTAAGATGAGCTAAATAACCATTTTGATAGTAAATAGACCCAATAGCGCTCCGCAAACAAGGAAACAAAATCCCAGATCTTATTAAGCTCAAGAACTATACCCTCTATATAACCAACAGAACTAACCGAGAGCTGCACACAACATGTGTTCAGAAACTTACTTTCAGAACTCAATATCTCATACCAATATGGGGCCTGGGGCCAGTTGACTGTTGTAAACAAACCCTTAATTTTATGGTGAAATCACACACCACAGATACGAAAATTTAGGTTGCATATTAAAACTTGCACAAATTATATTTAAGTCTATATATTATGGTAATCAACTTTGGCTACTCAAGATCAACACCAACAGAGAGTAACAGTACAATCTTTTAACCTGATCCTTACAGCTTGAATTTGGCCTAGATATCACAACTTTGGACCCACTTGTATATTTCAACCACTCAACTCCCAAGGAAAAGTAGCCACAGTTACATTCATTCAGAACAAACAACTAGATTTACAAGAAACAAGTTCATACTTTTCAGGTAGAAGATACAAAAAATGTCGTAAAATTTCAATATAATTTGTTTACTCTTCTACGATGAATGTCATAGAATTTTAACATACTTGGTTAGTGTGCCCTCCCTGCAATGCCCTGTGAGGCTCAATTGAGTAAGCGCATACTTGGTAAAATATTATGGCATTAACATCCAAGTCCATTTGGCGTTAGATTAACCCTGTTAGTAAATGTTCGAAAGAAGCACTTCTCAAATAAAGAGGAGCAATCAATATGCCCTCATAAAAGAGTTAACACTAGAAGACAAACAGCATGATAGATCAAAAGAACCTTTTTGTTAACATGTTTCTTGTCGGTTACAGCATGCAAGTTGATATTGCAGAGCTACTAATGCCAGTAAAAAGCCTCTTTTCTTTTTAATAGAAAATAACCAAAACAAATAGCCAACATGGAAAAAGGAAAATGAAAAGACAACAGAAACAGGAGAAGAGAGAACATGGAAGAACAGAAAAATCAGTTATGAGCAGCTTTACAGTGCCTGTCCCAGCTCAACCCTCAGAAGGCAGATGCCCACAGCCAGGTGAGGAAATTAGTCCGTCTGTTACTGTGGATTTTATTAATAATCACAATAATAAAAAGGGTGATCACCTTCCAAAGACAGTGGATTACCAGAGCCATTTCACACACAGAAAGAAAAAGAATGATTGTAACCACAGTAGCTCTCCAATCCCTTAAATGATCCGGCAAAACTAAGCCGCAAAAAGCCCCCAAAGCTTTGCTCTGACACACACACACACAAACACAAAAACCCGATCTGAGAGTAAATTCAAGAAGAACTGCTTATCAGTGTAGTCTCTAATATTTGGTCCCCTCCAGATGCACCAAAGAAATAAAGAGCTGTTATCATCCCACAACTCCCAAGAATCTCAATGTTTTCCATGCCCAAAACCTCTCAATAATTTGACAATAAAATCATTCACATTTAAGAACGATAATCCACGGCTTATTACCAAGCAAGAACAGTTGTCCAACAGACCCAGGCAATATTTAATAAAGAAAGAGATGGTCATTAGTATTGAGCTCACAAAAAAAAAAGGGACCAAACAGAGGCTTAAATACTGTAAGGAAACTCTGAGCTTTCCAAAGAGAATTGTCAATGGAGAAGGCAAAGGATTAGGAGAATGAACAAGAAACCAAACAAGGGAACCACAAGATAAAGAGCCCAACCCAATGAGAGCCCACAATAGCAATCCAACAATGTGCCAACAGGACGAGCCCAAAAGAAAGATTAAAGACAACTCTTCAGATTCTATCATTGGGATTTACGCAATAAATAAATCCAAAGAAGGGTGTCTCCTTCCGACCCAATGTATTTATATATTACATGAAGATGACAACAGAAAAGACATTAAACATAGTTAAAAGAGACCTCCAACCTCATACCCTTCCAATAACATGAGACATTGGGATTACTGTACAAAGTTAACGACATCCTCATCGAAGAGGCTTTATACTCGAAAGAAAGGTAAACTTAAGAAGGTGGAGTATTACTCTGTATTTGATATATGTACTACTCCCTCCGTCCCAAAATGAGTGCCCATTGCTAAAATTTTCTTGTCCCAAAATGAGTACCCATTTTTGTATAAATTCACTAAATTCACATTTGACACCTATCATTTTCTAGTGTGGACTTGCAATATTATATGTGGACACTAAGGGCATTATTGTATATGTGCTACTAAAATAGCCCAAAAGCCAACTTCCTTAATTTTAATGAAAAACTAAAAATGAGGAATCATTTTGGGACCGAGGGGGTACTTACTACTTTACTGGGCCTTCAAGAAACAAAACATCAGTCTTACTGCTCTGTGCATTTTACTTAGATTGTACAGGATGATGTTGCTTTCCGGACAGATACTCACATTCAAAGGGGAAGTAACTGCCCAATCACAAAGTAATACATGCAAATTCATTCAAACTAAATCTTTTTCATTTTTCTTGGTTTTGATCAATCAGATATGCATGAAGAAATATCAACTCAGATGACAATGGAAGTAAAAGTTTACCAAAGATGTTTGCTAGTCGAGATCTTCTTCTCTAGCCTGACCATGGCCTGTGTTGGAGTCTCCAGAATTATTGTTTCCTGCCCCACTGTTGCTTGTCTCAGCAGGTGAGCCAGAACCCCCAAATAACCACGGAATGTTTATCCTAAACCTCCTTTCCATGGTCCGGGGGGTCTGAGGATTCTCCTGAGAAGTGCTACCAGAAGCAGCCTGCGATGCAAACCCAGAGATTGGGTTAGCAGCAGCTCCGCCCCGAGATCTATTCTCATAATCGGGATCATCTGTGGGTAACTCATACCGACAAACAGGACATGAGTTGTGGAGCTCCAACCAAGGGATAATGCAATCATTGTGGTACATGTGTTTACAAGGCATCTGCTTAGCTTCTTCACCGAGTTGAAAGCTGTCTTTACAAACAGCACAATCAGAATAATCGGAATCCAACAACTCTTTTGTGATCTTAATGTTGGGAAGGGCTAGGACGGCCGACTTGGAAGCAGGGGGTGTACCATAGCGGTTGGGATCGTTCTCAGCGAGCTGCTGGATCAGTTGTTCCAATCCAGGACCGATGAAGTAATCGCCTAGATTAGCAGGGAGCCGAAATCCCCCCGACGGATCGTTGTCTGCATTGTTCTCAATGACAAACTGGATATTGGCGCCCCCAGCTCGGAGGGTGTTGATATAATTCTGAAGGAATGCAAACGGATTGAATTCGCCAGGATTTTGAAAGGATCCAGATCGGGAGATCAGGGGACCACCTAAGAGAGCAGCAGCAGATAGATCCGCGGGATTCTGAAGATCGCCACCGCCGACGCTAAGACCGCGGGTGGTCGAGAACATGAGCGGAAAGCCACCGAATCCTTGAGAGAAGGAAGGAAAACCAGAGGGATCGTCGGAGGAGAAGGCGAGGAAAGGATTGGGATTGAGGATGGGACTGGGGCTAGGGTTAGGGTTTTCATATTCTTCGAGGAAACCACCGCCGCAGTTGGGGCATTGGAGTTCGGAGGTAGGTAAAGGTCTTAACGAGACCGTACGGTTGCATTGGTAACAGAAGTATAGCTGGGGAGCGGAGGCGCCGCCGCCGTCGTCAACGTCGGAGACTGCATCTGACATGGTTAAAGGGATGGATGAATGAATGAGTGGGATTATTCGCAACCAACCAAGGAGGGAAAACGACGCCAGAAATTCTTTGGGGCTTTGGCCCGTTCGGTTTGTGAAATTCGTGAGAGAAAGTTGGGAATGGCGCGTAGATAAATAAATAACCGGTTTTTACTCGCTGCTGATGTAAATAATAGTCGCGTGAAAGTCAAATGATCGGTCAATATCTTTCCCCAAATTCTTTGTTCGACATCTAATCCAAATGCACATGCACAGCCACCAAAATGTTTCACTCGAAAATTTACAAAAGTTGATTTTTAAAACATTTTGATTGCCATGAGATTCTGCTCTACAAGTCTCACTTTGGCCCGGGATCGAATCATATTGGGAAGTCTTTGAAGTTTTAGGGTAGATTTAATATCAAAATATATAAATATATTTTGATTGCCATGCACATAGCTTAAATGTCACTTCTAATATTAAAAGTTTACGTTATGACATGATATATACATATATATACTTCCTCCGTCTCAAACTAGTTGTTATTTTAGTAAAAAAAAATTGTTCCAAAATAATTATAAGATTTTAAGAAATATTTAGTCATATTCTTTCCAAACTATCCTTATTTACCACTAACAAATTAAATATTTTGTTTTCAAGAAACATTGAAAATATAAATAATTTCTTTAAAAAAAAAAACAACCAAAAGTCCTCTCGAATATCCACAACACACTAAAAATAAAAAGGAAAGAAAGTAAGAAAACGAACATGCATTTCGGAGTAAGTTTGGCTCCGTTCTAAAATTTAAGCAAAATCCGAAATTTTGATTTTGGCTCCTAAATTTTTAGATTTTTTTGTTCTTATTGGATTTTGTATTTTGGTGGGAAGAATATAAAGAGACTCATCAAAGTGAAAACACAAAGTGAATTGTTAAAACACACGTTTTTTGAGAGAAAGTAGTACTCCCTCCGTCCCTAAATTATTGTCTGGGTTAACCCGGCACACGGATTAAAAAAACTCAATTAACTTGATTATTAATATTGGAATAGTATTGAAATAGTGTGTTGTTTCCTTTAATGCCCATGTGTATGTGGCCCATAATTAAAGTAGAATGAAAAAGTAAGGGTAAAATAGTAAAAGTGATGTTCTAAAAAAGAAAGTTTCAAACAAGACAATTATTTAGGGACGGACGAAAAAGGAAAGGAAGACAGTAATTTAGGGACAGGGGGAGTATGAGTTAAGAGGAAAGAGAAAATTAATTGTCAGTACAATGATTGAATTTAAATAAGGGTAGATTAGTCTTTTTATTAGTTTTCTTAATTTGTTTGACCTGGCACACGGATTAAGAAATAACAATTGATTTAATTATTAATATTGGTATAATGTGTAGTTTCTTTTAATGTCCATGTTCATGTGGCCCGTAAATAAAGTAGGAAGAAAAAGTAAAGGTAAAATTGTAAAAGTGATGTTCTAAAAAGAAATGTTTCAAATAAGACAATTATTTAGAAATAGACAAAAAAGGAAAGGAAGACAATAATATAGGGATGGAAGGAGTATATATTACAGGTGAAATTAGTAAACTAGTAGTATAAAAATGGACACTCAACGATTGGACTGTCTAATCGTACAGGTAACACGTCTAGTGTCAACTCTCTACCATAGCGTGGATCACCTTAAAAAGAGCAGAAAAGTCGTGCCTCATTCTAACGCAACGTTCAAAAGTTGTGTAATTTTTTTTTGTTTCATTTTGTGTGATCGAGTAGGCCCCACAAGTCGAGGTTCTGTCCCATCCCTCAGTGGGAATTCATGTCGCACTGCAGATGGAACTCTGTGTTGGAGAACATATGGTGTTGGGTGCTCGTGACGACGTGACCAATGTATCCATAGCATTTGATGTGAACTTGACCAAGATCGATTCGAAAAAGTTCCAACACAAACAAAATAATCATGAAAATTCAGAAACGACGAAAGGAAATGGATAGAATGAGTCTCCCTCGACCTGCTAATCGCAATGATTAGGAACCTCGGGGTGCAATCAAAACTCGTTAGACGCAATTGTCTAAGAACCCCGATCATGGAACGCCACAAGCCTTCGACTCTCAAGCTTGATAAGTTCAAGGTTTTAGAGATCCTCTCTCAAGAAATCTCACAATACTGACAATTCTCTCATAATATGTGAAATGAAGTAATCTTCAATTAACTTTGATCCATGATCATTACAATTGAAGGAGCACTTGGGTTTATATAGTGCTCAATACAAGAAAAGATAATACCCTAATAAATGTGTTCATATTTCAAATACAATGTAAGAAATATGAAAAGGAAAAAGGGGGGAATGGGCTGAACTAGGGAGTGTTCACACTAGTTAGAAGAATCTAGAGCCAAAATTCAGTATTCTCGTCAATTCTGACTAGCCTTTTGTATTTTGAGCTTAACTTCGTCTAGAAACATTGAAATTGAGATCCGTTTGATAGGTTGAAAACTAGACTTTCAGGGCTTTCCAACCATATATTATACACTAATTTTTGTGCTCAAGAACATTCTGGTTAGTTTATCGAAGTTGACAAAATTTTTTGACTTGTAGCAGTTTATTTATTTATTGTGTTTTCTCCATTTATGCCCAATGGGTTACGATCACGAGCATCTTGTCCAAAGCCTTCTCTTCAATTGATAATTTTGGATTGGGCCTTGATTTGAAGCCCTAGATATCGGGTCACGATTTTCATCAGCATTAAAAGAATGCGTTCGAGTTGGTGAAAGAGTTTATGTTAGGAACAAGTATATTTTTTTTACAAGAACACTTATTTAAGGTAAGAGATGGTGTAGATTTGTTATTTTTGGTTAAAATTTTGGTTAATTCGAAATATTAAGAATGTTTACGAGTCGATTTGAGCTCCAAAAGTTTAAGTTTGAGTTAGCGAAACAATTGTCGAGCTCAAGCTTATGTTTAGGGTCCATAGATCAAGCTTATGTTGAGGGTCTTGCATCTACCGAACCACTACATTGTTACATATTCAATGAATGACACAAATTTATTTTGATATTGTTGACAAAGATATGAGAGAGATTGTTAGGAATAATGTACCATATGTTCCTACGACTGCAACTAGTGATGGTTCCTAAGTAAAGAAAGAAATAAAGATTGGAGTACTACTGAAGAAAATAAGATGGTGCAACTAGACACACAAATAGTAGAATACATCATATTCAAAGCTCTTATCAGTTATCATAACCATGAACAAGGTTCAGAATGTGAAGGCAGCAAAGAAAGCTTGGAATTAGGGGTGTAAGCCCGAACTGCAGAACCGCAGAATCAAATCGAACCGAATCGCCTAGTTCGGTTTGGTTTTGGTTTGAAATTCTATAAACCGAGTGGTTCGGTTTGCGATTTTTGGTGCCAAACCGAACCAAACCACCACCACTTAATATATATTATTTATTTATATATATATATATATTATTTAGTAATTGAAAATCCTACCTTTTTTGGCATTCCAGTATTCCACTTTCTTGTTATATCATGATAGCTTATTGTGTAGCCTGAAAGTTTGGAAGTGACTCTCATAAGTGCCACCTGCTTTCAAGCAAAATGGAAGTTTGGAAGACTTCTTCCTTTTTTTTAAAAAAAATTCTTAATTGCTATTTGGACTTTGGAGTGAATTTAACAAGAATTTTTTTGTTGTTTGCCTACATTTTGATTGAATTATTGTAATTTTAAAGGTAATTTTTAGACTTTTAATTGTTTAGTTTGTGTTAAAAGTATTTTTTTGAATATTTAAATAATTAAACCACGGAACCGAACCAAACCAATCGGTTCAGTTTGAAGTTTGTGACGATTTGGTTCGGTTTGAAAAATATTGAATTGTTTGGGGGTGGTTCGGTTTGCAGTTTTGACTCAAACCGAACCACTTATATCCCTACTTGGAATAACTTGATGTACTACTCTCTGTTCTAACCAAAGAGTGTACTTTTTGACTTTTTTGGATCAACTTAATTAAAATTTGATTGACGGTTTACATAAATTTATTTATTTTTATAAAATCGTAAAAGTTGTAATCTATGGTTGATGATACACAAAATGTTGCGGACAAGAACTCTCTTGGATTCTCTTGATTGTAGGGATATATGGACTTTAACTAAGTACCTGAAAGAGACAAAAACAAACACTAGGGTGAATGCAGGGGCTTGCCCTGCTAAAACACTCCGGTGTGAGAGTAAGAACTTGCTTCTCAATTTGACAGGGTTTTAGCTTGTGAATAGTGAACGTACCTTTGGCCAAGGGCTTGCTTGGCTTTTATAGCGAAATGGAGTGATTAGAGGGCTAATTTTGGGGGATGTCAATCCCTATAATTGGGGAAAAGTAATAGCGAACAAGATAGGGGGTAAATCCCTAAATTCCAGCCGGAGATCTCGAACACGATCAGTCAACCCCGAAATTCTCGTCGGTTACGGGTGACACTGATAATTTTCTCTTCTTATGCTCGGTGTTCAGCGCATGCTCGCCAAACCATGTGTGCTCGCTAGGATCGGGTTCATGCCCGGATATATCCTGATCGGCTACCCCGGACAGCATTACAAACTCGTGTCATCAATAGTATTTTTTAAGTTTTTAGTGAATGTGATTTTATTTCTGAAGACATAATTAAAATATATTAAATTTTGATCTGATTTAATTTCATGTTGTCTTTTAAAAAAACAAAGTAAACTCTTTGGTGGAAGTATTATACAACCAAATAGAAGCAAATTTTGAATAAAAGTACGAGCGGAAGGTAAACTTAAGGCTATACAAAAAAATATGAAAAATAAAAAATAAAAAATAAAAACAACCAAACTGCAGCTGCATTTTTACCTTAGAAAAATAGATGATCAATGGATTCCAAATGAAGGGAGCGTATAACATCAAAATTTAAAGTCAATCTAGTACAAGCTCTTTGGACATTTCTACCAAGGGAACAACATTCATCAATATCCATGCCTAATTACATGTTTACCCTACTAACTTTGACCTCTTTTCTATGTGGCCCTAATTGTTTCAATTTTTATCCCGCCCTAATAACTTCATATTTATTTTGAAGAGGTTATTTCGGGGTTAAGTCTACCAAATTCCATCCAAAAAGTGGCATGTGCTTGACACGTGCTATATTTTGAAGAATATAATTATCAAACCACCATGCATAATCATTTTAGGATGCAAGTGAAGCATGTGTGATGCACATGATCTCATTCCCTCTCATTTAAGACGCCCATCAACCTGTGTGTGTTTCATTAAGGCAAAGAGAAAAAAAGTTGTGGCAGGCAGACGAAAATTGAAGATGGTGTTGTGCTTCTGTGGTATTTCGACTGAAATCAAATTCATAAAAGTGATTTGAAAGTAGGGTCGCAGGGGAAGAGCTTGCTCGTAATAGATGAGAAGATTGAGAGTCGCAGAGTTTTGGAATCGGTGAGAAAGTCGATTTTTAAGGTCCCATTGTTTCGAGGCTACAACAATAAAACTACTATAAGAACAGGTTCAAATTTTAACGAACTGAGGCTCAAGAACGTATCCAATGTCATATCCACTTGGAATTTGGCTCGAACGCTTTAGATCTAATGGGTTTCCATGCCATATTTCCAATTTTCACTTGGTGGGTTTGCTTAAAAATTAAATTTCTAGGTTTGTTTTGAAATTTTAATTTTATTAGAATTTGCAAGTGGGATGCAAGATTAGTTGTGTAATGTGTATTTGGGGGTAAAATTAGGACAAAATTAGAGAGACAAATAAATTAGAGTTTGACGAAGCGAGAGTGATCAATCATTTTAATGGACTTGATGATAAAGAAGGCTTGCAATTGGTGCCTAAGTATGGTACATTATATATTTCTTTTTGATCATATATATCATAAAAAGTGAATACATTATTGGTCCCTCTATTTATCAAAACAACTCCAAAACCCCTAAACCAAGCTATTAGGGCTTGTTTGATTTGGTTTTTTGTGATGTGTTTATGACTTACTCCCTCCGTCCCGGATAAATGTTCCTACTTTCTATTTTGGGATGTCCCAATTAATGTTCATAAAGACTTTTAATTTACCTATTTTCTACCATTCTTCCTAATATACCCTTAAAGCTTCATTTAATATAACACATTCCAAGGAAACTCAATTATTTAAAATTGTTGAACTCAATTGAACACATTTTACAACACATAATTAATTATGTTTCTTAATTCATGTGTTTTATCTACTAGGAACATTTATCAGGGATGGAGGGAGTATGACTTATCATAAGTTATTTTTAAAGTGTTTGATTTGACTTATGTGATGATAAGTTATAAATCATGTAAAAGACATTTAAAATACATTTAAGTTGTAAGCACTAGGCCTTGTGCTTATTTATATTTTTCAAAAAACATGAAACCTCTATTTTTTAATGAAATTTTCTATATTCCAAGTTTTATTTGCAAATATATATATATATATATATATATATATATTTGTCATTTCTTCCATGTACAAGGTTACCTTTATTTACACTAACTTAAGACAACTCATAAAAAACTTCGAAACAACTAAATCAAACAACATTATTTCATTAGTCCATCATTCATAAGTCATCGAATACAAATTTCAGCTAAATTAAGCATGCCCTAAGTCGTAAAGCCAAACCCCCAATATTGGAAAGAGTGGGCCTATTAACACCCCCACTTCTTAATACACCGCCCCCTAAATTTTGAACCTCCCTAAATACTAAATATACCCCTTAATTTCTCCATTTTACCCCTCTTAATACACACACTTATTCCCTCTCCACCACCTCCAAACGCCGAAACCTTTTCTCCGTATCATGCTCCTCCCTCCACCACCACGAATCCCATCAAAACCCATAACACACCACCACCACTCTACCCAATAAAGACCAAATTCTTCGGAAACACAATGCCAAATCCACCGTTCTTCTCCATCACCTCTCCCTCCAACAAAACCCAAAATCTGAAAACGAAGAAAAAGCTCTTGCAATTATTCATGGAAAGAAACACGAACTCTTCAATTTCGAGTCTGTATCTACGCCTAATCCCCAAGCAATATCGACGTGATGACTTCTTTACCTCGTCATCAAAATCGCCAAGGGTTGGTGTTGTTCGGCTCTGATTGGCTGACATCACATGAATGTTCGGTTAGCCCTAACCGAACATTTTTGTGATGTTCGGCCAACTATAGTCGAATAATACCAACCCAAAAAAATTTCAATCCAACTTGAGGGCAAAAATGTCTTTTTAAATGATATCATTTTTGTAATTAAAAAAAGGGATGTAATCATCTTGTTTTTACTACGTGACATGCTTAAATAAGAATACGTCTTTCGTATGTGGCAAAAAATTTAAAAGATAGAGAGTCATCTTTCTAAACATATGCAAGACTCTTTTTAAGACATTCTTTCAGATGTAACAATTTTTTTATAATTAATTACAAAAACAAAAAATAAAAATTACTCCTTACCGTAACTGATTGTTACGGTGAAAAATAAAAAAAAACTGACGATAAATGACCTGCATGGAAAGATGTCTTTACTCTCTAGAAGTAGGATCACGTATAGGATGTCTTCTAATTGAACGACACATTATATGTACCTCAGCATAAGGATTTTTCATTGGAGAATTTTTTTTTTCTTGAGAAAATCTATCTTTCCTACTTGTTTAACATTTTTTTCTAGATAGATGATTGGATTATAACTCTAATAGTTACACTATTAGAAATGTTCTGAGGGTGGTCCAAATAACTCACTAGAAAAAGCCTTGGAAAGAATGATTTCCATCCAAAATTTATATAAAACATGATGACATTGGATGGGAATAATTGTCCTAGTTATAAGGAGGATGAGGTTAAAAAATTGGGAATGGGTTGGGGTAGGAGCGGAATTGTAGGAGGCCAACTTTAACAATCATCTTCACCTTCCTTTGAATATGTTGAGCCATAAGAATCCATCCCCATTCCTATCCCCGTCGTACTTCGCCCGCCGGAAAACTGAGAGACAGAGACGAGTCAGGGATCCCCCACAATCTCCCGCCCCCTCTGTTTCTCTCTCTCTCTCTCTGGTGGCAACCTGATTGTTAGTTTTTCTCAGCAAAAACACACAGAGATGAATGAGAAGGCCTCCATCTCTAAGGAGCTTAATGCCAAACATACCAAGGTAAGGTACCCCACCCTAATCCTAGAAGGAACTCTAATTTTACCTTTTAATTTCTAATCATGAATTTTGAATCCGTTATTCATCCCATCAATTTGCTGATTGGACTTGTTTTTGGTTTTGGTAAATAATTCACTCCCTCGTCCCTTTTTAAGGGGGACCCAATTCTTGTATTATAGGGTTGTCCCATTTTTGAGACTTCGTATATCGAAAATTAAGCTTACAACTTTTATGATATTGTACCTTTTAACCGGGGGCGGGTCCAGGATTTTAGTATCACGTGTGCTTGGAATTTAAGAAATATTGTAAATTGTAAAGATAACGATTAAAGAGTTAAATTAAATGTTAACATTTTGGGACTAAAATGTGTAAAAAAAATAAAGATCTCAAAATAGTTGCTACAAATTCAGCATGCAAATATATTACATTTTTTTTCATATAATCAATCTATCAAAGCCTAGAAACTTAAAGAGTTAAACTACAAGAGTTAGAAAGTATGCCGAGTGAAGGAGAGCTTAGACATGTAAATGTTTGTTGTTTCTTTTGGTAATTTGGTGGGAGATAAGAGATGGCACCGAGGGAGAGAGGGATTTTGGATGAGTACTATAGGATTTTTTGGAGACTTGATAATTGATAGAGAGAGGGTGGGTGAAGAGTGGAGTGAGCGAGGGAGTTGGTGTGTGAGTTTGAGTTATATATATATATATATATATATATATATATATATATATATATACTACATATTTTTGCAAATTTTAAGGTGGGCTTGAGCCCCCCTCGGACACCCTTTAGATCCGCCCATGCTTTTAACCTCATTAAGAAGGTCAAAAAGTTCAAAGTTGAAAAGTACCCATAGAGTTGAGTTTGTTATAATTTCGAAAATGTCTGAACAAACCCCAAAATGCCTAAGTTGGTAACATTTAAAGGGTTATATTGATTGTAGACATAATTTTCGAAAGTTGACTCATTAAATAAATATCCTAACATAGAATAGTGAAATCTTCATGTAGTATTAAATAAGGTCGAATATTAAATAGTTGGGCCTTCCACATTTAAATGTATTTGGTACATAGACATAGCTCGGGGTTTATAGAGTGAACCAATGTAAAAATGAAGGAGAAAAGAGATATACGACGAATGAGAACGCCTAAACACACAAGACAATAATTTTCAACATGGTTCACTCTAGAAACCCTTAGCTATGTCTATGTACCAAAGTTAACACAAATCCACTATAAACATGCATGGAAGAATTACTAAAACTTAGGGTTCCACTAAGTATTCTAGCTAAATAATAGGCTAAGACTTAGAAGGACTCACATACTTTCACTATGAATACAAGAAATCTTTCTCACAAACTACCTCAAAAAGATTATGATGATCCACTCTCATATTCTCACCAAATAACAGGACAAGCATCATCACCTGATTAAATATGCAAGGTCAACGTCAAGGGTCTATCAAATCCAATAATTTTGGACAAATGGTCCGTCGCCATAAATAATGCTCGTGGATACTGGGATAGTTCTAAACTCCCACCTGCAGCAAGTTCCTTTTGCTACAACATTTTGGCTCCAAATTCACTAGATGTAGATGAATTACTATTACTACCTTTGAGCCATGTATTTGCCATATAATAACTTGTTGTATATGTGTGAATACTGTAAGCGTGACATACTCATCTTTTGTACATAAATAGGAATATATGTCAGAGTTTCGTTTATAGAGGCGTCAATTGTGATCATTTTGGGTTCGATTCTCCATACATGATTTTGTGTCTTGATTTGTGGTTTAGGACTTTCTTTCTCTCTTACTTTTTCTTTAATCATTACCAAAATAAAAAAAAAAGAAAAACCCAAAACCAAGTCACTAAATCGTGAAGCTAAATGCACACCCTGTGTTTTATCAGAATTAGAGTTCAGAACTCGAACGCTGGTTATCTTATTAGTTGTTTACATTAATGATATTGCTATTACCCGTAGCGACAATGCTATCTCTAGTCTTTAGTACTTTCTTCAGGCTCATTTTTAAATAAAAGATTTGGGTGTGCTAAAGTTCTCGTGTATTGGGATTGCTATGTGTAAGAAGGAAATATATATATATATATATATATATATATTTTTTTTTGTGCGAAAGAGGGTATATTTCTGTACCAAAGGAAGTATATCCTTGTTGGGCGGTTTTACCGTGTGATGCACTGAAAACTGCAAGCTACTTGAAGAGCCCAGGTGATGTAGGAGATTGGTTGGTAAATTGAACTTCCTTACACAGGATGAAGTCAGTGACCTGATATTGTTTGTCGTGTTAGTGTGGTAATTCTGTTCATGTTTTCTCCAAAAACTACTCACTTGGATGTTTTGGAACGGATATAGTGTTATCTCAAACGATTTTCAGGGTGTGGCATTCTATATAGTAATCACAGTCCTTCTAGGGTAGAGGGTTTCTCAGAAGTAGATTTTGGGCGGGTCCTAAATTGATAGAAGGTCAATTACGAGGTATTGTGTCTTTGTTAGAGGTAACCTGGTTTCTTGGAGGTGTGAGAAACTGATGTGAACTCGACCAACTCGAAGAAGTTACAACACGAACCGAAGACACATGACAACGCAGCAATGACGGAAAGAAAAAGATAGGTTGAGTCTCCCTTGACCCACTATTTGCAATTGAATAGGAACCTCGGGGTGCAATCGAGACCCAATAGACGCAATTGTCTATGAACCACGATTACGGAACACCACAAACCCGCGAATCTCGAGTTTGATAAGTTTAAGGTTGAATTCTCTCTCAAGAAACTCGGATAACTCACAATTCTCTCAGAATTTGTGAAATGAATATACTTTGATTCAATCTTGTATAATCTTGTGTACCAATTACAATGATGATCATACCTTTTTATGGGCTTATAAAGACTCTCAAAGACTCACAAAACACATAAAAAAACGTGCTCCTAGCAAACCCCATAGGTTTTTGGTGAAAACAAGGCTGAATGGTTAAAGAAAATCGCACAAATTCTGAAGCATCTTTAGGCGCGGCCGCTCCTGTCAAATGACGCGAGGTTGTGAAGGTTTAAATACACTATGCTGAGGTTGGCGCGAGCCATGGCGCGGCCGCTCCATGATCAGTCTCTTGAATTGTTGATTTGTTTGGTATTCTTGCGAGTTGTTCAGATTTTATGCCTTTTGTTGACCCTTTAACATGTAAATGGGCCTTCTTTCTTGGTCTTGAACATCCTTGATTGTTATTTTGGGTCCAAAGAGGCCTTGAACATTCTTTATTGTTGTTTTGGGTCTAAAGACACACAGAAATGCATATGGACTTTTCTTTGGGTCGTCCTCGAATGATTGGTCCTCATCTATCATCAATAAGTTGTTTGACTTGGGCTTCGATCCTTGGAGCGATCCTAGGTTCTCATCAGAAACAAAATGTGGTGTCTAGATAGAGCGATGACACAAGCTACCCTTGAACTTATGTGGACACATTGAGATTGATCTTGGTATTTTGATTGCCTATATGGTTGTAGTGTGATAAGCAAGCTAGTGTCATACCGCGTCGAATTCGATTTGTCATGAGAGAAAAAACTCACAAAGATTTTATTGAAATGATGCAAGGTCTAAGAAATTTTTGTACCTTTTGCAATGCTAAAGTTGTGTAACTATTTCTTCAGTTATAACTAATTTGATTGAAATTTGTTGTTGGGATTTTCTAATTTTCCCTCAATCTCTCCAGGGGGTTTGGCCTAACAAGGATGCCCTAAATGTTGTCTGTCAAACATGACTGAATTCCAACAACTAAAACCCACACAAAATATGCAGTTCCATAGAGTTAAGTGATCATGCACCATAAAATTCCTAGAGTGCCCTTCATAAAAGGATGAATCATCCATGGCAAGCAATTATCAATCAATTATCTGATTTCATTCTTCCTTTAATGAAGCATGGCCATCACGAGCAAGCCATAATTGTGGCTGTTCAACGTGACTGAAGTGTCATGAATGACAAGATTATTCCTGAATGAAATCCTGACAACAGTTATTCACAACTTTTAGTTTGAGAAAATATGCTCCTTCTAGATACTGGGATTGCTCACGGAAAACAACAAAAAAGTAGCTTTACTTGAAGCAAATAGAAGCCAAGAATGCCAAATATGCAGTTTTATAACCTTCATAACAAACTAACTAAAAAATGTCGCCAAAGCTATTAAATCATGTTAGAGTTAATTGAGCCGTGTGTGAGAATATGAAGCATTATATTGTCTCACTCACATGCTCCCCTTTCCGTTGGCATCACTTGAAACCATTTACTCCTTCAAAGCAAGTGCATTTCTCCTCAATCTTATTGTTTCAAAGCTAATTATCTGTACACATTGTGATTGGTATGCGAGAGACCTCATCTTGTGCCTATCATTGGCTTTGGATAGAATTAGATAATAATAAGTGAGCATCTATCAGAATTTGTGGGAGCCCCCATATTTGCATAGTCGTAATATCTCATAATGTTTTTAATCTTTTTGCAGATATTGGAGGGTCTTCTTAAGCAGCCAGAGAACAGGGAATGTGCCGATTGTCACAGCAAGTATGCTTCTAACACATTTGTGATGTACTTCGCTTCTAACACATTTGTGATGTACTTCGCTTCTAACACATTTGTGATGTACTTCTTGATGTACCATAGTACCTAATGTGTCATTTGCATTAGGGAGGTATTGGTGACTCTTACAGTTTTTCTGTATGTTACTTTAAATGCAGATACACCACTATAGTATTGCTTTCTTTGGGCTTCTCACAAGTCATAAGAACTGCCCTCATTCTCTTTTACAGTATTAGTGTATTACGTTGTAATATTAACCACAAATCATTTCTAGACTAATATTTATTGAAAACTTATTTGTTGTGGCTGCATGAAACTTTTATGCTTCAAAACTGCTGTTCTTCTCTGGCAAATTATACCTTTGCTTTGGAAAATTCATCCACAATCTATTTCTTCTAGTCTACTCATGAGAGAAAAGTATAATGCTTTAGGTTCTTGCCGTCTGAAGTTTCCATTTTCGAGTCGATGGTGTTGAGCTGGAACATAGATGTCAAGCATGTCCAGTTCTTGGTACAGACAAAATTAATCCTTGGGCCACTCAAAGCTGTTGTAAGTGTCAACCAATTGGTCTCTGTTGTAACATGACCAGCAAAGAGAAGTAGAGAGATGAACCTGCCAAAATTTTAGAATGAGATGACAATAAATCTTGATGTATTTGTTCTCATGATAAATTTGATTCAATGGAAATATGAATAGCAGCTTCATACATTCATATTCAACTAGCACGACCAATCTCAGTAACATATATCTGGATTGTCCCATTGTCTATATTCTAGTTATGCATAGGAGTCAGATTGTCCCATTGTCTAATTATGCAAACGATCCAGAAGCTGCATTATTCTCTTACTACTACAAGACATCAAGTTACCAATAACAAAGACACAGTACCTCATAATTTAGTTAGTCTGTAACTTTAATGATCTCATGTTTTCTGGTTTTCCTTTGACCATACCACACAGTTTCTGTTTCAAAGTTGTCTTAGCTCAATGTTTGATTAAAATTGTCTTATCACGCAGCCAAATGGAGACAAATTAATGTAGCTAGATAGTGCTATTATTCTGATTGCGAGTAAGGCAAGGGTCAGGTTTTATACTTCTTTTTTGCCAGACATGTTTACTCAGTTTTTACACCATTAGTTTTATTCCTTGATGGTAGTTCCATATTTCCTTGTTAACTCCTTTCTTTTGGTTTGCAGTAAGTTCGTATCGAATTTTACTGATTTGCTAGTTTGCTTATTCATATTAAATCTTGCTTAAATACTGGGTCCTTTTTTAATATTTCAGGGCTCCACGATGGGCAAGTGTGAACCTTGGCATATTCATTTGCATGCAATGTTCAGGAATACATCGGAGTCTTGGAGTACATATCTCAAAGGTTTCTATTTTTCACGTCTTTGTCCTACTATACATTTTTGCACTCTTCTATTTGATTTTGTGGTCATTCTCAAAGGTTACTTCCAAACAAATCTATGGGGATTCCACACTGTTGAGTTTTGTGACTTTATTTATTCATGGAGCGGTGGAGGAAATTCTGTTCAAAATCTAAGATAATTTGACGGCCTCAATTTTGGTTGCTGGAAACAAAAGGAACTAAATAGCAAGTCTAAATTCTGAGAAGTCATCTTCTTTAATGCCAAGAGGACGTTTGTTTACCCGCAAAAAACATTGTATGCCAATTCAACTGAGAGCCTACTCAAAAAATGTAGGCTTGTACTGAGTCGTGGACGAAAAGCTATGCTTTTGGAATCCTATACATAATAGAAATTACTTATAGCAAAAACTTTGGTTTGCAAAGCAGAAATTTTAACTGACAAGCCATTATATTTTCTAAAAAATGAAGATAAGGGCATGTTTGAAGCAATTCTAAAAGTTAGAACACAAAACATGTAGAGGGAATGTGCAAACTTAGCTTTTACTAAGGAGAGGCTTAAGACCTTGAATTTGGAGAATTTTTAGGATATTAAGGTTAAACTATATATCTGTCTGTTATTGTAGAGACAAAGAGATAGAAAAGCCTCTTTGGGCAATGATTTGGAAAGTACCCTTGTTAAAGAAGATATCTGATGGAGGCAAAAGTCCTGATTTAAATGGGTTAAGGAAGGTGATTGTAATTCTAAAAAATTTCATTATGAGGCTAGTGGCTGGAGGAGAAGGAATCTCAATAAGGAGATCAAGTCCAGTTCAGGGAGCTTCTTACCATCTCTCTACTGGTAGCTGATGAGACCATTGAGTTCTTCAGGAGTAGCATAGGCCTATGATTGAGAGTATTGACTGGGCCCTATGGCACCTGAGAAGATCGCTTGGTCAGAAAGACCTTTCTCGGAAGATGAGGTTGGAAAGGCTCTCTTTTCCTTCTATGGGAATAAAGCCCTACGTCCTTATGGTTTTACTATAGCCTTTTTGCAGCATTCTTGGAGGATATCTAAGGAGGACACAATGAGCCTGCTCAGAGATTCTTATGGTAGGCCGTATCGTGTATAAAAGCATAAACTCCAAGAGTAATCTTGTTCCGGAGAAAGATCAGTCTAGTGGGGTATCAGATTTTAGACCTATCAGCTTGCTGACTAGTGTGTATAAGGGAGTTCGGGAGCGGTGTTAGGGGATAAAACATCGTCCATTCTCGGTGCTTCTGAAAATCTGCCGCCCTCATTGCTAATAAGGTGATGGAGGATGCGAGCAGGAATGGTAGACTGGTTTTTGCGGTTAAACCAGACTCAGTGAAATGCTATGATATAGTGAATTGCGTTTGCTGGATGCCTGGATATAGTGAACCGCATTTGCTGGATATAGTGAATTGCGTTTGCTGGATATGGCGTTTCATGTTGTTATTTAAACCCCAAGCCCCAAGGCACATCAAGCCTCAAAAGGGCATTTTAGAAATAAATTCTGAAAAGATAAAGAAGAGAAGAATGAATTAGAAAAAGGGAATTAAAAAAATGAAGAACAAAATATAAGTATAAAATGGAGGAAGAAGAAACATAGGATGAAGAAGAAAACAACAAAAGATAGCATAAAAGAGGGATTTACAGTTTTCGGAGTGGTCGCGGGACATCATTACAGGTTGCATTGCTAGCGATGCGGTTGCTGGACTTGGGATTTGTTAGAACTTTGATATATGAGAGAGAGAGAGAGAGAGAGAGAGAGAGAGAGAGAGAGAGAGAGAGAGAGAGGCACAAACGGTTTTTCGTTAATTTTTTTCTTTTCTCCTGGTCAAAAGTCACATTAGATGGTATATAGCAGCCTTTGTCGTGGGTTCGTCTAGGTCCAAGAGAGAGGCACCAACGGTTTTTAGTTAATTTTTTTTTCTTTTCTCCCGGTAAAAGTCACTTTAGACGGTATATAGTAGCCTTTGTCATGGGTTCGTCTAGGTCTGCCTCTGCGAGGCCCAGACCAACACAAAGGAACTTTTGGTATGCGTCCCACAGGTGCGTAGTTTGCAATTTTGAGACCCCAAATCTGGGCCTTGATGCACCTTCAGCTAGGCGCACCTTAAATAAAAATGGTCTTCCAGCGAAAAGTCTTTGGCACTAGATGGAGAAAAAGGGTTAAGGGATGTCTTCAATCGTCTTGTTTTCAGTCCTTGTTAATGAGGCAGCTATATCAGTTTTCAGTGTCAAGAGGTCTGCCTCAAGGAGACGCTATGTCCACTATTTTATTTACCCTTGTGGTAGACTTTTGAGTCGTATGTTGATGAGGGCTTTAGAGGTGGGCTCAGAGGATTGTTGGGTAGAGAGGGAGGAGTTGACGGTTTCTCATGTCCAATTGCTAATGATGCTATTCTTTTCTTTGCTGATAATGTTACGGACTTTGCAATGCCCTTACTATTCTTCAAGTCTTCAAATGTGTCTTTAGGTTTCAAGATTGATCTTAGTCAATGTTGATTAGGATCATCTTTCAGACTGTCTGAAATGCGTCCTAAACATGACATAAGATCCAAGACTTCCTTTCATGGATGTTGGTGGTTCTCTTGTGGCCGTTATTGTTGTGGTTCTTGTGGTAAAAGAAGGGGGGTCTCTTCTTTTGACTTGGTAAGATTGCACTTATTAGTTCTTGCCTTTCGAGCATCCCCACCTGTTTTCTCTCGTTTAAATAACTGATTCAAGTTGTCTCATCTTATAAGGAGTTAATGAGAGACCTTTTCGGGTCTGGGGTGGGGGAGGATTAGGAGGCCACCTTGTTGATTGGGATTTGATTTGTTAGTCTGTTGATGAGTGGGGCTTGGGTCCTCGTAACTTGGGTTAGCTTAGAACTTCTTTGTAGCTAAAAGGTTATGGTGGTTTCCATTGAACCTCACCCCCTTTGTCATCCTCTGGTCAGAAGCAAGTTTGGTCTTAGCAGAACGGATGGGATGCTAAGCTGGGCATCTATGTTTCTCATGGAAGTCCCCGTAAATTTATTTCTTACAGTATGGGCTAGATAATTCCTTCCTCACATTTCTTACAGAGTGGGCTGGAAATTGGATTCGTTGTTGATGTGATTCCTATGTGGGAAGAGATCTCTTTGTCGCATATCCACATCTATCTCGCCTGTCATCTTTGCATGAGCATCCTGTTTGAGAGTAAATATTTTCTGGAAGGGGGCAAATATAAAAAAAGAAAAACAAAAAAGAGCTGGAACCTAAAACAAAGATAATATGAACTGCTCGCTGAGCTCTGCTCGTGGACGAGACAGCAACTCCCCTATAATAACCCCACTGAAGCCGATAAAGATGTCTTTCTATCCATGCAAAAGTTACGGAGAAAGGCCTCAGTCCCAAAAATCACAGCTTTATTATCTGACCTAAGGGTCAGGGAATTGCAAAGGTTCCACAGTTCTATGGGATCTTTGCTTCTTTGCCACTATGAAAACAGGAAAAGCTTCATAATATTCGGCTGGAACATTTATTGTTCCTAAAAAAAACTGAAAATTTAGACCACAAATCCCTCACCGCATGGCACAAAAGGAACATCAAAGGAAAATGCACTTTTCGCTCCCCCTAGCCCAACTTGTTTCTGTTAGCACCTCGTGACCTTAATCCTTGTCAAAAGAATAAGAAGAATGAAATGGGAATAGGGTTTATCTTCCCGCGGCAGACAGTTTTGCTTTAAAGTGAATGTGCTGCCAAATTCACATATAATAGGGTAAATTCCAGGACTCTGAAATTAAGAAGTGACATTACAGAGTAACAAATAACTAAAGAAAATATTTGTTAGTATTGGTAGAACTTGTCCCTTGCAGATTTAAAGTAGGTAACTATGTTCTTATAGGTTGAGTACAGTACTACAGTGTATGTGATCAGTGGCGGAGCTAGGATTTCTGGCCATCGTGAGCCTATTAATAATTGTTGAAACAGAAAAAATATCCAGTTTGAAGAAAATTCATTTTTTCTTGAAGCATTGACTATAAATATGTGATAACCGGATCCCCGGTAGTGTCCCGTGTGATTGGTTGCTCCATAGTCATCGCCTATAGATACCTCCGCTTCTCGCTGGCATAATTGTCCACGGGCTTGAGTTGAGCGTCTCTTCTTAGTTCTCACAGCGTCTGTTTTCTCTCTCTCAACAAACCAACCAAAAATGACATGAGGTAAGGGCATTTCATTTTCTTTTACACTTTGACCTTTCAAATTTTTTCATTCAACATTCAACACCATGCCCCTTTTTGGATAGATAGTTTGTTTTGTGTTTGTGATTTTTGTAATGATTGATTAATCAAAAACTAAGAGGGATAAAGAGAAAAATAGTGAGACCAAGAAGAGAGAGAGCGAAAATCACAAAAAAACTCACGAACCATCTTGTTAGAAAGAAAAAAAAAATTGGTCCAAATTTCAGCATGAGCCCTCTCCATGAACTGGCTCCACCCCTGTATGTGATAATATTCTTCCATTAATGCAATTAACCGTTGCCTTTTGACTTTCACACACTAGGTGAGGTCTACAACTCTTGACACATGGCTACCAGAGCAGGTTGCTTTTATGCAAGGTAAGGATCTCTCTCTCTTCCTTCCAGCTCAGCATATGCTACAATAACAGATGGCTGTGTCAAGAACTATTTTATGCAACTTTTATGCTTTTTTTTTTGTTTTTGTTTTTTTCCTTTTTGAGCTAGAAGTTGTTGGATTACTAGGTTCTGTTCAATAGGCAAGACAAGTATACAACTGCATCATGCTCCACAGTTTGCACACAAAAGGATATGTTATCTTGTGAAGCTAGAGCTAACTGATGACTATTCATGTTAGGTGTAGTCCTTTGACTATTGGGCTCCTGATGGGGGTGGGGGTGGGTCGTAGACACTATATAGGAGAAACTTCTGCAACATGCTTTGGTTTCTAGTTGATCTCTTCAACAACATTTGAAGTGAGCTCATATATCACGGAATTGTGTTATCATGCTAATTTTTCTTGATTTGTGTATTTCTCAGATATGGGTAATGAGAAGTCAAACAGTTTCTGGGAAGCAGAATTGCCACCACATTATGACAGAAGCTCAATTGAAAATTTTATCCGTGCCAAGTAACTTGTCTGCTCAACTTATTTAACTGCTTGAAATAGAATGAGATAGCATGTTTCCTCGCTCTTATTTTATGGGAACTTATTGTTATGTTGCAGGTATGAGAAGAAAAAATGGGTTCCGAACCATGCCCCTCAACCCATTCAGGCATTGGTCGAGAAAAGGTTGAGTTCCGACCAATCTGAAGTAAGTCGAGTCAAGATTGGCATACCAAAGAAAGCAAGAAAATATTCTCTTGAGGAAGATATTTTCTCTACACAAGTGTCACAAGTTGCTCCTATGACAACAAGACCGCGTGGGGTAATAATTGCATTAGATTGAGTTCATTTATTTTGTGGTGTTCATCAATATTCCTGGACCTCGTGGTAGGTTAATTATCTGCATCATATTTAACATAAAACTGATATTTGCAATACCAGGGGCGGATCTTTGTAAGTAAGTTAGGAATAAGTTAGCCTTTACATGTACCTAGAAGCCAAAAAGAAAATGTAAAAGAAAAAAAAACAGTCGCTGCAGACAATTCCAATTCTGTCCTAGTTGCTGAAAGGAGTAATTTGCACCACCCAAAAGTGCAACAGCAACCAAAGCTAGGATGCGGCAGGTACTCTGCAGCCTATAACAATTTCAGAACCAGCAAAATCTACCAAAATCCTTATGAAGGGAAAAAAAATCTGCTTCATCAAGCTTCCTGTAGTTTAGATCTTGGTGGCGAGCTTTTAGTCTAGGGGATAAGTGTTGGCCACCTTCACTCTTCAACTGTTCATTTTGGTTTGATTTTTTTTCTTACCTGTTTATGTTTTTTCCTTAACATGAAAGTTGTATGGAGTTAGTGCCAATGAACACCAACCTAGGTTTAATTTACCAACTAGTCTAAAAGCTTAAGCTTTTGGAGAGAGGGTCCGACAATGTATAACATGCTTGAACTCTCTCCCTTGCATTGGACCCTTGCTTGTGTGTGGACTGTCTCTCTAAGGTGCATCACTAACCTATAGAGTGAACTTGTTCATGAACAATACCTTTGGGAAACAAATGCAAGCGAGGCGAGTTGAACACAAGACCTTGCATAATCGAACTCTGATACAATGAGAAGTTACCAACTTTCTAAAAGCTTAAGCTATAAAAGACAGGCCTACAATGTATATTGTGCTTTAGCACAAAGGAATATTAATATGAAAAACAGACATACAGTTCTATCCATATTAAGAATTATCACTCTCAGTAGAATGCACTGCAATGATTGGAATCAAAGTTGAAGCCTAACCATCCCAGCAACAACCATTCCAGAACAACAGCTTAGAATTCCAATGCAAACACCCTAATAGGAGGTTTGACGCTTTTATTACCAACTTTTGGAGTTTCCGTGCAAGTGATGGGATGTTAAAACGTAGGCAGAGATAATGTAAATCTCATTCTCACATGCTGAAAGTAAGCAAAGAATAATTGTATTAAGAGCTTTTAATTGATATATATATATATATATATATATATATGGGGAGTTTTCAATAGTTACTACATCTTTCTAACCATCTATGATTACTATTATTATTATCCATCAGATCAAAAATCGATGGCTAAGATTTAATGGTTAGTTGAAAAATGCAATTAATGCAAGTAGGTGAGTCATTTAATGCAATTAATCTCAACCTTTGATTTTTGATCCAATGGTTGATATAACAGTTTCCATTGATGGTTTGAGAGATGAAGTAACCATTGAATACTCCCCTATAATAGGTCTCCAAATTTCTTACCCCAAATTTCTTATCCCAACTTAGGTGGCGAGCATGTGATTGGTCTGATATCACATCACTTAACATGTGATGTTATCCATTAACCCATCACGTGCTTGCTACCTAGATTGGGATGAGAAATTTGGACAGAGAAGTTTGGATCCCTATCATTTTCTAATATATAAACCCTTATGTACAAAAGACGAATTTGCGCCTACAACACTATTACACTTTTAAAACAGTCCCCTCAAGCTCGAGGATGGATGTTAATTATGCCTAGCTTATTGCAAGCCTAATTGTTCCTAGGCCATTCAAAGCATTTATGAAGAATGAGAAGTAGTTTAGAATTCAGCTGATCTATGATGAGTACACTGACGATGGACGTCTTATTAACCAGAGGGTAGCTGAAATCGTGGACGTTAAAAAGGTCTGTGTTGTAAAAGATTCTATTTAGAGTTCTCTTTGACTTGTGATCATGCATTGCTTTTGAAGGACTTGAAAAACTTATTCTGATTTAAAAGGAGCAGAAGTTTGCAAAATATTTGTACGTCTGAAAGCTATGCACCGAAGCCCCTGCTATATTACCGTGATCCATTTCTTGTAGAAGATTCATCAAATAATATACTTTACCAGATTCTTCAATATGTCTGAAGAAATATCTTTTGCAAGTTTTAGTTGTGGGATCAGAAGGCTATGAATTTGGCAAATAGTAGGGAGGAAATCAGACAAGATCTGAATTACTTCATTCATTAGTGCAAGTTCACAACTTAGAATTGACGTGGATATGATTGACAGCTCGAGTTCCAAGGTTCAAGACAACAACGGAGAACTTGAGGGCGAGTCCTTTGCAACCAAGGGAGATTGATGCATCCCTAATCAGCATTGCATACGTTGGTTCAGTTTAAGATTTAAGATTAAGAGTATTTTGATGTTTTGGGACTGATGGTGTCGTTTGATTTTTTCAGAAAGGTCTTGGAGTTGGAAAGTTTTCAGTCATAGAGATGCAGGAAAAGCGTGGGTACACTTAGCCTACAAAGGTTGGGCCAAAATTGATGTAGAATGCAGCGGGAAAAGGGACTTTAGAAGGCTGTTTGTATGCATAAAACTTGGGGTTTATGGATTCAACTATTTGCTGGATTATGGTTAGGGATTTAGGGTGTTTAAGGCTTGTAAAAGAAGAGTTGCAGTGCTGTTCTGGGTTATGAGCAGTACCCATGAACAGTGATTAGGGTTGAAAAAGGAGTGAATAGCCTGGCTTCACACCGAGGCAACCTTAGGCATCACCCTAGTGTTCTTGAGCATCACACCCAAGGGAATTGCATCACACATTTCAATAAAGCAAAGCTTAATTGCTGCTGGAAAATTTCTTTTATTAATCCCTCTATATCCCTTGATTGACAGTATTACTCACTTATGTAGGCTAATACTAATCCTAAACCCAAAAGGATTTAGATTCCTAAACTAGAAGGTAAATAAAGACATCTAAAACATAAGTATAAAGATTTGGACTCATATATATAACTGAATAATAAAATAAGACCTCCTTCCTATTCCCAGCAAACTGTAAACTTACTAAGACACCCCTAATCTTGATTGTTTTAGAATAATTTCATTTATGCTTCGCCTTGAACCCAAAGAAATTATGAATCTTCTTTCGTACTTGAGTCATGAATTGAGACCTTTCTTAGATCTTTTATTGCTTATAAATACCTTAGGCCATATTTAGCAAAGGCAACCTTCTTTTGAATCATAATATAATTCAAATATTGAAAATTCTCCCCTTTCTTAGCCTTCTAAGGCTCCCTTGCTGTTTACAGAAAATGTCTTTTATATGCAGCACTTGTGCTGCATCAGTGGATATGATATAAAAGATGGTAGAAGTGGCGTTAATATGATTATAATTGGGAGAAAGTTTTGTAATACAGGAGTAGGAAATGTGACCTAGTTCCATTGACACAGGATTTGAACCTAGGGCAGGCATAGCATTATTTTTTTTCGTACACTGATGGTATCTAATATTTCAAATCTTTATGAAGAGTCAAAATATTAAAATTGTTAACTCTTGCACCCCCCAGCCTCCTTGCGGCGGCTGCTCCAGCATCAAATAGGGTGTGGTGATGACGGGGATTCGAAATCTGATTAGGTTGGCACTCTGATGGGAAAACTCTGGAATAGCAACATAACTGGCACTCACCGCGTACAATCATTTTCTATCAATACAAGTTGAAAAAGCCAGCAAATATTTTCTCTCATTCAATATACCAGTTTACTGTTAATGAAATGGAAACTCTTTACAAGCTCCTGACTGTATAAACCCTTATGGACATGGTGCTCTTATATTATATACAAATTGATGAGGAGATCACCTTCACGCCTCATTCCTCGTCTTCTCAAAATATTGCCTCCGTCAAAATTAATTTTCTAATCCAGAAGCTGTAATTATTCTGGTGCTGGAACATCTTGTATGATGCACTGTTGTCACTTTCCTGTCTGGACTGCTGCTTATTGGAAAGGGCTTGTGAAAGAGAATGTTCGGCTGGACATGGGCTCATGCTGTCTCGAACTAAGCCCTTTCCAAGCAACTCATTGACCTGCCGTTGCAATTCAGAATGTTCGGCTGGACTCATGCAATAATGCCCCAAGTTGGGTGAACTAGCTCCGGGGATTAGATCAATATGATGTTGGATATTTCGCATAGGGGGTAACTTATTAGGTAGTTCCTCAGAGGTTAAATCGGGAAAGTCATCGAGTACCTGTTGAGCTAGAGGAGGAATGAAGGTAGAAGCTTAGATTCGCCCTTAACCATCAGTGCTATGACAAAACCTTGTTTCTTTGCCTCGGTGTGAAAAATCGATTCCTTAAATGCTAGAAAATTCCGGCTTGTCTTCCTTAATAACGGGATCGGGCGAGTTCGACTGCGGGAGTAATACAATTTTCTTGTTCAACCACCAAAACATAAAGGTGTTGTTGCGACCCTTGTAAGTAGCGTCGATGTCGTAATGCCATGATCGGCCTAACAAAACGTGGCAAGCATCCATATCCACCACATCACATAAAATTTCATCTTGATAATACTTCCCAATTGACAAAGGTACCCGGCAAATTTCAAGTATCTTGACCTCAGACCCCCGCTTGATCCACGCAATTTCGTAAGGTGTAGGATGCGGTTCTGTCTTCAAGTTGAGCGTCTTGACCAATGCCTTGGAGACTACGTTTTCACTACTCCCACTATCAATGATCACGTTGCACACTTTATTCCGAATGGTGCACTGAGTCCAAAATATCCTGTGTCGTTGCGAGTCATCTTACTTTTTTGGAGTTAGTAAAAGGCGCTGAACTACACATGTTAGTGCTTCTCCTCGATCCCCTTCCTCAAATTTAGCATCGTCGTACACATCTTCATGAGACTGATTCCCGTCACTATGGCCTCCATCCGCAAGGTTGATCGCATGCTTAGGCTTGGTACATGCGTTTGAGAGATGTCCAGGTTGGCTGCATCGAAAACACTTTCCAAGGGTTGGTCTGGGATATGCGTTGCTATTAGCTTGTTGTGTCTGATGACTCTGTCCCCGGACATCTGGTTTAGATGTAGCTGTTATCCCTCCTCGCCCTTGACTCGAGCTGTGAGTGCCTGGATCATCTTTGTTGCTAATATCGCGACTGGTTGATGTTGCGGACCCTTTCGGTGTAGAGGAAATGTTTAAAGCCGGACGTCTAAAGTTATTAGGAATTCTTAAAACAATTGGAATAGGAAACTTTTAAATAAACCTAACAGAAAAAGGATTAAGAAATAAAAGGAAAATAAATAATTAATTAAGATGGATTTAGGAATCCTTCATCAAGATTCTTACAGTACATAATATGCCAAAGTTTCTCCTGTTTTCATTTTTACGTTTATTTTAACTTTTCCTTGTACTGAAAAACTCTCAAAGCTTATTGTCAAAGGTATATTTATGTTTTTACAGGGTTCTTTAGATATGAGGGACAATCTTATTATTCCACCCCCGCAAAGTGGATCCTTGCTTGGATCCAGTACATCGGTAAAGCAGGTTGATGGTGCAACTGATCTCTTCAGTTTGCTTTATGTATCTGATACAAAACAAGATCGCGCTGTTGTACCTCCTTCCCGCTGGGCAACATTTGAGTGTAAGAATACCGAAACATTGTTTAATGTAACTTTTGAATTATTCATAATTCAAGAGTACTTTATGATCATCAAAACAATGAAATGGCCAGTTTACTTGCGATAAACAATATGAAAGAAGGATACCCTGTGTTTATAACATCTTGTTAATTTGGGAAACCTACAGTCATGTTTTTTCGTGAGAAGATGCATTTGGTGCAGTAACTAATACAGACATAAAAGACACATTTGGGAAACCTTGAGCATGTTAGGTTTTAAGCAGTTTGTTATTACATTAACTTGGAACAGTTTGTATAATATGGCTCAATGCCAACAAGACGTGGGCTGTTCCAAAAATTGAAACTTTAATATGTTTCAGGTCCTATACTGGACATGTGCATGAATATTTATGGTATTTCATGAACCTGTTAGAGCCCATGTCTTTGATATATACCACAATTTATGTTTTGATTCAAAGTGTATTGCTCTCAGTCTCTAGCTGGGAAGCAAGGTTACGTTAACCAATTTTAAGTGCACTGCCTTATCACGGTCCATCTGACTCTTCTTAGTAGAAGCATGTATCTTAGCTTCTGCGCTCTTGAGGGATTTGGAAATACTCCGAGACTCTTCTTAATATTTAACAAAACAAGGAAAAGAAAAAAAAAATCCGAGATGATTTAGTCTGCTGCGATGCTGCCATCTTGTTGAGCTTTGCTTTCAATTCTGCTCTAATTTCAAAATATGGTATGATTCCATTGACACTCCAGACTTTTTGCTATATATGTCAATGCAGGAGCTCATCTGCTAAAGAGCCGAGAGGATGAAGTTGATACAGAGGCAGGTTTGCTCTGGAATACGAATGCTCGTTAAAGGCGAAATTGTAAAGGTGAATCTAGTCATTGAGGTATGCTGTGTACTACCACTTAAGCTGTTGTTTGTTCACTATAAGAGTGTACGGAACAAGTTTTATAAAGCTCGATTATCTTCTTTTCCTCATTGCTGGTTAAAGCTTCACTCGTTTCCTGTTTCTTAGATTAAAATTTTTTCTCGCTTCCCATTGTGTCATGTCTCCATTATTTGATTACTGAATAATACACAGATAGGCAACAAACTATATCAGCTTTCAGTTAACTGTTGTGCTGCACATCAAAATTGTATCTTGATCAAATCATTTTAGTAACCTTCTTCAGTGCTGTGACCAAAAAGACCCGTCACTTCAGTTTCTATTTACTTAAACAGTGAGTTTTTTTTTTTTTTCCATCTCTTGATTGTTGAAAACAGGCATCCAGGTGAAGCAAATTGCAATCTTTTCCCACCTCGGTGCTACAATCCTTTGAATATATTCTGCACTTGACAATCGAAGAAGTGCGATAAATGCGTTGGTACGATGGAATTCTTCGTAACGATATATAATGAGTACCCGATCAACTTCTTTTCTTCTAATTTCTTTTCTTTCGCCTCGTAAGTTAGTGCCTAAATGACAGTTAATTCTGGCTAAGAATGATCAAATTGGAAAATTGCATGTTTTTTTTTACGCATTGTCAACTTTAACGATGTACTACAAGAATTCATTTATGTAAATTCAAGTAGATTGCACTTTTTCTATGTACAAAATTTCATGCCAATATCAAGAATAAATCAATAATTTGATCCGTTGAGAGATGGACCAGATGGTAAAAGTTTTAGTCGAGTTTTTTTATTTTATTAAGAACTTGTCAATGCATCAATAGTTGTACTGTACAATATTATACTGTTTGCTGCAAATCAAATCAGTAAATTAAATACGTTGCTCTATCATTTTCTTTTTACTAATTTATCGTTGATGGAATATTATGCTAAAAAGTAGAGTATAAAATATGGGATGTTAATAATTAATAGTTTTTCGTAAAAGTTAGTAAATGAAGTTGGGAGTAGTTAAAAAACATGACCTTAGCTCTCTTTGAATGTTTGGGTATGTGGTTTGTTTTTGTTTCGTAATTTTTTCTTACTTCTGCAATGATTAAATTAAATAATAAGAGAGATGTATATAAAATATGATAAGACCTATAAGTTAAAAAGTAAAAAAAAAAAAAATTCACGAACCACAAAACGAATAACATATGTGCATAGGGCCCTTAATGACCGAGAGGCGGTTGATGAATTTCTTAGGGCGTTCGATTCAATTTTGGGAAAAAATCTACATGCTTGGTCTAGTGTATAAATATATAAATATCCATCGTTATACCACACGTACTACTTTCTCACTTCGTACTACTTTCTCCAATCAAATTTGAAGTGCAATTAATATTGTCTGGAAAATTGAACGGGTCTTATTATGGTTAGCTATTTGTATATTTTATATAATAGATCAAACTTGAAATTTTTATCCTGCATTTTGGGCTTTTCTGTTTCTTGGACTTGTAACTATAATAGAACTATGTTTGGCTACTCAATGCTATGCTTTGAAATTAGAATTTGATGAATAATTTGAGCTCTACAGATTTAAATTGTTCTTCCAATTCTAATTCTAAGTTATGACATTAGAGTTCTCAAATAGACCCCTAGGTGAAATTCACTATTGGTGTCCCAATAGTAAAATTCACTATTGGTGTCCCAATAGTAAGTATAGGCTTGGGAGCCTTAGGAGTCTTGGAATTGGGTCATTTTGACTAATATTGTATATCTTGGACACTTTGAGATTTACTTAGTTTTGATTTTTTCTTAAGCTCCATTTTCTTTTGCAATTTACTACTTAGTTTTGATTTTTTCTTAGGCTCCATTTTCTTTTGCAATTTACTAGCTTTGTTTTTTGGTTTTTAGACTTTTCCTCTCTTTGATTCCACCGGTTTAATCTCTCTATCGCAATTTTTTTGTTAATCATTACAAAAGAAAATTTAAAACCTCAAAATCAATTCACTGAGTCACGATGTCACAAAGCAATTTGGATACAATAAGAATTTTTATACAATGGTTTATTCTAAGGGTGTTTAACATGATTTTTATACAATGGTTAGTTTTCTCCATCACTGTCTTACTTTCTTTTTCTTTTCATATTTTCCTTAAAACCATATTTAGTTATTTAAGCTCATATTAGAGTTGTATTCTGTAATAAAAGAGAGATAAATAAAATAAAGTCATTACATTGTCTAAAAAAAAAAAAACTGAAGATAACATGTTCTAAATTTGAAATGTTATTAATAAAGTCAATAAAATTGATAACATGTTCTACACAATAATACTCTGTAAGACACCCTCTTCTCTCTCTCTCTCTCTCTCTCTCAAAATGATCCAAAAAAACTATCTTAGATTTGTATATAATACTTCAATATTTTGCTTATATATAATGAAACCCTTAGTATTATTTTGCTTATTTGAAAATAGTTGTGTGTAGCATGAGATATTACCAGTCATAATTAAGAGATTAAAAATAATTTGATTGAGATTCTTGAGTTGACTACCAAATTCTTATTGAAATTAATTTAGAAAGATTAACATCGCATAGTCTTAATTAATTTTGAATAATAAGTGTTTGGGATTCAAGGGACTTGATATTATTAATTAAATACAAAAAATATACTCCCTCCGTCCTTAAATTATTGTCTTATTTTCTTTTTTGTCATTCTCAAAATAATTGTCTTGTTTGAAAGTTTCTTTTTTAGGACAACACTTTTACTAATTTACCCTTACTTTTCTTCCAACTTATTTATAGGCCACATGCACATGAACATTAAAGGAAACTGCACACTATTTTCTAATAGGATAATGATACACATAGTAAAAAATTGAATATATCTCTTAAAGCACATACATGTGGCACAATGAGATACTTTCCTCTCCCTCTCTCTTTCTCTCTCTAACAAAAATAATTGGATCTCCTTGTGTCATATATATTGGCTTTAAAAAGTTATGTTCAATTTTTTTACTATTATTCATATTAATAATTAAATTAATTATTTTTTTTAATTCGTATACTGGATCAAACAAAATAACAATGCAGAGAGGGGCAGTATAAGTCCTTGTCCAACCAAGTACAAAGCATGTGCTTGAAATAATTAAATAGAAAAAGTTCCCTACGAAATGATCAAGATAGGGATGCATTAACACTTATATTCTTAAATAAATAACAATTTAAGGTCCACCTAATTAATCTTCTTATCAATTTCCATAATTTTTAACTTTCTTATCAATTTCCATAATTTTTAAAAGAATCTATTTGTATAATTGTCCTTAGTCTTATATGAAGACCTTATACTTCTTAATAGTTGATACTGATAGTGAGGCCTTGAAAGAAAACTATATGCAATATTTTTTTGAGTAGGTATCCTGCAACCATCTTATAGATTCTAATATATAAAACAGAGCCACACTTTCTCACAACTCAGTTGATCAATATATGGTGGGTCGGGTTAAAAAAAATTCGTCCTACAGAAAATACCGGTAGGATCCTTTTTTTTTAGGTTTTACCTCTTTTTTTTTCTCTCACAAGTGGTCTAAATTTTTGTTCCATTGAGTACCAAACAATTGGAGAAAGCTTACATATTACTTTCTTATCGCAAATTACATAACTGTCGAGTTTTGATGCTAAATTGCTTGAGTTTTCATTTTGTGACATTTGATTGGCCGAAAACAAAAGTAAATTAAAAAGGCATCAATAAACCTTTTAAATGTTTCAAATGTATATAAACTGTCAATTACTATGATGGCTGATATATATCCGAATTTTTAAATTATTTCATTCAACAATAAAACTCTTTTGGACGCTTGTGTGAATTTTTTTTTTTTGACACTAAAAAATGCTTTGTCGACTAACTCGTTAAACTTCCATCTCGAGTAGGTTGTCATTGAGATTGCTTGAGATGGGCAAAGGGAATTTTTGAGATATTAAAATTTTCTTAAAAATTTTGACTTTCAAGCATAAACTCTTTACCCGGAACGAAGAGAGTATACGACTGTTTATCATATTCATAGGACATCTTTAGAAGGTGGGGGTGCCCCCATCGACTTCTATTCGATCAAAATAATAAGTGAATGTTCAAACTTGATATTTGATTGTGATGCCCCCGAATAAAATTCCGGCCGATCTCCAAACTTTTTTAAGAGAACTGGTTCTTTATGGGGCGGGGCACCTTTATAAAATGTCCTGTCGTTCAACTCAAAACACTAAGTGAAAATTTGAAAGTGATAGTTGATACCGATGTCTTCGAAATAAAATTTTGCTAGGCAATCTCAAAACACCTTTATAAATGATCTGCAGTAGGTTTGCTGCAGGGGGTGACAATTCGTGTCATCGTGTTGTGTTCGAGCTGTATTATCGTGTTTTCATGTTATCTATCTTAATTATTTGATCATAAATATAACAATAAATATTATTTTAACTAAATTTTTAATTTCGTGTTTTCGTGTCGTGTCGTGTCGTGTCTTATCGTGTCATTTCTCTCAGTAATTCGTGTTCATAATCATGTCGTGCTAGTTTGTGCATTCGTGTCGTGTCAGCTGATCACGCCAAAAACTGTTCAGGTGACCGTGTCAAGTCAACGTATACAACTAGTTGAACGGTAGGATGCCCCGGCTCTCAATAGACACAAGTGTAAAGGGAACCTGTTCTCCAGTAGATACTTGGGATGTCAGAGAAGACACTGTTAGGGAGCTGGACGTGGTCCAGCTAAAGCCCTCCGGTGAAAGAGTCAGTGTATGTGGTAAATATTATGGTCTCCGGTGAGAAGTCAGGCTACTCTTGGGAGTAAATACACTGAAGGCTTTAGGAGATTTAGTAGTTGAGAGTTATTCAATGGAACTTAGACCATAAATGAAGGCAATCACCTTATATTTACACCGGAGGAGTGTTGGTTTGAGGCAAGTGGTCTGTCAGATGTCAGCTCGAGATAAGCGGTAATATATCCATTTGTTGCCGCCATTATTTGCATTGATAAACATTTAAGGGAAAGTGATCAGTATTGATGTAGAAGATAGACCTTCTTGGGAATCTGTGCTGATCTTCCAAGTGTACTTTTACTTAGAAAGTAAGTTACTTGCTGACTAATAAGAAGCTTACTAGTGGTCCTCGAGATGACGTAGGAGCTGGTGGGCTTTAAATGCGACAGCTATTTGTTGACTTTCTACCGTTCCCCGGGTTGACGACCTCGGGGTCAAAGCTTGTTAGCTCGGGCTATGACTATGCGAGCTAGGGGCATGGGAAGGATGTCGGGCTAACAGTTCATCCCGAGCTCGTGGAAAATTCGGAGAGCATTAGCGGTCGCCTTGGTGTAATTTTCGATCCCGCGATGGAGCTAGGGGTAAGACTTACTGACTTCCGAGCTCCAGATCAACACAGTTACGTGTCCGGGTACTCGCCACATGGTAAAAGAATATTTTGGTATCTTCATCAGCCATTGCCACTTGCTCTGGTCATTGAGGTGTGATCTTGTTTGTTCACTATAAGAGTGTACGGAACAAGTTTTATAAAGCTCGATTATCTTCTTTTCTTCATTGCTGATTAGTGCTCAAATACAATGGTTTCTTTTCTCCATCACTCTCTTACTTTCTTTTTCTCTTCATATTTTCCTTAAAACCATACTTAGTTATATAAGTTCATATTAGACTTGTATTCTGTAATAAAAAAGAAATAAATAAAATAAAGTCATTACATTATCTTCAATAACTGAAGATAACATGTTCTAAATTTGAAATGTTATTGATAAAACAAAAGTGAGCGCAAACATTGCAAAGGGAACTTGCCAACACACGAAGGGTGATATCGGTCCACGAAAACCCAAGAACGATGCTTAAAGGATATCTGATTACAAAACAAGGATTAATGGTGAGTTACACAGTGATCTTGGAGTCAGTGTGGACGAATCTAATAATAAGAAATACCGAACAACAAGCAAATCTTTAAACCGTCAACACTCATACAATGCATTAGAATCGCACCAAAAGCTCAGAAAACGACATAAACAAATCAGTTGAACTATATCAAATAAAGTAAAAAGTATCCAGATTAGACTACTTTTAGCTATACAGTTGAATTAAATACAGATTTAAACACCGTTCTGTTGTATGTATCATGTCATCATATTTTTCGTTTTTCAGAACCCTAACAACATACTTAGTTGCTCGATTAGTTACCTTTTCTGCACATTTTGATATCCAAGCAAAAGAAATAAGATCCAACTCAAGATGTTTATTCTTTTGTTGATAAAAATGCTTAAGATATTCTAACCCCTCATATATGCATTTGCATACATATATATATATATATATATATATATATATAGAAAAAGATATCCCCCAAACAGAGAAAAAGAAAAGGAAAAAAGAGTTAACCCACATGGAGAGCTATGCCATAGTGGGCTAAACCAATTACATTGTTTGAGAGATACTATTTTGGAAAAATTGCGAACAGGTACTTTTTGTGTAATATTCAACCATTTAAGCTTATTATATTTGTTTTCATATGCTTAAATCTCTTTTAAGTGATAAATTGGTTCTTTGTTCTAAAACTACCCTCGTATCAACATATTACGATTTTAAATGTATTTGTGCATTGTCATATTTATGAAATGTGCATCGTCAATGTATTTTGTAATTTTTGTGTTAAAAAATGTGCATCGTTTGCGACGTTAAGTATAAAGTGTGCATCGTCAATGTAATTTTATGATTTTTGTGTTAAGAAATATGCATCGTCAAGTATAACAGTACTGTTGTTCAGTATATTTTTTTGTATGAAATATCCATCGTCAATTATAATTTTGTGCATCGTCAATTATAACAATACATTTTTCATTATAATTTTTGTGCATCGTAAAGAGAGTTATTTTTGTGCATCATCAAATATACTAACTGTAAATTTATATTTTGTTCTCAAACTGTCCCTATAACAATCTATCATCTATTTTAGTTGTGTGATTTCCTTAATTTACTCCTTTCAATCCCGTATTTATCTCAATATATGAAGTTTTATCTGATCCTAGTGTCCAGGTTGACTGGGGACGCGGACATGTTCATGCTATCAGTGAAAAATTCAAGGATTCTCGTGTTGCCACGCAGTCATTGTGATTGTTAGATTCGGAAAAAATATCAGTGATAGTTGATAATTACTTACTTCTTAACCAACAATTACATCAAGTGTTACGAGGGAAGATTGATGCCAATTACAACTACGGTAAGGTACGAGCTTCAGAATTTTTGCGAGGGTGAGACCATGTTACCTCCTATAATGAAGAGATTACCCAGACGTCCTAAGAAGACAAGGATCCCATCAAATGGTGAATCAACAAGAAAAAAAATGATATGTAGTAGATGTCACAAACTTTGTAACCATAAATTTAGGTCATGTCGAGAGGCTATACAAAGGTATTTTTTTTATATTGTAATTTTTTAAAGTTCATTTGTATATATAAGGTTAAAATGTGCATCGTCAATGTAATTGTGATTTTTGTGCTAAGAAATGTGAATTATGTGCATCGTCAAGCATAAAAAGTGTATCGTCAATTGTTGAACACACATCAATAAAACTGCATATAAATTATGCATCGTGTGAATCGCGATGCAACAAATAACACTCTTTTTTTGAACTATTTGTGCATCGTGATGCACAATTTGTCGTGCATCGAGGTACGTATTTTTGTATCTTTTTGTAGTTAAGATGATTTTTTTCAAGTGCGATGCACAACTTTTTTTGGTGCATCACAAGTGAAAAAGGTATTAGTATTATGACTTTTTTGTTTTCCGATGCACATTGTGGGCTTCCGTGTTTTATGTGCATCGTGTTGTGTTGCGATGTATAGCTTGCACTGTTCCATGTTTTTTAAGGGTATAGATGACATTTTGCAACAAAAATGTCCTTTAGTGATTGAAAACAATTATAGTGAACTTTAGTGAATAAAAATTGTCTAAAAGTGACCGGCCCGAATTTTACCCTACTATTTTCTTCACAAAAATACTCTGTAAGACACCCTCTCTCTCTCTCTCTCTCAAAATCCAAAAAAATTATCTTAAATATTTATATAATACTTCAATATTTTGCTTGAATATATTTCCATTCTTTGAATTTGTGCACTATCAATATATTCAATAAGACTTAAATCAAGTTTAATATATTGTAGTACCATTTTTTTATTATTAATGAAACCCTTGGTATGATTTTTTGCTTATTTGAAAATAGTTGTGAGTAGCATGAGATAGTACTTCTCATAATTAAGAGATTAATTTTTGAGAAAAATAATTTGATTGAGATTCTTGAGTTGACTGCCAAATCTATTGAAATTAATTTAGAAAGACTAAGATCACATAGACTTAATTTTGAATAACAAGTGTTTGGGATTCAAGGGATTAATTAAATACAAAAAAAATATATAAGTCATTGTTATCGAACCACGAAGGGTGATGTCGGGTCCACCAAAACCCAGAAAGATGCTTAAAGGAATTTTTATAGTAATTTTGCTAGAGAGGGCTGCGTTTAGCGCATTAAGAGGGGCCGCGTTTAACGTGTGTTTTTTATTACAAAACAAGGAATAATGCTAAGTACGTATACCATGATAGATCTTGGATTCAGTGTTGACGAATTTGATAACAAAAAATACCAAAGTAACAAGCAAATTAAGTATCAGATTAACAGATTTATTTCGTCAACGCTCATACAATGAATTAGAATCTCACCAAAAACTCAGAAAATGACAAAAACCAATCAGTTGAACTATATCAAAAAAGTAAAAAACAACGGTTGAAAGATGCATCCAGATTAAACTTTTTTTAACTGAATAGTTGAGTTAAATATATAGATTCACTGCTCGTTTGTACGTATCATGTTATCATATTTTCCGTTCTTGAGAACCATAACCACAAGGTTAGTTGCTCAATCCGTTACCTTTTCCATGCATTTTGAAATCCAAGCAAAAGAAATAAGATCCAACTCAAGATGTTTATTCTTTTGTTGATAAAAAATATACCCCAAATAGAGAAAAAGAAAAGGAAAAAGAGTTAACCCATATAATGTTGTACCAAAAAAAAAAAAAAACACTCTTATAATGTTGTACCAAAAAGATACTCCCTCCGTTCCACCCAAAGAGTCTATGTTTGAAAAGTCTAATTATTAAGGGATATATTAGTATCGTTGGATTTTATCATAATTACAAAAATACTTAAGCACAACCAAGATGATTACAACACAAGTGGAGGGTAAAGATGAATAATTATGAAGATTGAAGATTGTAAACATAAATTTTTGAAAGTGGACTCTTTAAGTGAAACATCTTAAAATAGTATAGTGGACTCTTTACTTGGAACGGAAGGAGTAAAAGTTTTTAATATAATGAAACCCTTGGTATGATATTTTGCTTATTTGAATAACATCAACTAAAATTCAAAACAATTACTTATCATTTTAATATTTTTAATAAAATAATTGTGAGTAGCACGAGATATTAGTACAGAGATTAGTTTTTTTGAAAAATAATCTGATTTGAGATTCTTGAGTTAACTGCCAAATCTTATTGAAATTAATTTAGAAATTAAGATTAAGATCACATAGTTTAATTATTTTGACGAAACAATTGAACAAGACTCTCTCCGTTTCAGGCAAAGAGTCTATACTTTCTTTTTTTAGAAATCAACAAGTGACTAAATCAAATTAAAATTTTATATATTTTACTTATTTTTTAAGAAATAAAATTTTATTAATTAAAAACTATCTAAAGTATACTATGAATTACACCTTTCATAACTTTGTAAAAGTCACTAAATTTATATTAATTATCGATCAAAATTTAATTAAATTAACTGAAAAAAATTAAAATTGAACTATTTACTTGGATGGGAAGGAGTAAGTCTTTGAAAGATGATATTCTATACAAAAAAAAAAAAAAGGTCGTTGTCAAATAAATTAACCAACATGAGCATGTGCTGTGCAATGTGCATATGGAGGTTTTCTTGTTGAAATAATAATTAAATAGAAAAAGTTCCCTTCCTTCGAAATGACTAAGATATATATATATATATATAGGGATGCTTTAACACTTATTATTATGTATTATAAATAACAAATTAAGGTCCACCTAATCTTCTTATCAATTTCCATACCTTTTAAAAGAATTTATTTGTATAATTGTCCTTAGTTTTATATGAAGACCTTATAGTAACTTCTTCTTACTAGTTGATACTTGATAGTGATGCCTTTTAAAAAAAAAAAAACTTGCAATTTCCAAACCTATTAAAAGAACTTGTTCTAGGATACTCCCTCCCTCCGTTTTAGGCAAAAAGTTTACTTTTGATTTTTTTTTTGTCAGCTTAGTTATATATATTTTGACTGATAATTTACATTAATTTAGTTATTTTTACAAAGTTAAAAAAGTTATGATTCATAGTATTCTTAAGGTAATTTTTAATTAATGAAATTTTATTTCTAAGAACATAAGTAAAGTATGTAAAATTTTGATTTGATTTAGTCACATGTTAATTTCTAAAAAATGAAAGTGAACTTTTTGCTTGAAACGGAGGGAGTATATTGTTAGTGTCAATTTCTATTCCACTAGCGATCTAAATTTTGTTCGATTGGATACTGAACAATCAGAGAGATCTTACACATTATTTTCTTATCACAAATACATATATACTGAAGTTCGTAGACAAATTATTTGAGTTTTTATGTTAAATTGTTGGAGTTTTTATTTTGTGCCATTTGATTGGCCGGAAATGAAAGTAAATATAAAAGACATTAATATACTTTTTAATTTTAAATATATAAAGTGTATATCAAATGTTAATTACTATGATATCCGATACATATTAAGTGAATTTTTAAATCATTTCATTCAACAATAAAATTATTTTAATAGGCCACGTCAACTAACTCGTTAAACCACAATACATGTGTTCGTAGAAGACTTGATAGTTTGATATACTTGATGGTAATGATTTCGAAAAAATATTTACGCAAACTTGGAACTTTTTAAAAGAACTTAATATATATATATATATATATATATAATGTTATGTGTATCTAAAGTGTGCACTAAATGTACACCAAAATTATATTTGACATCTTCTGATTTGTTAAATAATTTATGAGTCATATCACTTAAAAGTCTCTGACCAACCAAAAGATGTTAAGTGTAATTTTGGTACACATTTAATATATATTTTAAGTACACATAATATTACTTATATATATATATATATATATATATATATATATGATGGTTTATCATGGTATGTCTTGATGGTTGATTGTGAATTGTGATGCCCCTAAAGAATATTCTCGGCGATCTCCAAATTTAACTTGTCTTTTACTGGACGCCTTCAGAAAATGTCATGTCAACTTATCTATTCAACTCAAAGTGCTAAACAATGTTCAAAATTGATAGTTGATACCGATGTCTTTGAAAGACAATTTAGGCAATCTCAAACCCTTTTAAAAAGATCGTTAAGTTATTATGTGTTACATATATCTTTTAATTTGTAAAGATTAGTTTTCATGATGTTATTTATGTTTGAATTATGCCGAAAATATTTAAAATTTTATGTACAAGAGTTTTTGAATTTTTCATCACATGAAGACATCTCTACGACAGAAATAGCTATCCACCTTTAGAAGTTAGCTGTTTGGATTAATCCAACCACAAACAAAGATCAACAAGTGAGCAAGGTAACTCATTGATGCTTTCAAGTCTAATACATTGCAAAAGTACAAATAAACTTGCTGCAAATTAGTTTGGTATAATTAAGTAAATTAATCTAGAGGTTAACTGTTTTATATGTTGAAAACAGTTATCCTAAGTCTGAAACTATAACAATGACATTTGAAACTGAGACAAAGGAAGAATTTTCATGGAAAAATGATTGAACATAAGAGAACTATTGAATATTATAAGACGTGTTCAATTCTTAGTCATGCCTTATCCTAGAGACAAGGAGTCGACGACAACAAGTGAATGTGCAATTGGGACAGCAAGTTTCTACAATTAGCCTAGAATATTCATAAATAGATCACTCTTTAAACTAGATAAACAACACATACAAGACAATTTAAGAATACGTTCACTAATGTCCATTGAGAAGAAAATAAATTCTAATAATGAAGGATTATATCAAGAATATTCATTACAAGTGATTCAACAAGACTACAATCAAAATTGAAGCAACGACAAGATAATTGTTTTAACTTTCTAGCAAGAATTCAGAATCATCAAAGTCGTTCGTCAGAGCTTTCATTAGTCTTTCAAGAGTCAATTAAGGAAACACTAACCACCAACCTTGTGCCTCAACCAAATTTGTGAAAAACATTCTAGTTAGAGAGCCAACTAAAGGAGAAAGTTACTCCAAAACACCTTTAAAAAATATTTTGAGATTTTTTCTCTCAATAATCCTTGTATTTGTGAGGAATATAGTGGATTAATTATTGTCTCACCAACTAAGAGGGCTGTGAGTGGTGGATGTGGGAGAAAATTACTCCGAACTACCTTAAAATTGCTTGTGTTCTTCTCTCTCTCATCTTTTAAACTTCTTTATAATTGTTTTATATTACTTAATCATTTTATAACTGCTCTTACCAGCAAAACAATTGTCATCTAACCTCCATCTAACATTATTAAAAGCAATCATCCATTAAAATAATATCATAATTTATGTTTAGAGCATCTTTACATTACTAATTTAATATTTATTTCGTCGTTCAGAACCCTTTCAATCGTTATTACTTATTTAAGATACTACTGTTTATCAAAAACAACTAACCTACTTACAAACCTAATATTTACCCATACTAGAGTTATTAAATTTTAATATTCAAGGGACCTCCCATCCTATAATTATAATTGTCACAATGAAAGATTAGAGGCCTAACCAAGAAAAAAAAAAAAAAAAAGAGCATTATTTTAAGGCAAAAAGCTGAGGGTATTATTAAGTAGATAGGTAAAAATATTCAAACATTCACTAAGTTGGACACCTTTTTGCAATTGGGAAATTAAATCATTCAACCTGCAAAATTATTACTCATTACTACTCTAATATCCATAGGAAATCATTCAGGGGACTATGTCACGTGAGTCTCATATGCCTTTTTTTATTGGATAAAATGTCAAATTTATCCTTACCCAACCCAAGTATACTGAGAAATTAGGGATTATTATAGAGCACCAATTTTATGAAAAAGTTCTTTTAAATAGTTCCTGATTTAAAATATCCCAAAATTATTATTTCTGTACAGAATCCTTTTTTTTTTTAATTTAAAAAAATCCAAATTTCACTTGTACCCGAAACCGGTTTTTTTTTTTCATATATCCTTTTAAGCCAAGAATACTAATAAATTAAATTTCAAACTTCATTTATTCTCTCTCTCTCTCTCTCTCTCTCTCTCTCCTACATTAAATTTAGCAAAAATCATTAACTACAAAATAAAACAGTTGATTAGTCTTACACCCAATATGATTTGTGAACACCTCGTAAAAAGACAAAAGAAAAAAAAATGTAGATACAATTAGAAATATTATGAATTCATTATTATCAGAAAAAATAGTCTTAATCTCTCTTTTCTCTTGTCTCCTTTCAGTCGCTCTCTCTATATCTCTCTCTTTACTTTCCAAAGGTATACATACGATGGAGAGATCTTCGGATCGGAAATTGAAGTAATATATGACCAAAAAATTGACTAGATATATGTACATTATTTAGAAAATTAAAAATAATATAAAATCGTATAGCAACCATCTCTCTCTCTCTCTCTCTCTCTCTCTCTATATATATATATATATATATATATATATATATAAGCCTAATAAGTCTAAAAAAGAAAAAATCTCGCCAAAAATGACTTGTCAAAAATAAAAAATCATCTTTATAACATTTAATATTGTCCTCGAAAATACAAAATTATAATTATAGTAATAATGTAATTTAAAATAAAAGACAAATCAATTTGGTTAAATCTCCTAGTTTAAATTAATAACATATTATTCCTAGTATTCCCTCGATTCTTAAATTATTATCTTGTTTGTCCCGGCTACGGATTAAAAAAAAAATTGACTTGATTATTAATATTAGTATAGTATGTAGTTTTTTTTAATGTTTATGTATATGTGACATATAATTAAAGTAGAAAGTAAAAGTAAGGATAAAATAGTAAAATTAATGTCTTAAAAAAAATTCAAATAAAATAATCATTTAGGGACATAAAAAAGAAAAGGAATAGGGACGGATTGGGTATTATTTAGTAGTGCTATTTAGTTGAATAATTTCAAATTTTCTGGGCGGACCAAGTAACAATAGTCTTAAGTCATGTTGACACTGCCATAAAGTAAAAGGGTCCCACCCAGTGTACTCGTAAAATCTTTTTGAGGGGATGCGTGAGGGCGCGTGACCCCTGTGTGCCCATAGCTTAAAAAATAAAAACAAAAAAGGTTTCCAGATTTTTAATTTATTATTTTTTGTCAACTTCATTAAATTTTAATCAACAATAGCATTAATAATAATAATAATAATAATAATTACTATTCTTCTTCTTCTTCTTCTTATTATTATTATTATTACTATTCTTCTTCTTCTTCTTCTTCTTATTATTATTATTCTTCTTCTTCTTCTTATTATTATTATTATTATTACTCTTCTTCTTATTATTATTATTATTATTATTATTATTATTATTATTATTATAATGTAAAGAACATTCTGTGATGAGGATATTTTGGTCTTTATATTTTAATTCAACAATTTTTCAGCTTACCAATTAAACAATCGCACTAATTTAAGACAGCTAATCAATACAGTAAAACAATTAAAGCAAACACACTAATTTATCAGTCCATCAATCATAAGTCGTCAGCAATAAGTTATCATTCATAAGTTATAAGTGATCAACATATATTGGTAAGCCAAATCAAACAGGCCCTAAGTATTTTCAGGATTTTGATGGTGTCTTAGTGACTTCTAATTTCGGAAGTGATACAGGTGAAACATGATTCTCACTTAAAAGATGATCACTAAATGAAAAAAAATCGTTAAAACAAAGAATATCGTTTAAATAAGAATAATTTTGTATGAATAGAATATAATTCATAATTCAATTAAATTATTATCAAATATAGTATAATTAAACATATATATATATATATATATATATATCAATCAAATAGTCAAATTCTTACTTTAAAAAGATTGTATATTTTGTATTCATGATTATTGAGAAAACATAGATATTAATTTTGGGACAAAGGTAGTACTCTTTTTTTTTTCTTTTTTTTTCTTGCACGAGGTGTTCCCAAGTTACATTGAGTTTGAGACTTTCGCTCGCGGTACCGAGCTTGTTACTAACCTTAGGAAAATTGTACCTTGTGAGAGTCGAACACGAAACGGTCTACTAAATAAATCGCTTCACAAAAAAACTAAATAATAGTTAAACCACTAAGCCAAATCCTATGGGTTTGACGGAGGTAGTACCAATTGGAGGAATGAGGATGAACCCAAGAAATAAAAACAAAAAAGTTCATTAAAGTAAGGATAATTTTGTACGAATAAAATAAAATTAATGATTCAATTATGTCATTATAAAGTAGGGTATAAACATGTATTTTATCAATGCAAATGGTCAAGTTCTTAACTTAAAAAATGGAAACTTAAGTTGAATGATTGAATGAACATAAACTAAACTAAGAGCCTGTTGGTCCCAAAACGCAAAAATCAAATGAAACTTATTTACAAAAATTGCGTATCAATGCTGAGGCAATAAAAACATCAATTTCTAAACGTAACTGCGTTTTTAAACACTGAAATTTTTAACTTTTACTCAAAAGACATGTATTAAAATGCTGTTGAAAAAAAAAATTTGTATTTTAAAATAGTATCTCAAACGCATTAATAAGAAGAAAAAAAATTACGTTTTGAAAAGACTGTATTTTAAAAAATGCTACTACACTAGACTAGATATTTATTGGTGATAAAAAAAAGCTACTCCTATTAAAAAAACAAAAATAAAAAAATGTGTAGTGGGAAAGACTTGGCTTGGCATCAAAGTATGTTCCCCCACCATCATCAATTGAAGAAAAATTGAAAAGTGCCAATCTTCCAAATAAAGTACTAATACATACTACAACAACAATAGCCCGCCTCTTATGTGTCCCCTAAAATGGTAGCTTTGACGCAGTCCAGTCTAATCTCTTACTCCAAAAAAAACAAAGTCCCCTCCCTCCCCTCCTATCCATTCATTCATTTCCAAATTTTAAAATGCCCTTTCCTCAATTCTTTTGTTAATAGAGAATTTGGGAAAGAGATTGAAGCGCCGTTGAGTGGTGGCCCACCACCAATCACCACCACTCCTTGGTGTATTCTAGCGGTGGTGGACCCCGGTGTTGTGGGGTGGGGTGGGTTTCCATTTTCAAGTATTCTTTACTGAGGAAATATTTGATGATCATTTTTGCACTTAGATTTATAGTAGCAACTAGCAAGTTATAACCCTCGCTTCGTCCCTAAATTATTGTCTTTCTTTCATTTTTTATCCATTTTAAAATAATTATTTTATTTAAAAATTTTCCTTTTTAAGATATCATTTTTACCATTTTATTCTTACTTTTTCCACTACTTTAATTATGGGCCACATATACATGAGCATTAAAAAAAATTTACACATTATATTAATATTAATAATTAAATTAATTATTTTTTCTTAATCCGTATACCGGATCAAATAAGATAATAATTAAGGGACGGAGGGAGTATCAAAGTAGACCTCCCTTTATAAGTCGTTTTGGCACTATAGCTTACTGTTATTAATCCTAGTGCAACATGTAATGTGTAATTTTCTTTAATGTCTATGTGTACATGATCCATAATTAAAGTATGAGAAAAAGTAAGGGTAAAATAATACAAATGATGTCCTAAAAAGGAAAGTTTTCAAACAAGACAATTATTCTGAGACGAACAAAAAATAAAAGTAAGACAATAATTTAGGAACGGAGGGAGTACATATTTTCAGTTTTCTTCAAAATCATTTCAGAAAAATAATAGTGATACCTATACTTTTGTACAAATTTTTTATATCAATTGACGCATCAAGCACGTGAGTTAAAAAGTGGGATCACATGCTAAGAGCAGGAACAACAAGGGATCTTATGGATTTTAAGCTCCCCAAAGCTCCTCCAACAAGGTATCATCCGGGAGCAAATGTCCGGTTGGAGGTGAGAGAAAATTTTTGGTGAGCAAATATTGCTCCCGTATCATTCGGGAGCTTACTTGGGATCCAAAGTTTACGCGGCACCGTTTCATAGCTCTGGCAATTTAAGTGTCACCGTTTTAATGCAAAAAGGGAGACAACACATGAGAAAGAGCTCCTGCATGTTTTACACATGGCATGGTATGAGTGGCCAAAAAAAAAAAACTCCTGTTCGGTTTTAATCAAATTTTGACAACAATTTTTTTTTTACTGAATTAAAATTTACATTTTTACCTAGAGACTTGGTTTACTTTATTTGGACACCAGATCAATTTTCTACAAATTTTTGAAGATTTTCTCCATTTTCTTCTCTTCTCTCTCTTCAAATTTAATTTTTTTCAATTTTCCTCTTTTTTCTCTCTTTACATTTTTAACATTAAGTTTTTTAAAATTAATGTTAATTTAAATATTAATATTTTAAGAATGATTGTTAAAAAAGCTGAAAAGTTATTACATTAAATTTAATTTTGAAAATATTATTAATTATTATTAATATGATTTCAAAAATATTTATTTAGCAAATATCTAATTAAAATGGCATTTACAAACTTATTGTTTAATATAAATAAATGTAAAAATGTTAATTTAATAGAAATAAAGATGATATGGTAAAGATGGTGGGGTATGTAAAAGTATTAGAGTTTGTGCATTGTTGGGAGGGTTAATTTATTTGGAGAGTATAGTGGGGAGCATAAGGATATTTTGGGTATAAAAATACCAAAAAGTGAGTATAAGCTCCTAAGCTTCCCAAAGTTGTTGTTCCTGCCCTAAGTCATATCATATCTAACCAATCACATACACGGCATCTAAATTTTATCAAACAAATCTTTTTTTTTTCAACACGCGTATCGTGCATGTGCTTTATAACGATATCATCCATTCCATTCCTTCTCACATCATAACTTATAAGTAATCATCCAATTTGATTGGACACTGTGCTTATCTATAATTACTAGTAATTGGTTATTAGTACTTTCATTGCAAATAAAGCACATGAATAATTAAAGAGAATTGTTATTTGTACTTAGCAAATTGCTGAGTACATTCTCCGGAGTGTTTGGCACTCCTACCGAACCCAAAAATGATGCATTAGACGGCGTTTGGTAGGAGTGTCGAACACCCTAAGGGGTGTACTCAGCAATTTACTGGGTGCAAATAGCAATTTTCATAATTAAAGTAACCGGCCAATGTTATAATTTGTAAAATCTCACATGAAAACTAAGATAACAGATTAAATTTATTTGCCAGATTTTTTGAGTTTGAAACTAGCCTATATTTCCGCTTTTATCCCGAATTTAAAACTCGAGTGTACGTCAGTTACAAGTACTAGTTCATAATATCAGATTATCGCGGGGGATGGTAATGTGGAAAGTACAAAGTTAAAAAAATAAAAATGCATAGATAAATAGGAGAGTACAACCTTGCAGCAATAATGAAGTTTCCATTGTTAACATTTTCCCACTCAAATGCCACCATACTTTTTATTGGTCCACCACCACCACTGGCACTGTGGAAGAAAGTCCCCAACACTCAATCATGCCCCTACATTGACCTTTACGTTTTACATAAAGCCCTTCTCTCTCTCTCTCTCTCTCTCTCAATCGATCTCTCTCAACAAATATTGACGTACGTACTGACCACTTCCATATTCATTCCCCGAGAAAAATAGTTTTATTTGGACGATTCAATTAAAATTGATTCCTAATGTATATATTTTCCCTCCATAATGTACGTAGGTAATTTTCAAAAGTTATACGTATATAGGAGCATTGTCAATAGATCCCACTACCCCATCACGCCTAATTAGCACAGATTCTTTTTCTTGTTCTTTTCAACATTGAGAAATTAATATTATCAGGAAAATAAATAAATTGTTTATATACTTTATTTTTTATGTGAATTAATTATTTTATCAACCTAATAGCCCGTTTGGTTGCGCGTTTTGGTCAAAATACATCTTATTTGCAAAAATTATTTTTCAATGATACGGTAGAAAAAGCTGCGTTTTGCGTTTTGAAAACTTTGCACCAAACGAATTTTAATTAAACGATAACTAACAAAAACTTAAACACGATAGATAATGTGGAAACATAAAACCTTGGAGCAATAATAATGTTACCCTTTTAAACATATTTCCCAACCAAATGCCATGCATGCTTCTTGGTCCACTGCACCCACTACCATGGTATCAATGGTACTGAAGAAGAAGAAGAATCAAATGGCCTACTAGCTAGGTTACTCTTACATATTAGTAATTAATAATGTTAGGGCCTGCCGCCATAAAATTAATATCGTAAAATTCGATAAATAAATAAATCATCTCCATTACCCAAACGTAAACCACCCACCGTGTTTTATGGTTTAATGGCTAAACCTGCAAACTAAACAAATTAAATTATTAGCACTACTCTTCCAGCTCCATCTTTACATATAGATAACCCTTTACACCAAAGGGTTTGGATTCAACACAAGGCCATCTCTCTCTCTCTCTCTCTGCTCCAAGAATCTCTGACTTTCAGATGCCTTTCTTTCTGCCGTACGGAATCTACAAACAACAGAAAAACATTCTTATAGGAACATGGAAACTGTACTCGATTCTCTCTGTCTTTGCTTTTCAAGCCTTCTATTAGTGGCTTCTTCTTCTTCTTCTTCTTTCTTTTCCTTTCCCTAGCTAGCTAGTACAGTTTAGCAGTTGATGTATGTACGGTACGGTACGGTACGTCGGTTTTAACCTTCAAATTCAGGCCATCTTTTTACAGCCTTCCATTCCATAATTAAGCTTCAAGTTTTTTTTATGACAGCTTAATTCCATGTCTTTCTCCCTCTAATTAATATTCTCTTGTCTTTAGGGTTCCTGATCGTTCTTTTGCGCGTAATTAATCGTCAATGATATGTTGTTAGCGTGGGCAACAAATTTGTTTTCGGGTAGTAAGAGTAATAGTAGTAGTAAAAGCATCGGAAGATACGATGGGATAATATGGAGTGTCGAGCTGCTACTTGCAATGGCTGGATTTATAACCATTGTTGTTGTGTTCAAAGTAGCCATAATTCCTTACTCGTTGGAAATCCTCGTATCCACTGTTCCCCGTTTATGGTTGTCGTTAAGGGGCTGGCTCTCCCCTCCTTACATCTACCTCCTCCTCAATTTCATAATCCTCGTCATCCTCGCCGTTTCCACCACTACCTCTTCTTTCAAATTCCACCACCACCATCACCATCACGATGATTTACCTCGTGATGGTTCCAATGTTAATATTACAAGTCGTTCACCACCACCACCACCACCACGACGAATAGAGAAGTGCAGCCAATCCCATTTACAGATGTTCCGGGAGAGTGATGAATTAGTAGAAACAGCTACTGATTTTTCCTCAACAACTACCAAAACTAGTATGCAGGCGCAGGTGCCGGTGCCGGCCATTCGTGATAATGATCATCAAGAAGCGGCTATTATGGATTACTTGTTTGCCTCCCTCCATGAACAATCCTTCTCCACCAACAATGTTATTGAATTACAATTTAATTCATTGGATTCGCCCCCGCCGCCACCCGCAGATGCCTGCAGAATTAGGAAAACTACTGCTCGCGCGGCAGCACAACAGCCAAAGAAGGATTACAATAACGAGACAGAAAAATTAGCCGGACATAAAATCAAACACTTTGTGTGCAACACAACAACCAACCACCGCCACCACCATCAGAAACAAGAGGATGATGATGATGTTGATTACGACGATGATATGACGTCGTTGGAGGCCACTTGGAAGGCAATTACGGATCCAGGAGGAGGGAAGTCGGCGGCGGGAAGGCAACTCAAGAAGAGCGAAACGTTCAATTACGTTAAACCGACGGGACCGGGAGTCATTCATGGTGATCGGTCAGAGGAAGACGGCAGTGGCAGTTTGCCGGCGGTGGGTGGGCTCCGGTGGCAGAAGGAGCTGCGCAAATCGGAGACATTTAACGAAGGGGTGAAGGCGACGGCGAGGAAAAGCCATAATAATAATGGAGTTGGAGGACAGCAGCAGCTGGTAAGGGACCCGTCCCTGAGTCATGACGAGTTGAATCGGCGAGTTGAAGCGTTCATTTACAAGTTCAACAACGAAATGCGAATCCAGAGGCAAGAATCTGACCAGCGCTTCTTAGAAATGATTAATCGCGGAATTTAAATTGCTTTCTTTTTCTTTATATATATATATATATATATATATATATATGTCTTTTTTGTTGGTTGTCCGTGTATAAGTATCTGGTTTTCGAGTTTGGCACCTAACAAATTAAAGTGTCATCAAATCGTCAATTTGGTGTATGATTACATGACACATGTCTTTTTAAATAGTATGGTGCCGGGCTCATATTTTCGAGAAGCATCATAAATACTTATATTTAAATATTGTTAGTATTATTTATGTATTTCGAGATGAGATTTGTATAATAATTTCGTTTTGATTCTCCAACCCAACTATATTTATGTAATTAGAGTTGAGATTTGTAAAATAATTCCCATTTGATTCTCTAACCCTACAAGCTACAGGTTTGATTATGATTGATTGTGTACATGCACCTAACCTTTCATAAGTTGGGAGTATTATGTTCTTGTAACGAAGTCTTCTCAATTGTGACTCTAGCTTAAGTGTACTTGTCCCTCTTAATAGTCCCCAATTTGGCTGCAATGTATTGCCAGACTTGTGCAGTCTGAGTATTTCTTATTTGTAGAGAATTGTATTTGGGGTTCAAATACTCTGTTCTCTTTCAATTTTTAATTACTTGATAATTGATAATTGCTCAATAACGTGTAGGAATACCACAAGCTCGAACTCGTAATATTAGGCCTCTTCGGATATTATTGAGTCGAGACATTTAAAAAGTATATGGATCTAAAAACTCAAATTGTTCATCTTGCTCCTCATTTGAAAAAACGGGGTGGACAACGGGTCTTCGTCAACAACCTATCTCAGCAAGATGTTTAGTTAAGGAAGAACGTGTGGAAGTATCATATTCAGACAAAGAACATATGTAAATAGTTTTAGCTATGTAGGTGTTAACAAAATCTGTCCTTGCCTTCACTGACTACTTGTTAATGGCTTCGCAAGTTTCCCAATGTTCCGAAAGATGATTTTCCTGCTTTACTACAAGTGTTTTGCAACCTAATACAAAGGCTCGCGATCGATATCCAAGCTAACACTGCTCATATATAGGAACTGAACTACTAGGATCAAATTTAAAAAGCGATATGATGATCTACATGAACTTACTATCCAATAGCATGAATCTACGTTGCTGCTCGATCTTCTTATAGGGTACATAATCAAGCCATATTGTACAACTGATATTAGGCAGGGTTGAATGTAGATGTCTACTGGGATGATCACTATCCAATGACTTCCATTGTTGAACTCCAGCATTATTCTGTTACAAAAGGACTTGATCTACAATCAGTGTACTCTGGCAGATATATGGATGTGAAAACAACTTTCACGAGTTAGAACGATTTTAGTGGTTTAACTAATTATCATCAACCCACCCCCAGGAACCCCCATGATCCGATCAGTAACAAGGACCACCTAGTTACATGTTTGATGTCAAGAACAGATTATTCAACATTTTGCAAGTCAGACAGAGTAAAAGCATGTAGAGCAGAGCACTATTGCAGTACTATCTGCAGCTGCTGAACAAGACTAGAAGGATGTGATTACAAAGGTAACACGTCCATAGACTATGGTGCAGCAACGAAATTTATTTATTAACTAACATGATTATTGGTAACAGAAGTTTGGTGATCGAGGTGAATTGGCTAGCTGCTTCTACCAAACACAAGGAAACACTCATTTCTCTACCACTGTAGTATAAGAAGGTCGTTACAGGCCTAGAGCAAGACAAACCACAACGAAAAGCGTGTAACCCGGAATATCCAAATAGACACAAGATTGACAAGTAGAGTAGCCCTGACAAGGTCTAGCAAATGAATAATTCAATACTTTGGTTGCATCATGCAACTTGCATGTCACGTCTTAATCAGAAATTGGTGACAAGCCATGAAGGCCATCCTAATGTCAGCTCAGCTGTACACACAGGGGAGGAAACCAGTTTAAAGGAAAATTGAGAGGACAAAAGAAGGGATAAAATGATCTCAAAACAAATTACTTCATATCATTTTGTCTCACTAAAATGGGCCAAAACTACATGGACATTGTTATTATACATGATGATAAATAACAGGGGTATAAAGCATTCAGCAAGTACGCATTGGATTTTGGACAAGACAATTCCAAAAAGAAAAAATTGGTAAAGTCTCAAAATTGCCCTCTCAACTCTATGGATTATATATCCTTTTGAAATTACTTTCTAATTTTCTCTACCTACTACCTATTATCGTGCCTATTATCCTTAGTATTCTACCTTGGAATGAAGATCCTCAGCATTCACTCCTCTGCATGTCAAATTTGGTTCATCACATTCACAACTCATCACGAACCTCCGCATCAGGAGAGGAGTCTGAATCTCCTTCTGTTTGGTCCTTCTGGGAGCTACTCTCATTAGCGGATGAACCGGAACTACCTGGTTTATCCCCACTGCTCTCCGTCTCATTCTTTACAGGCTTCTCAACTTTGGGTTTTGGCTTGGGGATTCTATTGATGCTTGCAACCTAGATAAAATATGCCTTCTTTTTAGTACGGAATATACTAACAGCAAAATAGAAATCATAAATAGTCATTCGCTTTATTAAAGCAAAAGAGTTCTGGGAGCACCTTGTCTTGAAGATCAAGGACTTTTTCCTCTACTTCTTCAGATGTAAATGCCGGGGTGCTAAACTTGGAAATCCTGTAAATGAAAACCAGTTTACTTATAGTATAGTATCAGGAACTCAAACATTTCAAGTACTCCATTAATCATACAAAAGAAGAAAGCATATCCAACAAGTTCATTATAATATTCGAGGGCTAAAGTCAGAACTTCATACAGCCTATAATTTTAGTTATTGATTGCCAAGTGGCAGATAGGAAAGAGTAAACTTAAGGGTGAGGGAGTAGAACATCAAAAAAAAAAAAAAAAGAGGGAGTACAACATCTGTGAAAATGTAAAAGGAGAAGAAATGAAAAGGTTCCAATATGGCGTATGTCAAGCACTTTAGGCAGGTAATACTTGTTACAGAATGCATCCATCCGTCCAAAAATGCTACCAAAATAAGTGCAGGACAGGCCAGAAAGGCTTCGTTCTCGACATGCCATGTAAGCCTTCAAAAAGAACTAATGCACTGAATTTTTTTCCAAAGTCAATATATACGAACAATATATATGAATGAGTCAGCACTCAGCAGAGAAGGCTTTAAACTGGGATTTAGGGCCCTGTTTGAATAGATGGTTTCTGGTTTTTTTCTTTGTTTTGCAATGATTAAATCAAAAAGTAAGAGAGATAGAAAGAAAAAAGTTGGGACCAATGAGTGAGAAAGTCAAAACCACGAACCATAAAACCAACTATGTAAGCAAACAGGCCTAAGTAATTTTGTACGGGAATGACCACCTAAGATCAAACATGTTATTACAGGAGATGAAAGTTGTTGTCATATATATGTATATGAATATAAGTATTAAAAGTTACACATGTTACAAGTGACAAGAGATGCTTCTATGCTAAGATACTTTGACAGTCGCAGTTAATCACATGGAAAAATCAAATGATGCACTCAAGCGAAGTAACTTAAAGACTTTTTTTTTTTAATCAAAGATATATACCATTTTAGAGTCAAGAGAGCAGTTATCTCTTAAATTCGATATTGTGCCTATTATAGGCAAACCAGTAGGTAGCAGGGGAGCTATCAACATGGAAGATTATACAGAGTCCATTTCCATATGCAGGGACATCAAAGCAACTTAAAGGCGCTTACATGTATAATAGACTTAATAGTCAAGATTTAAGCCTGTTAGAAATTTTTATTTTACAGTGCACTGCAGCCTCTTCTGTTGAGTTATGACCAAGGTTTATCAAATAAAAGAGTGAGTCTCAGTACTTGCTATCGATAACTTCGGCCGGAGTATATTTTCCACGCACATTTCAACATTTTGATAAGCTCGTTACAACTTCAACACGGTTTCTTCATTTCATCTAAACTTTTCTTCTTTAAAGAAATTCTTGTCAACATTTACACAACAAAAAGTATTTCTTCAACTAATAGGAAGAATATACTTCACTAGAAAAACAACTCTATACTGGTTAACTAACAAATATGAATAAGCAACTATACTTAAAGTAAGATATGTCACATTGAACATAAGGAAGAGCAAACAAAAGAAAATAAACTCACTTCTGTTGCTCAGCCTCCTTATCATTCAGCCATTTCTTGAACTTTTCCGCCTCACTCAGTACCTGCAAATGAACTTGCGGTTACGAACTGTGTAGCCATAGGCACAGCCCTATCCATGAATTTTGGGATAGAGAAACAAAAATTAAATAAATAAAAAATGCCAACGAAGGAATTCAAAGCACCTCATCTATTCTCTCTTTTGGAAGCCAAGATTTTTTTGTCTCCCAACCACGTACAATCTGCAGACATGAATTGGGGGGATATATGGTTAATCAAGGAACAATTGGCTCAAAGCTAGCATAGTGGGGAGCATATTCATATTTTATAAGACAACTCTCTATATATATCGAACTAACCATGTTTACATACGTCAGACTACATAGCATGAATAATCTCATATCATTATCTTAATGATAATGCATCAGGATTTAAGGAGTTATACTCCCCTTCTAAACACACCAATAAGCCCCAGAAGTCCACAACTAGAAATAGGGTCGGCGCTAAATCTTTGTGTGTCTGGATTCCAATCAATTAGGTAGGTTACAGTTTGCAGGACTGCCTTAGCACCATCTTGCAAAACAAGGACCCTAAGTGATAAAACCATGTCCAAAGAAGTGTATCCCACCCCACTCCAACCCCCTCTTCATTGTCAATTATAAATGAAGGTAACCCAGATACAGAGATGAGAAGAAAAAACGGAAGCAACACATAATAACATCTCTGTGTGTGTGTGTGTGTGTGAGAGAGAGAGAGAGAGCATATTAGACAATTTCTCTCTTACATACAAATAAAAAGCACACATGATTTCAACGGCTGTGCTTGACTATTTTCCTAATTTTCAATTGCGGTGTGGTAATGCTGGAAAAATAAATGCTTAGTGGTTCTACCTCCAATATTTTTTAGAGGGAATGAATCTTTCCCTAGAAGTATACATGTATTTGAAAAACAAATAAACAAAAATAAAGGGTCCGACAATGATCCATATCCAATACAGCACCAATAGGTACACAATATTAAGGGCCCTTATGAAAAAGATTAAGGGGCTTCGATGAATTAATTTTATTGGAATGGGTATTTGTCTCTGATCCCGAAAAAGCTTGCTTTTTTTCTCTTTCCAAATTCCAATGAAGTAAGGTAAAATCTTGCCCTAATCTACACCTCCCACGCAAATTCGAGGTCGACGAAGAAGTGAGTTCTGGAATCTAATGGGGATGCAAGAATACTCAAAGTTGCCAGTGGTGAGCCAACTAGTTCACAGCACTGGTACATATTTCCAGAGATTCCTAAGAAATACCATCCTGAAACGTAAAAGATTTGATCTATCAGATTTCACCGAAGGAAAGACCTTTACAGTTTACAGTCTTGAATCATTATCTAGCAATGAAGCTTCAGTGTCACCATCTACTCCCTAGTACGGAAGAAACCACATCAAAAGGGCTTGTAAAACCAATAGCTAAAAGAACAAATTACTACAAACAGACAGAAGGAAAGGTGATACAAGTTCATGACACCAGAGACCGAACATAGATGAAGAAAATAATGAAGATGACAAAGGTTTGTTGCTAATGATTTGGTGTATGTTAAGTATAATAAGAGCATTGAGATGGCAATACAACAGGTGACATCATGGATCCTGTCTCCTTAGATCAAGAAAATAGACGGAGAAAATGATTAGACAATATTCGTGTGTTTGATGATGATGAACTACAACAGTGGTACTGGGGAGTCTAGCAACTTCAACGGTGAAAGGCACCAAGTCCAGTTCAAGGAGATTCAGTTCAAGTCCTTGAGGAAGGGTGAGGAGGAGAAGAGAAGATTTTGAGGGTCTTAACCCCCATAATGACACTGTTCTGTTACTTGATGACTTTTAGGCCATCCAGGATTGCCTATAAGCTAGCATAATAAGTGAGGGAACATATAACGGAACGTGGATATTTGCTTGTTGCCTTGGTAATTTTTGTTGCAAACTTGTACTATAATCAAAATTTTGCACAGCATGCGCCTTGTATCATGAAAGACTCTGGGAGACCCTAGCGACCTGGTCCCCCTAGCAATGGGAAGTTGTATAGTAATTCTTTTTACAAGAAAAACTATAAACAAAAATTTACATCTGATTAACAAATCAGACTGTCATAAGAAAGGTTCGCAATACTCAACCATTTGCTATTTGATTCCATGCCATATAGATGCCTCCACAGTTTAGTTACTAAACTAAGTAATCCATTCTATATATCCGATTCGCTTTCATAGCCAACATAGTGTACATCAATAGATCAGTAATAATTTTCTCAACCTCCATATCTTCTATCCATTGAAGTTTATTGCCACTAACAATTACAAGCTTCCACAATAGATAAATGCATATAAAGAAAACACAAAGCAAGATGTAAAACTCAATCAGCCATTGTCCCAACTACTTGGGGTCGGATACATCAATCCTTTTCTGGCAATCCATTGTGTAAAGCAAGATAATCGATTAATCTACACTCATTCATATCCTTCTTAATTATTGTTGTCCACGTTAGTTTTAGTCTTCCCCTTTCTCTTGCATTTGTTGTCTTGTTAATAAAGATACTATCACTCTAATCAAAGGGTGCATTTAGTGGCCTACATCATAGGTCCAAACCACACTCATTTAAGCTAAATAATAGACATCAGCTGCAACAAAAGTTTTTAGGTTTCATTACAGTATAATGAATCATGCTTACCTCTTGTAGCTCACCAAGGTAGCGTCGAGCATGCGCAGATGCCGCTGGCCGTGCAGTAAGCTCCTTATATCTATATTAAATAATTTTCTGTATGGTTAAGCTATCTAAAGTGAAACTAAAGAATGTCCAAGTTGAAACAACGATTATTGGAAACAAACCTGAAAATTATGGGGTCACCAATAGCTTTTAAGATATTAAGGCGTTCTTCAAACTGAGTAGCAGAAGCATCTTCACCGTCGGTGTACAACCATTCTTGCACCTAAGAGATAGTATGATGTTCGTCTCAGAAAGCCAAGGGAGGAAAACATGACTAAGCCCAAATAGAAACCAATTATTCCACCTCACCCGCCAAGCAAGACAATAAGAACTATAAAGGAATGCCAACACAAGTATATGCGCACACACACACAGAGATGGAGAGAGGATCAGACCTCATCAAGCTTTTCAATAAAGGACTTGCGTTCCTCACTGGAAGAAACTTCTGTGAGTTCATCGGAAGATTCAAGCTGTAATAGCCATAATAATATCAAATGAGAATGGTAGGTGCAAAAACAATTGGTTTCAGATTATTTAACAATAAACACAATTTATCAACCTTTATAAAAGCATGATAAGAAAACAAAATAAATGATGGATTAGATATGGTGGATTAAAGACGGATACCAAAAGAGATGCAGGCTCGTTTACTTATGTTTTCACAAATGAATCTTAACTACAATGAGCCAATGGCCAACTTTACGCAAGAGGTTCAAAAACCAGCTAAACACATGGAGCAAACAGTAGCCAAAGTTTTGATGCAAACAAATCTCCATGCCAAGTTCATATGTAAATAAAAAGAAGCAATTAGGAGTAGGGCTGTAAGTAGAATTGGGTAGTTTGAATACCCGAATCAACTCAACTCGTTTGAATTACTCAAGTCGAGTTCAGCGAGTTTATTTGGCTCATAGGTGATTGGGTTCAAATAAGCAACTCACGAGACTCGAGCCACTACTTGCATACCAACTTGAATTGAACTCGAATGAATGCGACCTTTTACAATGTATCTTTATAGTAATTTTAGATAAAACTATACACATATTTGTGTGTGTGTCTGAGCACAAGCATGTGCCGTTTGAAGACTCAAAAGTGTAATAACAGTGGAAGAACGCAATGTGCGAGAGATTAAAGCTCTAAGGAAGAATGGACGGGAGTTCTGCAATTGCGTGCTGGACTAAAGAAATTCCTTGCAAAAGTGGCAAAATGATGGAATATACGCGTGTGTATGCGCGTACACACACACATAAGCACATAAAAACATACACACACGTGATAATTGCGCGATCCCATACTTTTTCACAATCCCTTGTCAATTAAAAATTAAAGCAAATATATATATATATATATATATATATATATATATAGAGAGAGAGAGAGAGAGATAGACACAAACACACACACATGAACATTGGAAGAACTAATGGTAGACAATATGGGATCCCATATTTTTCACAATTCCTTGCAAATAAAAACATACACTGAAAAAATGACTAAAGGTCCCGCATACTTGACTCAACTTGACTCGAAAAAATCGACTTGGGTTCAAGTAGACTCGCAAGACTCGGATATTTTACAGAAGTTGAATTTAGAGTAGGTTTTGGTACCGACTCAACTCTGAATCAGTGTTCTAAAAATTGGCCTAGGCGCCTAGAAATCCAGCAAATCAGCCTCCTAGGCGCCCAACCCATTATTTTTATTTTTTATTTTTAAAAAAATTTGGTCCAAAATGACGTTGTTTTAGGCCTTTTTTATATATAAAAAAATTAAGATTATTCAGTCATATTTATATTGGTGCAGCACGTGTTTTGGAGCTATGATATATTGAGTTATTGATTATTGTTGTGTTATTTTAAACTTTGGAATGATATATAGATTAGGGGGTCTGGGAGTGGTATTACTTCCCAATCCAATTTATTTTGCCTTTTTCCTTGGGATTGGTTCTTGTTTGTATATCCTTATTCTATATTCTATTGAACTCCCATTTTGTAGATGCTGCGCAGCTCCTTATTTACGTAGGAGCCATAAACGATTAATAATTTTTGCTGTGATGTTCCTGAATGGTTCAGAATATTACAAAGATTTTCATCCTTGGACCGTTGGAGATGGGGTTACTTTGGTGGTTTGTACAAGTCTGTTTGCTTCACTAATTACTACTATTCCAGATACGTCATGGTACAGGATTATTTGAACTACAATCAAACCAGATTATAGAGCAAGATTTGATAAATAATACTCAAGAAATTGGGATTCATTTATCAACAGATTTTTATTCCATTTGAACTCATTTCAATAATTCTTTTAGTTGCGTTAATAGGTGCAATTGTTGTAGCTCGTCAATAATCACTTTTTCGAAGGGGGAATCAAAATCAAACTGTATTCTGGACTATCAAATTCATTTCCTTTCTATTCTATTTGAATTCATGTAATAGATCCGGAGGGAAAAGTCTTACTAAATTTATATCACCCGTGTTTTCATATGCGACTACAAGTCGAACCAAAACAAAATACTTTTTCTTGGGAAGTGTGAGCTGTTGGATATAGAGCCAATTTTTCAAATTTTTGTATTCTTTGGAATTTGTTTTTCCTGTTCTTGGTGGTATCAAGACGCCACTATATCCGGATAGCTTATCTGTCTTTCCAGGAAAATGGATATCTCTAGAAAAAATTCTAAGTTCAATTCTTTTTTTTTTCTTTCCACTTGGACCAACCCGCCTACCATGTATCTATTTGGTGATATTTACTATTAGTATATTTGAAGGTTTAATGTTTGTTAATTAGATTATGTTAAGTAAAAAATTCAAAAATCTGGGTAATTATGCCTTAATTCTAGTCCCCGCCTAGGCCCCCTAGGCACTGGTGTGGCGCGTGACGCCCGCCTAGCGATTTTTAGAATACTCGTCTGAATAAATTTTGCCAAATGTTCGGTTTCAGTTCAACAAAACAACCATATCGACTTGTTTACAGCTCTAATACGGAGACTACTTGCAAATAATATCCACAAATGCTCTAACACCACATAATCAAGCAGGCAAATGCATCAAACCTTTTCTCTAGTGGTATATATGTAACCCTCCAGGTCATTTTTCAGCTCGGCAGTCCTCCTCCTCTCCGCATCTTTTATGTCTAGGGCTTCCAGTTTGCGTCTACCTTCAGCTAGAGATTCCTTGGAAAGAGATGCTCCAGGACCTACCGTCTTATCAGTAATCTATAACAGACAAATATGTGTTAAAATCAGTGTTAACCTTAGAAGTAGGAAATATCTTTCTTGTTCTGATAGGAAAATAAATGATACTACCTCCGTCCCAAAATAATTGTCGTTTTAGCAAAAAAAAATTGTGACCCTCATTTAATGAGGGTTGTTAAGAGAAAAGAAAGAAAATACTAATGCAACTTATCTACAATAAATGAATTTAAACAAGGATACATCCGTCTTTATGTGAGCTTCCTTAATCTGTGTGCAAATTGCTAAAATGACAATTATTTTGGGACGGAGGTGGTATTAAGATAGGATGTAGAGGATATAGGACAAACTGTCCTTAAAAAGAGAAGAAAGATTAGGGAAAGAAATTGGAACCAAAATCACAACACAAGGCAAAAAGCGTAGAAAGGGAACAGGAAAAGTTGGAAAGATCGTAAGCAATGTTAATTTACTCAAATTCCTTGTTCCAAGAAGTCAAAGGGGCATAATTATTTTCACCTTGAGTGGAACTCTAAAAGTCCTCTTCTTCAGCTTCTTTTCTGTACCAAGATCGATTGTATTTCCGTCATTCACATTGGAGTCCCCTGGATTGCTTATCCCACCATCAACCTGAACGTCTTCATTGGTTTCTGACTCACTTTTGGGTACGTCGACTGAAATGTTTGGTGTAGCAGAAGTCAAGTTATCCACAGTTAAATTCTTTTTGGGAATCTCTACCCATTCTGATATTTCAATAACAGCATCTGCCCTATCCAAAGATAGTATCCCACTTCTACTAATAGAGAAATGCAGATTGGCCTTGATAGGGGAGGAAAGGTTGCGCGTCATGTACCTAAAATACAAAAGGACAATAGAACAAAAATAATCTGTTACATTCTAAATGATTTTGACATCAAACACGTTCTTTTATCATAACCTTTTTCTTCATTAGTATGGTCATCTTCTATCTCAAGTAAAGTCCCTAATATATATTTTTACTCGTGATAAACATCCAATACATGTGCGTATATGAACCCATATGTACATATACAAGAAAATATTGGGTACATAGTTGTCAAAACGGGATACGTATCGTGTATCGAAATTCTATCTCTATGATACATATCGGGATACGCATTGCGTATCGTAAGATACGCTATATATATGTATATATATATTTTTTTTGATAAGTAATATATGTGTATATATATATATAATGACTATTAAGCAATAATTAATAAAAATATATTATCCAATGATTAAGTTTAAACTTCATATTGTAACTTGTTATTAAGAATCTAAAAAAACAAGTCTTAAACACCTCAACTAGGTAATGAACTCAATTTCAAGTTCTAACAAGACTAAGAAGAGGAAGAGAAGAAAAGACTAAAGATTTTGAAAGCTTGATATTAACCCAAAAAAAATTAGGAGAAAAGGAAAATAGATCAAAACAGAAAATATTCACAATTAAGTTAACTTTTAAGCTTAAAAAACTATCAAATTCATACTTTTTGAAAAAATAAATAAATTCCAAGATGTAGTATTTTCTTCCTTCAATTTTGTCTTCACTCTTTAGCATATATGGACTTAATTATTACTATCAACAAGGGTTTTCTTTTAATGGAGGATTAGGGAATTGGATAATGGACAAATTAGATTTGGGTTTAAAGAGGGAGCTAATAAGAATTGGTGATTTTTGTATCGTATTGTACCTACGGTACGTATCGCGTATCATACGATACATAGCCCATTGCGATACATATCTAAATAGGTGATTTTCGTATCGTATCGTATGGCCATACGTATCGTGTATCGTACAATACTAACAACTATGATTGGGTACATGTGTAAAAGGTCAAAATAAAATTATTTTTCTTGGAAAGTTATTTTGAACCATACAGAATTATGTATATAACCGTCGCAAGGAACATGATTCATGTGAACGTATGGTCATTTAACCATTGTTGTCCATCATAAAACCAATTCCATGACATTAACAAAGAATCTTCCAGCATAGAACACATTACACAAAAAATATATTACTTTGAAACAGAGACAATGTTAAAGCCCAGCTGAATGCCAGATCAACAGATGATTAAAATTTCTGTGCCTTACTTTTCATTAGCATCAGCCAGCCCGGAAACAGCATACTGAGCAAACACAGGTGAAGTAACGCTGGGTGGTAAGAGGCCTTCACTCTCGTATAGAAGTGAAACTTCAAAATCTTTGTTGTGAACGATAGATCTGAACATCTATGAGACATGTAGCGGCAATGAAATTAGTGACAAAGAAAAAAAACTATCATTCTCAAGATTCAATCATCTGCTTCACACTCGAAATAGCATGTTCAAGATAAAGTGATTTACCTTACTAGGAAGTTTCTTAAACCGTGGTACAAGTAACTGTCTGGTGCTTTCATCTTTCACAAGATCAGGACCATCTAAATCCATCAGAAATCCATACATAGAACCATCAATCACCCCAAGCTTACGATTCAATTTTATTCCATCACTCAAATTTGCAGCATGTAATGAAGCACCAAGAACTGTAGCTTCATCAGCATCCAAATGTTTGTCAAGGTCGTTCCTCCCTAGGAATTCCTGAAGCGTAGCCTGTAAGAGGGGAAGACATAAATATATTTCATAATTGGATATGATGAGGTCAATGGCACAAAGATCTAAAGTGGAAACGCTAAGAAATTAGCATAAGCCTGCTTCATAGAGACAATTTTGCACAAAGAAGCATACACCAATCATTATCCATGAGATTTTCACGAATAAACCCCTGAAGGGTCAACACTTTACGTTTGTCATTTCTGTCAAAACCTACACAAGTTTTTTCTAGTGCACCAAATAATTAAAGGTAAAAGACGGCCAGAGTAGGTTTAGAAAGGGTCATACACACACTCACAATTCAATTAAAGGGAATGGGAATAGCAAAGACCTGCAATTTTGGCACCCGAGTGGCACCTCCGATCAACTCAACGGCATAAATATCATCAACCTTCAAACCTGAATGCTTAAGAACTTCTTTCAGCGGGATAATAGATTTCTCCCACAGGTCTCCACAGAGCTCTTCAAACTTCTCCCGAGTTATTGTGCTCCTGGCATGCAGAAAGAGAAGGGAAACAATTAAGAGCAAATGAGAGGGAGAAACTTATTATAAGGATGAGTAACTATTAGTGTAGTTATCTTACAAGCTATTACATTGGGGAAAATATTTAATACTTCCTCCATCCCCCCAAAAAAAAAAAGTCCTATTTGACAAGTAAAGCATTTTAAGATCATAGCTTTACTTGTTTGTACCTCTTTTAAATTGCACTAAAATTATATCCTTTTTTCGAAAAGGGACTATATTTTTGGGACAAACCAAAATGGAGAGCAGGACTATTTCTTTGGGACAGAGGGATTAAAAAATATCTAGAACACAAGAAGCAAATTTAGCCCACAACTGTTAAGGAGAGGAGCATGGTACACTGGCAACAAAAGGATTATACGGTTACATGGCATTTTGGTGCTAATCAGTCAGGTAAACTTAATGCACAGTCTATAAGTGTGTGCAAGAGTTCTTATTTTTATTCTTTGGTTTGGGGTGGGGGTGAGGCCCATTCAGCTGATTTCATGCAATCATAAATAGTGGGAGCTGCAAATGCTTAGTGGGAAGCATTGTTTGATAAAGGTACCATCCAATCCATGAAAAACTTGAGCTCTTGTCTGAATCCTAGAAACTTATGAACATATTACCGCCATCTTAGATAAGAAAGTCAATAGAAAGGTACTACTTTTGCAGACTTCTCGTCAACATGCAAGGGAGATATTGCCAAATTGGAAGACAATAGGTTTTTGTGGCAGCAAAGATGACCTATGACCATCTATGTTGCAACAGTTGTATTTTTTCCTTCTGCAAGCACAACAGCCTCAGCAATGGTAGCTGATTGCAGGTCTACTTCTGCAAACAAACACACAGCATGCAGTTGTACAGCTTGCTCGTAATATGACTGTTGGAAGGCGTACAATTAGTCATCTCACGCGCCTTAGGCCCATTATTTGCAACTCTTTCAAATAGACAAATATCTATACAAATATATACGTATGTGTGCGCCCATGTTCCACCCTCACATAAGCTAATATCTTTTAGCTTTCAAAGTGATGCAATGACTGCAAACACATGCCCTAGTTAGCTTAATCCCAACAAGCTATAGCTTATTCATTCTCCGCTTTATAAGGTATATCCTCCTATTACTTTCCTCTTGATCAGGAGTACGTCAACACGAGCCTTCCCAAGGACAAGTTTGACTGGTAAATGTTACTGAAAGAGACCTTTCCAGGAAACACATAAGAGTTATAAACTAATATATTTGCTTTGGGGTTGCACCCACAGTATTGTTATATGCACTTTCTTTTTGTTTAGTTCACCCCTCTTTTTTTTATTTTTTATTATTGGATGCAAACTGCAATAAGAACATTGTTGGCAAAAGAACAAGAAAAGTCCCATCAAAGGCATTAAACACTGAAGAACGAAATGGATCCACCTACCTAAAATCACGGTCATCATGAAGAGATTCAACTGAAATTGGTGCCATCGTGTTAGCACTAAGAATTTCTTTTGTACGCTTAACCTGCTTCTTCAATTTAGCCATCGCCTTGGGATATTTCCTAACATCAAACCCATTTCCAACCTGTTTGTTGAACTCATCTGCAAAGTACTCTACCAAACTTAATTCCATATTTTGACCTCCAAGTTCTGAGTCCCACCTAACATCCTTGACCTGCAACACCAATAGATGTTATCTAACTATATACCATGACAGTAAAGCAAGATACATCTTCAATCAAGGAAAGCACATAAAAATTCACTTGATATATGACAAAAAGGAAATAGGGCCTGATCATATGCGACAACAGCTTCAGGTATCCCCACCCCGTGCAATTCATTTTCAGATTAAGTACCTAAAGAGATCATGGACCAATCCGCCTATTCATAGTTACCACCATGAAGGTCAGATAGAAGTTCATCATCAAATCCTCATAATATACAATATAGGGAAATAGAACACATAATTTTCTACAGTAAAATCTCATAAAAAGTCTTAACGCCTGACTCGAGCAAGAGCAACTGTAAGTACAAATAATTGCGCATAACGCAAACAATATAGCTAACCTCATGACCACCACCACTACCACTACCCCTGAATGCAGCCGTTTAGGCTAGACACAAATGAGCTAACTTCTCACCCTCTAAGAAAAATACTGAATTAATTGCATGATATCCCACATTTAGAAGTTGATGCATTAATTGAAGTCACGACTCAAAATGTAACGAAGCCAGTTTGCAGTAACTCAACCTCCATCTTTAGATGAGTTACCTTACTTGGCATCTTTTCGGCTCCACTGTGGGTTAGAAAAATGAAGCCAAGATAATACATAAGATGTCAAACCATTTTGTGCACAAAATTTGGTACTCATTTAGTAGGACGGAGAGAGTAAGAAAAAATAACAATAATAGCACACTATGACACTACACACAATTCTACATATATATTCTTTAAAAAAATGGGGAATAATGGATTACCTGGAATTGGTTGACTGAAACGGTCTTGCCGAACTCCTTGGTATTATAAGCGGAGAAATAAACAAGAGCAGCGTAAGTGCTACCAGAACCCATATCGTAGAAAATTACATTCCTGGAAGCGTTAGAGAAATCCTTATCAATACCATACTGAAGAGCAGCGCCGGTGTGCTCGTTAATTAGCGAAAGCACGGTAATCCCAGCCAATTGCGCCGCGTGAAGCAAACCCTTACGCTCAGCCTGGCCAAAATATGGCGGCACCGTTATAACAACATCCTTAACCGGCACCTTGGAATGAAATTCCGCCAGATTCGAAGCATAAGTCAACACCATAGCCGTCAATTCCTCCGCCGAATACACCGTTCCGTCATCGGTCTTAATCCCCACCGTACCTCTAGACTCATCCTCAACTACATTGTACGGCAAATACAGCGAATCCAAAAATCTCTTACCGTAAGCAAATGGCTTCCCAATCAAATCCCGGACCTGAGAATACACTTTGTCCGGATACCTTGCCACCAGTCCGGCCGCTTCTTCACCGATCAGACGATCGCCGCCGTGGAATGCGACTAATGCCGGCGATTTTCGCTTCGACATTTCGTTAATCGCTATGGAGATTGGAGTCTGGCCGGGTTTTAGATTCACTACGGCCACCTTCAGCCATTCCGAGCCTAGATCAATGCTCGATACGGCTGATCTCGACGGAACTGATTGGATTAACAGCAACGATAACACTAGACCTAATGCCGCCAACACTGTTCTCCTCATTGCAGCAATCTCTTCCCTATTGATTCGACGTTGGCTATGGCTATTAACGTCTCATCAACAGAATCTCTATCACGAATAAATTGGGATTTGCGCGAGAAAACTTTTGAAATTGAATTTCGAAGGAGAAAATATTATTTAAATCGGAAAAATGAAGTTTCTCAACGAAACGTAAAGTAGGAGTTGTTAGTTGACTCTAGACTCTACTGTCGTTGTGGGGGAAGGGTGTATTGTACGTGGTATGTGTTAGAGCTCGCCAATTACAAAATGACACGTAGGATATTTTACACGTGGTGGTTCGTGAGACGCCTGGTGTGTTGTGGAAACAACCACCTTTGATCTTCTCTTTCCCTTTCGTTCTTTTATTTTGTTTTTGTCTTTGGTAGATTTCAATGATTAACTCCCTCCATTTCTTGAACTTAAAATACTTCCAATCAAAAATTTAAAAAATTAAAATACTTTGCACTAAATATGACGAAGAAATTACATTACTTAGCCTTCTTAATAGGTTATTGTGACATAGATATGAGAATTGCTATTTACATCCAACTTTAGCTTTTTATTGAGTACAATTTAACAAAAATTACTAAAATGTTATTATAAATTTAGGCTTAAATACCTTTATTGTTACTAAGTACACCCTCATTTTTCATCTCATCTCAAAAGTACTTAGTACACCCACCTCCCAAGGTTTTTTAGTACACCCCTCTTCATCCCTCTCAACAAATTCATAATCTTAAAACTCATCTTCTTCCAAACTCATTTTCTTCCAAGTTCCATCATACTTCAAACCATAAATTCCAAAAATACATCTACATTGCTGCTAATGAAAAAACAAGTCAAAGGGACCAATTATGTAAGTATTTCATGTCTTTAATTTCAATTTTTTGGAGTAAACTGGGTAATCGTGTTCGGCAATGGACTACCAAACATCAAAAGGGGTTGTTCGGTAGGGAACCATGGAACAACACAAGGACTGTTCAGCACCCCCACCAAATACTTTGAAGATAATTCGGCTGGTGCCCACCGAACAGTCTTCAGAATGCTCGACAGGGGTACCGAACTGTCCATTTGTTGTTCCATGGTCCCCTACCGAACAGTATGTATGTTATTTGCTTATTAAGTTTTGTAATTGTAATTGTTAACAGGATTCAAATACGTTGTCTACGGAGGGCAGTGTGATTGGCCCTGAAGAAAACCAGATCATTTCTTATGAACCTGGAGTTGAAAACAATGTTGAAGATATTGTGGCGGATTTCACAGACTTGTTCACGACGCATGAATTGTTTTCATCTCGTGAGGTTATGTTTGATTGGGTGCGCGCTAGGGGACAGGAGCATGGCATTGTGATAATAATCAGCAAGTCGGACAGTGGTACCGCTAGTTCCAAAATAGCTCGAATGTTGATGACTTGTGAACACAGTGGCCATTACTCTGAAAAGAAAAAGGTTGGGGCATTACCATCAGCATCAAAAAATGTAGAAGAGGCTAATGTTAATGTGAGTAAACGAAAAAGAAAGAGAGAGAAACTGGTACGAAGAAGTGTGGATGTCCTTTTCGTTTGAGAGGGAAGCAATTATCTAATAATCAATGGCAATTGGAGATTCAACGTGGTGTGCACAATCATCCAACTGCGGAATACTTAGAAGGCTACTCATATGCTGGTCGATTATCAGTGGAAGATGAGGAATATGTAGTTGATTTGTCACACACTAATGGTAAACCGAAAGACATTTTGTTTGGTTTAAAAAAAAAATTTAAATAGAATAAGTCCACAATAAAGACAATCTATAATGCTCGTACAAACAGTAAAGTTACTGAGCGTGATGGCCGATCAGAAATGCAGCAGCTTATGTTTAAATTGAAGAAGCATGGGTATTTATATCATGATTGGCGCTGCGAGAAAACTAATGCTGTGAAGGATCTTTTCTTCGCTCACCCAACGAGCGTTGATTTATTAAAGTGTTTTCCGAAGGTCATCTTTATGGATTGTACTTACAAAACAAATAGGTACAAGTTACCTTTGTTGGAGATTGTTGGTATGACGTCGACACATATGACTTTCTCTATTGCAGCCGTGTAATTGGAGTTTGAGAAGGAAGACAACTATATGTGGGCATGCACAATATTAAAATCTTTGATGCATCAATCCGAGCTATCTAGTGTAATTGTTACTAATAGAGAAAAGGCTTTGATGAATGCACTTGAGCAAACTTTTCTCTCTTCGAGACATTTCCTTTGTCGGTGGCATATTAATAAGAATGTTTTGGCAAATTACAAGAAAACTTTTCGAAAAAAGGAGATGTTGGATTCGTTTATTACAGCTTGGAACGTTTTGGTGGTCGCCGATCAGCTCAAGATTTTTACGAATTTTCCCCTTTATTTCCTTTTATTTTGTGCTACTTTTGTGTTAATTATGCTTGAAAATATTATTATTTGTGTATTTGTACTTCAATGTAGGTTTCCAAGGTATTAACGAGAATTCATGGAGTTTAGTATGAAGTTTGAGGCAATTTCGGACTTTAAAGTTGAGCTTTAATTTATTCCGTCAAAGTCCGTCAAGCATTCAAAGGCAAAATAGACTACGGAGGCTAACGGAGGACTAAAGTGAGAAGCCTGGAGAGGGAAGGACTTCAGTAGACTATTCTGAAGATCCAGGGGCACCAGAGTAATTTTTGGAACCCATCATTAATGCGTTGTCATCTCCCTGTGCTGCCACGTCGCGCTCCACCCGGCCAAGCTGCAACCCGCAGTCCCTGCTGATCCAGCCAGCTTTCAGCCCATCAACCACCCTCCATAACCGGACCAGCCATCCTAATCCAGCCCACTTCATACTCCATCCTCACTCACCAGCTAACCCGCGAGCCCCATCCGAATCAGCCATGTTTCAGCAACCTCCCAGCAGTCTTCACTTAGTACCAACAACCCCCTAAGCTTCAATTTAATATCCATTTTGTCATTAGCTTCCTTAATACTCTTTGAGTTTTCCTTATATCTCCAAGTAGCCCCAAAAAATTCATCATCAAGTCCCTTAGGGGCTGAAAAGCCCTTAGGGGCAGCAGCTCTTCTCCCCCAAAATTCTCTCTTTCCTCCATTGATTGATCACCATTGAAGATTTGGAGCTTCAAATCAAGGGCTAAGGAAGCTTCTACAAGTGATTTCAACCCCGGATCTCGGCATTGCTCGCGGCTTTGTTGGTTTAATTCTTCCAATTTATATTTTTGATATTTCTAGGGTTGAATGATTTTGTAGATTGTGGAATTGACTATGTGCTTAATGATTTATGGAAAACAATTATTTTTTTATGTCGTTGTAGTGATTTAATTTGATCTCTCTCTATTTAGTATACAAGCATGCTAGGTTATTAATTTGTGGGCTTAATGCTATTAATTGATTGGTCATTAATTAATTGATTTGAGAAATGTTTGGATCCGCGAGAGCTACCTTGCATTTCGGACCGAGCAAATTAATAGTTGGTGTTTAATGACACACACCAATAGCCATGAGAGTACTTGATTTGTCACGGGTTCGAACCACTTGTAGCAATTGCTAAATAGGGAGATTCGGGTTTAATTACCCCCTTTCGATGTCTCGGTTACCGGCATGTCATGTAGAAAAATAGAGAGATTATCTCTCTACCCATTATCTTGATTATTATTGTGTGCTCTTAATGCTTCCAATGGGTTGACTACCCATTTGATGATTTCTAGAATTATAGGGTAAGATGCGAGAGCCCGTCCTATAATTCTAAAAATCGCAATAATTGTCTTTGTGACGCCAGACCGAGATGTAACGAGCGTTCTTAGATAATCATGGGGTGCTTGATCGATAATGCGGCTATTCTTTCCTTACTATAAGATGCGAAAGCCCGTAGTGGGGATTAATAGCTAGACTTGCTATAAGATGCGAGAGCCCGTAGTGAATATCATCAACGTGCGCCCGACTACCAAGACTTGAGTTAAAGAAAAGTAGAGAGGATTAAATTAATCACGAGCTAGACTAGAAATATTGCAATCCTATAATCTTATCTTTAAATCTTGATTTGTTGTTGCCAAACTATTTTGCGACATTGTATATATTAATTGCTTTCTTTTATTTTTAGTTTTTAGTTTTTTATTCTTAATTTATTTTCTCTCAAATATAATTAGTTAGCCCAATTTTGGTACTTAGTTGGAGTGAAAATTACGTACATTTTCTATGGATCGATAACTCGTACTTAGGTACACTTTATTACTTGATATGGCAGGGTAATCTTGCCCTATATGCATTTTATTGCACACATTAGTCGCAGATACTGAGTTAGAGTTTAATCAGTTACTTAGTAACCTGTAATCAAACTTCAAAGAATATTTATCTGCTTTGAAGTATGTCACTGAGCAATGGGTGGTGCCGTATAAGGAGAGATTTGTTGCTTGTTGGACAAATACTGTCGTCCATTTTGACAACACCACAACAAACAGGTATTTCACTTCAATGTATATTGATTTTTATATGTCTTAGATAAAGATGTGCTTTGAACCAATGGATTTCTTATATATTGATTTCAGGGTGGAGAGCCATCATACATTGTTGAAAAGACAGCTCGGATCCAGCCAGGGTAACTTCGATACATGTTGGTAACAGATTCACACACTCATTGAGACATCACACAATGCAATAAAGTAATCGTTTGAGAAGAGCAAGAATGTAGTTCAACATAAATACAAATCAATTGTATTTATGTCTCTGTGAGGTATGGCGTCAATACATGCATTGAACAAGATTTATGAAGAAATGAATGGAATCGGTGAAGATCCTATAGACCCTTTGTTGTGTGGGTGTACATTGAGAAAGACTTGTGGATTGCCGTGTCGTCATGAAATTTCTGAGTATGTGAGATCGAACACACCAATTCTCCTTGAAAATGTTGATTCATTTTGGAGAAAATTAGATATGATACCACCTAAAGGAGATGAGGTTGTTGGTGTGAGGGAGGAACTATAAGTTAAAATGACTCATTGTGTTGATGAGTTTGTAAAAAATTTTAGAGACGCCCCTACGGAGGATAGACTGTTAATGTTGAAACGATTGATGGAAGCCTCGAATCCAGTAACAACACTACTCGTGATACCCAGACCTTAGGTCCAAACTCGTGGTTGTGGTCGTCCCAAGCTTGCAAATGCTAGGTTGTCCAAATCAACAAAACATGATCCTAGCGCGTTTGAGTATGTGGAGTCCATTGATAAAGATAGTTGTTCGCCGGCTGATGAACCACCTGTAACCTACGAGGTTGGTCTATCATATAAACGTCATACATTCACGACCACCAAGACAAAGATTCTGGTAAATATTTGTAATTTTTAATATTTAATTAACTAGTCATACTTAATATTAGTTTTCATAAAGTATATTGACGTCAATTTTTCTTTTTTCAATAGGTTGTCCGCCGAACCACCCGATCTGCAACTTCGAGTGGTTATATTCATCTACTACCACCAATATTTAAAAATTTTATTGAAAACACTAAGAATGTTCTTGGTGATGGGCATTGCGGTTTTCGCGCCGTAGCTGAATTAGTTGGATATAAAGAAAAGGATTAGGGTTCGAGGAGACCTCCACTACGAGTTGTCGACGCACATAGAGTTGTATACACAGGTTTTTAACGAGTATGGTATGGTTGATAACGTCTTGAAAAGTCTCGACTACTATAAGGTGACTGCACCTAAGAAATATTGGTTTTGTAACCTATATATGGGTTACTTGGTTGCATCATTTTATAATGTTGCCTATGTTAGTTTAGATAAGAGAATGTCAATCATGTACCTACCTTTGAGAACCGAACCTCCATCGAATCTAAAATTGATATGTACCGGTTGTGTGAACAGAGACCATTATATTCGTTCACACACATCTATTCATCTACTGTGTAATTTATGTTATAACAACACTTTATATTTTAAGTCATGACATATACGTATTTCAATTGAAGGTGTTCTTGCGCGAAGGCGCCCCATTGCCTCCAGTGACAACATATCGGGAATCGTTTCGCGAAGAATGTGCAGCTGGGTGGAATGATATTTATAAAGTTCAACTAGATATGTACATTGGTAGTATTGATGAAAACAGTCGCACCAAAGATAGTAAAGAATCTATCAATGTAAACTAAACTTTGTTTTGTAAGAAATATTAGTTTTGTAAAATAGTTCTTTTTTATGTCAATATTGCGGTGTTTTTTAGTTTTGTTTGGAAAGACTTTGTTTTGTGATTGATGTAATTATATTTAAGAAAAAAAAATCAACTTGAACACACTGTTCGGTAACCATCAACCGAACTGTTCATAAGGTGTTCGGTTAGGCTACCGAACACCTTAAGAATTGTTCGGCACCTTAATCGAACACCTTATGAACAGTTCGGTTGATGGCTACCGAACAGTGTGTTCAAATTAATTTTTTTCTTAAATATAATTACATCAATCACAAAACATAAGGTATTTCATACGTTTGAACATAAAATTAACATAATGTTATGGATATACGTTTGAACCAATCATACTTAACATTCATTCTCGGTTCCATAACATAACATAAAAAGCTGCAATTTAATCAATTTTCATAAAAAAGTTACATAATGAGTTGTATATAAATAGTTACATAAAAAGTTAATCAATTTCCTTGTCTCCTACAACGAGTCCTGCCCTGAGATGGACCTGCCTCGTCTCGCCCAGAAGTAGAACATCCCGCATTATCTGGACCTCCTACTATCATATATGTTCTGTCCAAGACATCAGCCAATTCATCCGCTATCATCGCCCGATCACCTGACCTCTATCTCTGCACTAGAGGTTGTACTAAATTTTGTACAGACATAATCATCTCCCATGCGTCGAGTACTCGAATTGGAGATGTCACGGTAAACTGAAGGGACCGTCTCTCGGGGTTTTGAACCAATGGATGTGAATGAGCATTGTACCACTGCATATAGTCAGAAGCACAATCCCATTGTAGTTGGGCAATATTACCAAGACGATCAGCAGATAGGACGTGACTATCTCAAACATTAAAGTACGGTACAAAGGGCATGAGGATAGACAAACTCTTTGTTTTCCCATCTCACAGGATAATTAGCAGCAATCGGTGTACATGAAATCATCTGAACATAACCGAATTGTCTAAAAACTCGGTCCGGATGGTATGGTTCCACAACAGAGCACGCCACTAAGCATCCGTGATATAACGAAACGAAAGAAAATGGATGTAAATCCCTAAAAAGACCCGTATACAGAATCCAAATTACCTACAATAACCAAAGAAAATTAATTTAACATATATATGTTATAAAATAAAAAGAAAACTAAATTAAATAACACTCACATCATTGGCCCTAAGGATGTCAAGACGCTCTCGATATTGGATCAATTTTTGCATAGATGCTTCTACTTTTCCTTTTGGTAACCACCTCATTGCAAGTAGGTACTGACTCTTGTAATTTGATCTATATGCAGGTCTAAAAGTAGGAAAATGCTCGTATATCCAAGCCTACATGTAATAAAATACAACATATATCAAATATACTATAAATAATAACATATGATTTTCTCTAATGTTTGAATGTAATGAACTGGAAATACAAGTATGTTACCTCCAATAACGTCGAATATCCAGCCATCTGCTTTGTCTCTACTCGAGACGCTTGCCCTAGCTGTCTATACAGATATGCAAGAGTTGCAGCCTCCAAGCATACGTATCTACGCTAGTTAGATCATTCAAAAACTCTAAATAGCTCGTGTTGACCCGTGTCCCACTCTTGTCAGTGAAAAGAGAGTGTACAACAGATATGCTCTGGCTGAACGAGCACATGCGAAAGGATCATCAGATGTACCCTCTTCCTGAAATCTCTTACGCAACCACTCTAACTTTATTGATGACCCTCTAGCACCATGCATCCCAACGATCGCCTCAGAGACATATACTCCCAACAAATTCACAACCTCTTGAGGTGTATATGCCACACTCTGCCTAGAAAATAGTGGTTTCCCAGTCACACCCAGTCATGTAAGACAATATACATCATCAAGTGTGATTGTCATCTCTCCAAAGGGCATGTGGAAAATATTCGTCTCTGGATGCCATCGTTCCACAAATGCCGAGCTATTGACAAAATTTTTCATTATTTCACTACAGTTATTACGAATTACCCGCTCTTCCTGTTTGGTAGTGTGATTTAAGTATTTCAACACTGCTCGCTCTTCCCCATTCCAGATACATGCCGCTACATGATCATTGAAGGTCGTCAGCAACGATAGAACTTGTGGTCCACTAGGAAAGGGCCAAATGTCTCTTCTTCTTCATCTTCCTCATCATCCTCAAAACCGCCTCCTCTTTCATACTCATGTTGTTCTTGTTGTTGCTGTTGTAGTAGTAGTTGTTGTTCTTTTTGTTACTGCTGTAGTTGTCGTTGTAGTAGTAGTTGTTGTTCTTGTTGTTGCTGCTGTAGTTGCTGTTGTAGTAGTAGTTGTTGTAGTTGTTCTTCTTGTTGTTGTCTTTGTCTATTAGCCCTAGCTGAAATGGTAGGTCTTCTTCTCCTATATGTATTGATTTCTGCACATATTAAATCAGTATTAGATCATCAAAAGGTTAAGAAGAAAAGAAATATATACACTGTTCGGCACCCTAGCCGGACAAACTTTACAAAGTTCGGTACCCTAAACGAACAGCCTCAGAGGTGTTCGGTAACCAAGCCGGACAGACTTAAAGGCGTTCAATACCCTTGCCAAACTCCTCCAAGCCGATCGGCTACCCAGTGCCGAACTCCTCCAAGCTAGATCGGTTACCCAGTGCCGAACTGGCCACGCCAAATCAGAAAATTTTTACAACAAAACTTCCTTTAAATTGTAATTTTTTAACACCAAAATGCAAAAAAAGTTGAATGTAACTAAGACCTAACAAAAATTAAACACATAAATTGAAAAAATATAGCATTTTAACCTAGAATACAAAGACAAGAGATTCACACCTAGGTTTTCGTCCATTGTTGATAATGAATAACTAATGTAGAAGGAGTGAACGGTTTTGCTGTTGCCGTTGTTTGCAGAGGATTCAACGGTTTGGCGGGCATGTGTTTCAAACCAGAGAAGGGTGGGGTGTAGTTGATGAGGTGTATTGGGTGGGGCGTACTTAGTAGGATTTTAATTTTTTTGGAAAAAATATTCTTAAGGGTATAATAGAAAATTAGGGAGGGGTATACTTAGCTTTTTGAGGGGTTGAAAATATTGGGTGGGGGTGTACTTAGTAATTGGGTGTACTCAGTAATTTTATGGATGTAAATAACAATTCTTTTTAGATATATGAAGCTAGGAACCAAATTTCGTTAACAACATATATCCACATTTTGACTTGATTCAGGTTACTCTGCTAACATAGACGAGTTAGTAACAAGCAACACTTGAACAAACCCTAGATCGAACATCGCAAGGTTTTCGAACAAGTTATTACTTCAACATATAGATTAGAGACTGCAAACAAGACACTGACTTCGTGGCACTGGCAATATGATTATTAAGCAACTTTCAGTGAACAACTAAGGTCAATTATACATAAATTGATGACTAACGATGTTGTACACGTAAGCCAAAATTAGCCATCTAGAGAAAAAAAAATTCAGGTGTAATTACAAAATATTAAAAACAAAATCCCTTATTCACCCCTATAAGCCTAATAAAGCATATTTATTGAAATGTATCAAATAATAACCACATAAACCCTAGATAGATGAAGTCGAAAATCGATCAATTATTCATAAATTGATGAAGTCAAAGTATGTTGTTTCACTGCTATTGTCGATTTCCCTCGACCAACTGCAGCACTTCAATTGATTTAAAACTCTAATTGCATCTTCCATCGTTGTCGTTCGAACCCTGGCTAAAGTTTTTGAAAGTTGACTTTGATCGAATGTGTTGCTTGAAACAAACAATAGCTATATATGTTTTCGTAATTATAAATTTGCTTTTAACTATTTGTTATTACACTTCAAAAAAATTTTCATTTGACTAATTTTGGCTTATGCGTACAACATGATTAGTCCACGTTAGCTCTTCCGTTAATTTTTCGATGGGGGACTAATGATAGGGTTTATTTTGCCACCTTACGAAGAGTTTGATGTTTTTTTTTTAAAAAATTTTGTGAGTTGAATGATATTAATTTTGAGCACTTTAAGCAAAGTTTGATGGTTAATTTTATCATTAATTCTTGAGTAGGTCTCCTGTGATGTCGTCTTACGGATCTTATTCCGTAAGACAGTGCCCCACTCTTTTAGAGCTTAGCCCAACGGTGTGTCAGATCAATGAGATCCGTCTTACATAAAATATCTATATGATGGTCTTTTCTAAATTTTTACCTTAATCATTTGGTCCAAATTTATACGAACAATGGCAGTCCCCATTTAAGTCTTTTCTTTGAACAATCAGGCATATTCTTGTTCAAGAACAAGTTGAACACTTGATTGACCTCTTAAAGGCCTAGCCATTTCATAATTTATTCAAATCACTCCAAAATTCTAAATTGCTACATGAATTACTTGAGGATCAAAGCATATCACTCAACATGGACAAAATATGCATTTTGACTTGGCAAATCATCTCTCAAGTTATAGAGGCAAAATAGTAATTCCACATTTCAATTATTTTTCACTTAAAAGCAAAGTGCTCAATGCTTTATATTGTCACGATTCGCTAGCTCAATTGTCTTAACCTTCTATGGCCTAACGAGATGTCTATACTGAGCAAAAATGTCGTGATACCAAAGCAATTTTAGAGTGCACGAGCTAACATACATACTTCAAGTATAATTTCAAAGTGTCACTTCCCAGTGCCCACATGACCTTTTTTATTTGCCTATATGCTCACATTAAAAGTCATTTCTGTTGACCAGTCTATTTATGTCATTTAATTTGTAAGAAGAATAAATAATGCATACTAATTTTTTTTTATTAAAGAAAATGCATAGATTAATAAATTAATTCATAATATAAATAACTATCACCAGTCTTCTTAGCTTCTATATATAGTTGTTTCTTTAACATGTCATTTAGGGACGAGAATAGAATTTCACATTCTTAAGTAATTTACTAAGGCAAAACCCATATTTGGGTCACCCAACTTTTCACCAATTTGCAATGCGGTCACCATATGTTTCAAGATATTATTCTTGCCACTGAACATTAGTTAGGTTGCAAACAAGCCCATTTTTTTAATGGTCGTTAGTTCAGTCAGTAAGTCAAAAATAAAATACCTATTATACCTTTGTCTAAATCTTCATCATCTCTAATCAAGAAATTCATTAACCCAAATTCTTAAAATCGCTCTGCCTCGAATAAATTATCGTCAATTCGAATCGAATTAACTTTCTTCAACCGCCAACAATCCGCCCATTCCACCCCTTTCTCCATCGCGTGGCCGGCGGTAACAACCCCAGCAGCTTCGGGTTGCGCATGCAACGGCAGACAGGCGGCCATTTTTTTGCTCGCCGGCATCGCTTTGGATTGAAGAATGGAATTACATTTTGTCTTCTTCTGTAATGGAAAACCCGTCTTCCTGTTTGCCATCGATTCGTTCTCTCAGAAGTCTTTTCCCGTCTCTCATCTTGGCTGCCCGCTATATTATCAGGCCCGCTTATGGGGTGGGCGATCTGCTCTCTCCCTATTCTCTTTTCCAGATTTGATTGATTTTGAGGTCAATCTCCACAGAATTAAGTGCTTAGCATCAAATCTAGTCATTTTTTTTATTTGGGAGTCAATAATTTGTTGTGAAGTATGTGTCTCTAAGGATTCAACATCAACGCCCAAGGATTCAAGCCCATCGCCGTCGAGGTCTCCAGTTTTCTTCGTCGCCAGAGCTCAGAATTTTCGGGAACCTTGATTTGGCCCTCCAAGCAGAGTTTTTGGGTTGTTAACAACGGATTTCTTGGCCACAGGATCTAATGCTATCAGAATTTCTCTAGCAAATTGACTTGGTTGAATTATTTCTTTATACCCCTTTGGTCCTTCGCATCGAACAACAGGAGCACCCGATGATAAAATTGATTTCTGGAAATGAAGATGTGTGTGTATTGATTTCTAGAAATGAATTCCTTCTTCAAATTTCTCGATCAAAATTCAAGTATTCAAGTAGCGTCAAAATTCAAGTATTCAGGTTAGGGCTCGTTTGTAACCTAACTAATGTTCAGTAGTAAGAATAACATTTTGAAATGTGGTGGCCGCATTGCAAATTAGTGAAAAGTTACTAATGAATCTACTACTGCATAGTGTTCTTTCGCACTATCCCAAAATAAATATTTCTTAATTTTCTTTAGGATATTTCAAAATAAGTATCACAACATTCTTTTAAACTAATTCTTCATATTCTTTTTAATTTTGAGATAAAAAAGGAAATAAGACCCATTAATTTAGCAATAGAGGATTATTTAAGGTTATTAAAGAAACAATAAATATTAATTTTAATTGTGAGATAAAAAAATCAATGAAACCAACTTTAAAAAAAATTTATTTTTTTTGTTCAAAGGCTAAACTACCAGCAATTGAACTTGAACTTTTTTTTTTTTTGGGTTTTCCAAAGGTGATGACCCGAGACTTATGATTAAGCTAGAACAACCCATTTACTGACTAAAGTTGGTAAAATTGGTCAGGCTTGATGGGCTGGCCCAGCCAACTTGACTTTACGACGGTCTGAACTATAGTTTTAGAGGCCCGATGGAAATTTGGGCGCGACCGGCCCTGTGGGCTTATGTGTGGACCGACACAAATATCAAAATTAGCCCGAAATGATGCATCGGTCCGTCCTAGCCCGATATTGAGAGTGGGATGGGCTTTAGCTTTAGAGACCAAATGCAAATTTGGTCTGGCATAACTCGACCTAATTTTAAGGCTTGGCCCGATAAATTGAGGTTGGACTAGCCCAATTCACTCCAATACAAGCTCTCAAGTCAAGCTGATTTACGCGTTTGTTGATAATCGAGCTCACTTTATGTGAATTCTAAGGAACTGTCAGGGGCAAAAAGGTAAAAGTTTAAGAGGGGCAAGAGGCTCACGGTGTGCGGAGAGCTAAGAAGAGTCGGGGTACGCGCGCAGGCAGGGGGCCACAAACCAAATGGGTTTCGGAAGAAAATCAATCACAGCTGCACCAACACGGATACATAAAACACGATAGAAGCCGTCGGACACGCGCCACAGAGAGGGCAAGGAGAGTGCGAAATCAGAGAGAGAAAAGGCGAGTGAAACTCCTTCCTTACCAACGAACCCTAATCTCACCAAAATTTGGGGGCGGCCGTCGTCCACTCGCCGAAACCCCTCGCGTGGAAGAAAGAATTTTCCAAGCTTTGAAGCACAGCACAGCACAGCAGGCCAAGATCCAGACCAAATACACCATAGAAAGAACGCCCCCGCCAAACTGATTTTTTGAGGTAAACCCATCAAAAATTTAACCTAATTTACATTCCTCCTCCCCCCCTTCCCTCATGAATTCAACTCCATTCCAGCCTTTTTCATTTCATATGGAGCTGACCCAGAACAATTGCTACTATCAACGTTGTAATTTTGTAATCAAAGTGCTCGGTTTGTTACGCAATGATCCTGATTCCTTTTTATGTTATTTGAACTATCTTTGAATTGAATTTGTACTAGAATCACATGGAATGGAATGACCATTGTTGCATACCGAACGAGCACTCGGAAATAATTGCTGCTTGAACTGGGAAATGCTATGTATAATCTCAATTAGGTGGGAGTAATTGTAAACTTTGGATGGAATGGATCCTGGTGGGGTAAGTTCTCAAGCAGGTTTAAGGGGTTGAATCCATGCCTTAAAACCGGAATTCGAGCAAAATTAGATTTTTTTATTTTGAACTATATGATCTCTAATTCCATGGCTTGAGTTTTATGATTCCGGACACTACCTCTGATGTGCATCCTCTATTAGATGGTTGGAATTTGATTAGCTCCCAGATGTTCCATTTCAGGTTGAAATGCTTGCTTTTCTAATGCTCTTTCAGTTTTGTTGATTTCACGTCAAAATTGTTTCTTCTATGAGTTTGCGGCTCCATTTTGGTTTCCTGCTTTATGCAATCTTATGTGTTTATGTAAGTGAGTATTTTGGAACAATGGTCTCTTTGTTTTCAGTAGATGTAGTGCTATTTTCGTTGGATGTAAACTTACAAGATATAAATGTAGTAAAACCACTAAACCGATGGAAAGGATGAAGGAATGACAAGATCCGAGGAAATAACTCTTCTATTGGAACACCTTCTATACTGAATGTTTAGGGGATAATGGTATTTCTCAACACTTTGGCTTTCTGAACCCTAGATTAAACGTTACTTACTCCTTCAGCTATTGCTATTGATGGTATAGCCAAAGAGTGTCGTAGAAGGTTATTGATAAAAAAATTAATCTTCCTTATATACAATTTTATTCTTTTATGGGTTTCTCTACATTACTTGCATGGAAAAAGTTTGAGGGCAACGATTTCAAAGGAGGAAGTGGGTTGCTTTTGTCTCTTTGCAAGATTAAGGGAAGAGAAAATCTTATGGGGCTCGGCACTAGGAGCTTTTGAAGGAATTCCCAATTTGGATCTTGCCAGGGACTTGAGAGCTATGATACATTGATTTGAATATTTGATTCCCCTGTGATCCTTTTTACCAATTAATGTAAGTTTCTTTGTTTTTTTTCAACTTCTTAGCTGAACCTCCCTTTGACATCTTTTTGTTCATCCTCTCTTCTTATCGACAAAACTTGTTGCCTATATGTGTGTGTGACTCTTTCTCCACACACACACACACACACACACATATATATGTAAAATGTAGATGGTATACACTGTACTAAGTTTGATATTATAGTGACTCAATCAAAGAATAAAAAAGGTCAGGGATGAAAGTCAAAATACGGTGTTACTACGGGGACGAACTGACCTATTATCCCTTTATTTTAATAATATTTAAAAGTATATAATATTAACAAAGTCAAGTCTCTGTCATTCCGTAGGTTTTAATCTTCTCCGAGTCCCAGTTACCTCAAACCTATTTTCAGTGGCATCAAATGCATCTCTTGACCTTCTCACCACCTATGATGTACCTGGTTCTGATTTTCTTTCTGTGACTGTACACATATAGTATGGAGGTTATATAAGGAAGCAAGTATTACTCACTTGACTTGCGCCTTTGGATACTTGCATACTTTGTATCAAACTTTTGTTGCCTTCATTAATTCTCTTCATGGTTTCTTTAGTCCAATCCAAGGCCTAGAAGGTAGAGGCAATCGGTAGTGAGACTGCTAACTGTGATGTATGAAACTGAGGACATCTTAGGAAGCAAGTATTGCTCCTAGTGGGTAACTGCATTAGATGATTTGTTTGAGAAAATATTTGCTTTAGTGACTTTATGGAAGACCATGTTCGCACATTGTAGCCATTCAAGATGTCCTTTATTGTGCCTCAGTGAGGGGACAAGAAAGTATGTATGCATCCTTTTCATGGTCTTCCTTATCTCTGTGCCCCTGTTTGTCACTGCTTCAGGCTCTTATGGACTTAGAGGCCCCTGTGTGGTATGAGCGATTTCAGTTCACTATCACCAGGATTGGGTCAACTTCTAAGTAGGTTCTATTACTGTCCAGATCTGTGGATTGAGTGAGCTGTGATTTTTAATCTGGTCTTTCCGTGAGAGGTTGCAGTTATCGAGGAGACTGAGTTGGATTATTTATTGTTGTGGAAATAACCTGGAATATTTCGATTGTGCAATGGAATATATCAGGCAGAAACATGATGTATTTTTTTCCTGGTTAAGCTTACGTTGAGGCTGCATATTTTGAGTGCTAATATTTACTTGTCAATTTTTTCTTATTAAAAAAAAAATTATTTTGAGTGCTAATATTTACTTATAACTGTTCTTCCAGGTTGCCCCTCGAAAAAATTGACTGTAACCAGGGGCTTGCAATGGATATGAATCTTAGGTTACCTTCTGGAGAACTTGAAAAAGAAGAAGTAGAACAAAAAGAGCTTGTCAACATACTGGATACTGAGCATAAACTGCATAATGAAGATGGAGTGATGAGCAGAGATATGTTGGATGTTGACAGGTTACATGCTGAGGATGATGGGGGAATAAATTCTCCTCCAGCAGATATGGTAGAGTATAAAGAGGATATGAATCTCGAGCCGCTTGCAGGTATGGAATTTGAGTCACATGGGGAAGCATATTCCTTTTACCAAGAATATGCAAGATCCATGGGATTCAGTACCGCAATACAGAACAGCCGCCGTTCAAAAACATCTAGGGAATTTATCGATGCGAAATTTGCCTGCTCTAGATATGGTACCAAGCGTGAGTACGACAAAGCTTATAATCGACCACGTAGTAGGCAAGGGAACAAGCAAGACCCTGAGAATGCATCTGGTAGGCGGTCATGCTCCAAGACGGATTGCAAAGCAAGCATGCATGTCAAGAGAAGACCCGATGGAAAGTGGATTATCCATAGATTTGAAAAAGAGCACAATCATGAACTCTTACCTGCCCAAGCTGTCAGTGAACAAACAAGAAAGATGTATGCTACAATGGCAAGACAATTCGCCGAGTACAAAACTGTCATCGGCCTCAAGAATGATTCAAAAAGTCCATTTGACAAAGGCCGTAATTTGGCTCTAGATGTAGGAGAGGCAAACATTCTACTCGAGTTTTTTATGCAGATGCAGAGTATAAATTCCAATTTCTTTTATGCAATAGATGTAAGTGAGGATCAACGATTAAAAAATTTGTTCTGGGCTGATGCCAAAAGTAGGTATGATTACATCAATTTTTGTGATGTTGTGTCTTTTGATACCACCTATGTTAGGAACAAGTATAAAATGCCTCTTGCTCTTTTCATTGGAGTTAATCAACACTATCAGTTCATGCTGCTCGGATGTGCTCTACTCTCTGATGAAAGTGTAGCTTCATTTTCTTGGGTGATGCAGACATGGTTGACTGCAATGGGTGGACGAGCTCCGAAAGTCGTTATTACTGAAAAAGATCAGTCGATAGAATCCGCAATTTCGGAGGTCTTACCATCTGCTAACCATTGTTTTGGTTTATGGCATATACTGGGAAAGGTTTCTGAAACTCTTAATCATGTAGTTAAACAGAATGAAAAATTTATGCCCAAGTTAGAAAAATGCATTTTTAGGTCATGGACTAATGAGGAGTTCGAGAAGAGGTGGCACAAAATGGTTGAAAGGTTTGGACTCAAGGAGAATGAATGGATTCAATCATTGTATGAAGTTCGTAAGCAATGGGTACCGACCTACATGAAGGATGTTCATTTAGCTGGAATGTCAACACTTAAGCGATCTGAGAGTGTGAACTGTTTTTTCGACAAGTATGTGCATAAGAAGACCAGTGTACAGGAGTTCTTAAGACAGTATGAAGCTATTGTACAGGATAGGTATGAAGAGGAAGCCAAAGCAGATTCTGATACGTGGAACAAACTCCCTACATTGAGGTCCCCATCTCCTTTTGAGAAACATATGTCGAGCATGTACACACATGCCGTGTTCAAGAAATTTCAGGATGAGGTTCTGGGTGCCATTGGTTGTATGCCTGGAAGAGATAAACAAGAAGAAACAATCATAACTTTTCGAATTCACGATACTGATAAGAATCAGGACTTTATTGTTTCATGGAATGCACCAAAGTCGGAAGTATCTTGTGTATGCCGTCTGTTTGAATTCAAAGGTTTCCTATGTAGACATGCTCTGATTGTTCTCCAAATCTGTGGTCTTTCTGCCGTTCCTTCGCAATATATTCTAAAACGGTGGACAAGAGAGGCCAAAACCAGCTTAATAGGAGACGAATCTGAACCGATGCAGTATAGGGTCCAGCGATATAATGATCTTTGTCAAAGAGCAATGAGGTTGGGTGAAGAAGGATCTTTATCTCAGGAGAGTTATAATGCTGCACTTGACGTACTCAAAAAAGCTTTAGAAAATAGTCTTGGTGCTAATAATTCCAATAAGAATCTCTTTGAAGGTGGAACATCTCCTGGTGTTCTTCACGTTGAGGAGGACAACCAGAGCAGAAGCATGAGGACAAGTAAGAAGAAGAATCCTACCAAAAAAAGGAAGGTCTGTTTTGTGTAGTGATTGACATGCTCACGGTCTCATACTCTTTTAATTGCTTTACTTAAGGAGACCGCCTTTATATTGCAGGTAAACTCTGAGCCAGATGTTATGACTGTTGGGGCACAAGACAGCTTGCAGCAACTGGTATGTTTTATTTAAAATTTACTTTGCTTCCTCAGTATTTAAGTAGTTTATTGTATTTATGTTAAACCCATGCGGGGAAGGTCTTAAAAGGAGAATACATAAACTAGAGAAAAACAAATGATGGATTATAAATTCTACTCTATATATTTAGGAAATATTTCCTATAAAGTATACAATTTGTAGGTTACTAAATACTCCATCCATCCAGAAAAATAGTCCCACTTTGACTTTTTTGGTCAACTTGATAAAGATTTGACCAAATATTTAAAAAAAATTACTTATCCCTTCGAAATTCTAAAAGTTGTTATTGATAGTATTCTTAATATGTATCAATTATTGAATTTCATTACCTACGACATAATAAATGTATGTTAAATAGTAATTTGATACTCCCTCCGTCCCTTAATTAGTGTCTTGTTTGACCCGGTACACGGATTAAGAAAAAACAATTGACTTGATTATTAATATTGGTATAGTGTGTAGTTTTCTTTAATGCCCATGTGTATGTGGCCCATAATTAAAGTAGGGAAAAAAAGTAAAGGTAAAATGGTAAAAGTGATGTCTTCAAAAGGAAAGTTTCAAACAAGACAATTATTTTGGGACGTACAAAAAAGGAAAGGAAGACCATAATTTAGGGACGGAGGGAGTATTTTTTTAGATTAACTTTCCGATAAGGAAAGTGAACTATTTTTTTGGGATGGGGGGAGTAATAAATACTATGATGAATTTGGTTTTATGTCACTAGTCTCAATCAATGGGGATTGTTATTTTAATATATATTCACATCTATACATAGTTGATCTGTAATGGACCAGGTTTTACTTTCTTTCTTGTCTATCATGTTTCTTTCGTGTGAAATTAACTATGACTGGATGGTTAAACCCTTGGCTCACTCCTGAACAACCCTTTAGTTTACCACTGGAACAAAGCATTAACTCTGCCAAAGCTATAATGAGTATTTATTAAATTGGCAAACCATTTGCTGGATCAAGTATTTCAGTGTGGTGTTGTACCTTTTGCTGGAAATCTTAAACTTTGTTTTGGCAAACTAAAATACTATAGATACTGTTAGAACAAATGTTTTCATGACAGCACTTGGCATAGGTACTAGTTTGATCAAGTAGTCATTCATTTGCCATATTATGTGAGCTGTAAAGGCATTGCTTTCATGAGGGCCCAATATCAGGCAAACATAGAGAATTCATAATATTGTGATATTGTGAAATTCTTATATAAACCATGAGTGACACTATTAAGAGTGTGTGTCTGAATTCTGGTTTCGAAATTTGTTGATGATTGAATTTTTTGTGTGAATATGACTAAAGATCTTCTAATCAATTTGAGGACACCCAAATACATTTCTTGAAAAATTCAAAGATACAGAAAATTCGGCTAGTAGTTTCAAAGCCAAAGAGATTCAAACTTATTTTCTTAGTAGATTGTATACATTTGGTTTTCTGCATAAGCTTTACTTGATGGAGCACAGAAGAAGATGCAACCGAAACAATAGATATGTTAGACAGAGTATGTAAGAGTGGATGTGAAAACTGATTTTGTAATTTGTTTCTATACTCCCACAAGAATTAGATCTTATGCTGATGGTTGATTCATTTTTCTAGGACAAATTGAGTACAAGACAAGTCGCACTTGATGCTTATTTTGGCCCACAACAGAGTATGCCAGGAATGGTAAGATGTATCTAATCTGGTCATGTTTCTATTTTGATTCCACTGTGTAGCATTAACATACTGAACTTTGATCTGTGATCTGTCGTACAGTTGAACTTAATGGCACCTGCAAGAGATAATTACTACGGAAATCCCCAAGCCATTCAGGGGCTGGTATGTAATCTAATGGTTATGATTTAAGAATGATGACTTCTTTTTCTTTGGGGTGGAGGGGGAGGGGGAGGGGGTTATCTTTTGCCTTTTTGTTTTATAGGTTGTGAGGCTGATAAAACCGATGAATGATGGTTCTTAAATTTGGCTGTCTTCTGTAGGGGCAGTTGAATTCGATAGCACCAAATCATGATAGCTATTATGGCACTCAACCTGCCATGCTGGTATGTTTACCCATTAGAGCTGATTATTTTTAGGTGAATTTGTTTCCAACATGTGATATGAGAACAATCCAGGGTTCTTGCTTTCAGGGACAGATGGATTTTTTCCGAACTCAAGGTTTTTCGTATGGCATTCGGGTGAGTGGACCAGATTATTGGTTCTTTGTTAAATTACTTTGGACTCTGTGATTTATATGTTTGATATTATCTTGAACGACTGTTTTTGCTTTGGTAGGAGGATCCCAATGTAAGAACCACCCAATTGCACGATGATGCGACTAGACATGCATGAACTCCTTGCTGACTGTTAAGGTACTTTATGTTCCATCTAAAGTGAAAACTTAACCCAAACAAGGTATTTACTGATGGTAGTTTTATTAGTTTTCTGGGTGCCAGTAAATTCTAGTATATTGAGGACAGTTACCTACTCATTTGGCAGATGATGGTGAAAACTGTGTTGAAAATGTCGTGCTTTTTTGCATTATAAACAGAAGAATTGCCAGAGGAGACCTACTTGTGTATCTGTATAGTAAAGATCGACGGTTTCATCTTCACCCCCTGGTGCGTATCAGAAGTGATTAGGAGGGCAATTATGTTAAAAGTTTCTCCTGTAAATGTTGTTGTATCATTATATTACTTAATATGTAGCCTACCTAGGTTTAAGATAAAATTATGAAAATCATTTAGAGATGTAACGTATGAATGCAATTTTGTTGCTTCCAACTTGTGTAATATAAACTTTACTTGAATTGGATGCAATTACTGTTTCTGCAACCAATTGGCTTGCATAGCTTCTCAGTGTAGTGTGTTGCTTTGTGAGCTAAAACCCACTCGTAGACATATCCTGAAATTTTTATTAGGGGGGATGTTGAACTAGTTACGACAAAGTTCCAACTTACAACTGATAAAGTTAAACACCCAACTTAAAATCTCCATAACATATCGAATACGAACTAAAAATAAATGTTTCTCAACCAAGTAGTAGAAACAAAATTTGACTTAAACAATTAACATAAGATAATAAGCTACTCTTCCCAAGCAAAGCAACATGTACTTACTCTTGACCTGGAAAGGAAGAGAAAAGAAAGGGTGAGCGAACATATGCTTAGTAAGAAATTACACATACCCCTCAACCAACAACGTATGGCAAGGGTTTAGCAACTCATAATAAACAAAATGGTTAATACACATCTCAAACATGAACTGGGAATAACTCACTATCCCAATAATCTCAAAATATGAGCAACATCAAATAAGTTGAGTCCAATAATGTGAGTACACAACCAACAACTCAAGCAAAACCAATCATTCCCGGCCGTCCCATTCTAGTATAGAGTAACGAGCTACTCACAGGATCCATGATCTGTCAAGCGGTCTAATGACCTAAGTGAACTAAACCCTGAAGGGCAAATCACTCCGAAGGATATTGAACAAAACATTGATTCTGGAACACCCCACCACTAAGTCTTAGTGATGAAAAATTGCCTTAATAGGCCGATGGTCTTACTTTAACCCAACCCCAAGTGAGAGGTTGTTCATACTTATCATAGAGGATTACGAATACTGAATGCATAACAAAATAAAATATCTGATATAAACGAGATATCTCAACAAAGGTATGCTCCAATAACGAAGAACAAAGTACAAGAATGTACAACACCAATTGAGGATCATTCAAGAAATAAAACGAAACAGCTAAGTATAAAAGCACCCACCACAAGGTCAAGCTTAATGGATTGGAGATAATCCAGATGGTATTGATCAACGAATACTCAAAAGGAAACCCTAACCTATTGAGGGATAATTCAAATTAACCTATTAAGATTCAAATCTCTTACCTCGAGCGCGATAAAAATCCAAGCAACTAACAATACCCTTAAACGTGTGAAAAACAGAATCCGACCCTTGCAGAATAGTCCACTTCAACTGTAAATATCTAACATATCAGAAAATTGTGATATACAAAATTAAAGTCTTTTGAATCCTCTTTTCAGTAATGGGCGAGGGAGAATACAACCGGTCTGAAACCAATGTACAGTTCAACCTAACACATGCAACTATCGGTGAAAACGAATTTGATTTGAAACCGCTTCGAGAAGAGATCTTAAATGATCGTTTAATCTCGTGTAGCTGCTAGCAAGTTGGTAGGCAGACGCACAAATTCTGATTCAAACTTGATTTCATAAAATAACAATTTAGATCTCCAATCTAGGGTTCATAGTAAAGTAAACATGGATTTACAGATATAAAACTATGTAGGAATTATTAAACTAAATAAAGAGCAACTAGGAGATCAATTTCTTCCCTAAAATTAACGAGATCCTTGAACCCTATATCCACAGCCACTTCCCCACGAACACATGGTTAGACTAAGAAACTAATGCGGGTAATTAGTATTTATACTCCCCCTCAACGCTCAACCCTAGATCTGAAATTTACAATAAAGTCCCTCTAAAATATAAATTTCCTCTATATTCCCTTAAAGTTAGATTGGGGCATTACACATACAAAAGCGTACACGCTAAATTAACTTCAAATAAATATTTAAGATGAATAATTTTAGCAAAGGTAATCATTTATAACTTTTTTAAGTAGTCAAAGTCTTGGATCTTAGCATTGAATGATAGTTATTTGAAGGACTTTTACTACTAAAAATGTTTGTATTTGGTTGAAAGAGAATTATCAAATGACTAAGAAATGAAAATAACTTTGTATTTACAATATTTTTGTAATTAAATGGAGAGGAACAAATGGCCTACCTCAAGAAGAATGTTTATTCTTCTGCCATAAGAAATACATATGATAGGGCGTAAAGTACTAACGGAAGGAAAAATATCGGACATTAGAACCACCTCTAAGTAAGTTTGATAAACTATTGCCATCTGAGCTACAATCTCTGCAAGCTTGAAAATCAATTGACGAGCTTGTCTTCATTCATTTATCTCTTTGTTCGTGATACTCGATAATTGTTCCCCCTGATTCTTCTCGAATTTCATGCACAATCGACTAATTATGTCTTGTAAAATCAAAATTTTTGTTATTTTATTGCTTGATTGTAGGTTTCCGAGTTTGATTGAGGTTTTGTTGTCAAAGGCACGGAGTTCAATAATATTTCAAGCCAAAAAGTTAATAATTCAAGTTACTCTATCAATCTCTATTAGCTACCATCAAAAATAATAAAAGGAAAGGACTAAAATAAAGAATCAAATGGCTAATGGTGGGTAATTGGGCTAACAGAGGGTTGCAGTGTTAGGAACTCCTTATGACCGGCTTATTATCCACAGGCAACCCGGACCCATCTGCCAACTCGCTAGTAGACTCAACGTAACTCGTATGCTTCCATTAGGCTACCAGAGACACTAGGCGTGGCCTGAATCCATTTTTTTTCTCTCTCTCTCTCTGTTTGCCCACTGACCCTAATTTTCCTAAACTAAACTCAAATTCACTCTCAACTGGATCCATGTGTACTGCTGCATTCTCATGGGTCGGATCCTCCCCCAAATGCCTTCTTTATCTCATAGAACAACCAACCCATGGACCTCTAGCTAAGTCTATAATTATTCTAACCCAGGTATCCTTGTTACTTCATCCCCAAGCTTAGTTCGGAATATACCGAGCCTTTTTAGGGATCCTCTCCACCTACTCTCTAATTCTTCTCTTCGATGGGGAAAATTCTCGACTCCATCGCTTTTAATCATCATTGAAGGCTTAAACTAAGGATTCAAGGGGTCAATAAAGGCATTCTAAAGCTAGGAAATAAAGAACTCAACCAGTTTTCGCATATACATATAATTCGTAATTTCTATGCATTTTTATCTAGTTTTCTTGATGTTTAATCCAGGTTTTCTCATTTTACTATGAGCTACATTCCCTATCTAGGGTTTTGATGGTCCTCTAGTAATTTGTCATGGTTTAATTTAATATAGAGCAAACTACACAAATAGTCCCTGTGCTCTACCCCTTTTTTGGGATTGGTCCTTACTCAACGCCAGTGATCCCTGTAGTGGGGTGACTTACACCATTGGTCCTTCCGTTAAATTCTTGCCGTTAAGAACAGACATGTGCAACTCATGTGATTTTTACAAGGGATAAAATAGTAATTTCAAAAAAAAAGTACAAGGACCATTTTTTCCTCTTTCCATGGCTACTGCTCATCACCTCATTCCATGTGGAACCAACCTGTCTCTGGGTCCAACAAACCTTATTATCCAATCAAACGACACTCCTTCTCCCCCCCTTTCTCTCTCTCTCCTCTGTAGCCTGCAAAAATATGCCCAATAAAATCAAACTCTGCTCTAACTAAATTTTCAATTTGGCAAAACCATTGCAGACCAAAACCCCAACCTTACAACGCATCAATTTTTGTAACCATTCCCGCCTTTATCTCTCTACGGTTATACATACATAATTCTGTATGCAAATATAACCCATTTCTCTCTATAAAATGCAACTACAGATCTTACCCGTCTCAATTCCCCCCTCATACTCCTCATCGTCGTCTTCGATCATGCCGTTAACTTTAGCAACGGCGGGTACTCTGTTACTCAGATCCGAAGACGACGATCATTCCTCCTCTGCTACCACCCGCGTTTTCATTCCGTCTGAGAATGACAAGAAAATTGAGATCAAACCGTTGCTCCCCCGGGCCTCTAGCTACCACGACAGTGGTTCAGCTATTTCTTGATGGCAAATATCTTATTTTCTTGTTTTGGATTTTGTGTTCGCCGGTAACGGCAGTGGTGGTGGCAGCCATGGTGGAACCATGAGGAAGAGGTTGGAATGATGAAGAAAGGGTTTAAAAATTAGATTTAGCTAATTACGAAAATACCCGTGTTTAAGTTTTAAAAAACAAAAATATTATGACTAATTTTGTCCATTCAAAATAAAAGAATGCATGGACAATTTTACCCCTGAGCAAAGGCATGAGAGTTGCACGTGAGCATAATTAACGGAAAAAAATTAACGGAGTTGGACGGAAAAACCAATTGCATAAAAAGTTTCAGTACAGGGACTTAATTTTTTCGAATTTCAATTCAAGGACCAAACTCGAAAAAGGGATAGAGCGCAGGGACTATTTGTGTAGTTTGCTCTTTAATATATTCTCTCTCAATTTATTACTAATTTTCATCGTATGCCTAAGTTATTATCTCGAGTAATTAATGCTTTAAATAGCTTCGGAACCTATTAAATGATCTTGGAATTATGTTACAAAAAACTGTCTAATCAATTATTACTCCCTCCGTCCCTAAATTATTGTCTTCCTTTTATATTTTATCCGTCTCAAAATAATTGTCTTGTTTAAAAATTTTCTTTGACATCACTTTTACCATTTTACCCTTACTTTTTTTCCTACTTTAATTATAAACCACATACACATGAACATTAAAAAAAATTACACATTATACCAATATTAATAATCAAGTTAATTATTTTTTCTTAATTCGTATGCCAAGTCAAACAAGACAATAATTAAAGAACGGAGGGAGTATATGAATCGATATAGTTTGTTTGTGCCTTGTGAGGAATTTCAAGGGGATGTGCTAAATGTCATCCCCCTTATAACTAAATATCGCCTCCCCTCGTATTGAAAATACTATATCACCTTTGAAACCTTTATAAAAGAAATTTACATGTCAAATCCTTCATTCATCAAATTTGACTCTCGGTATTTTTATTGTTAAATTATATTATTTTTATTGTTAAATTTGACTCTTGGTATATATATTTCAAAAAAAAGAGTGGTGTCGTATCTTGTGCTACATATTTATAAAATTTCGGTTATAAATTTGTTATATTGTAATTTTTTTAAAATATTTTTCAAAAAAAGGGGAGTGCCGCCTCACATTGACATCAACCCCTTGGGGGTGGTGCCTCTCCAAGGCTCACCCCCTTGTGCTGCATATTTATAATTTTTTGTTATAATTATGTTATATTACAATTTTTTTATTTTTCAAAAAAAAGGGGGTGCCGCCTCACCTTCGCACCACCCCCTTGAGGGTGGTGCCTCTCCTAAGCATCACCCCCCTTGTGCTACATATCTATAAAATTTCAAAAGGGACTGCATACGAAAAGTCTAAATTTAAAAAGTTATATTTGCAACACTTGTTTGTATTTACTAAAGGAGTAATTTAGACATTTTGCAGGAAGGAGTGATGGCATTTAGTTTAAAGGGTAGGGGGTAGCGACATTTAGCACATATGTTTTCAAGTGATCAAGCGTAGATAAGCATTTGAGAGAAAGTGCATAAATGTAGTTTTATTTTTTCGTGTTATTTAGTGCGGAAGTCATTAGCACTAAATTATAATACTCTATCTGTTCTTAAATTATTGCCCTGTTTGATTTTTTTTTTATCAAATAAAATATTTTCAAATATAGATTCAACATATATTTATTTATTTTTTTTTTGAAATTACAAAACACATACTTCATAGTATTTTAAAAATACTAGTACAAATTACGTATTTTGTGAATTTAAAAAAATAGATAAATATATATCAAATTTACATTTAAAAAACATCTTATTTGATAAAATAAGTCAAACCTGACGATAATTTAAGAATGAATAAAATTATATAAAAAAAATTTAAAAAATCATTTTAAGTATATTTTTTTTAAGACAAATCTTCAAACCTGACCAATTGTTTGTTGGTGCTCAAAAATATAAGAAAGTGAAATCGGTCGTATTCTTAATGAAGCAGGGTTAATCTAAGCAGAGCAGGCCGAATCAAGCCAAACCACAATTCGAAACCTATTTAAGTTGGTGAATTGTTTTGGGTTTAACTAAGGGATTATTATAAAAATGACCAGCCGTCTATCAGTTAGGAACCGATTTAACCCCGTACTCCCAATATCCCAAAATTGACCATTGTACTACCATTTTGAGTCCAATGTGGTCCCTACCGTTAACTTTTCATCCAATTTTTTAACGGAGCAGTTAATTTGATTAACGGAGCTAATTTTTGAGGGGTATTTTTGTCCTTTCCTTCCAAATTCAACCATACCCAATTATCCTTTTTTCTTTTTCTTTTTTTAATTTCAGTTATTAATTTTCATTGGGAAAATCTAAACAAAGAGAACCAACCGGTGGTGATGGTGCCCGTATAGCTGGTGTACTTCCTGCTGCTGCTGCTGCTGTTGTCCTCCTCCGTGCATCTCCTTCTGTCGTCGCAACTCCATAACCTTCCTGTGCGAGTTCGAGTGCTAAGTCAACACGAACGTCGGACTCGCCGCGGGCCTGTACTCCGTCGTTTAAACTAGCTGACAGTCCGAATCCGATTCTAAATAAGAATTGCCACTACACTTGACAGTACCATTCTTACCGTCCCCTCCAAACTCAACAATATTAATGCTTTCCTCCTCTTGTAATTCCATGGATCTGGGCCTCTTTGGCCCTCTCACAGTTATAATACTTAAGTTGATGGGCCCCACTCAACCAAATCATTGAGTTGGTTCCAAAGGCCTTACCGGGAACGGATCCGTCTCCGGCGGTGAAAGACCCGGTTAAAGACATGACGTAGAACCACTCGGCGTCGATGACGTCATGATGGCTATCGGAGTCATCCTGGTTGTCACTGAGGAGAGACGAATCTCTCTCATGACCTTCTTTCTCTCGAGAAAGATTTCGGAGTTTTGGAGTGGGAGATTGTTGTTGTGGTGGGTAGTGGTGGAGATGGCGTCTTTATGTTTGGGGACTTGGTAGTGACCATCGGCCCAGGAGAGGAAGAGACGGCCATTGTCGTCGGTGGAGGTTTTCAAGTGTGTTTTTGAATTTGGAAGGAAAGGACAAAAATACCCCTCAAAAATTAGCTCCGTTAATCAAATTAACTGCTCCGTTAAAAAATTGGATGAAAAGTTAACGGTAGGGTCCACATTGGACTCAAAATGGTAGTACAATGGTCAATTTTGGGATATTGAGAGTACGGGGTTAAATCGGTTCCTAACTAATAGTACGCTGGTCATTTTTATAATAATCCCTTTAACTAATAACGACTGGGAGTCAGTGTCAACTTCAGCAAAGGAGAGAGAGAGAGAGAGAGAGAGAAAGTTTTGTCGAGTTGTCTTTTGTTCCAAACCGGTTGTCGTACTCGTAAGTCGTATCCTTCTACTCCTTTTAGCTGCCCCGCCTCCCTGTACTGATTCTGTGACGTTATTATTCTCTTCCTTCTTTACAAGTTTCTGTAACTCCCACAAACACACACACACACACACGATTCTGTCCCTCTTTCTGTCTCTGACGTTCCACGGAGAGAGCGAGTCAAAGTCTAGGGTTTAACGGTTTTTTCCTGCTTTGTGTCGGAGTAGCCGCCATCGCCGGCAGAGTTTCCGTTCTTACAATTCTGGCGGTGTAGAGGTTAAAGTTAAGTGGAGTTATGATGAGGAAACATGGTTGGCAATTACCTGCTCACACGTTCCAGGTAGTCTTATTCACATGACTCCTATATTTATGATTTCCATTTTTTTTAATTTTTAAAATTAGTTTTTTAATGATTTGCAAGCTGCTTACTGCCACATTGACTTATTTTCTTTTCTGAATTTGGGACAATTTCGCCAATTTCATTCTTGAGTTTTTGATGTGAATCCATGATGACCCTTAAGCTATGTAGCTTCGAACCACGAGATTACAATCGAACTAACCCGGAAATAAACAACCCAAGGACTTGATGAACAATCCCAAGAGCACTTCAACCCTTTAAGCCTTACGAATAGAGCTTAAGAACCTCAGTATGGATTCTTGACCCTTAATTTTGGAAGAACTAATAACCAATGAATATTCAAACGCGAAAAATCCAAACACAACATAGACGGAGTGGTCCAAGTAAAAATCTAAATGAAAGTGAAATGGTAATTACGCAAAAAAATAAGTGGAGTAAGTAAATTGCAATGGTTGAGGTTGCACCTGTTCCAAATCCAAAATCCAAGTTCACCGATGAGGGAATCAGTGAACTTATGAGAAGGGAAAAAGTGAAGTTGTAGGAAAGAACCTTGAGCAACGTAAATAACTCCTCCGACTCCCTATCATTGAGATTGGTTTAGAAGTGCAAATTCAAGGAAGAAGTTGCAACATCCCTAACTAAAGAATTATATCATGGAGGGACAATGGCCTGAATAGCGTAGGAAAAGAAGTCGCCAGAGGATCCACTCTTAACCAATGGTATTCCCGAAAGCGCATGTGAGACCGTTCCCCACAATGAAATGAACTTAAGGCAAAAATAGGTGAGATCACAGATGAAAATTCCCATGGATTTACTAAAGTAACAGATGAAACCAAATCAGCTTACTAACTCCAACCATTCTAGTGATACACATGTTACTTCCAATCACTCTATGAATATAAAGGCTCTAAGGGAGGTGCCAAAGCCATTTCTCTACCTAAGGAAATGGTTTCGACGACCAGATTCCCAATGCCAAGACCTCCCTTGTGTCCTCACACCAAATCCCAAGCTACCAAATGGTCTGTACCTTCCTCAAGAGTGAGAACTGAGAAGTACTTACTGGAAATACTAGAGAGGCAAAACTCAATAAGAGTTAATATGTCACCCAAAGGAAAAAAATCACCTTGAACCCATCCAAACGCTTGGCACCTTTTCCACTATGGGTCCCAGAAACCAGCTGCACAGGGATTGTCAAAGGGGCATGTCAAGGTAAATGAAAGGCTGATCCTTGACCGTTCACCCAGCAAGGGAAGTGCACTCATTCAAAGTCACTCCCTTGATATTGATCCCTGCTGGGCCACATTTGGCAAGGTTGATTTTCAAGCCAGAGAATGACTCAAAAATCTGAAGGATTGTCAGAAGACTCTTAAATCCTCTCAAACCTTCTGAAAGGGAAATGCTGATATCATCAACATAGCATACTAATGTTCTAGTTTTTGCTGCCACAGATCTAGTCATTGTATTTGTTGTAGCTCAGTTAGGTGGATTTCCTGTCCACCTTCTTTTTTGGTTATTACTTATTAATGATATTTCTTTTTCCTACGAAAGAAAAAAAAAATACTGAACTGAAGGGGCAACATGCTAACCCTCTCTCTCTCTCTTCAACGATCAAATAAATCTCTACTGTCACATCTAAAAAACATTTTAGTGAACACATCAACCACTAGCATGAAGAGAAAGGGAGAAAAAGTATTCCCTTGTGTCAGTGCTCTAGAGTACATCACTTCTTAGGCTCACTGTGGATAATGATCAGTAGTGAAGAAGTAAGGCAACCTGAAATGCACCCTTAAAACTCTTTTCTATCCATCACTCTATCAAGGGACTAACAAACATAACATTTACAGTATGCGGACATCTGCTCGCTTTTTTTCCTACTCCAAGCTTAATAGAGTTAAGGAAGAGTTGACCATCTTCCATCTTAGGTGAGAAGAGCAGAGTGACACACTTGCTTTTGTCAAACAGGACATTGAAACTCCACTTGCTTTTGTCAAACAGGACATTGAAACTCCATTTACTTTTTTCAAATGGGATAGGAAAACACCACTTGCCATTTTCATACGTTTCTCAAGTGCACCCTTGATCTCTGCCCTGCCTCTGTGAACCGTAGAATGTGAGGCAATACGCATGATGTGTATGGGGCCATACTAATAAATCTAAGATTAGAAACTGTTAGCCCTTGGTTCGTTTAATGTATGGGATTGCCTCCATATCCGTTGTGGGAGTACCTTTGGGTGACGCCCCACTGCATGTTTCTTTCCCACGAGTATGCTACTTATCTTTAACTCATGAGTCCCCTATTATACTGTGTAATGGTTGTACGTTATGTCATGGTCGTTAGTTTATACCATACTATTATAGTTGTAAATATTACATTTGTTTCGGCAGTACCTTTGGGTGGGTGACCCCTCATTGCATGTTTCTTAGCCACATACATGCCACTTGTTTTTCATTCACGAGTCCCCTGTTATGCATGGTCGTTAGTTTGTACCGTACTATCATAGTTATAAAGATTTACTTATTTACTGATTGTCTTTATGATGAACTCTTATAGTTTTTTTCCCCCCCTTTCTTTCTTTCTTTCCTTTTAATCCTGTTAATATTTTGGGTGGAAGAAACTTTTGGACCCTTAGGGACAGGTCATTCCCCAATCTTTCCTTTCCCTTGTCTTTTAACTCTCAAAAAGAATTGCATTTACATAATGTTTTACCTTCGGCCCTCATCCCTGACTCATAGACAATAGTAAATGTACCATAAAGCTAAGCTATTCAAGAGAAGTCCAACGATCAAAGTCATACTGCAGATCCCTCCATCATGTGCAGTCCATCCCACGTGAGGAGCATCAGGGAGATCTGCAAGTGTTAGACTTGAAAGAAAACATTGAGGGATTAAAGCTTTGATAAATATATAGACTACCAACTTAACTTGCACCTTGGAGCATGCTCTAACATTAGCCACAATATCTTTTCTATTAAATGATTTAGAATGTGAAGTTCGAAGTTTATTTTATATAACTGCCGTTTCTTTCTAACAGAAGTTATTGATGGTTTGTTGGAGTTGACTTTTACATGAGATTAACAAAAATTTAATTGTATATTGTATATGGCCGCTTTGAAAAGCAGATATTGTATCCTCTAGAAGCTTGGAGTTCTGGCTGTTTCCCAATAAATGAAATAGGAAGGAAAAGAGAAGACCGAAAATATTGTTGCTTTATGCGGGTTTCAGATTTAGACAAGTTTCCATATCAAAATTTTAATTGGCGTGGTCATCAATTTCTTTTTATTACTTGAATCATATAAAGCCATATAGGATTACAACACTCTGACAGCACACTTGTGTGCTGTCAATATTAGGTGACTTTACATGATGATGGCGTACTACCAAAATAATGGTAGCGAGATTTTTGCATCAATTAATTTGCTTCTTTATCTGGCATATACTAATGGAGACTCTAATCTTTGACGTTTACCTTTAATAGGTTGTTGCAATAGCTGTATATTGCCTGCTAGTTGTCGCATTCTTTGCCTTCTTTGCTCCTTTCCTTGGAGGCCGCATTCGGGAGTATGCTTTGGTTGCTACTTATTCTCCAGTGGTATGTATTTTATTTTGATTTATATACTGGATGGCATTCTTAAATTACCAAAAAGAAAAGGGCTTACACTTTAGCCCCTGAACTTTATTGTTATATGCACCAAGCCTATCAAACTTTGTTTTTCTTAAAATGGTTACAGTGCTTGACTTTCACATTCAATTTGCTCACACGCTCTTAACACCATGAACTTTTTTTGACGGAAACTGAGTCAATTACTGTTCTAGCCTTGTTTATATTATTTCCCAACAACAAATCTCCTACCCTATGTTACTTGGATCCTTCATTTTTGCCAAAATACCCGTGTCAACACATGACGACATGGGTGTAGGGTGGCTGTTTTACTCTAAATTAGTGCAAAATCTTAATATTTTCTTGGATCCAACACTTAGATACACATCTGTATCCAATCCTTGTAGCCGAATCGAAGTAACATAGCTCTTATCTTTTTTGAATAATTTTTAATAATATAACCGAGGACCCTCAATTCGGGCTTAACAAAGTCTCTATTCAAACCAACCTCCCCTCTCTCCGCCAAAGACATACTAGATTATATATTAATTTATTTATAAATAAATAAATATCTTAAAAAAAAAATAGTACAACAAATAATGGTCATAAGTCAACTGTATCAGTGAGGAAATTTTTGTATCAAAAAGAGAAAAGCTCAAATCAGTGTGTTTTTCCTCCAGTAATCACCACCAACCTCCACCTCTCCCAACCTCTTAGATCATCACCTTCAACAACCCGTTCACCTTATTCACAATAGTAACAAACTCATAAACACATCCCATGATTGATAACCCAACCTCCTTGACTTACCTCCATGTTCACCACTATTAAACAACCACCTCCATCCTTTTCCTCTCTCTACCGTACCACACTCACACCCGTTCCGCTCTCTTAATTACTCCATCTTCTCTCTATCTACAATCTGCTCAAAGCCCGTTCCAATTAGACTGTTGTTTGAACCCAAAAGAAGCACAAAATTAAACGGAAGAATATAAAGAGTGAGATGCAAGAGTCTAGAGATTGAACTGCTGCATCATTTCACCTGAAATGGATACACATCGTTGCACAAGTCCTCCTAACCAGGCGGTTCCCTGGATTAATATAATCATTCCTCTCATCCCGTCTCTGTCTCTCTCTGAAATTAAAATCACCCTTCATAAAGAACTCTGACCTAGTTACTGTCACCATGAATTTCAGTGTCATGATAGCCAACATGGATGGTTAATCAGCCCATTTCAGTGAGTTCAACTCAACTGAAAGGAAGATCCTTCCATTAACTTTTGGTTTCTTCTTAAGTTATGGGATTGTATATTCAGGGAAGATGTAGAAAAAGGTTCAACTTGCACTTGGGTTTGAATTGGAGCTGGGTCAAGTCATGGAGATGTGTTTACGGCGGTGATGAGGTTTGGTGGTCCATTGAACTGGTGCTTTATTGGGTGGAGGTAATAATATGTGATCATGGAACTGAAATAAGCAGTATATGTGATCATGGTGGACTTTTGGTTTCTTCGTAAGTTATGGGATTGTATATTCAGGGAAGATGTAGAAAAAGGTTCAACTTGCGATTGGGTTTGAATTGGAGCTGGGTAAAGTCATGAAGATGCGTTTACGGCGGTGATGAGGTTTGGTGGTCCATTGAACTGGTGCTTTATTGGGTGGAGGTAATAATATGTGATCATGGAACTGAAATAAGGAGTATATGTGATCATGGTGGTGGTGGTGGTGCGTATGGAGGGGGCTGAGGGGGAGAGAGGGGTGGGTGTGTGTGTGTGGTGGTGGAGGGAAGGTGATGAGTGACTAGGTGGGCTGGTGTTGATATCTACTGAGCTGGGATTTTTTCTTTTTTCCCTTCATTGAATACTTGTGAAGGTAAAGTTGTCTCTTACTATAAAATGGTCATGTTCAAGGCTTGCAGGATAGTCGGGCCTTTGAGCGAGAGGAGTAGAATAATTTGAATGTAGAATCTTGTATAGCACAAATGAGACCGTCATTCTTACACCTGCTTTTTAGGATAGAGTCGTCGAAACATTATACTCTAGTCTCGAGAGCATTTTTGGATTTCTTGGATAGATTCCCCTTTAACTAGTGTGAAATTTTGAGTCCTTCGGGTAGGGAAATGTATATTGTACACTTTTTCGGTGCATGGTGAGTGCCTATTTCTTTCCGGCACCTTTTCTTCTAGTATATACAGTAACTTATCAGAAGAAAACACTTGGTTAAACTTTCTGCAATGGGTATTTAAGCCATTTAATAGATTTTTAATTCACTTACCATCGAAATAACCTCATGTGTTAGGCTAATTGGATTCGAAATGAAAGTTTGATGGGCGTGATGCATCCAATCCCAAAATACAGTTGCCAGCCTTTTTTCTCAGTTAAATGAAAAATACATTCAAATGCAACTACCTTTATGCTCCAAAAGCGTTTGGGTCAGAAAATGTTTCAGTCAAATGCACTTTGTACCCCAATGTATTGGTAGTGTTCATATAAATGTCCCTTCTTATTTTGCCAATTGAGCAGACATAAATAAAAGAAAATAAAGAGGAGCAAGTAAACAATTGAAAATCGTTTTAACTGTCCCTAAAAAGAGTTTTGGGCATACAATTTTGACTAGTGACCACTCTTTACAGTAGTAATGGTTTACTAACACACTCTCCAACAATCATATCTGTGCATTCTCATTTCAAACACCATGATATTAATTTGTATCTTAGATGAATTTATCTGTATGCTTAATGATGATGTTCCCTTCTCATTTCAGGCGCTCATTGTTTTCGTTCTCTATGTTCGGTGTACTGCGATTAATCCTGCAGATCCTGGCATTATGTTTAAGTTCAATTCCAAGATGATTAATGGTCTGAATCCGAAGGGTGGTTCAGCCTCAAAAGATTTGCCAAGAAAATTCGATGATCATAGCATAGGAGCACATTCTTCTCCACCAGCTGCTTCATTGAGTTCCATTGCAGCTGCTAGCTCCAGTAAGAAGGGTTCACTTGAAGAAGCTGCAAGAACGAACTCTCAATTGACGTATCCCAGTAAAAGATCATCTTGTACTTTTGGAAGGATCATCTGTGCATTATTTGTACATGAAGATTGCCGGAATCAGGATCGGTCTGCAGAGCAGGACGGTACAGGTGAAGATGCTCTCTTCTGCACACTGTGCAATGCTGAGGTAAACTCTGAAAGTTGATATTTTTCGTTGAATATATAATTTGAAGATGTGAAGGGGCTTGTTTGTTATATTCCTGGGATATACCTAATTGTATTTGGGCAGAAACGAATTTATGACAAGCCAAACTTAACTGATTTGTTGAGACATTTTGACGTGTTTTGACAATTCTGCTTACAATGTATCTGCTACCTACCCCGTCTCACAATAATTTTCTTCCATATGTTGTGGAGAAACTCAGGAAGTATACCAGGAAAGACAAATACGTTGAAATAATAGTGCAACAAAAGGTAGTGTTGGAAGAGCGATTCTAAGTTTCTGAATGACCAGTTGTGATTTGAATCCTATATATGTCAGTGTGTGCTACAGTACTGTCATCCTATCACAGCATGAATGCTTGCATGGAAAGATAAACATTCTAGTTTATAGAAGCATGAAAACTAGTGCTGCTTGTGTCAAGCATGCATTGGATTTTATATCTTACTGTTTTCTGATTGTAGATATCCAAGACAGTATAACCAGCCAAAGTATTTGAAAGCAGACTTTTGTAATCTAGGTGGTCTCTTTTGTCAATACTCTACGTATTCTCTTTACCTAGAATCTATTTTTCTTATAATTTTGTTTTTGCTCGTGTATATCACTAATGTCCATGGGCTGTGCCCCCTTGGCGCCTTTCTAATATTTTATACTTAATAATTTTTTTTTTAGTGAATTCATATTAATATTTTGAATGTTTTGCTTGCAACTTTCGTTGCCTACTTTGTTTCTTTTCCAATTGTCACTGCATGCCCATGCCCATACCCATGCCCATTTATTCTTTGAGTTTGTGTAATGGTTCTAGGTCTATTTAAGTACCATTGTTTCCTCCTCCTATTGTAGGTACGCAAGTTCAGTAAACACTGCAGAAGTTGTGACAAATGTGTGGATGGATTCGATCACCATTGTCGGGTATATTACTTTAGTCTTGTAGATTCTGCAGGATTTTACATTTATTTTAAGGAGACTAATTTATGTTTTGTTGAGTTGGTGCAGTGGCTCAATAATTGTGTTGGGTACAAGAATTATGTAACTTTTATATCTCTAATGGCCTCCAGTTCTATTTGGGTAAGTCTAGAAGCAAACTTATAATAATCAAGTAAAAATTGCAGCTTCTAATGATCTATCTCTCTCTCCCACTTGCAGCTTTTTATTGAAGCTGGAGTTGGCATTGCTGTTCTAGTGCGTTGTTTTGCTAATAAGAATAGCATGGAATCTGAAATAGTGGATAGACTAGGGAATGGTTTCTCTCGTGCTACACTTGCAACTGTTGTGGTAATTTGATTTTAAGTGTGGTTTGCTATGCATTTTAAGGATTTTTAAAACATCAATACTTCTGCTTATAGTTGAATTCATATTGTTCAGGCTATTTGCTCAGCAGTTTCATTGCTAGCCTCTGTACCTTTGGGGGAACTTTTCTTCTTTCACATGATACTAATCAGAAAGGTCAGTAGCCAAGGGCTCAGGTTATAGTTTAACTTTTCATACTGTACCACTTACTTGGTAATGATTAAGTGAGAACGGAGAACCCACTTAAGACATGCTCCTGTTTGGGGTTGGAATGTTGCTTTCAAAATATTGCTGTCTGAATGTTTTTGTTGTTCATTCCCTTTTTCTTGTTTTAATTGCTGTTGAAACAGGGTATTACGACCTACGAGTACGTTGTTGCTATGAGGGCCATGAGTGAAGCACCTGCAGGAGCATCTGTAGATGAGGAGCAGCCAAGCATTTTATATTCTCCAACTGGGTCTGCTACAACTGGGTACAGTGGTGGAAGTTCTCTGGGTCTTCAGTACAAAGGGGCATGGTGCACTCCCCCGCGGGTGTTTGTGGATTATCAGGTATTGTTTTATTGTACTATATATATGTAGCATAAAAGAGATGCTACCACATTTGGCAAGTGCATCTTCTCTATGGTTGTTTGCTTGCCACTTGAACCTCATTTGAGTTTCGGCCTTTCACCTTGAAGGAAATATTTTACTCTGATTTTGAATTGAGCATCGGCTTACTTTTGGTGACTAATACTTGAATCATTGAAAGAGCTGCTTGTTAGAGAGTTAATCATCTAACCATACAGCCAGGAAAAGTCTGTTTATGAATTATGATGCAATGTGGATGCCCCCGGTCTCTCTATGAGAAAGAAAGGCTCTCAAACGTAAAAATCTCTGACAGTATCTTACTCATGCAAAATTGTTATATGAAGTACATATTGTTCTGCATTTTCTTGAACTCAGTTTAATTTCCAAAAACACTGCCAAACTTCTTTACTATTTTTGGTTTACGAATTACGTGGATTTGAAAGAATAATCAGTATGTATAAGACTCAGGACGTGGACATTCCAACTTATGTCGAATGAATTTAAGATGCAACCACATACTTCTAATCCATATTATTTTGGTTTTTTTGTAATTATTTACATTTCTCTTTTGAGTTTGAAATTCATAGCATTAAGAAAAACTTTCCCCTTAAGTTCACATTACTGAAACAAATACTTCTAATCCATACTCAGATTTGGTGCTATTTCTCGCTGTTTATTGGAGCCATGATTACAAAGCAAAACAGCTTTTTAGCAATCTACTTCTGTTTTGTTCTTTGCCTTAGATATTACTACCTTCGTCCCAAAATGTGTGTCCATCTCTTTAAAAGTATTGTCCCAAAATGAGTGTCCAGTGTCCACTTTGTTATCAAGTTAGTAAATTTCACCTTTGCCAACTATCATGTCCCAATATGCACTTGCAATGCTATTAGGTGGACAAAAAGGGTATTTATGTATATGTTCTACTAAAATGGCTTAAAAGTCAACTTAATTTTCTTGAAAAAACTAAAAATGGACACTCATTTTAGGATGGAGGGAGATTATTATTATTATTATATATATATATATATATATATTTTGAAAATGTTGAGAAGGAACTGTATTGTGATTGAAAAAGAACATGATCTTGATTGAAGCATAATGGTACCTTGTTTTGAACTGGCTCTTACCAGGAAGAAGTTGCACCTCAATTGGAACCCGGAATGCTCCCATCAACCGTTGATCCCGATGCTGTTGGCATTGCAGAAAAGGGTACTAAGGGTCCTAAAAAGATTGTTAAAATCAGTGCGTGGAAGCTTGCAAAGCTTGATTCAAATGAGGCTATGAAAGCGGCAGCGAAAGCCAGGGCATCCTCATCTGTACTACGTCCTATTGATAATCAACGCTTGCCAGATGTTGAGTTGAGCTCGAGCGGTAATATGAGTATTAGAAGCAGCATGAGCACTGACACAGGAGGAGCAAATAAAGACATCGCGAATGAATTAAGACTTTCTCCTTTGAGAACTTCTTTTGCACCAAGTCATGGCAGTCGGGATGATTATGAAACGGGGACACACAGCATGAGTAGCTTCAGCAGTCCAAATCATGTCCACGAGTCTGTGACTCTAAGCCCTCTCCCACCTGCTCATGGTATTAACCAAAGTAATACAGCTGTTTCTGGGGCTGGCTTTTTACCCAACAGTACTCTAGCTTCAAAGCCTACTTCAGCTGGTTTTGATAACTCCATATCCCAGATTTCCTTGGGCTTTCAAGAAAAGATCATGCAAAAAGGTACTACTGATCCGTTACTTCTCCCTGCTCCAGCTACAGCAGCTTCTCTCCTCAGAGATGTTAAAAGAACCTCTGTTGTATGGGATCAAGAGGCTGGAAGGTATGTCTCGATCCCTATATCAGCTTCAGAAGCTCGCAATAGACCGTCATTCCCGGTAGCTCTATCAAACCGTAATGCTGGATCATCAGCTGTTGACAAAAGGCATGCTGATCCTCCTCGGGATCCTTCACAGCCACCAGCAAAACATCCTGCTCAGCATTCCGAAAATTTAACGTACACAGGAGAATCTATTTTCTTTGGCGGCCCGCTTTTCAGTGGGACCCCTGGGGATAATGTGAGAAATGAGAGGTCTTCTAGTTCAGAAGATGCTCGATACAGGGTTCCGTTTAACTTGCCTAGGGAATCCAGATTTAAAAGGGATGCAGCCTCGAACCAGCTTCCCGTGTTCATCCCCACGAACTTTGAGCAGAATCCATCATCTGAGTCACGTCAGAAGTAGTCAATACTCGAATTATCCTGAAATCGATGTTTTGTTCAAGAAATCCTTCATCAATCAGAGTTGTTGATAAATGGATCGGACAGAGAAGATGAAGCAACCTCTCGAGTGGGGGCTGCTTTTAATCTCCAGGAACCTTGAAACTGGAAAGCGGCTCTATGCGGAAAAGTTGAAGCGAGTTCCCGTGGTTTCTTCTCTGATGGCGTTTCAGGGTTTGTACATTAGATAGTTCCAGGAATTTCTCATTCTTAATTATTGCATTTGTAGGTGTATAGATGTTAGTTCTGGATCGTACTTCTGTTTTCGATATCTCTCTCCCGAGTCCTTCTAATGTGCAGAGAGTACCTACGACCCTAATCGATGCCCATTTACGAGTTTTTGTTGTCCCCAATTCGATGCAGTTTTTAAGAAAAGTTGGTGCATCCATCCTAATTTCTAGGTCAAGATTTGTCTGCCTCAAACATGCGTGATGATGTTTCTATCGTACAACGATGGGATCAGTTTCTCTTAAGATTTGGGAGAATTTTGCCTATGAGATGATACACCATTCTCTAAACAAAAAGCTCTCTAAAAATCTAGTTGAGAATGCTTTGACACGGGGCCGGAGCCTCTCATTACCATCTTAACTGATGACATACTGAGCCTCTCATTACCATCTTAACTGATGACATACTAAGTGTAGTGAGTAGTCTGTCTATTTCATATTGATTTATTAGTAATCAAGCTCGTCTTTTATGAGCTTCGAGTCATATTGATTTATTAGGAATTGAGCTCGTCTTTTACGAGCTTCGAGGAACGATCTGTAATATCACTTAAAAAAAGCTCGTCTCTTACGAGAGTTTTGAGGGACGACCAATAGTAGAACTTAAGGACCACCATGACTTCTCTCTTCTCGAGAATCCATACATCCCTCCTTATCAGTGTATGGACAGCTATCTCTCGAGCACAGGTTTAGATTCGGCCTCAATGGGAAAATAAAATTTGAAATGTGGGTGGTAAATGAAAACAGTAAGTAGGGAAGCAGGACGGCAATGAGCTGGTAGGAAAACATTTTGTATGGCGCTTGAAATAAAACAAGGTTAAGGTAGTAAACCGACAAGAGCAAAACGTCTCTATCGCCGCCTGGGTCTCACCTTTGTAGTCCTAGAAGGGCGGTTTGGTCGGTCGCCAGTGGCCGCCACTTTTCAGCCTAAAAGAGGAACAAATAATATTCAAACCAACCAATAAAGAGTTCTCCCTCCTTTTAAAATTTAAATTGACCAAACCAACCTTTTCCTTTTGTATGTTTTAGATTTTTAAATTTTTTTTTTTTGCGAGGTGTCTTTAAATCAGATTGAATACGTTTTTTTTGTTTTGTTTTTGTTTTGAGAAGTGTTACTTCTTGTTCATTTTTATTTTTCCTGTGGGTGTGGATTACTTCTCTACAAATAGTACTGCAAACGAAATGAGTCAATTTGAGATTTAGTATATTTTTGTGTTGACTTGTTTACTAAATAGGTTTTTTTGAAAAATTTGTGATTGGTTTGATTACTAAACGAACGAGCCAAAATCGAGCTTACAACAAGCCAAGTTTTTTTGCGAACTAAAGAGCTTACCAACTTTAAAATAATGCCAAGTACTATAAATCCTTATAGTACTTTTTGTATGCATAAAAATCTACAAAGTATGTATTTTAGTGTCCTATAAAAATATTAAAAACTTATATTTCATAATTCTCATATAATAGAAAACATTTAATTTATAAAACTAAATATTTCATAATTCTTAAAGAAATATCACATTTAGAAATAGTCTAATTTTTTATTCTTTGCTTTAGGAAATAGTCACGTTCAAAAAGAAAAAAAAAAACTTGCAAAGAATTTGGCTTGTTAAATATGACTATTTATGAGGACGAAAAGAGTATATATAAAGTTTAGTAGTATTAAACCAAAAAATGACCAATCGAATTTTTGTTACCCTCTCGCTCTCTCTCTCTACGCCAGCCTCAGCCAAAACAATGGCCCCTCACCCTCTCGGTCTTTCACGTGTTCTTCTCTCTCCATTAAAATTCTTTGTTTTTTGCAAATTCTCTTCTTAGTTAATAGCCTCAATCAAAATTTTAGATACGTCGCTAGTTTATACTCCCTCCGTATTATTACTTTTTATTTTGAGATATCCTAACTAATATTTTTAAAAAAATTTAATATACCTATTCTTTATCATTCTTACTAATATATCCTTAAAGTTTCATTTAATATAATACATACCAAATAAACTCAATTATTTAGAATAGTTGAACTCAATTAATGTTATGGATATTATTGTCAGAACACATTTTACAGTACAAAATTAATTATGTTTTTTAATTCCTGTATTTTATCAACTAGAAACATTTATCTGGACGGAGGAAGTATATACTAGAGAGAGCACCAACAATGTATATTATACTTTATATTTTTATACTTAAACAATACGTGTTAGTAAAACTGTCTAAAAATGTACTTTTTCACTTTTCATAATACTCAGTAATAAAAAAAAAAAATAGACACTCATCTAATGATAAACAAAGTATAATATAAATGAAAAATGCTAGCACTAATCTTAGGAAACTCTTTAATGATCCAAAGGTAAAATCCTGCTCTATAAAGCTCACTAATAGCCTTGCAAAATTTTCAATGTCATTGTGATGTATTCTTATTCTGGACTAAACTTTCTAATCTTCAATTTTTTGAAAGTGTCATCAGTTAGTAAGACCCAAATAATTAAGGTTTAATTGCCAAACCAATCAATGTACTACTTTAATGTTCAATTGAAATACATCATTTCATTATATATGTATACTATATATATATATATATATATATATATATACATATATATTATGTATATATATATACTGTACATATATATATACATGTATATATATATATACATATATTATGTATACATATATGTATACAATATATACATATATATACATACATATATATTGTATACATATATGTATACATATATATACATGTACATATATATATGTATATATATATATACATATATTATGTATACATATGTATATACATACATATATACATATATATACATATACATATGAAGTTTTTAATGGTTACTTTATCTCACTAACCATTGATGGTTACTATTATTACTATCCATTACATCAAAAATCAAAGACTAAGATTTTGAGTAGTTAGAAAATGCAATTAATGGTTAAGTATGTTAGTCATTTCATGAGATTAATCTCAATCTTTGATTTTTGATCCAATAGATAGTACTACCTTAGTCCCAAAAATAAATGACTTTTTAAAAATTTGCATACAGATTAAGGAAGCTTATAAAAAGACTGATATACCCTTATTTAAGTGCAATTATTGTTGATAAGTAGCATAATTATTCCCAATACAACATTTAATTAGAGAGTAATTAATAAGGGGAATATTGACAAAATGTGGATAATTTTTTCTTGAAATCCTATAACATCATTTATTTTGGGACAAAATTTTTCTTCAAAAAAGTCATTTATTTTGGGACGGAGATAATACTCCCTCCGTCCCTAAATTATTGTCTTGTTTGACTCAGCACACGGATTAAAAAAAATAATTGACTTAATTATTAATATTGGTATAGTGTAGTTTCCTATAATGCACATGTGTATGTGGCCCATAATTAAAGTAGAAAGAAAAAGTAAGGATAAAATGATAAAAGTGATGTACTAAAAATGAAAGTTTCAAACAAAATAATTATTTAAGGGCGAACAAAAAAAGAAAGCAAGACAATAATTTAGAGACGGAGGGAGTATAATAGTAACCATTAATGATTAGGGAGAAAAAGTAACAATTAAAACATTTCCCATATATATATAAATGTATAAGATGGTTTTAATAGTAACCATTGATGGTTACTATTATTATTATCTATTGGATCAAAAATCAAATGTTGTGATTAATTGCATTAAATGACTCACCCATTTAACCATTAATTGCATTTTTCAACTACTCAATAAATCTTAGTCTTTGATTTTTGATCCAGTGAATATTAATAATAGTAATCAGCATAGTAATTATTGATGGTTACTACTCCCTCTGTTTCAAAAAGATTGACGTTTTGGAGTTGTGCACACATATTAAGAAATTTTATAAGTTGACAAATATACCCTTATTAAATATCTTTAATTTTTGTGCTAGGAGTAGTTGAAAAGATAAATTAGAAGGAGATAGCCATTGGGAGAAGATAAAGTATTTAATAAAGAGATGATCAATTATTGGAACTTGTGAGAAGACAAGGGTAAATTAGGCAAAACATACATTGGAAACCTAAAACGACAATCTTTTTTAAACAAATTTTTAGAGTTAAAACAACAAATATTTTGAAACAGAGGGAGTATTATTATTATCCACTAGATCAAAAATCAAAGACTAAGATTTATTGAGTAGTTGAAAAATGCAATTAATGGTTAAGTAGACGAGTCATTTAATGCAATTAATCTCAATCTTTAATTTTTGATCCAATAGATAATAATGATAGTTATTATTATTATTATTATCATTATTATCTATTGGATCAAGAATCAAATGCTAAAATTTATTGAGTAGTTGACAATGGAATTAATGCAATTAATGGTTAAAGTAGGTGAGTCATTTAATGTAAATAATCTCAATCTTTGATTTTTGATCAAATATATAATAATAATAGTAACTATCAATTGTTAATATTTAAACTAATAATTGAAAACTCCCATATATATATATATATATATATATATATGTGTGTGTGTGTGTGTGTGTGTGTGTGTGTGTGTGTGTGTGTATATATATATATATATATACACACACACACACACACATATATATATATATATATATATATATATATGGGGGAGTATTTCATGGTTATTATATCTCTCTAACCATTAATGGTTACCATTGTTATTATCCATTAGATCAAAAATCAATGACTAAGATTAAATGGTTAGTTGAAAAACGTAATTAATGTAAGTGGGTGAGTCATTTGATGCAATTAATCTTAGCCATTGATTTTTGATCCAATGGTTGACATAATGGTAACCATTGATGGTTAGAGAGATGTAGTAACCATTGAATACTCGCTATATATATATATATATATATATATATATATATTAAATGATTACTTTATCTCACTAAACATTGATTGTTAATATTATTATTATTATCCATTGGATTAAAAATTAAATGTTAAGATTTATTGATTAGTTGAAAAATACAATTAATACAAGTAAGTAAGTCATTTAATGTAATTAATCTTAACCTTTGATTTTAGATCAAATAAATAATATAATAATAACCATTAATGGTTAGTGAGAGAAATTAATCATTAAAACCTTCGGTATATATAACAATTTGACATCTCCAAAATCAAAGATCTAAATTTTGTGAATTTTAGATATTCTTAATTTAAGAAAATCAATGGCAAGATCTCATTTGGTCCTTAATACAAGTTGAGTATATTACAGAAAATCCCCCTGAACTATTTTGGGTTTCTGGACCGTACCCTCCAAACTATTTCACCCGACAGAAAACCATCACGAACTATCATGCCCGAAAACCTGATTTAATTCCGTTAACGGAAAATTTAAAAATACACCCAGAATAGTTATGGTGTTTGACTTAATTAGCTTATTTTACTTGTGTCCGACATGTAGTTAGTTACACACTTTATCCGTCTCAATAACAAATAATCTTACTTTTTATTTTGGATTGTCCAAAAAAAAAAAGGTCTTATTTACTATTTCGGTTTGTCTAAAAAATATAGCCCAATCTTTTACTTTGGTTTAGATTCGACTTTTTATTTTGTTATTTATCCCTAAAAAAGTAGTCCAATTTTTCACTTGGTTTGGGTTTGAATTTGTCCCATGATAGGAGCATCCACAACGGTGGAGTGGCTTTTTTGAGCTTTTTTGTGGGCTCCACGTGTCACACCATCTCCATCTCAAAACTTAAAATTTTAAACCTCTATCCACTATCAAAAACCTCCTAACAATTTTTTTATGGGTCCTACTTTATTTATACCACGTTTCTTTTCATATATATATATATATATATATGAAAAACTGAAATACTTCGTAATTAATAAATAGTAATGTTTTCACTCATCGTGATCGTAACGCGTCCAAATATGCTCAACCAAATCGGCTCGAAGTTGATGATACATATCGTTAGAACGTATCTCAGAATTTTTTCGAAGATATTCTTGAAACTCTTGGGTGGAACCTTGAAATACTTATGTTAAATTATCAACTTCATCATCGGTCCAATTGACTACTGCATCGCCCTCATCTTCAACAATCATATTGTGCAAAATTATGCAATATGCATAATATCCCTCAACTGTTCCTTGTACCAAAATCGTGCCGGTCCTTTAATTATTTTCCAACGAGATTGGAGCACCCCAAATGCTCGCTTGACATCCTTTCTCGCACCCTCTTGTCATTCCTTGAACATCTTTCGCTTTGCATTCTATGGAAAAGGATAAAATGGAGCTCGAGGAACATTTTGAAAACGTTGAAAATTCGGCAAATTTTGAGGATATTGTGGAACATAAGAAAAATTTTGAAAATTCAATTGTGTAGGAGGAAAAAATTGAAAATGTTGAGGATTGAGATGGGTGTTAGAATTTTGAGAACTTGTATTTTTATCAATATTTTGAGAAGTAAAGAAATTTCTAGAGAGATTCGGATTATTTTCATCCATTTTTTGTAGTTTGGAAGAGAAGAAGATTGAATGAAATAAAAAAATTGAAGATGTATTTATAGTTAAAAAAAAAAATGAACCGACGGCTAAAAAAAAGACTAAAAAACGGCTAGTATATTCAAAAGGAAAGTTTGCCGGCAGCAGCATAGGGAAAATGGTCATTTTTTTCTTCCAAGTGGGACCCATTTATGAAGCTCTTGTCTTTAGAACCCGCTCCCCCTAAAAGACTTCACCAAAATTTCTCACAATGGTGAAAAACCGCCTACAACTTTTTGGATGGAAAAAAGTTGGGGGGAAAACACACCATTGCTGATGCTCTAATAGTCCTACTCTTTATTTTGGTTTGTCCAAAATTTTTTGCCCTACTTTCTATTTTGATTTGTCCTCAAGAAATAGTCTCATTAACGTATAAACTTTCATAAATTTTCTAGTTCGTTTCTTTCATTTCAAAAATATGATACTTTACATACAATTGAAAAAAATGACTTTTCAAATGAGACTACTTTTCTAAGATGGAGTGAGCATATGTTTGGCGTCTTCCATTCATATTTGGTGTATATCTGTTTTATATTCAAATATCTAGGTATTTATAATAGAATAAAAGGATTGTAGGGGCACTTATGGAATAAATTTTTAATTGATTGGAGGGGGTAATTTTGTCTTTTAATTGAGCACGGGTCAAACACTTGACAGAGTACTAATGCAAGTTAGCGGAATCTTCACAGTTCGTAGAACGGTGCCAAAAAAAAAAAGATTATGGGAGTCTTTTGTCGGATAAAATAGTTCAGCGGTACAACTCAAAAATTCAAAAATAGTTTAGGGAAATCTGTTGTAATTTACTCATACAAGTTCTATATTTTGTTAATTCACCATTAGTATCTTTCCTTTCTATTGATCTTCTTAATTTATAATAACTATCATAATTATATAATACTCTTTTCGTCCCAAAAAAATAGTCCTACTTTGATATTTTTCGTCAATTTCATTAAGCCTTGACCAAAGATTTATAAAAAATTACTTTCTTATAACTGGTGATTGATACCATTATGAATAGCAAACTGTCATTGATAGTATTTTCAATATGATTTTAGGGGTGATTTGAAAACATCATAATGAACAAATCCGTGAGACGATAAAAATCGTCCCAATAGTAGATAAAATTAGAGAGAATTCTTTAAGATGGGTTAGATACATAAATTTAGACCGTTTAGTGCATCCAATTTTTTTTTTTGAATAAGGCAAATATTATATATGATTCAAGTCAGTACAGAAAGTTTGTAACAGAGCTCCGATATGATTCGAAGGATCAGTCCAACAAGACGGGCTAGCATAAAAACAAGATGCTGTAGCTAACACATGAGCAATCTCATTGGCTTGCCTTGTAACATAGTTAACGTAAGCGTGAGAAAATGAATTCAAAATAGATCTACAACTTAAGATAATAGAGCCAAACTCAGAATCATCATGGGCAGGGCATGAGATTGCATCCACAACTCTCTTGGCATCCATCTCGAAGACGACTCGATCCATATCCATAGCTTTAATCCATGTCAACGCCTCTAGCAAACTAATTGCTTCTCCTTCACAAACCTCCAAAAGACCCGCAAAAATATGCGACCGAAAAACAATGAAATTTTCGATATCGTCTCGTAAAACCATACCCACTCCCGTTTCTTTAGTGTTGTGAAAGAAAGTTGTATCTACATAACATTTCAGCATCGCTGGCCTTGGCTTATGCCATAACAAACACCCTATAGATCGATTATTTTCCCCTTGCGGTTCACGGGTGATTCGTGGGGCTGTAATCCAATCACACAACACATTTCTAGCCCCAAAAACAGTTTTAGTTAGAATGGCATGACCATTATTCTAGATAGCATTGTTCCTTTCTTTCCATATACTCTACGCCACCACACAAAACCCTTAAGATTACTTAACATGTGAAATATCCAATCCCCAATCAATCTTTGAGCAAGGTTCAACATATTCAACTGCCCCAGTATTTTTGTGCAAAGTTGCATGCCACCATGTTATGCCACCCATTCTCCAAGCCATTGTCACACATCATGCATAAGGAAGAAAATTGCATACCTTTTCTTTACAAGTTCACCTTTGTCAGTAGGCAATCACGACACGCTCACCATAGGAAATGCTTCACTTTTTGGGGGATCTTGAGTCGCCACAACATACTCTAATTACCCAAGACTTTCTCCATTCCATCTGAGATGATATTCACAAGTACCTGATACCCCGATTTCACCGAGTAGCACCCATTCTTCGTAAAATGCCATATACGACAGTCCTCTCTATGCTGAGTACAGTGGAGCCTTTGTAATACGGTCAATATCCCTCTGTGTGAACCATTCGTGCAGAAGCTCAATATCCCTGTCACGACCCGACCCGAGATCCTCTGTGGAACCTCGTCCGGTCCGTGAGACAGGAGCACAAAAATACATATTTCAAAATTCTTTTCGTGTAAAAACCTTGTAATGCAAGTGTACTATTTTTAAAAGCAAAACAAAACTTCTCGGCAAAATAATGAGCTGGAGAATAACACATTAGCTAGCCAACAAACTCACGAGCTAGAGGGCTCGGGATAACATACATTCATAACAGAGTGAGCGGAATAGAAGTTAACAGTATATACAAGGCCTGACAACCATGTCGGCAACTACAAAAGAATATTACTAAATATTAAGTGCAGGACATCTACCCAACTTTACATTGTTTAATTAACAAGTATACCCTCGACCTCACCAAAAGAAAAGTACAAAGGCTCAAGGAGCAACTACCCAAAAGAATGCCTGACAAGCTCACCGACAACGACGCAAGTTCACTGGGAGTTTTTCGCCGGATCGGGATCTAAGGAAAACAAATAAATAATGGACGGGGTGAGTTTAAAACTCAATAAGCTACTAATGCAACAATATGGCATACGAGATGTGAACATTAATAAGAATCATGCATAACAATATTTGTCATAACAGGATAGATCTCGAGGCATCATAGATAACAAGTATCTCATAACACACATATCACAAAGCATGCAACTCACGTAAGAGCGATATGTAAACACATATAAAAGGATACCGTCGAGGTACACCTCCGACATACAAACTTTCAACCAACCAACCAATAATACTAATGTAGAAACCGTTGATGTCGTTCTCGATCATCGAACTCATAACCAAGTATCATAGTGAACCGTTTTCTGTATTCACGTCGACGTGAAGACTCGGTCCCCACGACCCGAGAAACAATCACGGTATAGCTTACCAAGGTCGCGTTTATTCTATACAACACTTAGCCCTATAACCCCTACCGTGGCCAACGGTAGGGCGAGGCCCAGTGTATTGGCCTTCGGCTATTATGTAGCCCCGACTCACGCAATAACCAAGTGTCAATATACCTCCAACAAATATGCCATGGACTTAACGAATGCTCAAGTAGATGTTTACTCGACACATTAACCAATCATCCAAATGCTCAAGTAGACGTTTACCCAACATTTATAAAAATGTGTCGTACTCCAAAGTAGGGAGTACAACGACACAACAACATGTTCACGTATGCCAAGTGATTCTACTACACATAGCCATTCAAACACCAACATTTTCGAAGAAAGATACGATATCATTTAATGTATATCGTATAACCAATAACCCACGGGTATTTCAAATCGATCAAGGGCTCACAAAACACACACGTGGTCACAGTCATTATCGAATCCTAACCGACTCCGTTCGAGTCATTTTTAGTTTCTAATGATGTCGAGTTACGAAAATGGTCTTGCACTTTAAACCTAGCACATTAACGCCCAATCTCGAATACCCAACATGATAGAACATTTGTTATCAACATATATCCAAGTCCACAATGATATTTCAAGGCACAACCAACACATTCACAACTCAAGCATAGTAACTTCATATACTAGAAGTGTAAGATGTCAAATAAGACATTAATCAAGAAGAAGAGGGGGTAGTAGCTTACCTCTTGAAGAAATAAACCAAGGAAGAAGAAATCAAACTAACGATGAAGTCTCCTCAAGTCTTTAAGGCTTTCCAAGGTTGAGAAATCAACACAACACTCCCTAAAAATGTGGGTGGAAGTAAATACTCAAGAATCCACCAAGAGATGAAGGTTTTGTTTGGTTAAAAATGATTACCTAGTCGTGCTTTACACTCCGGCGAAGACAGATTGTGATTCCGACTCCGAAAGACCAAGTTATGACAAGAACTCCCTTCAACTCTCTCTAAACTTTCTCTAGGTTCTTGGATGAAGTGAGGGAGAAATAAGAGTCTCCAAGGGCTCCTTAAAGTGTTTAAGTGGCTGAAAAGAGGGGAGTATCCGGCCAAGGGATGTGGCTACACAAGGGCCACTCAAAATTTTTAGTTTTAGAAAAGATAAGATTTTCTCGGGTAAGCTGAGTCGAGGCAGGGCGATCGCTTTGCCCTCTGGTTGCAGAGCGATCGCTTTGCCCTTGTCCAGGGCGATCGCTCTACTCTCTGGACGTAGGGCGATCGCTCTGATCTCCCTAGGGCGATCGCTCTGTGCCCAATGGCTCCGAACTCTCCGAAAATGCTCCGAAACGTTCCCAAAATAATGCTAAGTCTATGGGGATGTCAAAACACTAGAGAAAGGTTCTCGAAAAGACCATTAACAACGCAAAAGTTCAACGAAGTACGAACAATTACAAGAATTAAATAACAATTCAAAGCATACGAACACATGGAGTTAACATGAACGTGAATGACATCTAAATGGCATGAAACACGCAAGGTATATAAATGACATAAGTGATGTAAATGATGCAAATGAAGCGGGTGTTACAATCCTACTTGGAACAGCCTGGTATCATAAGGTCATGCACCCGTACATCACCAAGTATCGGGATAGGAGGTGTCTCAAGATACAAGTTCTCGTCGTCTCTTATCCACGGATCGCCCCAAACTCTAACATGTAGGCCATTCCCAATCTTCCACCTAGACCCTCTAGCAATTAAGGCTTGCAAGCTCCAAATGCTCCTCCAGGTTAAACTTGGATTATGCTCAAGTATTGCCTTAAGAAAGTCCCCATTTGGGAAATATTTGGCTTTAAGGATCTTACTCACCAAAGCATTTGTGGAGTTGTGGTGGTTCTGATTTGGGCGCGAGTTGGATTTGTAGGGGGAGAGAGAGAAAGAAAAATTATTAAAGTAGTAAAAATATAATTATTGTAATTACTAAAAGACCCTTGTAAGTAATTAAAAATTAAACAAAAATACAAGTAATTTGGTCCATTTAATTAGAAAGCGCATAGACAAAAATACTCCTTTTAAAAAGATGATGCAATGGTATGTGATTGAAATAACATCCATTTTACAGAAAAATTGAACGAAAGAACGGTTCGAGGGTGATAAAAATTTATAGGGATAAGAAAAACACAATAACAAAGTATAAGGCAAAAATTTGCAATTAATTTGATGCATTTTCTTTTTTAAAAAAAGAAAGAAGAAGAAGAAAAGAATAGCTAAAAATAAAAAAGAGAGGGTATTTTGGTAATAGGAGGAGGAGTAGGATGGCAAAGACGGCAAGGAGTGTTTTTAAAACGAAGGTGGAAAGCGGCATTAGTACGACCTAATTGGCTGGCTGTTAGAATTGTGGGGCCCAGTCTCCGTCCCATACCACCACCACTTGAAAATGGACTGCTACTTATACCAACCAGATTCTCTCTCTCTCTCTCGTCAATTTGGTTGAATAAACAAAACTCCTTCTCTCTCTCGTCAATTTGGTTGAATAAACAAAAAGAAGGAAGGAAGCAAAGCCAGACAGCCATTCCAAAAAGCAAAAAACAGAAAAGAAAAACGTCTGAATAATTCATTCTCATCAGGCAAGTCAAACACGATCTCTTCCAACTTTCCTTTTTGATTTTGTTTTTTTTATGCAAATTTATTGATTTTCCATGGAGCAATTCTGTTCTTGAGTCCTAAGCATGAATTAATCCGTTAATTTATGCTCTAAATTCTTCTGTTTTGTTCCTGGAATTTGATCGTTGGATCCAAGTTGGCTCTGTTTTAGTCTGTTAGCTGATTGATTTTTACTGAATTTATCGGATCGATTGTTTGTTTATTTTGTTAGATTAACAGTACGCAGCTCCTAGAATGAATATATTCATACCAGATCAAAACTGGATCATTGATGTTCTGATTTGAAAATTCATTTCGATGTCAGGCTGTGCAGTTCACACACACACACAGAACCAGGATGATTCTCCTCCTCTTTTCCTTTGATCTCTCTATTATTCACTTGTCAACTTCTTTCCTTCGTCTTCTTCTTTTGAATTTTAAATTTTATTGATTGCTTATTATTCCATTTTGGTGTGAACTTACAAAAGTTATTGAGATTTATTTCTATGATTTTGGACTATAATTCTACTGGTTTAGTTTGAAATAGATTATCCACCTGTTAACATTTCTTAATTACAGTATATTTTCCTTTTACAGATGTATTCCATGTTTGTAACGTATAACCTTTAGCCTTTATTGTGTGTCGTACACGTCTTTTTTGTGTCTTTTTCTTTTATGATTACGCTTTTAAACGGTCTCTTATTGTTTTAATTAATTATTATTACTCCATTTTTTGGATATCACTTTTATTACTTTAGTCTTATTTTTATTCTTATCCTAAGTGATGGGTCCCATTCTCATGGACTTTATTAGAAAATATTTTTTTTCTTTCGTTCAACGAGTTTATTTTTTATTTTTAAAAGTCAATATGTGATTAATTTAAATTTAAAATATTTTAATTATATTTTTGAGAATAAAATCTCATTTTGAAAACTACATTAAAAATACTACTACATTCGTTCCAAAATAATTGTTATTTTAGCAAAGTTTTTTTGTTCCAAAATAATTATCATTGTAAGATTTCAAGAAATATTTGCTCATATTTTGTCAAAATTATCCTTATTTACTATTCTCATTAAAGATAGTTGGTAAAAAGAAAAAGAAAAATACTTCTACAACTTATCTATAATAATTGAAATAAAATAACGGTACATCAGTCTTTTTGGAAGCTTTCTTAATCTGTGTACAAATTGTCAAAACGATAATTATTTTGAGACGGAGATAGTATAGATTACAATTTTATGATTTTGTAAAAATAAATTGGTCAAATTTTAATTAAATTGACCCAAAAAATTAAATTTAGACTCTTTAATTCGAATAAAGGGAATACTTAACTCTTAGGTATTATAAAGTCAATTAACCTTTTTAAAAATTGATGCGAGTCACACAGAACATTGTTTTAAGATCGGATGGAATATTACATTAGAGTAATGCTATTGGTATTTAAAGAGTATTAAATTTTTTGCACCAAATGATGTGTCACCTGATCTGGTGATGTAATGCATTAATTTTAATTTTTAATTTTGTTTTTTGTACCACATCAACTGCCACATCATTTGGTGCAAAAAAATTGATACTCTTTAGGTACCTATAACATTAATCATTACATTAATAATAAGCCCTCCATTCCAAAATTAATGTCCTCTTTTCTTTTTTGTCCGTTCTAAAAAATTATCTTTGTTTGAAAGTTTTTTTTATGATATAGTTTTATCATTTTATTTTTATTTTTTCTTCTTACTTTAATTATTATCACATGCACATGTGTTTTAAACGAAACTACACATTATACTAATATTAATAATTAAATAAATTATTATTTTTTAATTTATGTGTTGTGTCAAACAGACAATAATTTCATAACGGAGGGAGTAGAATTTGATGGTATAAGTTGGCACGAATTGTACAAGTATAATTAGATGCGGGTAATAGATATGTTATGTAATCGTGCTTGCCAATAATAGTGTAATTATAAATCTGACTCTTGCTTCCCTGCTCCGCTTAATCATTTCGTACCTCACTCTTGACTGTTATTAATTGCTTAGTATTCTCGTATTACTAGTAGATTTTATTTGTTTTATCTCCTTTCCTTTTCCAAAGAAAATAGCTGTAGCCTATGGCAGCTGCTAGAGAGAGATAAGCCAAAATGTTTATTGATTGGGTAATAATACATAAAGTGAAAAATTAATCATACTCCCTCCGTCCCTAAAATTATTGTCTTCCTTTCCTTTTTCATCCGTCCTAAAATAATTATCTTATTTGAAAATTTTCTTTTTAGAACATCACTTTTACTATTTTACCCTTACCTTTTCTTCCTACTTTAATTATGGGCCACATATACATGGACATTAAAGTAAACAACACACTTTTTTAATACTATTCTAATATTAATAATCAAATCAATTGAGTTTTCTTAATCCGTGTACCAGGTCAATCCAGACAATAATTTAGGGATGGAGGGAGTAATTTTTAAAGCATGCACATTGTGTAATTCATCTGGCAAACAATATGTTCTTTTTAATAAAAAAACAAAAAATATTTAGATTGAGAACATATACAATACTAATTGTGTACTCTATAAATGTATATTAAAACCTAGCGCCTAGGATGGGGCCTAGAGTTAAGGATAATTACTCTAATTTTTTATTTTTTTAATATAAATTAATTAACATTAACAAATATTAAATATTCAAATATATCAGTAGTAAATAATCACTAAATAATCTAAAATTAATTATTACATTAATGATTATTATATGCTTTAGTTATGGACAGTATATAGATATTTGTCCATTTTTTAGGGGATCATAAGTTGTTATTCAAGTTCATGATTTTATTGGCAGCACTACTTGGTCTTGGCTTCGGTTTCTAAAAGAATTACGGAGTATTAATCTCTTTCTAATTTTCTTGATTAGTCAACTTTTAGCACCCACTTAGACCAGGTCAAAATGGAAAAAAGTACTAGTAACATTTTGACCGTTTAAAAGTCATTTTCAAAGAAAAGAAAAAGAGTCAATTTGATTGATTTTTATTATTTAGATTACTTTTTATCATATTTGAAACAAGTAAATCCTTGTTATAGTCCAATATTAAACCGCATTAATTTCAAAAAATCAAAATTACGTCTTTTTTTTTTTTTCTTTTTCCTTTTTAGATATGGAGGATATAGAAGTTATGAGCCATCGGACTTATCTCCTAAAGGAGGTGAGATCTAGGAAATTTTGAATGAGAACACTTTGATTTATGTTTAAACCAAATAAAAAAAGATGTATAAACTGTCATTACATGTACTATAAAATATTTTCACTATTGTTAAATAAGCGTCTTGTTTTAACTTTTTAAAGTTAAATTGATTATTTTTAAAATAAAAAATTCATGTGTATTTTTTATTTTTTAAATAATAAAATACATAATTTGTAATATTTATATATTAATTTTTGTATTTAAAAATATTAATTTAATTTTAAAAAGTTAAAATAAATCCGGATTTAAGAAGAGAGTGAGTAATGCTTTTTGAGAAACAAACAAAGTAAGAGTATTATTGTACTGGGAACTAGGAAGTGATTTAAAAACAAACTCAGAAAAACAGGCTGTTGAATAGTGGACGCATCATCTCTCATTCTCTCTCCTCCGGACCCTATATGGTTTGGTAGGCAGGTAAGTCAAAAAAAGGTAGTGATATTTTTGTGACCTACCTTGTGAGATTTGGTAGTACTGAAGATTGCATAATATTTGCTATGTTAGTTATCTCAAATGATAATTAACCTTCAGGCTTGGATAAAATTATCAAAAATTCAAAGATCATTAATATTTTACTAGTTTCGGCCCTTTCGGGTGTGTAATATTTCTGTAATAGGAACAGTATAGTATTTTATTTATTTTTTTCATTAATGGTACAAATAAATCCATAAAGTACAGCCAATAATGAACGTTTGTTACGATTTAATAATTTGAAAAGAATTTAATTTCCAAATATAAATACTACCAAAAGAAAGACGAAAAAAAAAGACACTAACTCACGTGCGAACAGGTATTCTCCAAAGGCACATAGATCTGGCAGATTCCTCCTCCTGGGCTAGGCATATAAAACTAGTGTATGCTTGATGACGTGGCCCTGCATTGGTATGCAGCCCAGCACGATTATTGTAGACTTGTAGTGCCAAAAAGATGAGATAGTTGAAATACATACAGCCTTTATGCTTCTATTTATAGGAACTTTCATTCGCGAGATAACTACGCAATACTCACTCTGCAATACTCACTCCGTTTTTTAATAATTGTTCCGTTTTTTTATTTATTTTAAAAAATAAATTTACTTTTACTATTTTTATTTTATTGTTTTCTATTTTAATGATGATCCTACATGTACATAAAATTTAAAAAATTAAATATTGTATCAATATTTATAATAAAGTTAATTAATACTCTCTCCGTTCCACTCAAAGAGTCCATATTTGAAAAATTTAATTATTAAAGGATATATTAGTGTCATTGGAGTTGGTTATAATTACAAAAATACTTAAGTGAAACTAAGATGATTACAACCCAAGTGAAAGGTAAAGATGAAAGATTATGAAAATTGTAAACATAGTGGACTTTAAGTGAAATGTTCCACAATAATATAATAGATTCTTTGTCTGAAACGGAGAGAATATTTCTTAATATGTGTGCATCATCAAACAAAATAATTATTTAAGAATAGATATAGTAATTCGCAGAGTTTAATATAACACAATAGTATAAGCAAGTATTCAGTACTTCTTCAATCTTAAAATATGTATTCAACTCTTTACTATTGGGATAAAAGTTGCTAACACGTGTTTTATGTGCCCATTTTAAACGTTTACTCATTTTAAGAGTTTAATTTAAACATAGTAACTTTTGTCTATGATAATCATTTATGCACAAATTATAATGCCACTAAGGTAGTTATGGAGAAAACATATTATAAATGGGTTCTTAATGTGTGTCTTACGCCATATGTTAACTTTTGCTTAAATGTTAAATATAAATAGGTTTTGGATCATACTACTATTTAAAAACTCCCTTTATATATATATATATATATATTTTTTTTATTTCCTAAGAAAAAAGTTTATCTTTCTTTTTTAAACCGTTTCAAAAAAAGTGTCTATTTTTAATTTTTCATAGAAATTATCTTTATCATTTTACCCTTTTAATTTCAACTTTAATTGATCTCTCATATGGGTATCCTAGACACACAATATCCTAATATTTACAATAGAATTAATTTTTTTTAATTTGTGTGTCGGACAAACAGGACACTTTGTTAGGAACAAAGGGAGTAATACTTAACAGTTATGTACATGACTTTACCACGTTTCAGAAGTGAGGCACGTTGAAGAGACCGATTTGGGGGGGGGGGGGTCTGATTAGAGTCAATAATTTGGTAGTATAAAAGTAAGAAAAAAGAAAACAAATTTCATTTATACAACAAGAATTACACTGCAACGGGTTTTCTCAATGACTTTGGAGTGGAAATAACATTGCAATTATATATCAACTTTCACTTGTTGAAGATATGAATGATCGAACTGATCATAATTCAATTTCCTTAATTTTAGATGCTATATATAGCATGAAACTGTTTGTCACTTACCAATATACATCTTATCATATTAAGTGCCACATTTCTTCATTCCCCGAGTCAAGAAAAACGAAAAAAGAAAAGGAAAATACTTTCTTGTACAGATTTTAGCAAATGACATTGTAAACAAGTTTTCACATCCTTGTCTCCTTCGTAAATCTAGTTAAAGACCCAATAAAGCTACACTACGAGAAAGTTTTCTCTATTTATCGAAACTATGACTACCATGGTATTTGTTTGTGTAGAACTACCATTGTACGCAAGTTGATGATGGTGTGTAAATCTATGAAGGAGAAGGCCTTCCTTTTCTTTCACGCTTTCCTGCACTGTTGAGACTATTAATTGCATCTCATCCTTCCTACTTTGCTTTCTCTGATCAGAAAATGGTGTTATCCAACATTGCGCTAATTTTACTCTTTCCCGAACTCAGCTTTGCAGAAGACTTGATAAGGTGCAACATTCTCTCTGATGGAGGAAGAGACTGCAGCAATTTCAGAGGTACCTGTGATGAAGGTAGTTGACGATACAGACAACAATGTCGATCTTGTCAAGGTGAGTTTTGCTTCACCGTTTCTGCTTATCCACCTTGGTGCTTTAAACTGAAAAATAAAATAAGAGAGTAAGAAATGAAGGTAGCACTCATATCGTGAAAAATCAACCTGAATCTTACTGAAAGTAGTGCTGAAAACGTTATTTTGGCTTGAAAATGTTATTTCAGGTAACTAATGAAGGAAAGAAAGTAGAGGAAGAGACAACATTCGAGGGAGAATTTATTAAAGTTGAGAAGGAACCCTTGGATGAGGCCAAATCTGAAATAGTGCCTGTTGTTGCTGATGACAAGTCATCTGTTGTCGAGCGAAGCTTGAGTAATTCATCTCAGAGCAGGGAAGTTTTGGAAGCCCAAGAAAAGGTGAAAGAGCTTGAGCTTGAACTGGAAAGAATTGCTGGAGCATTTAAGCATTCTGAATCAGAGAATACTCAGTTAAAAGATGAACTTTTAATTACCAGGGAGAAGCTGGAGGAAAGTGAGAAGAAACATGAAGATCTTGAGTTTAATGTCAAGAAATTACAAGAGCAACTCAAAGAAGCTGAGGAGAAATACAGTTTACAACTTAACACTTTGCAAGAGGCGTTGCAGGCCCAAGAGTCAAAGCAGCAGGAGCTGATCAATGTAAAGGAGTCTTTCGACAGTCTAAACCTTGAGCTTGAGAGCACAAGTAAGAGGATGCAGGAGATTGAGCAAGAGCTGCATCTTTCTGCAAGTGACGCACAGAAGTTTGAAGAGTTGCATAAGCAAAGCGGTTCACATGCTGAGTTGGAAACAAAGAGGGCCTTTGAGTTCGAGAGGCTGCTTGAACTGGCTAAAGTGAGTGCAAAAGAGGTGGAAGATCAGATGGCTACTCTACAAGAAGAAGTTAAGGGCCTGTATGACAAGATTGCTGAAAATGAAAAGGTTGAGGAAGCACTCAAGAATACTACAGCAGTGCTTTCCAATGTTCAAGCAGAGTTAGAGGAATCAAGATCACAATTGCTGGACATAGAGCAGAGATTTGCTTCAAAGGAAGCTCTAATAAATGAGCTAACTGAAGAACTAAATCTGACGAAGGCTTCAGAATCCCAGGTGAAGGAAGATATCTCAGCCTTGGAGAATCTGCTTTCCTTGAACAAAGAAGATCTTCAAGCAAAAGTATCTGAGCTGGACGAAATTAAATTGAAGCTGAATGCGGAAGCGAACGCAAAGGAACTTATTGAAGCACAAGTCTCCACGATTCAAGAGGAACTTGCCAAAGTAACAACAGAGAAAGAAGCTCTTGAAGCTGCTGTTGGCGATCTAACTAGTAACCTAGCACAGGCGAAGGATCTCTGCAGTGAGCTTGAAGAGAAGTTGCTGTCGTCTGATGAGAACTTCTGTAAGACGGACTCGCTCTTGTCTCAAGCTCTGGCAAATAGTACTGAACTGGAACAGAAGTTGAGAACTCTTGAAGAGCTCCACCAAGAATCTGGGTATGCAGTGACAACTGCTACGCAGAAGAATCTTGAGCTCGAGGACATTGTTCGTGCTTCCGTCGAAGATGCAGAACAAGCAAAAGCACAGGTGAGGGAGCTCGAGACTCGTTGTATTGCCGTGGAGCAGGGGAAAGTGGAAGTAGAGCAACTTCTGAATCTTGTAGAACTAAAAGCCAGAGATGCTGAAAGAGAAGCAGAGCAGTTCTCTGAGAAGATATCTGAGCTCAACTCTATATTAGGTGATATAGAGGAAGAAAAGAAACAGTTGACCGCCCAAGTTGAAGAATATGCAAACAAGGTAACAGAACTGGTGTCTGAATTGAGCCAGTCAACTGCGCGTAATGCAGAGCTCGAGTCGGAGTTGAAGAGTACTGCAGAAAAATGTACTGAACACGAGGAACGAGCCAATGTGACCCATCAGCGTAGCCTTGAACTTGAAGATTTAGTCCAGATATCGCATTCCAAAGTAGGGGATGCAGGCAAAAGGGCAACTGACTTGGGTCTGCTGCTAGAAGCAGAGAAGTACAGAATCCAGGAGCTTGAAGAACAGATAAGCACATTAGAGAAGAAATGTGGGGATGCAGAAGAAGAATCTGCAAAGCACTCTCACAAGGTATCTGAACTCGAAGCAGAAATTGAGGCATTTCGACTGAAAGCAGCAGGCCTAGAGGTAGCACTGCAAACGGCCAATGAAAAGGAAAGGGAATTGACCGAGTGTTTGAATGTGGCAACAGTGGAGAAGAAAAACCTAGAAGATGCATCAAGAAACTCTACGGAGCAGCTTGCCGAAGCCGAAAACCTTCTAGAAGTTCTGCGAAATGAACTGAAAGTCTCTCAACAGAAATTGGAAATCATCGAAAGTGATCTTACTGCTGCTGGATTGAGAGAAACTGAGGTTGTGGAGAAGCTTAAATCTGCTGAGGAGCAACTAGAGGAACATATAAGACTCTTGGAGCAAGCTACGGCAAGAAGCTCAGAGTTTGAAAAGGCACATGAGACCCTTACAAGGGACTCTGAGCTGAAAGTCCAGGAAGCAATTGCAAATTTCGCCAGTAGGGATATTGAGGCGAATTCATTGTTTGAAAAATCAAAGACCCTTGAAGATCAATTGAAGATATACGAAGCACAAATAGCTGAAGCATCTGAGAGATATGCTTCCGTAAAGGAAGAATTGGACCAAATTTTAGTAAAACTGGCTTCATCAGAAAGTGCAAATGAGGAACTGAAAAGAAGGATCTCGGAGGCTGAAGATAAAGCCGCGCAGTCCTTGTCGGAGAATGAACTGTTGGTTGAGACGAATATTCAGCTCAAACACAAGATCAATGAACTTGAAGATTTACTAAGTGCAGAAACTGCTGAAAAGGAAGCCACTGCTCAAACAATTGCTTCTCACATAAACACTATCACTGATTTAACCGACCAGCATTCAAGAGTTTCTGAACTTCATTTGAAAAGCGAAGCCCGCATTTCAGAAGCAGAAGAACAGCTGCAAGAAGCTATTCAGAAGTTCACTCAGCGAGATTCAGAAGCTAATGATTTGTTTGAGAAGCTGAATGCTCTCGAAGTTCAGATTAGGGCATATGAAGAGCAGGCTCACGAGGCATCTGCACTTGCTGAAAACCGTAAATATGAACTGGAACAGACCCTGTTAAAGCTAAGTAGTCTGGAAAGCCTGGTTGAAGAAGTGCAAAGCAAGTCTGGTCATTATGCGAAAGAGAGCGAAGATCTAGCCGGGCGAATTTGAAGCTTACTCAAGAACTGGTCACATATGAGTCCAAACTGAATGATCTAGAAACGAAACTGTCTGCAGCCCTCGCTGAGAAGGATGAAGTGGTTGAGCAGCTTCATTCTTCCAAGAAAGAAATAGATGATTTGACACAGCATTTCACTTCTGAAGAGCAGAGGCTACAAGCTCAGGTTTGCACTTTAAATGACATATTTCTCATAGTTTATAGCCAACACTTTAGTTTATGTGTTGAGATATCATTCTATGATAAGACACTGAAAACAGATACTTTTTCTTGACAGATATCTTCGGTTATGGAAGAGAAAACCTGCTCAAGGAAATGTCGCAAAATGCAAAGGAGGAGCTTCAGACTGCAATAATCCAGCTAGAAGAACAAGTGAAGGAACATAAATCTAATGAAGTTGCTCTGACTGAAGAGATTGGAATTCTCAAGGCTGAAATTGGTGAGAACACTGGGTTGAAAAATCATTTAGAGGAGCTTGAACAACAAGTAGCAGCTGCTGAGGCAAGGGTAAAAGAGGAGGTAATGCAATGTCTTGTTACCTATCAATTCATTAGGTAGTTTTATGTTGCATTATGGTTGAATGATGATTTAACTATTTGTGTTTAATTCCAAAACAGAAAGAAGCAGAGTCTAAAAAGACATCGCTTTGAAGAGTTCACTCGAGGAGATTGAAGCTAAGAGCAAGTCACTTTTGCTTCTAGAGGCAAAAGTCAAAGAGCTCGAGCAGAAATTGCAGCTAGTTGATGCGAAAGAAAAGGTAAATTTTCCTCATAGATTGCATGTCTTTATACTTATCATCCATATTCATGTAGTTGTAGAATTCACCAAATCGGATATTATAGACAAAATTATTGTTGAACTGGTGAGATTAGAATTACTTGGAACGTTAGTTTCATCCATGACAATTCATCTAAACTGTAAATAATGATTTGGTCATTAAAGATTTCCAACCTAGAAGCTCAACAACTAAGTGAAGTTGCTTTTATGTTATTGCAGGAGGTTGGGGAGAGTCCAGTCGAGGTTACATCCAGGGACTTTGGATCTATTTCAACTCCTACAAAGCGCAAGAGTAAGAGAAAGGCGGAAGCGAATTCACCGAACTTATCCTCAACAGACACACATAATCATACCGCTGACAACTCTCTTGCCATGAGCTTTAAGTTCATTGTGGGTGTAGCACTAGTATCGGTTATCATCGGTATAGTTCTTGGCAAAAGATATTAGTTTTGGTTTTGTCTATAGTTTTTCTTTCTTTTTTCTCAGTTGGGATGGATTATTTATTTTCTGTTCTTTTTCATTCTTGGGTGGGGGTGGGGTTGGGAGGCTTGGAGCTGTGTTTTGTGAAGAAGTGATTAGAAAGATTTGCTGGTTTGGTATTTAGTTTGAGGGGGATTTGAGCTTGGTGAGGGTATGTGTTTTATTTATATCCCTAACCTGGTTGCATAGCTGAAAAACTGTTGATTTCTCAAATTCGTATTTGCAGTTTTGGTTTTTTATTTTGAAAATTGGGCCTTTTTAGTTCTTAATATATATGAAAGCTTGTTTTGGATGAACATATTCTTCTCCTTTTTTCTCTAGTTTATAGAACACCAACCTTTTTAGAAACTATTTCGGACTGAACCCGAATTTACGGCTTCTTGATCCCTCCCGGAAAACAAAGTCCGTCCACTCTCTCTCACACGGACACACACACACACACACACAACTCCTCGGTTTTGAATACTAGTGAGGATCAAAGGCTTCTCCTTCCAGCGCAGGAAAACAAAGTCAGGGCCGGCGAGAAATTGGAGTTTGCTTGAAGGCTTTCTATCTTTATTTTCTTTTCGGAATATCATAGTAAAATTTAGAAATTTATTTAGAAGCTCTATCACAGATGAATTCATCTAAACTACAGACCGAACTAAATGAATTAATTTCCATATTAGAACATTTTAGTTAAAATTAAAAAAAAAAAAAAGTGTTCCAGCTGCACTTTGATGGCTCAACAAGGTCCAACAGGGTCTACATGTTTTTCCATTCCAAATTCCAAAATCCATAACATAATTGGTAAATTTTAAAATGAATAACCAAAAGAAAAGAAAAATCAGAAAAGCACAGCATCACCAATTAGAACTCCTGGTATGAATCCTCCATGGCTCTGAGACATGAAGAATTTCATGCGGGTACGCCAATCAGACATGGCTATATAACTCCTTAATGATGATATTCTTCATGAACAAACTAAAGCATTATTGTCAGCATCGTTCAACGTGAGGATTCGGTGGACTATCTGATCTCTATTTGCCATTGTGTGTTGTGGACTAGCCCATCAGCTCCATCTTCGCCACAACCTACAGGAGCAGGAAGTAGAACAATAGCAGCAGGGGTAATATAAGTACTGTCACTCTCATGCACCCAATCTCGGCTGATCCATATCCAGCTATTCCAACGGCTAGCTTCTTAATTTGATCTCCTCTTCTTTGGACCGGCGCCGGAAGTAGTCTTCTTATAATTACTGGAGGAGCTTGGATTTTGACATTTGAGAGTTACTATTAACACCACCATTTCCTATTAATACACTTCTTAAATTAAATTACAAAAATGTCATTATATTATTAGACATAAATACTCTTTCTCTACTAAATATATCTACCCCTTATATTAAGATATCTCATAAATCTCTAAATACACCACCTAACAATTTATCAAAGCACCCACCTAAATCTCAATTCTTTCCTACGTTAACTTCATTATACTACAAATTTTTCACTTCATTTCGATTTTTTTCATGCATTTTCTGGGTCGGGATTTGTTCGGCACTGGTCTGCAAAACACCACAGTGGTGTTCGGGAAGTACCTGTAGAACATACCAGTGGTGTTCGGGAACCACCTACAGAACATACTAATGGTGTTCGGGAACCACCTACAGAACATACTAGTAGTGTTCGGGAACCACCTACAGAACATACTAGTGGTGTTTGGGAATCACCTGCAGAACACCACAGTAGTGTTTGGGAAGCACCTGCAGAACACCACAGTGGTGTTCGGGAAGCACCTGCAGAACAGTTGGGGTTGCAGAACATCACAGGGATGTTCGGTAAGCCCTTGCCGAACACCACTGTGGTGTTCCATAAACCAGTCCCGAACACCACTGTGGTGTTCCTTCAACCAGTCCCGAACACCCTTCGACCAGTTCCATACAATATAACGAAAATTAACAAAATCCAGCAAATAAAATGATATTCAATGCACAAATTGAAACGATTTAAACTTAAAAATAGAGGAATTTCATACCTAGGGCTTTCTTCATTGTGAAATCAAAATTTTTCTTTGTCTTCTTCTTCCTTTTCTTCTTCTTCCTTCTTCAATCTCCAAAATTGCTGGATTGTTTTTGGGGAGTTTGCAAAACGGAGGTGTTGAGTTTGAAATTGTTTTTTTTTTTTCTTATACGGAGGGGAAGGCTCAGTATGTTGCGGGAAGAAAATGTTTGAATTAAGGTGGTGTATTGAGAAATTGTGGTGGGTGTCAAGTATATTGGGTGGGTGTATTGGGAAAGAAATAATGAGTTAAATGAGAGGGGTAAAATATGAAATGTTGAGTGGTGTATTTAAAAATTATGTTGGTGTAAAATTAATAAAGAAAAGGAAAAGGTGGTGTTAATAGTAACCCTCACATTTTGGAGGATGTCGAACCAACGGTACTGTTGTTGTTATTGGTGTAATTGACTGAGTTAAGAGTTTGGAGAGAAGTGATGCAGCAGCATTCGTGCCCATTTGAGGATGGAGAGGTCCTTGATTGCCTCCTCCTGAGCGAGGTGTCAGAAAGGCGCACGATCGACGGAGGTGTTGTCATCGTTGAGTGTGGAGCGCATCTACCAATTCGGGATAACAAAATTCAAAAACAGGATATTAGAGAGAGAGAGAGAGAGAGAAATAGAACGGTTTAACAGTGATTGATTGAGAAGGTAGAGTGACAATATCTCACCTTCGGACCATTTTTGCACTTGAATCCATGCATCCGAACAATAAATATATCTGCACTACAATCCGGAATTTAATGAAAGTTCATCTTGAATTTGCATTTGGAAAAACACAAACGAATCAAATTGAAAAAACTGCCGGTAAAAGATATCGAACCGATTGAACAGTAGTAACTTGTGAAAATGATTGATCCATTCCAGGCCTAAATAAATCAATTACGTGATACAGAAAACAAAACTGTTTAAAGGAGATTGAATCGTATCATACAATAACCTTGAGAGAACAAATGGAATAAGAGTTGACAATGTTTGACCAGAAACGCAAGCTACCTCAGCTAAGTTTTCAGTTCAATGTTGGATGCATGCTTCCTTCGTTTTTCACGCGCACACACATACAGTATGCGGGAGAGGAATTCGAAGGACGAACGAACGAACCTGCCTGCCTGAGGAGATTGACGTTGACGGTGAGATTCAATTGCTTATATATATGACTGTGAACGAAATCATAGTATTCTTCGAGCGTCATCTTCGAATTTCTCGGTTTTGGTCGTCCCTCCTGCAACTTCATTGCTGTCAGTTTCACCCTAATTCTCAACCTCACTGCTCATCACATTCACGCCCTCTCTCTCTCTCTCTCTCTCTCTCTCTCTCTGCATTTGTGCGTTATGATGCCAAGAGTTTTTTAATTTAATTTTTTTTAATTATAGAACACGTAATTTATAAAATTTTAAAAGTAATATAAATAACGTATTTTATAATTTTTAAAAAAATATACGTTAAATTTATTTTTAAAAAATATTGTGTTTGACAAAAAAAAAACAAAATGATAATTTAAAAATGGAGAGAGTACTAGTTTTATTATCTTAATTGTAGAAAAGTAAACCTAATTAATCCAATATATTTTTTGAAACATGTATAAAGAAATATATAAGAAAATTATATTTGTAAAGACAAAGTTATTCTACACATATCAAAATGAGTTTAAAAGATAATCATTTTTTGACTTATCAGTATAAAATAATTACTGATATTTATCCTAAATTAGGAAGGTTAGGGTGAATATATTAAAAAGATATTAATTGAGAAAGAAATATATTAAAGTGAGATATAATGGGATTGGTATTTCCCTTAAATTAAGAAGATTAAAAGTAAGTATTAAGGGAATGGATATTAATGGATTTTTTAATTACAAACATTAAGAAATTGTTACAAGGACCAACGAGATTTGACATTGATTGTGTTTTATTAATAAAAATTTCATCTTTTTATAAATTAGAATCAAAATTTTGAAACTTACTTGGCCTAATTCACATTGTTATACTCCCAATTTAGGAACAGATGTAGTAATATTTGTTCCTAAATTATCGTTATATTTGATTTTTTTTTGTCAAACAAGATATTTATTAAATATACATTTGACGTAAAAAAAATTAAATTACAAAATAATATATGTCATATTTGTATTTAAAAAACATCATGTTTTGCCTAAAAAAGTATAAAACATATTGTATACTCCTTCCGTTCTAACCAAAGAGTCAACTTTTAACTTTTTTGGTCAACTTGATTAAAGTTTAATCGATAATTTGTATAAATTTCTTTGTTCTTAAAAGTCATAAAAGTTGTACCCCTTTCGTCCCTAAATTATCATCTGGTTTGACCTAGCAAACCGATTAAAAAAACACATTTGACTTGATTATTAATATTAGTATTTGTTTGATTTTCCACTTTTGCCCCCATTTGAAATTAGTAAGATGCCAAATTTTTTCTCCTAAATTTTGAATATTTGTAAACTTTTGAACAAGAATTTAAATATTTCAAGCTCAATCCAATCCATTCAGTGGGTCCTATAAATTAAAAAGTAATAATTTAAAGGACAAAATAGTAAAAATATTTTCTAAAAAAGGAAAGCTTCAAACAAGACAATTTTTTTGGGACGGACGAAAAAGAAAAATAAGAAAATAATTTAGGGACAGAGAGAGTAATTCATAATATTCTTAATGCATTTTTTAGTGAATGAGATTTTATTTTTAAAAATATAATTATAGCATATTAAATTTTAATTTAATTTAGCTGCATATTAATTTTTTAAAATAAATAGTAAACTATTTGGCAGGTCTGGAGTATATTTATTAATTATTTGACTTTTTAAATATAATTTTTTTTGAATGAATGGAGGGAATAATAATTAAAAAATAATAAAAAAAAGTTAAATGTGAAAGCCATAATTAGGTCGGAAGTTTCAGTTAAAATTTATGGGCGGGTTTGACCAAATGAAGATCTATTTAGTTTAGGTCAAAGTTCAAGAGTTTGAACTTGAACAATTGGTAGCTCTAACGCTGAAACACACTAACATCATAATGCGATCAATACAATCCAGTACTTCATACGTTTCAAATAAATGTTTCAAATTAATAAAATACTGAAATTAAAAAATATTAATTCCTCCATTTTTAAATTATTACTTCCTCCGTCCCGATAAATGTTCCTATTTTTTATTTTGGGATATCCCAACTAATATTTTTAAAGACTTTTAATCTACCTATTATCTATCATTCTTTCTAATATATTCTTAAAGCTTCATTTAGAGCCCGTTTGGTGTAGCGTTTTAAAAATGCAGTGTTTTAAAAACGCATCGTTTTAAAAAACGCAGTGTTTTAGAGCCCGTTTGGTACAGCGTTTACAAAACGCAGTGTTTTAAAAACGCGGCGTTTTAAAAAATGCAGTGTTTTAAAAACGGAGGTCTTTCCTTATAAATACGTTTGGGATATCTCTTCAATACGCAGCTTTTTTTTCCTAGGAGCATTTTAAAACTGCGTTTTGGGAAAAATTGTTTTAAAACGCAATGCGTTTGAAAACGCTGCGTTTCGCCGCAGATTGAAACACATTTTTGCAAATAAGTGCGTTTTATCCTGCGTTTTGGCCAAAACGCCGACCAAACGGGCTATTAAAAACGGAGGTCTTTCCTTATAAATACGTTTGGGATATCACTTTAATACGCAGCTTTTTTTTCCTAGGAATGTTTTAAAACCCGCGTTTTGGGAAAAGTCGGGAATTCCAAATTTTAAAACGCAATGCGTTTTGAAAACGCCGCTTTCCGCAAGATTGAAACACATTTTTTGCAAATAAGCTGCGTTTTATCCCTGCGTTTTGGCCAAAACGCTCGACCAAACGGGCTCTTAATATAACACATTCCAAAAAGATTCAATTATTTAAAACAGTTGAACTCAATTAATGTTTATGGGTATTATTGTCAGAACACATTTTACAACACATCATTAATTATGTTTCTTAATTCTTGTGTTTTATCCACTAGGAACATTTATCCGGGACGGAGGAAGTATTTTTTTTTTGTCATTTCCCAAATAATTATCTTATTTGAAAATTTTCTTTTTAGAAAATTACTTTTATCATTTTACCTTTACTTTTTCTTCATACTTTAATTATGTGTCACATATACATGGGCATTAAAAAAAACACATTATATCAATAGTAACAATTAAGTCAATTGTTTTTTCTTAATCCGTGTGTCAGGTCAAACAAAACAATAATTTAGGAACGGAGGAAGTATTAATAATGTACTGTAAAATGTGTTATGACAATAATACCCATAAATATTAATTGAGTTAAAATATTTTAAATATATTCTGACAATAATACCCAGAATAAAAAGTCTTTAGTTCCATATATACTATACCTTCAATAGTCGTTGAGCAAAATAAAGAGTGGATGATCATAAATGATTTATAGATTTGATTTATACTCCTCCGTTCCGGTAAAGAGTCCATTTTTCTTTTTAAAAGTTAATATGTGACTAAATTAAATCAAAATTATACACATTTTATTTATGTTTTAGGAAATAAAAATTTATTAATTAAAAACTATTTTAAGAATACTGTGAATTGCAACTTTCAAAATTTTGTAAAAAACACTAAATTTATGTTAATTATCGGTCAAACTTCAACTAAATTGACCGAAAAAAGTCAAAAGTGAACTCTTTGCCTGAACTGAGGGAGTACTAATTATTAAAATATTATACGGTACAATAATCTATCCATTGATAAGTTATACTGTACAATATTTCAATGCTTACTATAAACTAAGGCTCCGTTTGTTTCACGAAAAATAATTTTCGAAAAACATTTTCCTCATTTTTCGGTGTTTGGTAACATTTAGAAAATGTAGTCAATATAAGATCTTTTACAAGTCAATGGAAAATGAAGTTTTTTTTTTTTCAGAAAAATGACTTACGGATTCAATTTCCGTAAGTTATTTTTCAAAACTTGTTCATTCCAATTTTTCCTAATATCACCTTTGCACATTTGGATGCGCTATATTCATTTCTAACTTTTGATTTAAGAAAAATAATCGTAATATTTTGAAGTTATTCTATGAAAAAAGTTTTATTTATATACTTTTTATTATTCATGTTCGTTCCAAAATAAATGTTCACTTTTATTCACAATCACAAATAAAAGTAAATATTCATTTTGAGACGAGAAAATTAACAATAATATTACAGATTCAAGTAATTGAATTACAAAAATATTTTTAACTTGATATTTTAATTAGAAATACTAAGATAGAGTGAACATGTTATATATATCCTGTTTGAAATTCTTTAGTGCGTTGATTTAAAATTTTAAATTATTTTTTTAATACTTTAATTTTTAAAGAGATTATGACACGGAGTAAAATATTTGGTTGAAGAGTACATAAAGCTTCTGGTATAATGTTTAAGATCATAGAATTTTTAATTTGAGGCTGGAATTGGAGCCTAATATCACCTTTGCACTATTTAATTTTAATAAATACTCCATTCGTCCTAAAATAAATGTCTATTATTTTATTTCGGGACGTCCCACAACAATTATCTCTTTCTTTTCTTTTTCTTTTTTTTGAAATGTGTTTTCAAGTCGTTATCAATTATATTATTGTTATTTGTGAGATTGAAAAGTAGATAAACTCTCATTGATTTGATACCAATAGTGATAATTGGGGGTTACTAAACAAATTATTTAAAGTAAAAAACTTTTAAAAAATAAGTGTATATTCAATAGGGAACACTAATTTTAGGACGAAGGGAATATAACCTTTTGTATGTATTTATGATATGTTTTCCGTAAAAATTTCATGTGTTTGCCAAACATCGAAAAATATTTTCCGACATATTTTCAAAAGATTTACCAAACGCCTGAAAATAGAACCTTTTCATTTTCCGAAAGTTATTTTCCAAAAATCATTTTTCGGAAGTTATTTTCCTTGAAACAAACGGAGCCTAAATCTGTAAATCAACTCTATTGCTCTATCATTTTTCAAAAGTAAAAAAAATAAATATCAAATGTACGGAGGTGGCAATGACTAAGTTATGGAGAGAAATGACACGATAAGACACGGTATGACACAAAACAAGACATAAAAGCACGAAATTATAAATTTAATTAAAATAACATTTAATATTATATATATGTCAAATAAAATACTACATCCTCCCAAAATAATTGTCGTTTTACCAATTTACGCACAAATTAAAAAATTTACATAAAGACTAATCTACCCTTATTTAATTTAATTTATTGTAGACAAGTTACCTGGATATTTTTTTTCTTTCCTCTTAACAACACTTTTTAATGAAAATAATAAATAAAGATAGTTTTAGTAAAATATAAGTAAATGTTTCTTGAAATCTTATAACGATAATTATTTGGAAATAAAAACTTCGCTAAAATAATAATTATTTTGGGACAGAATAATAGATAACATGAAAATACGATAGTGAGACACGAACAAAACACGATAATACGAATTGTCACCCATTGTATACCTACGTGCATAATATTTTATTAAAAGAATTGGGATTAGTGTTATTAATGAGCTTTGTGACCATAAATTGATCAAAGATCAAATGTGCAAACAAATAGAGAGATTCGTGTTCCGCACCAAGAGCACATTAGTCTCCTTCATTTTTTTTTAGTGAAGTAGGTTTAGAAAAAAATGAAATAATCAAGTAAGTGTGTTTCCTTCAAGAATGATAGTGCAAATCTCCAAACTTGGCTTCTTCAAGTTGCACCACAGGAAGAATAACACTTCTTCCCATCGTTATAATACACAAAAATAAATTTTTTGGTCACCCCACCCCACCCCGCCTAGCCATTCAATTGATCGGAAATTTATTGAGTCCATCCAAGTCCAAATCCCCGCCCCACGCCACGCCATTCAATTGATCGGGAATTTGTTGCGTCCATCCGAGTCGGAACCGGATGGTTGCCAAGCGGAGGCCGTCAACAAGGACAAATCCTTCCAACCCAACTTCAAAGACCCACTCTCCTCCACCAATGTGTAACCTTTCCAAGGGAACATCCCAAGCAATAGACTAGCTTGGGCAGCCGGGTTACCCGCAAGAGAAACGGGTTGAAACCCGATCCTACTAAGCTCATCGCCCCATCTCTCCACCTTCACCTCACCTGTCCTCTTGGGCCCACCCACGGCCACAATGTTCTTAATCTCACACCCAAACAACTGCTGCTCCACCGTGTGACGCTCGATGCTGTCGCCGTCTAAACCGTCCCCCAACGCATCGAACAAGGCGGAGTAATAATGCAGCGCCTCCACGAACCGCCCCAAAAAACTCCCGCCGTGACACAAATCTTGCTCCACGATCGTAATCAGCTTCGGCCGCAGCAAAGTCAACAATCTCAACGTCCCTAAATCGCTTCCGGTTACATCGTACAAGCAGTGATGCATCCAGTGTACAACCGTCGTCTCTCCCGCCCTTACCGCCAGTTGACTCATTAGATACTCCGTCGACATGTTTCCGGCAACTTTTCCTTCCATTGGATGAAACTCGAACGGCAGGCCCAACGAGCTGGCGAAATCTGCTAGCCTTCGACCTGTTGCCTCGAGTAATTCCATCGACGATCCGACCCCGGTGATTCGAAGCGATCGGATTTTCTGGGGACGAGAAGCCAGGATGTGGAACAATCCAGGCCATTGGAGGCCTTGCATTATGTCAAGATCGATGATGTGGACGCGATCCTCACCGTCGAGAGCTTGAAATATGGCTTGATTAGCAGTGAAGTGAGAGAATTTGATTAGAGGACTAATGGAATTGTACGATTGGAGAGCGTTGCAGATCTTCTGACTGTGAATTAGGTTCAGGTTCTTAATTATGTTGAGAGGCGTGTAGGTTCCGAGGCACGAGCTGATTATCCGAGCTTGTAATGCTTCGGCGAAGTAAGCCGCCACTCTCTCCGGTGAAGAGCCAAACGGCGATGATAGCTCCGATATCTCCGGCAACAGGTCGGTGGCGTCATCCAGGTTGTCAACGGCTACGCACTCTGCGCATTGTAGCAATAGCCCCAGCAATCTTAGCCCCGTGGACTCGGCTTCCATTAAAATATGCTCTTCGTGTTCGTCGGCTATTTTCTCGCTAGAAATTGTGGCGGTCTCTCCGGAGAAGTTTCGACGTTTGTTGGAAGGATCGTCTTCGTGGTCGGCGGAAGATTTTCCCGCGGCGGCTAATTCGATGCTGCGTTTGTTCTTCATGGCAGAGGAACTGGGATTAGGGTTAGGGTCGGAGTTCATGGGAAGTTGAAGGACTAAACTTTGAAGCATGGTCGGGGAAGAATTATGGAGAAAGGGGAAGAGAATATTGAAAAGGGGAAATACTTTACAGTAACTTTCGAGGGAAAATTGACAAAAAAATTCTGCCGGAAAATGACAAGAAAGAACGTGCAGAGAATTGCAGAGGGAGCTTACAAAAGTGTTTTGTCAGTAAACTTTGGGAGGTTCATCATCAAAGATTCAATATCTATCTATTCAAGAGAGAGAGAGAGAGAGAGAGAGAGAGAGAGAGCCATGAAGAATTGATTGGGCACTGGATGGATGGATAGATAAGAGAGAGAAAGGTGAGGAATGAGGTGAGAAAGGGTGATAACTTTTTGAGGTTGTAAATTGCATTGAACCCCCTTGTTGTTTAGTTTCGTTCTTTGTTCGTTCACCATTTCTATTTGTATGAATGGCACCCCCTACACCAAATTTGAGTTGAATTTTATGTCATTTTAGTTGAGTAATACTTTATAAAGAAAGGAACACTCATTTCAGAACAAATTAAAACAAAAAATTATACTTATTTAAGAACGGAGAGAGGAGTATAAATAGATTGTTAGGCCTTTGGCCCTGACCATCGTACTTCATAATATCAATCTTCAAGACTCTAACGAGCTCATTCTGTTGCTTATTACCCTTCCTTATTTCTAGCTAATTACATGTTCTAACAAAGTGCAATGAGATCACAAAATAGAAACATATGTACCAAGTATTGCTCAAATGCATGCCCCTATTATATTTGTTAAGAGATTAAATACTCGTGAAAATATTATGTATACAACTATATATTTCCTTATCATGAGCATCGTAGAAACTTGTTAGAATTTTTTTAATAAATACTCATTTGAAAAATTTACCAATAATCTCTTTGATTACTTCTTTATTACATTTTTAAATTTTGGCTAACGCATGTGTTTCTTGGAGAGAGAGGGAGATTGTTAATTTGTTACAAATGATTTTTTCAAACTTTTTAGGGTATAACGAATTGTTGTATCAAATCGGTCAAAACACGAATATCACTACTATTAGGGGTGTAAATGGTTTGATTTGATTCGGTTTGGCTAAAATCGAGAACCAAACCGCTTTCCATCGATTTCACTTTTTCAAACTGAATCACTCAGTTCAGTTTTGCGGTTCAAATAAAACTTTTATTAATTAAATTAATTATTAATATGCTATAAAATAAATGCTTGTAATATTGATATTTTCAACATTAAAATTAAGTCAAATGAAATGTTTAATTGCTAATTAACATCTAATATAAAAAAATAAGGTTTTAAAAGCAAAAGAACAAAAATAAAATAAACATGTGTACTGTTTACGCTCGCTTCTCTTGCAAATTTTAAATTCTAAATAAAAAATAAATTAGCAATTACTAATATATATATATATATATATATATATATTAACATAGCGGTTTGGTTTGACCCCAAAAATTGCAATCACAAACCGAATTGTGCGGTTCATTGAATTTTCAAACTTAAACTGAATCGACCGAACTCAAAACCAAACCAAATCATCTGATTTAGTTCGATTCGATTCGATTTCGCATTTCGGACTTACACCCCTATATAACTACTACGACTCAAGATATTTATAGAGTATATTTTAATCTAGAGTAATGTTATGTGCACCTAAAGTGTGCACCAAATGTGTATTAAAATTTTAGTTAATATCTTTTAATTGATTAATAATTTGTGGGTTCTACCACTTAATAATTTTCTGACCAACTAAAAAATATTAATAAGACATTTGGTGCACGTAACATTACTCCTTAAGAGTTTATACGAGGAAGTAGGACATAACAAAAAGTAGGAGGGAGGCGCTCGTAAAATAAAGAAGTCAATATGTGGTGGCATGGACGTTAGGTCCAACGAACGAACGTCCGTCTTCAAATTCGCGTTTGTTTGTTTTGTTGAGGTGTTGTTTGTTTTGTTAAATAATGGGGTGTGGGGCATTAATTAGTATTTTGTGAAAAATCATACGGCTCAACCTTTTGTCTTTCTTGAATACATATCACATCATCATAAGGTGGGTGACCAAAACAAGTGTACTTAATTTAACTACCATTATTTTCTCAGATTCCTTTTTTATATTCTTTAATTTATATTCATGGAGCCGCTTTCCATTATTTGGGGGTATTTAATTAAAAGAAATGAGTAATGTTATGGGTAATTAAAAAAGTATTAAATTTTTTGTATAAAATAATATATTAATTAATGTGATAGTTGATGTAGTACAAAAAAATAAAATAAAAAATTATAATTAATAAATTACATTAACTGACACATTATTTAGTATAAAAAATTTAATACTCTTTATATATCTATAATATTACTCTAAAAAAATTATATATTTAGGGTCTAGCATGTATTTCTACGAATTCACGTTCTTAAATCGGTCAAATTTAATTCATACGTTGCAAACCTACAAAATTCTTAAAGACCAAATGTTTTTCATAAATTATAGGTGTGCCTTGAAATAAGGGTTTTGAGGTTGATTTTTGAGTTAACGTTTGAAAAAAAAAATAGTAAAAGAGAGATAAAAAGAAAATAGTGAGGCTAAAGATCCATTAAAACTTATGGTCGAAGCTAAGAATTAAAATATTTAAAGTGTTTGTAGTCGCGCTCCCCTTGTCATGGTATATCCAATCAAGCACAAGGGTGACGAAAGATTAATTTCGAAGTTGGACCTTTCTTTCTTATGCATATTGACTATGGTTAGGGTGGCGAAATTAAGTTACTCTAGCTTTTTCAAAAAAAGACTCGTGTATCTTGATTAAAAACTATCAAAATACAATATATATATATATATATATATATATATATATAGAGAGAGAGAGAGAGAGAGAGAGAGAGAGAGAGAGATAGAGAGAGAATTGATTTCCATTATGCGGAGGGCTCCATATAAAACCACAGATAGAGAAAAGAAGAATGAAGTTTATATACAAAGTACCTAATAGGGCTAACTATAACAACCTTTTACAACCTGCTAATATGATTGACATTAGGTAGTTAAAACCAACTACAAACAAACTCATACTAATAAATTAATAGGGTTAATTACACCATTAGTCCTTCGACTATAAATTTTTTCATCACTAACTCCTTAACAAATTTTTTTTAAATTTCAGTCCCTTGAGTATCAAAAAGTCACGCGGCTAGTCCTTTTGATGGATGTCATTAGAAAAATTCCGTTAAGTGACCCATGTGCAATTGAGTAAAGGCAAAATTGAAATTTCACAAGCCCCACTTTACTAACTCATCTTCAACCCCTTGTTTCTCAAACCCAAATGATTCAAACTCCATTGAAGTATTCACTGTACATGAAGAACCCTAGATCTGGTGTAATCTCTCTCTCTTCTCTCAGATCCCCATTTTTCAATCACCATTTTCGAGTCACGCGTCCCTTGGGTGATTCATGCCTCAGCCGACTCCAATACTTCCTTTCCCGTCACCAGAGTTCCGACATGTATGCACAGTGCCACCACTATCTTGGTTATTTTCATTCTCAAGCATAAACCCACCTACTTCAGTTCGCCTCGACCCGATTCAACCCGTTTGCAGCAAGCTTGCTGACCCTAGACCTCACAGTCGAAGCTAGTGCACACTGCGTTCATCATTTTAGAAAGAGAAAAAGAGAGAATCCCGTTCATATCATAGACGCAGCGGTAATCCGACCACAGCTCGGTCCCTTTTTCTTGTCCGATCGTCATCTATAATGGTGGTTCCTATTTCTGAATGGGGTACTCTAAACTTTGCCCCAACTCAATTCCTTATCCATACAATGATCATATGTGCGAGTTTCTCTCTGTGTGTGTGTGTGTGAAATTAATTTTGATTGAATGATGAATTCAGGTAGGCAGAAAGAGGGATTGAGGGAATTAGGAATATAAATGATACTGCTGTTGTTTAAATGGGACAAATGCCAGCCAAGTCCTAGGGAACAATTCTTGGCTCTTCTAAATCCCTTGGTGTATTCAATGAACTAGTGTGTGTGTGGTTTTGGGGATTAGGGTTTGAAGAATTGGTGAAGAAGATGATATTTAATTATATTAAGATAACAATTTGTTTATTCAAATAAAAAAAGATAAAAATTTGTTACAATTAAATTTTTCTAGGAATTTTCCATAATACCCTTGAAAAATGACATGTGCATCACACATGATTGACTTAACGAAATTTTACTAACGGCATCCATCAAAAGGACTAGCCACGTAACTTTTTGATACTATTGGGGCTGAATTTTAAAAAAAAAATTATTAAGAAACTACTGGTAAAATAATTCATAGTCGACGGACTAATGGTGTAATTAACCCAAATTAATATGGAGTATTTACTATTTATATTTTCCCATCCCTTTGTGGCATAGAATTGACTGATTCAACATCTCTATATACTATAAATTTAATTAATTGGTTTTATTCCTGCCTGCCTTCCTTAAGTGGCTCAATTGATGACTTCTTTTTGGGACACTCGGCCCCACCGATGAGAAGTTTATTGCTATCTTAATTTAACACCCTTCCTTTATACTATATGAGTGGGAGTTATCAATCACACTTTAGTGAAGCCCATAGATCGCGAGCAGTTTTCAAACTCTTTTTTTAGATTTATGTTTGTGTTTATTTTATTGGTGGTGGTGGTGGTCAATCCGTAGTCAAAAGAGAAATTTTGGAGCATTATATATATATATATATATATATATGGGCTCAATTAACAGTGAAAAGAAGAGATGTGAAGATTGAATCAATCAAAGAGGAATTGTGCAAAATTAAAAAGCGATCGATCCATGGGCGTTGGAGCACCACACTACACCACTCCAGCCCCAGAACAGAAAGAGTGCATATATATATATATATAGAGCAGCTTTAATTTTGGTGCAAATTTAAGGATGATAGGCGCGGCCTGCAGAGCGGCGTCGTTTGAAGGAGCGTCCGAGAAATTTGCAACTGCAAAACATTTTCATTTTATTATTAAGTCTTGATTCATTCATTGAAGATGCATGCTAGCTGCATGGTGGGCGTCTGAGCACTTGGTACTGCAGGCAGTGCCTGCCTGAGCGCCACTGCCCCAAATTTGGCAATGTCCCTTTCACAGATCTTCACCGCTACCACAACCAAATTTATTGTAGATCTTCTGTTCTGCATGCTTTGCTGGACATGGATTTTGTATGGCAGCGAGGAGGAGGAGGAGGAGGAGGAGGAGCCGATATTGCTGATCTAGTAGGACAAAATAAAGTTATGGCTAGTTAGTGCATCATCATCATCATCATTTGGATGTTAACGTACGTACGGGAAGAAGTTGTGTATGGATTGGATTGGATTGGATTGGTGGATCATGAGGGGAGAGTACTGAGGAGGAACAAGGCTAATTTTCCAAACTTAATTTGAAATTTCAATACATGTCTACATATCATAATACCATTTATATTTAATTATTCCTAATTTTTTTAAAAGAAAAAAATATATAATAATTAAAATAGAAAAAAAAATTATTGGATTTAAATGTTTGAAGAAATTTTCATAACAAGTAAAAATATGTTATAAAATAAAAAATTAATGTAACCACAAATAAAATATGCAATAAAAGGATATGTGTATCGATGTTATACAACAATTGAAATGTCTTATTTTATTTTTTGAAAATGATTATTTCATTTTTTGAAAATGAAAGGAAGACGGATTTGAAAATGCTATAATTTATGCCAAAGAAATTGCTGTAGAAATCAATATAAAACCTAAGTTCCGTGGAAAACTGTGAAAAACGAACTATTAGTAGAAAAAAATAATTTGATGAAATTATTGACAGTAAAGTTGTAAGATCCACTGAAAAATCATTTAAAATTTATTACTAAGAGTACATGATAGATACAACAATCACTTCATTTCAAAATAGATTTGAACAATTTAAAATGTTTCAAGATATTTTTGGTTTTCTATTCAGCATTGAGATTAAGGTCATTGGATAATGAAAATTTTATAAAAAAATGCCTTAACTTTGAACTTTCATAAAAACATAATGACAACTCTGATATTGATGGATTAGATTTATGCACTGAACTAACAATTTTAAGAGAAATTATACTATAATAACGCTAAATATGCATATTGTAGAATAATGTTAACGATTTTTCGTAACTGTTGCTTCGGAGAAAGAACTTTTTCAAAATTAAACTTAATAAAATTTTATCTAAGATCAACAATATCTCAACAAAAATTAAGTGAACTAGCTTTATTATCGATTGAAAAAAAATTATTAAATGAAATCGATTTTAATAATTTAATAAATAATTTGCATCCCAAAAAACACAAAAAATAAACTTTAAATAGAAATATAATAATTTTAATAAAAAAAAATTCTTTAAAATAAAGACGAATATTATGAAAATTTTTATGTTTTCGTAAATGTTAGGTCGACCTTTGACAGCTTTATTTTAATTAAATAATATTTTATATGTAACGGTACAAGTGGTACGTCAGGTCATATCATCTAAAAATGTATATTTTGATACGAAGTTACAATTTCATTAGCTCAAGATTGGATTCTCAATCCGCGAATTACAAAAATAGAGTTTCCAGATTGAGACCGAATTCGCTCCGAAGCAGGTCGTCGCCCGTACGAGGCGAATCCTTCGCTCGAAAAGCTCCAAACTGGATCACCGCATCCACGGCAATGGTGGAGCGGGAAAGTTTGTGTGTGTTTAACAAGTTCTTCGAAAATTGGTCACTGTTCAACTACTGTGGCGACATGGCGTTGGTGGAAGAATGATAATGGAAATGGAAATGGAAGCCTCTCTCAGGGATCCAGTTCTTGTGTTCCAAATAACACGCTCAACAACTTCCTCCACCCTTGCACTATCAATGTCTACGCCGCCGCAGGAGCCTGTTCCGTCAAATCGGATTCTGACTCCCTTCCACACTTTATGGTCTACTCTAGGAGAGTTCATGGCCGGAATTTCTAAAAAGAGGGCAGAGATTGAGCCTGAGGCTGAGGTCATAAAAGGTAACTCAGCTGATTTGTGCTTCTAGTACTTCATACAAGAATCAATCAATCTAATGTTAAAACTGTATCTCAACCTAAGGTGCTCTTGTTTGGTAGGCAACAATTCGTGATTCATTTTTCATTATATTTGTACTAACATGGCATGGATTTCGTACTATACTGGAGTGGAATGACATTGTTGCATACCAAACGAGCACTCAATGATTATGAACGCTAGCAAGTTCAAATTAGTGGGAATGGGATTATATTAAGTTCAATTTTAATAGTGCAATTGTTAAAGAAGAGTATGCTAACTTTGTTATGCCCCATTTTGTACTCTGGTTCCTATCAAACGACTTTGCATGAAAAATGGTAATATGATTTACTTGAGATACGCATACACATTGGGAGACATGTATCTCTAGCATTTTTCTTGAAGAATTACTGTGATTTTAAATTATTTTTATTATACGAGTGATTTCTCTTTTGGGCAGTCAATTTTTCTGTTTTTTATCATTACAAATTATTTATTGGTAAAGATGGCTGTACTGCTCCTCGACTAGCAACAAAGTTCATTTCGCTTCTCAACTAGCAAAAGTGTTCTTTCTGGTATTATTAGTAGTTTCTCTCAACTGGCATTGCTCCCAAATTTTCCGTTTGACAAATTTAAGAAAGTTTGATCCATCTATACTATTAGAAAGGTGGAGGAGCCTGACTCAAATCTTTTGTGGCCAATTTAGTGATGGTCCTCTTTTGGATGCTAATAAAATAAAGAGTAGTCAATTACTTGTAATTTAGATGCATTTGAAAGAGGATTTATGTAATCTAGTATGCGTGGATGTTTGGGAAAAATTACTTCTTTAAATGGCCTGAAAAACAATTGCTGTTGCCAAGGTAAACGCTGCTAGCAGCTTTTCAATTATACGCTTTAAGTTTTTATACTTTACCCCAATTATGCTACCCTGGCAACATGTCCTCCTTTGACAGAAGTACACCTAAATTTTGTTAAATTCATAAAATCCACAATCTTCTCTTTCTATAAGTTAAAGTGGCAATGAACGGAAAATTTCAGCGAAAATAAAATGAAATTATTGACCAGTAAACCATATACTGGTTCCTTTTTCGTTCTGAATTCACTTTTTTCTTATACCTGAATTTACTTCCATTTGTTTGCAATAATATTAATTATAAAGCCATTATTGCTTTTTAATTTCTTTCTTCTTTTACTTTGTGTATATGTGTGTGTGTCTTATGGAAAATTATTCCATACCACACTAGCAATTATATCTGCACCATTAGTGTTTGCTTTGAAGACAACTCAGCTAATGGCGCGTCAATACTATGACCAAGAAACTAACAAATTTAATGTGATTTGTCCTTTATCTGGAACTAATAAATATATTTCCCTTTTCTGAGGGAGCAATTTGAAAGTTGAAATTTCTCTCTTCCCCTCTCTCTTTCTCTCTCCCTCAAGCAAGTGCTTGCATGCCTTTAAAGTGACAGAAGCACGAATAGCGAAGCAGGGAATTACAAAGTGACGAGGAAATTTCCATGTGTCAGATTGGCAATGAATGAAACAGCGAACATCTAGCTAGGCCCTACATTATTTGGCTCTCACTCAGATAGTACATTAGGTGCCTCTCACTCTAGGACCCTCTCTAAGTAAAATCTCGTGTTATTTCTTCTGCTCCTTCGCATTTGAGAAAATCCATTTGTGCCCTAAGTCCTATTCCAAGTTTTTTCAGGTGATCTATGTCTCAGTGCCAATTGGTCTTGATTTGTATATAACGCTCATAGTCATGTTTGTCCTGTGAATTTTATTAAGCACTAGTTTTGCTGCATTTTGGGTCATGTTTAGGCACATTGAGTGTCTTTAAATTTGTTTTCACACTATCATTCATGACTAGCTATGTTCAAAACTGTCAGTTAGGGTTCAGATCTTGGTTAATAGAGTTTATTTTTCTCAGATCTTGTATTTGGTAGAATGATCTGATTTGTGAGATATTTGGTAGGTAAGAGATGAGGAACTTTGGATTTTCTAAAATCTGATCAGGCCTTTTATGTAGGTGCTTTTATTTATTTTTAATTTCTATAAAGGAATTTCTGCATTTATGAAACATAACGAGAAAACCGACTTTCTATAATCTCATTTCTCACAATCTTGAAGATATGTGGCGATTCTAATTGTTATCTATTAGGTTTTACCATTGATTATTATAACATATACTTGCTACCTATTGGTTATGATTCAATCATATACTGGGAAATGATCCAATCCAACTATGCCCCATCTTTAAAAGCTTATTTTCTGTGAAGTACTACTCAACATGTCTGTCAATCCATTGGTTGTAGTTTGAACTTGGTAATCTTTGATTCAAGAAGCTTCCTTTTCAATTGTGACAACAATAGTCGTAGGAAATTCAGAATACACGTGTGTGCGTGTGGTTATTAGAATAAAATGATATCTTTGTCTTTGCCGATGTTATGTTATAGGCGTATTCGCATCAATTAGAAATTCATTAGAATTGATAAAACGAAGTAAACTGTGATTCTGATTTTCCTTGTATCTCTCGTGATATATAATTTTTTTAAAAAGTATTAGTCATCTCATATATATTTTTATCCATACAAGTTTATAACATTTTTGGCATTCATAGTAAATCAAGATACGATATTTTAGGCTTTAGTGCTGAATCATGAAATTTAAGTAGCTAGTACTTATCAGATTTAATGACAGTGACAGTGGCCTCAATGGCTGCCTGTATTGCTTTTACCCTTAAATCTATTTTGTTACAACATGTAACTCCAAACCTTGGCTTTTAGTTTCTGTTATGAGTCAAAACTAACATTCAGTGTGTTGAAGTTGTGATTTTCTAGAATGAATACCAAGGAATATATACCCCTTTTCTATTTATAGTCTATTCAACTAGATTGTAATGAGAATCAATTTGCTTAGATGTTTACTGGCTGTGTTTTCCTTTCCTTTTCCCCCCTTTCGAGTTTCTTCATTTATTGGTTTCTTTCTTTTGAAGACTTCTTGCCCTATGTACTCATTCTGTTTGATATTGTATTCTCTTCATAAGATCTTTTTCCTTATCCAGAAAACATGAAAAAGATAAATGTGAAAATAGTTTCTGCGTTGTGCTTATGAATGTACTCAGTCATACATATAATGGTAATCGTAACTTTAATCCTCTCATCCCGCATGCAATAGATGCCTCTTGTTGATCCCCAAAAATAACCATAACCTCATAATAACAAATTCTTTTCTAATCTCTTTCTACCAGTTATACGGAAAGGAAAGATGGAAAATAATACAATCTGAAGCGTCCTAAGGAATCCTATCATCACAATACCTCATTCCATTTACTTAGAACTTCCAGTAACCTGTGCCTTTCAACTCATGAACTGTTGAATGTTTGAGCTGGAAGCCTGGCAGTTTTGCATATACAAGTCCCTCCCACCTCTTCCTTGTCCTTGACCCGTCCTGTCTTTGGTTGTTTTTGCTTCTCTCTTGCATCACTAAATCACATTCTCTTAGCAATTACTGGAAGAAGATTTTAGTAAGAGTAGGATGATGGTAATGAATAGAAAAGGAAAACTAATGTCTGTCTACTAGATTCTTTAAGATGTGAAGTTATGAAATTCTCTCTTAGTTTTAGGTTGATTTAATTTCTTTCAAATATCAGTTTCTGTTTTTAGTGTGCTACGTATGAACATGGCTAGCAAGTCCTCCCCTTTAGTTATCAACCAGAATATATGTATTCATTTTCAGTCATGGATGAAAAAGTGTGCATTTAGATTAGACTTTACTGGATAACTATAGGAATATGTATGATGCATTAGATTGTATGTGGAGACTCTGCACTTAATGTTATGCTCGATAATGATTTACTGAATTATTTGATGTTGGAAGTCGAACACTTGCACCGTCAGAACTTTCCACAGGTTGGAATGGTCAATTAATTTGCAGTATCATAATTAATATTCATTTCCCGTTCCTTATAAAGTCATGGCTGATAATCGTCTATTTCCACACGAAAGAGTGTTTAAAAGAAAACAAAAAAGATTGTTGAATCTACTTTTGTTATTGATCAAACAATTGTATATATATATATTTTTCTGTTATATCAGACGCAGTATTTCCTCTCTCTCTCTCTCTCTCTCTCTCTCTCTCTCTCTCTCTCTCTCTCTCTCTCTCTCCACCTTGAATGTTTTAATTGGAGTGAACTGCATTACTTTTTCTATGCGGAGCTATTCTATTTATTTATCTTGTATTTGAGGATTTTTCAAAATTCAAACTCATTTTGGCAAACCCTTAGATTTAGGCAAGCTTTCAAATACTGCCTCACGAGCTGTCGTACAATAGGAGGTTGTGATTTGCTAAAATATCAGGGACTGAACTTTCCTTTTTATTTTTATTTTGATCTGTTTTCTGCTCCAGGGTTGTATGATACATTTTGTCGCTTGACATTATCATTGTTTCTTTATGCTTTTCTGTGAAATTTATCTATTTAAATCCTGAAAATGATGTTCTTTTGCAGCATGTTCAAAGTAATTGAGAATTGACTTGTCTTTTCTCTTTTCTGGGGTGATGTGGCAGGAAATACTTTTGCAGACAAAAATACTAACCATGGTTCTTGGTGCTGTAGAGGAAATAAGTTTGATTGTATCCCGCAATGTCGGAGATGATGGAGTGAGCTTTCTCTTTTGCTATTAGTATCTTGAGCCTTTCTTTGTACCAGAAATATGTACTTTGTTTCTCGATCAATTTCTTTTGTAAATAAGGTTAAGCTATCAATCCAACAAGTTAGGAGTCATTTCTGCTTCAATTCCGGTACCAAAGGCTTAACTTAACCTTTTCGTGTCGGGTGATACTTTGCATGATATCCATCTTTATCTCATGCTATTTATTACGTTCACAATATTTTCTCCTTGTGTTTGTTTATATACATGTTAAGTATCAACTCAGTTAAAATGTTAAGGTGTTAGAGAAAAGGCCAGCAATGTACAGTCTCTCCATTTTAATAATTAATGGTAGGGGATATGAGAATTACTATTGGTCATGCTATCAATTCCCTTACGTTGATAATACATATTTCAAAGGATTTATACATGAGAGAATGTTCCCAATACATTTGGGGCTTGTTATCGTTCCAAATAATTCCAAATGTGTATTCTTAACAATTACACTTACGGCACTTGTTAGCATTTTCCAATTATTAATTATTAGAAGTATTAAGCTATTAAGTTTGCGTATTGACCTAAAAAATTTCATACTATCATGTATTTTTAGCCACTAATAGGGGATAGGAAAATTACTATGGTCATGCTATCAGTTCCTCTACGTTATTAATACATATTTGGAAGGATTTATACATGGGAACATGTTCCCAATCCAACTAAGTCCAAATGTGTATTCTTAACTAGTACCCTTAGGGCACTTGCTAGCATTTTCCAATTAACAATTATTAGAAGTATTACGTTATTAAGTTTGTGTATTGACCCAATTTTTTTCATAATATTGTGCATTTTTAACCACTAAATGACTAGATTTCAGCGGTATTCTCAAGATATATTAGCTAATCAAATTCTTTTTAGAAGTATTAAGTTATTAAGTTTACGCATTGGCCTAAAAATTTTCATACTATTATGTAATTTTTACCACTAAAATGACAAGATTTCAGGTGTATTCTCAAGATTATTAATTAGTCAACTTTATTCTCATATTTCATATAATTATATTTGTATACTACAAAATATAGGAAAATATATCAAAATGTTGATTAAGAGAACCTAATTTTCCAATAGAGATACTTTTTCTTGGTTTATAAATCATTCTGTTATAGTAAGTACACTCAATTCAACACTCTAAATAAAAATCTATCAAATAACAGGAAATTGTCCGGCCTGGAACGAAGTCGGTTTCTCAAAGTTATAATAATTATTAGAGGATACTAACGTATTGAATATTAATTATTAGTGCCGATTCTGTATCATGCTTTAACACTCCTCTTCTCTTGCTACTCCGCTGCACGTGGAAAGAGGTGTATGACAAACCAAACAGAGTGCTAACTTGTGCACTAACAGTATGGAAAACCAATGCAAGCAGCATGACTCACAAGACCTTGCCATACCAGAGCACTTTTTCTTAGAGAGAAGGCTATACATTGATATATAAGATATATTACTTATCAATATATATATACTCCCTCCGTTCCCGGCAAAGAGTTCACTATACTATTTTGAGACGTTTCATTTTAAGAGTTCACTTTCTAAAATTATGCATTCACTCTATAAAATTTTCAACTCTATCCTCCAAATGTGATATAAACATGTTGAATATGCTAAAGCATTTTTTTAATTAGACTTTTCAAACGTGAACTCTTTGGGTGGACTGTAGGGAGTATATAAGTAAGATATACACTTTGATTAAGTTGGTTTTTTGTCACATTGAGTAGTTTGCTCTTACTTTCTATAGTAAAGGTCTCGGCAGGTATCTAAGCCTCTTTTGAGCACCATATTTATCATGTGTGTGCAATAGCAAGAAAAGCTTGTTACCCTACCTCTTAGGGAGACGATTCAAACTCTCAAAATTGACGTTTGGGCTGCCCTAGCCATCTCTTCCACTTCTTGAGGGGTCTAATATTATTTCTTCATAAAGCTAAATATTTAATATTAATATCTGAGGCTTGATGTTGGTACTTCTGAACTCAGTATAGCCATGTCACATCCTAATCCACTGGTGCTAGAAATTTCTTCCTCTGTTTCGTTTAAAGAGTCCCTCCTTTTTAGAATGTTTCATTTAGGGGAATTTGAACATAAGCTTGCGGTTCATATATATATATATATATAGCGTATTAAATTAACCAGTAGGATCTAGTGGTTAGTCCAATGGTATTCATACTTCTTCGAAAAAGGTTAACTTTTCAAATGTACTTTAAGTGGAAAGATGGGAGTATAATGCAAGAAATAATGGAAAAAAACCTCTAAACATGTGATAGCTAATCCAAGTAAATCAAATATTGATCTCTACCGATTATTATAATACATCTAAGATCTATGATCATTATAAAGCCTACCACGTAAATTTTATTCTTTTTTCCTTTCTTTATTTGGTTGGTGGAATGGTTGGATACTTTCTTGATCTGGTATATGGAACTTATATTTGCAATAAATGTTGGTATCATTTGCTGGATTCCATATTACCATTTTTGTAGCTTTTCCTCTATTGCATTAATATTTTTCTTGTAATAAACTGATTTTGTTTTTCATTACGTCTTCAGTATTACTTTGAATGTGTGGTTTGTGGTGATGGTGGTGACTTGCTTTGCTGTGATACGTGTCCATGCGTTTATCATCTCGCGTGCCTTACGCCACCCTTGGAGGTATATGTAGATTTGCTTTTGTTCTGTATAACATTCGTTCAAACCATTTCCTACTAAATTCTTTTTCTTGTTATAATTTTACACAAGTTTCTTAAGCCTGAGGGTTCTGTTTTATTTCTAGTGCATTCCTCCTGGGGATTGGCAATGTCTAAATTGTCAAGACAAAGATGATTTATCAAAGCCACTAATACAATTCAGAAAAAAGCAATCAGTCGCTAGCCAAAAGGAAACTACGATGATGAGGAAGAATGACTTGGACTCCACAGATATCCTAGTAGGCCAAAAGTCAAGCAGCTGTAATGCTGATGAGGTAATTTAATCTGATACTATGAGATGTGTGCTTCTTTACCTTGTTAAGATGCTTACTTGAATTCCATATACCACATCTGCTCCCTCTGATGGCGAAAAAAAGGGGCGTCTTCATATGTATGTTATCTGTGTCATTTTAAAGTGTTAGACGCATACCAAACAGGATAGCTGTGCTTTTGTGGCCTGAAAGTGAAGTGTCTGGCACTTCTGTTCTGGCTGTCTGCACGCGTAACACCTCGAGCCCGAAAGCCCGGTTCACTACGCATGGCCCACCACTTATAACTTATAAGGCACACAATATATATATATATATATATATATATATATATATATATATATACACTTTTGATAAGTAAATATGGGATGGGGATATTACAATCTTCCCCACTTAAATCCTTGGCGTTCTCGTCCTAGTCTGCTAGCATGGACCATTAAGCACCCTGGGTCAACTAGGCCCATCACAGGCCCACCCAAAAGTCCATGGATGATGTTGGTGCGTAGTGGGTGGTCACTTATAAGGCATACAAGTTCTACATTTACCCGATTTAGGATGGGGATATTACAGCACCTGATGTTTGTCACCATGTAACTTATTTGCTTTTTCTGGTAGTCTTACACTTTTATTGATTTTTGTGTGCACTGCCATCTACCATAATGAAATTCAAATTTAAATTAACTTTAACGCTCAGATGAGAGATGTTAATCATAACCCTCATGGGATATAGGCATTGAAATTATTTGCTGTGGTTGAGTTATGCAATTATATTTATGATCTCTGTCATTTTTACTTTTCATATGACCATTGCCTAATTGGTAGATGCTAACAACAACTAAAGAGAAACACACTAACTATGTCTTAACTCTCTGTATTTTAGCTCTAATAATTCATTTTTTTTATTAATAAAGTAAATGAAAATGAAAAAGATGAACTAACATACTCTTCCCTACCTATGTATATTGTGAAAATGTGAGTTGTCCTTTATGGCAAAGTCTGAGTTGTCTTTACTATTGTACCCACAATAGAAAAATTACTTATGTCGTTTCTACGCGTTTTTCTTTATAGAGCCATTAGCCCATTGGGATACATGTGATGTAAAACCTTATCTCACTAATAGGTGAAGCTTTAACGTAAAACAAGTAACAGTGTGCGTACACATATTTTGTTAAATTAATTAGTTAAATATAATATTATTATATAATCCCCCCCTCCATAAAAAAAGAGTCGTATTTGAAGAGTCAGACTTTTTAAAAAATTACTTTCATTTCTATATTTTTCCTTCAAATTGCACTGAAAGTATCTTTTTTGGTACGAGCAACTAGAGAAATATCATGTTTTCGAAGGGAAAAAAAGAAACTGAAAAGTAATGAAACTTTCTAGCTTAGATTTGGAAATGCAACTTTTTTCGGTGAAATACTCAAAAGGGAAGTGTGACTTTTTTTTGGGACGGAGAAAGTATTTGAGTAATTTTTGGGTTCTACGGAGTTAGATTTGAGGGATAGTTTAGGCATAATGCAACGCTTCATTTTGAGCCCTCCCTCTTTGTATATAGTATAAATAGATGGGCAAGATCTGGCAGTATGACCTAGTTGTAGTTGTGGATTTTGACTAGTAACTAAAGTGGTTTGTTCAATGGAACCCATTTTCCCTCTACTGTCTCTTCTCTCATTCCTCACTTCCACTATGTTCTTCCTTTTCTCTTTATCCCATGTTCCCTCCTCACACAAGACATGACCAAATGAATGATAGTCCAGACAATTGTTAGTCTTTCCCCATAAGATATGGTAATGAAGAAGAGGGTTGGGCTAAACACGTACTAGCTTAATGAAGACGAGGGCTCGGTATGCCTTCCCTGATCAGTTTGGAAATTTGATCCGACTTCATCTTTTCTTAATGAAGATGGAAGAGGTATGAATTACCGGGTGGACAGATTTCCAAAAATCATAAATCATAGTGCAAATTACTCCTACAGGAAATGAGGGAATTATTTCTTCTTTGAATGGATTTCGAATTCGTAACTTCTTAGTTGCAATATGTTAACTTTTGTCAGCTAGGTAGAAGACGTGCAATCTGCTTTAGCTTTAGCTTAAGATAATGCTTAAACAAAAGCAGATCTGGCGGAAGGCCACTTGGCTCTCTTCTGATTTTTCATAAGATTTTGATTGATTTCTTGTTTCTTAAGTAAGAAAATGACACAGGTGCTTGGTATTGGAAATACAAATATCTTTTCTAGCAGCATAAAATTATGATTTGAACATTTTCGAAAGTTCTCAATCGTAGAATGGGCATCCGCCAGACCAATGCTTTATCACATAGCCAAGTATTATGCGTGTCCTGGTTTAAGTACTGGTGGCCAGGCCCTTACTTTCTCTTAAATGGTTAGAGTGAACTAAAGTATTGAAATAATAATCAGGTTCCTGTCTGAAGTGAGACAGTTTTTCCTTAAATTTATCTTAGAAAAACAGGTAGAACTGAAGATTTAAAGCCTTGCTCTATGCTTATCATTCTATGCATAAAAAATTATGGATGGGCTTGTTAAAGAAAATGAAACTTTGGAGGATCTGAGTATGAAAGCCTGTGATGAGGAACAAGAAGGGCTGGATCCCCCAAGCGAGAGGATGTGGATATATGATAAGCGTAGGCGCGAAGCCTGGGCCATGATTAGATTTAAATTGTTCTATTTTAGTATTATTTTGAATAGTTGGGTAATTCTATAATTTACTACTCCCTCTGTTCCTAAATAAGTGTCCTATTTTGACTTTTTACAAATTACGTTTTTTGTGGTTTTGAAAAAAAAATAAAAAATGCACGTCAAGTTTTCATTTGAAAAACAATTAATTTGGCTTAAGAAGTATGGATGGGCTTATTTAGGAACGGAGGGAATACTATTTAATTTACATTAGTGTTTGCCTATTTAAAGGCCTGAGATTTACCAGACTAGAGAGACTTGATGAACTGAGAAATAAGAATTGCTTGAGATATTTTTGTCTTTAAACTTCCTTCATTTCTCCTTCCTTGATTTTGTTTTCCAGCTTTTATCCTTAACTTCATTTGTTCTTGAGTATTCTTTACGACGTCCTACGTCATCCTGCCTGCATGCATGTCATTATTTGATTAAATTGAAAACCTTATATATGAGTTGCTGAATATGTAAGCTTAATTTCTATAAGTAAAAGGAGATAACCATTATAATCTTTTAACAACGAAGATACCCAGGGATGTGAAAAGTGTGAGACTGATGGCAACCCTGGAGTTTCTATAAACATCTTCACATTACAAATTTCCATTTAGGCCCCTTAGAAATTACGGGCATTTTATTTCCCCAAAAGCCTGATTTAGGACAAAAACTCTCTTTTCTATAACATAAGAATGATCCTCCAATTTCTGAATATATGCATTATAGAAAGTGATCAGGCTTTGTTATAAGAATTCTTTCTTGTTTTGATTCTAGAAAGTTAGAGTGCATTATTTTGATCATTTTCCTTATGAGTTTGTTAATAAATGGAACAAGTTCATGTTTTTAAGGTCAAACTTTTCAAAGATATACTCCCTCCATTCTAGGCAAAGAGTCCACTTTCCTTTTTTAGAAGTCAATATGTGACTAAATCAAATCAAAATTTTACTTACTTTACTTATGTTTTAGGAAATAAAATTTCATTGATTAGAAACTATCTTAAAAATACTATGGATTACAACTTCTATAACTTTGTAAAAACCATTAAATTTTTGTTAATTATTGGTCAAATTTTAACTAAATTGACCGAAAAAGTCAAAAGTGAACTCTTTAGGGAGTAGTTGGTTTTCCATAGATACCCTTAAATATAAGAATTAAAGTAGCTTTTCTAATTTTAAGTCTAATATTATCAGGATAAATTTGGAAAATAATTAATAAGCTTAATTTTTAAAATAGGACACGTTAAGTGGAACATTCAAAATAGAAAGTAGGACTCTTTTAGCATAACGGAGGGAGTACTAGTTTATGATGATCCATATACACAAGTGTTCCCCCAAAAAGGCAATAATGAAAGCCAAAAATAACAAATGAGGATTCTCATTTACAAGTGTATTATTCTGAGTCATTAGATAATTCTTGCATTTAGATAGGCAAAGATAAAAGCTATAATCTGAAAATGAAAGATATTTCTGTAACTAATCCTAAACTATGAGCATTTCCATCATCGCCATTCTCATTGTCATCACAACAACATTTACCAGTTTGTTCCCTCCTTTGGGTAAATTTATGGTTTTGCACAGAAGTTTACTAAACTGGTCAGCATCAGATTTTTTTGCTGTATAGATTAAAAAAGAGTTTGCTTGTTAATCATTTTAGAGAGAAGTTGACCACATTAGTTGAGCGCGACTGTTTTTGTAGAGTTGCAAAGGTAATGAGGAAACGACTGTCAAAGTGAGTCATAAACATGAAAATAGTTTTATGAAATGACGAGTTTCACCATCATTTGTTACATGTATGGCATTTAGGGTGTAAGAGATGCAATTACAGGATTCAGGGAAAGATAGAATTATAATTGGTTTTGCATTTCTCACTTTTGATCAAATGTACAATCCTGAGTAATTGCCAGCGAATATTGTTTATGACTAAAAATTTGATGGGATGGTAAAATAAGATAAAACTCAAATCTGTATGGTTTTATTAGGAAAGAGAAAGTTCAAATCACTCAAGATTATTTGCACATTATGTCCATTTATGTAACCCATCTCTAGTTTTGGCATTTCACTTACTAAGTAGAATGCAGGTTCTTATAGCAGAAAGTTTACGTACTGTAAAGCATACTCTCTTTGACTCTTTTATTTCTTCTTCTTGTTGAATGATCAGGGAAGAACTCCATCTTATTCGAAGAAGAAGGAACTCTTGGTGTACAAGAGATCCAGATTCCGGGGAGCCTCAAGGAAAGGCTCTGAGAATACAACTAACGACCTCAAGCAGTCTGTTACAGGTGGACAAATTCCAGAAGGAACGAGTGTAGACTCTACTGCTCCTGGTCACGCTAGTGATACTTTTTGTTCTGTTCTGGTAATAAATGAAGCATTTAAGCCTTCTTGAATGCTTGATACATTGCTAGAAGTAATATAATAACAAGAAAATCAACAGAAAACAACCATGTAGGCTAACCAGCATCAGTGTACACTTCTTTGAGAAGTTCAACTATAAATAAAGCTTTTACGTATCTGGGACTGATGAATCTAATATTGTATACTGACAGAATGACGAAAGGCCATTGGATAGTAGAGCAAAAACAAACGATGCAACAGAAGGGTCTGCAAGAGACACAAAGCTTCACCAGGCAAGTTGTGCAAATTTATGCCTCTATTACTCGTATCTTGGGACTGATGAATCTAATATTGTATACTGACAGAATGACGATAGGCCATTGGATAGTAGAGCCGAAACAATTGATGCAACAGAAGGGTCTGCAGGAGACACAAAGCTTCACCAGGCAAGTTGTGCAAATTTATGCCTCTATTACTCATATCTTGGGACTGATGAATCTAATATTGTATACTGACAGAATGACAAAAGGCCATCAGATAGTAGAGCAAAAACAAACAATGCAACAGAAGGGTCTGCAGGAGACACAAAGCTTCACCAGGCAAGTTGTGCAAATTTATGCCTCTATTACTTGATTGGTTATCACTCTAATAGATGCTCTCTGCCCATTCCTGTTGTGATGACTAATATGTCAAATATGCAGAAAGTTAAAAGGTCTGTTAAGCGGGTTCGGTTCAAAGAGCTCAATCATCTACCTACGGGCAGAGCTCGGAAACAAAGACTGTAAGTTCCAAGTTGAAAGTATACTTGCACACCAGAAACTCTTAGTTTCATAGTCCTATGTTTCTATTTTTCACAAATATTTTCCTTACAGACGCATGCTTTGTGCGAGACAAAAAGCACGAATCGCTCTGAGGGAAGGAAGTAAGGCAACAGAGCTTCAGGTGGGGCCAATAGCAGCTGAGCAGGCCGGGGGAAATTCTAAGAGAAAGCATATACTGTGTAAGTGAGTATTGAGGCCGTCGACAATTTTCTTTGGATCCAACATGAGCTTTCCTTTCAATATTGCATTTACCTATTACAGCCACCTTCACCTTAACTCTTTCCAGGAACAAACCTGCTGGTTTTATGAAAAGGAAAGCAGCTAAACAAAACTTATGGCTGGGGGGTGTTTTTCTGCTTTCCGATGCTATTATGGCAGCATTCGCCAAAAGGGACCACACCAGTGAGGCCGAGTCAGACCACTCTGTCAAAGAGGGTTCTCCAGGGAATGAATTATCTTCGGAGGGAACAATCTCCGATTGATTATTATGGTCAAAGGAACCATTTTTTTATGTATTCTTATGGATACTATGATCTGTTTTGGTCGGGAGTCGTATTTCTGTTTGTTGTCTTCTGGTTTTGCATACTTTCTTATTTTGCATACACTGTGAATGTGTGTTGCTGCTGCGTGGCGGGGCGTTGGAGAACACAAGTTCAGGGCTTTGTTAGATAGTATAACCAACTAGAGGTCAGTTTGGTGTTGCGTTTTAATGTACATTAGTGGGTTTATGTTATCCTAGCGACAATTGAAAATTAAAAAGTTTCCATTTTGGGTTTACAACTTATTTTTATTGGCTGCAATTTTTGTGAGGAAGAGGGTAGTGAGAGCTTTAGAACATCTCTAATGTTATCGTCTAGTTTTCTTGACATGCTTGAACAACAAAACCTCTTTTCTATGTGGCAAAAAAATTAAAAGATAGTGAGTCCTCTTTCTAAACGTGTTCCAATGCAACTTCTTTTAAAACATTCTTTCAAATGTGACAATTTTTTGTAATTAATTACAAAAAATAAAAATTACTGATAATAATAAGGTGATTTCTTAATAATAATATAACAATCACCGATAATATTTAGTGGATCACATAGCCTAATTTCTTTAGTTGACGTGGTGTTTTTATCCATCAGAAGTGATATTGTTGATGCTAAAAGAAATGCAAATGTGACAAAATGGAATACAAGAGGTTTGGACTCTAGATAAATTTAACAATTGTTGATTGGTTAATACTTAAATATTATAGGTTTCCTCATTGACTTTGCAAAAAATTAACAACTGCCAACTTTTTGTTTGCTAAGAGCACAACAATCTAAGAATATAATTTCTCAATAATAATTTTGTTCTTCACTTGTTCTTAGGCAAATTCTTAGTCGGGCCCGCACACTACCACCTTCCCATTTTAAGAACACAACGCCCTAAAAACATGAGTTTCCAACAGTTGAGCTATTAACACTCCCTTTTTCTTTAAATACACTTCAAAAAATTAATTATAAAAATATTATCATTTAAAAGAAATCTCCTTTACCCTTTTTTTCTTTCCTTATTCTTCCCTACCTCTCCCCCTTCTCTCTCTCTCTCTCTCGAACGTGTTGGAGTGAGCTCCCCCAACCATTTTTCTCTTCTGTTCTTCCCCGCCCTATTTTTTTTCCGGTCTTTCCTTCCTCCCCTCCCCTCCCCTCTCCCTCCTCTCTTTCTTCCCCTCTCCCAAACCCACCGTCATCTTAAAAAAATTCGGCGATTCCCAAACCCACCATCATCTTAAAAAAATCTACTGATTTCTCCGTTCGGCCATGGTTAACTGAACAATCGAGTGTTGTTCGGTCAAGTATGGCCGAACGGAGAAATTGCCAAAAAAAATTTCGACAGGTTTGAGAAGAGAGTGAGGGAGGGATGAGGGAATGAAAAGTACGAAAAAAATAAGGGAATGAGGGAGGGGAAGAACCTTTTTTTCTTCTTCCTTCTTTCTTCTTCTTTCTTTCGGGATTGGGGGTGGGAGTGGCGGGTTAGGACCGAAGGGTGGGGTTGCGGGATTGGGGGGTGAGGGTGGGGGTTAGGGATGAAGGGTGGGGTTGCGGGATTGGGGGAGGGGGTGGGGGTGGCGGGTTAGGGCTAAAGGGTGGGGGTTCTTTGTTGCCGCGGTTCTTTCGTTGTTGCCATCGTGGGAGGGGGTTGGGGTTAGGGTTAGATTGGGAGAATGAGGGTGTATGGAGAAAAAAAAGGGATTTTTTAGATGGGGGTAAAATAGGAAATATAAGGGGTGGAGTATTTAGATATTACGTTGGTGTGAAATTTTTATGGTGGGTGTATTAGGAGGATGAGTGTATTAAGAGAGAAGGGGGTGTTAATTGCCGCACCCATAGTTTTGTTCTTCACTTGTTCTTACATGGATCTCACTAACAAATCATCTACTTAATTTACACTACTTTTTATTTACAAGAAAAAAAGAGAAAAATAGATAGTGGAAGACAAAGGGCGCAAAGGTGGGGCTGATCCACGTTGATTTGTACGCGTGAGCTACAAGCACAATGGAGAAAGTGGCGTGATGCTCACCGCCTCCCCTTGGTTTGCTAATTGTTGGTTGAGTCTTTATTCTTATTTGTTCTCCAATAAGAACAAACTTATAAGTATACAATCCCAAGAATTTTTAAGAATACTTCCCAATGGTAATTCATTTTTATCTTATTTAAGAATTTGGTAAAAACTTGGCATTGGGGATGCTCAAGGCCTCTAATTGGTTTTTGAGTTTTACGACCGTTACATATTTATTAGCAATCGTCCACCATGTTCTAGAATCGTGGACATTCGGTATTGGAGTTCGGAGAAAAAAAATAAAATGAACGAGAAAAGTTGTGAGAGATGTTTAGGTTAGTATAACCAACATATTTTACAACAAGTCAAGTTTAAAAACCTTTTTAAGCTTGCAAAAATTGTCAAACAAACTTAAACAAAACTTAAACAAGACATTCGACTAATTTTCACCCTTCTAATAATACACTTATCTCCCTAATAGCAAACTCAAAAATAGGAAAGCCAACTGATTTGCGATCTGGTAATATGAATCCGTGAATTCCAAAATTGGAGTTCCCGAATTGTTGTCGAACTCACTCCGAAACCGGCCGCCACCCACCGATAAAAGGCGTATCCTTTTGCCTCGCACCTAATGAAAGCTTCAAACTGGAGCACCAATATCCATGGCAATGTCGAATTGTGTGTGTGTGTGCGTGTGCACGCGTGTTTAACAAGTTCTTTAGAAAATTGTTCACTGCTCAACTACTGTGGCGGCATGGTGTCAGTGGAAGAATGATAATGAAAATGGAAACCTCTCTCGGGGATCCAGTTTTTGTTTCCCCAATAACAAGCTTAACCACTTCCTCCTCTCGTCCACTATCAATGTCTACGCTGCAGGAGCCTATTCCGTCGAATTGGATTTCGGCGCCACCCCTCACCCTCTGGTCTACTCGCGGAGGCGAGTTCATGGCGAAATTCCTAAGGAGAGGGCAGAGTCTGTGGCTCAGGTCGTTTTGTACCTGTGAGAGTCTAACACGATACATCTCACTAAATGGATCGCTCTCTGCCACTGAGCCAACCAATTGGGTTAAAGGTAACTAAGTTGATATGCTTTGATATTACTCTACCAGTTCCTAATTGAGTGTCCTTATTCTGTGTTGCTATCTATCATGTCCAAAATAATCACTTGGGAAACTATAGTGCGAACATTTAGAACATTTACGTGCATGTGTACTCTCTCGGTCCCAAGATAAGTGTCCATTTTTCAAAATTTCTAGTTCCAAAATGAATTTCCATTTTTGTATAAATTTACTAAATTCACTTTTGCCCCCCTATCATCCTCTAGTGTTCACTTGCAATGCTATAGCATAGACACTAAGGGCATATTGTATATGCGCTACTAAAATTTAAAAAAAATACTTAATATGGACACTCATTTTGGAAGAGAGAGGGAGTATTAAAATGGCCGAAAAATCAACTTTCTTAATTTTTTCAAAAAAAAAAAAAAAAACAAAAGGTGAAAGGGAGGACACCCAATTATGAACGAAGGGAGTATTTCATAAAACAGTCAATCAAATATGCAAACTGTATCTCAACTCAGTGCTCATTTGGGAATTAAATGTTTGTGATTCATATTTCATTTCATTTGAACTATCAAGTTACGAAATCTTTACTAAAAATGACATTGAATGTAACGTTCATTATTTATCAAACAAGCGCTCAATGATTATCAACACTAACAAGTTCAATTTGGTGCGAATGGGGATTATTATCAAGCCTGGTTTTGAATCTGATCTTAATTTTAGCAGCTGTGCAATTGTTAAAGAGTCTCCTAACTTTGTTATGCCCCATTGGTTCCTTTTGAACTGCTTTCCGTGAAAATGGAAATATGATTCTCAGACACACGCATACTTATAGACATGTATCCCTAGCATTTTCCTTGAAGAATTATTATGATCTTCTATTAGTTTTTTCTTACGAGTGGTATCATTTGGGCAATCATTTTCCTCTTTTTTTAATTATTAAAAACTATAAATTGGTAAAGATGGCTGGACTGCCCCTCGACTAGCACTAGCAACAATGTTCTTCTGGTATTAATAGTAGGTTTCTTCAACTGGCCTTACTCTCAATTTTTCTTTTTGTCAAATTTAAGAAAGTTTGAGCCGTCTATACTATTACACAAGCTGAGGAGCCTGAATCCAATTGTTTGCGGCAAATTTAATGATGGCGCTCTTTGGATGCTAATAAAATAAAGTGCAGTTGGTAACTTGTAATTTAGATAAAAGAGGATTTATTTATGTAATTTATGTATGCTGATGTTAGCAAACTTATAATAAAAAAGTCATTTTCTCTTTAAATTTATGGTACATTAGATCTATATTGGCTATTACAGAAGCTTCGCTTTGGAGGATCTAACTTCGTAAGAGTTTTGTATGTCAGATCAGAACCAAAATGGGTAGTTCATTGTGACCTATTAGTAGCTAGAAGGGCTTATATCGAATATCATATTTTACAGATGATTTTTTTTTTTCGTGGATCTTCTTTTAAAGCCCCCAAAATGTGTTCCTTCTATGAAAAAGTAGAAGGTAAATTCACACGTGCATTCTCTGAATTTCAAAAAGATGTTGCGAATAACCATTGGTTTTACGCATTGGAATTATATCCTTTTGCAATGAATAATCTGTATATCATTAGCTTTAGGTTGATAAATATATTCTTAGATTTTACTTGGCAACATATAGTTATCACAAATACCTTTCTCGTGATGCCTTGTTATATTAACTCAGCAGGATGTCTCTAGAAGGTTGTATGGTAATTCAATATGGCATTATTATCACCAAGTGATTAACTTACACTTTTGAAGTTCAAAGCACTTGAACACTGTTAAAATAAATGTCTTTCCATTGTCTTCTATATTTGGAGTGAATGTAGGGTTTGGTTGAGGACTGTAAACTATGATGTGATTGTGGAAGTTTGAATGACTTATAAATAAAACCCTTTGTGGTACTTTTATTGTTGATAAATCATAACTATTGTTGTATTCTTGTGATAAGATTTCATATAACTTGAACACTGTAAAAATTTTTTTTCGATAAGTAATAATGAATTATATAACGAAATTGCGTCAAAACAGGTGACGCGTCTTTTGTATACTAGATGTATTTGAGAAATGTCTTTTCCATTTCCTTATGTATTTGAGAAAAAGTGTCGGAAGTGGTTGCAGATCATAAACCATGATGTGATTGTGGAAATTTGAGTGACTTATAAACAGAACTCTTTGTGCTATTCTTGTGATAAGAGAGTACAAGGGAACCTAGAGCAAATAATAAGTTTTATGTCCCTTCAGTATTATTGGGACTTCTGCAACAACAATTATATCGCATTACATTGAACATACTGTAGTACATAACATCTGCAATTAATTCAGAATATGCTTTTCTTGTAGTATATGGATTGGGAATTCATTTTTTCCTTTCCAAATTCACCCATGTTCATATGACAAATCATGTAAATATTTACTTTTGCTGAGGCAATTTCAGTAGCTTTGAGTAACAATAATGTACTGTTTACAATGGCACACTAACAATGATAGTTGACACATATCCCAAGATTAATTTTCTCCAATTTCCTCCCCCCCCCCCGTCGTTTTGTTTCTTATTGAAGTGTATGCAGCTAATCAAGACACTATTTCAGTCTCTATTGCTAAAAAACTCAAGCACAATACTCCAATCCTTTTCTTCATCCAGCCATTCCAGTTGATGATTCTGCGAAAGCCTTTGATACAGTTATAGATGGACAAGCTAAATTACAAGAAAATTTTCTTTACTCTTTATGGATAGCTAATTTGTCTTACAAGATAGTTAGGCAATTCTATCAAGACTTGGGTAAAGGAAATGAAAATATTAGAATATGGAATAGCATTGTTACCTTTATGACTACAAACTTCTGTTGATGTGCTTTCTGAAAATAGTTTCATTAAATGGTCTGAGCAACAATTGCTGTCGCCTAGGTAAACATTGCTAGCGGCTTTTCAACTATGCGCTTTATTCTTTACACAATGCTACCCTGGCATTATGTCCTCCTTTGACAGAAGTACTCTAAATTTTTAGAGAAATGCGTAAAATCCACAATCTTCTCTTGCCATGAGTTAAAGTAATTATGAATAGAAAATTTCAGCTAAAATTAAATTAAATTAATGAACAGGAAACCATATACTGGTTTCTTTTTCCTACTGAATAACTTCCTTATTGTAGTTGAATAAACTTTCATTTAGTTTCACTAATATTTTAATTAGAACTCCGTAATTACTCTTCATTTTAGTTTCTTCCCTCTTTTGCTTTTTGTGGGTGTGTTATGGAAAGTTATGCCATTTGGCTCTAGCAATTATTTCTGCACCATTAGTAATGTTGCTTTCAAATGCAACTCAGTTAATGGCGAGTCAATACTATTACCAAGAAACTAACAAATTAAATATGATTTGTCCTTAGTCTGAACTAATAAATATACTTCCCTTTTCTGAGCGAGTAATCTGAAAATTCAAATCTCTCTCTATCTCGAAAGATGCTTGCATGACTTGAAGTGATAGAAGCACAAATAGCGAAGAAGCAAGCTAAAAAATGACGTGGACATTGCCACGTGTCAGATTTGTAATGAATGAAACAGCGAGCATATAGCTAGGCCCCACGCCATTTGGCTCTTGCTTAGATAGTACATTAGGTGCCCCTCCTCTCTCTCTCTCGCTCTAGAACCTTCTCCACAATAAATCTCGTGTTATTTCTTCTGCATCTTTGCATTTGACACAATCCATTTGTGCCTTAAGTTTTTCTATTCCAAGTTTTTCAGGTGATCGATGTCTCTGCATCAATTGATTTTGGCTTGCCGTACACATTTGTCCTGTGAATTTGCTTGAGCAAAATTTTGATTTGAGTGTCTTTTTTTTTTTTTTTTTTGATAAGTGTCTTTAAATTTGTTTTCTTGCTATAATTCATGGGTAGCTGTTTAAATCTGTCATTTAGGGTTCAGATCTTGGTTAATAGAGTTTACTTTTCTCAGATCTTGTGTTTGGTCAGAATGATCTGATTTGTGAGATTTTTGTTAGGCATGAGATTTGGCAGTTTGAAGTTTGTGATCTAATCAGGCCTTTTATGTACTTTTTTTTTAATTTAAATTCATAATTTTAGTTGTTAAGGAATTTCTGCATTTATGAAACCTAACGAGAAAATCGAATTTCTATAACATTTCTCACAATCTTGAAGATATGTGGTGATTCTAACTGTTTAAGTGTTAGGTTTAATGTTATTTATCATAACATATACTTGCTATCTATTAGTTATGATTCAAACATATACTAGGAAATTCTCCAAGACAACTATGCCCCATATTTAGAAGCTACTTTTCTGTGAAGTACTAAACATGTCAGTCAATCGATTGGCTGTAGTTTGAACCTTAGTATTCTTTGATTCGCGCTTCTTTTTGAATTGTGATAACAATAAGAATAGCAAATTCAAAATATGTGTGTAAATTTTTTAGTTATCAAGGAACCCTCATTTCAGCTGTTTAGGTCTTACGAAACCTAACTTTAGTTATTAGAATAAAATGAGATCTTTTGTCTTTGACCTTGTCATGTTATATGTGTATTCGCATCAATAAGAAATTCATTAGAATTGATAAAACAAATAAATTGTGATTCTGATTTTCCTTGGATATCTTGTGATATATCAGTTTTCTATAAGTGTTAGTTGTCTCATATTATATGTTTGTCCATATATTCAATAAAATTGTTGGCATTCATATTAAACCAAGATATGAAAGTTTAGGCTTTATGGCTGAATCAAGAAAATTATGTAGCTAGTACTTGTCAGATTTCACAGCAGTCACAGTGGCCTCAATATCTGCATGTTTGTTACAGCTTTACCACTAACTGCATTTTGTTACAACTTGTAACTCCAAAACTTGGCTGTTAATTTCTTTGATGAGTCAAAACTATAAAATAGTGTGTAGAAGTTGTGATTCAGGTTTGAGAATGAATAGCAAGGAATGTATACCTTATTTCTAGTTTACAGTCCATTCGACTAGATTGTTATGAGAATCATTTTACTTAGAGGTACACCTAGCTGTGTGTTTTTCTTTACCCCCTTCTCAGTTTCTTCTTTTGTTGGTTTCTTTCTTTTGAGCACTTGTAGCCCTATGCACTCATTCTGCCTCCATATTGTATTCTCTTCATGCTTTTTTCTGTATCCAGAAAATATGAAAAAGATAATATGTGCAAATAGTTTTGGAGTTGTAATTTTGAATGTGCTCAATCAGATTTATAACGGTAATCATTATTTTAATCCCCTCATTGCGCATGCGATTAACTTGTTTAATGTCACGTCTAGTCTATTTTCATAGAAAGCCACAATTCCTCTTATTGATCCCCAAAAATGACCATAACCACGCATCAAATTCTTTTTCAATCTCTTTCTACCAGTTATGCGGAAGGGAAATATTGGAAAAAATACAATTAGAAGCATCATAAGGAATCCTATCATCAGAATACCTCAGTCCCTTTTAGGGAGAGAAATAGTAGAGCCTTTGCAAATGAGGAAAGGTCTATGGCTGCCTTGAAGAATGCTACTCTCCAATTGCTGTTTTTTTGGTGTATGGATGAAGTTGGGTCTTTGGGCAATTCTTTTGTAGAGTTCGTGGATAGTAGTACTACTTTATAATTCTTTTGAGTATTCTCCCGGTGTACACAGGACGCGACACCTTCTTTGTCACATGTTGTCTATAATATATTTTACTTATAAAAAAAAATACCTTAGTCCCTTTACTTAGGACTGTTGACTGTGTGAGCTGGAAGCCTGTCAGTTTTGCTTATACAAGTCCCTCCAACCTCTTTGTTGTCCTCACACTTTTCTCTCTCTCTGATACAACTACTGCAACCTGTCCTATTTTTTGGTCAGTTTTGCTTCTCTCTTGCATCACCTAAATTCTTGATTATGATTTACCGAATAATTTAGTGACGGAAGTCGACCACTAACAATGTCAGAAACTTCCATGGGTTGGAGTGATCGATTTACTTTGGAGAATCATAATTAATATTCATTTACCTTTCCTTATAAAATCATGGCTGACATGAGTGCTTAAAAGGAAACATAAAAGATTGTTCAATAAACTCTTGTGTTGTGATCAAACAGTTGTATATTTATCTGTTTATAGACGCACTATTCCCAACCCCTCCCCCTCCAGCCGCTCTCTCTTTCCGTGTGCAACATGAATATTTTAATTGAACTCTACTGCATTCTTTTTTCTATGTGAAGCTATTCTATTCTATTTAATCTTGTATTTGAGGATTTTTCAGAATTCAAACTCATTTTGGTAAATCTTTAGATTAGTCAAGCTTTCAAATACTGTCTTGCAAACTGTCATACAATAGGAGCTGTGATTTGCTAAACTATCAGGGACTGGGCTTTCCTTGTTTATTTTTACTTTTTATTTTGATCCGTTTTCTGTTTCAGGGTTGTATGTTACATTTTGTCGCCTGACATTATCATTGATTTCTTTATGCTTTTCTGATAAGAATATCCCATCTCTTTAAATACCTAAAATGATGTTATTATGCCGCGTGTTTAAACTGATTGATGATTGACTTGCCTTTTCTCTTTCCGGGTTGATGTCGCAGGCTTTAGTTTTTTGGAAAAAAATATCAATCATGGTTCTAGTTGCTGAAACCCGTGAAATGGTTGATGGGAAATATGATTCTCAAGCTCAAAATACCCTTGCATCACGTGAAATAGGAGATGATGGAGTGAGCTTTCTCTTTTGCTATTAGTATCTTGAGCCTTTCTGTGCACCAAAATATATTCTTCCAATTTTTAATCGATTTCATTTGGAACTAGGCTAAGCTATCAAGCTTGTTTACTTGACCTTTTCATGTCGGGAGATATTTGGCATGATATCCAATATCCATCCTTATCTCATGCTATTTATTACATTCAGACTATTTTCTGTCACCGCGTGTTTATACGCATGTTAAGTATCAACTATCCAAAAGCTTAAGCTGCTAGAGAAAAGGCCAGCGATGTACTGTCTCCACTTGCATTTTCCGGTTATTAATTATTAGAAGTATTGAAGTATTAAGTTTGCGCGTCGACGTAAAAAATTTCATACCATCATTCATTTTTAACCATTAAAATGGCTACATTTCAGTTGTATTCTCAACATCTATTAGAAAACGATGTGTAGTCTGATTTTTTTTTTCTTCATATTTCATGAAAGTACACTCAATTCCACTCTCTAAATAAAAATCTATCAAATATGTCAAATGTACTACTATATAGTTGGTATTTGAATAATTTACTACTGAATTTTCAGTCTAACAATTAATACAAGCACATGGTTTTGTCAAAATATTAACCTAATTATAAAATAATATAATTGTTAATTATCCGGCATGAAAGAAGTTGGTTTCTTGAAATTTAATAATTATTAGAGGGTACTAATTTATTGAATATTAATTATTAGTGCCAACTCTATATCATACTTTAACACTCCTCTTCACGTGCTACCTCGCTGCACGTGGAGAGATAATCTGAAGTGCATCATTAGGTGTATCGTAAACCAAATAGAGTGCCAACTTGTGCACTAAGAGTATTGGTAAACAAGTGCAAGCATCATGACTCCGAAGACCTTGTCATACCAGAGCTCTCTAACTCATCTAAAAGCTTAAGTTTTTAGAGAGAAGGCCATCAATGTATATCATGCTTTGACAATTTGCTCCCTCTATGCCAAAAAAATAGTCTCATTTGACAAGTCAAACTTTTTAAGATTGTAGCTTTACTTGCTTGTACCTTCTTGAATTGCACTATAATTATTACTATTTTTAGAAACGGGACTATTTTTTTGGGACAAACCAAAAAGGAAAGAGGACTATTTCTTTGGGACGGAGGGAGATAAGAGTACACTTGGTTAAGTTGGCTTTCTGACTGCCTAGCAGTTTGCTCTTAGTTTCTTTATCAAAGGTCCGCAGGTATCAAAGCATCTTTTGAGCAACCAATTTATCATGTGCATACTAACTTGGCAATAGCAAGAAAAGCTTGTTACCCTACCGCTCAGGGAGAAAATTTACTCTTTCAAAATTGACGTTTGGGCCGCAATGCCCTAACCATCTCTTCCAGTTCTTGAAGGGTTTAATATTATTTCTCCATAAAGCTAAATATTTGATATCAAGGTAATATCCAAGGCTCGATGTTGTTACTTCTAAACTCAGTATAGCCGCATCACATCCTAATCCACCGGTGCTACAAATTTCTCCCTCTACTCCACTTAACGAGTCATGGCTTTGTAGGATGTTCCATTTAGGGGAATTTGAACATAAGCCTGCGAATCTATACTGTTCTAAATTTTATCCTTCACATATTAAATTAACAAGTAGGTTCTTATGGCTACTCTCATGGGTATTAATACTTCTTGTATAAAGTTTGACTTTTCAAATCTAGACTCTTTAAGTGGAAGGATGGGAGTATAAAGCAAGCTATAAGGGGAAAAAAAAAAAAAAAACTTCTACACTTGTGATAGTTTATCCAAGTAAATCAAATATTGATCTGTACAGATGGTTATAAATACAATTAAGATCTATGATCATCATAAAGCCTTCCATTTGTAGATGGAACTTGTATTTTCAATAAATGTTAGTATCATTTACTGGATCGCATACTACTATTTTCCTAGCTTTTCCTCTGTTACGTTACATCTTTTCTTAAAGTTGTCGTAGTAAAATGATTTTCTTTATCATTGCGTCTTTAGTACTACTTTGAGTGCGTGGTTTGTGGTCATGGTGGTGACTTGCTTTGCTGTGATACGTGCCCATGCGTTTATCATCTTGTGTGCCTTACGCCACCTTTGAAGGTATATATAGACGTATAACATTCGTTCAAACCTTTTCTTACTAAGTCCTTTTTCTTGTTAAGTTTTACACAAGTTTCCTAGGCCTGAGGCGTTTTGTTTTATTTTTAGTGCATTCCTCCTGGGGATTGGCAATGTTCTAACTGTCACGTCAAAGATGATTTGTCAAAGCCACTAATACTGTTCAGAAGATCGTTCCAGAAAGCGCAATCAGTAGCCAGCAAAAAGAAAACTACAGTGAAGAAGAAGAATGACTTGGTCTCCGCTGATATCCTAGAAGGCCAAAAGTCAAGCAGCTGTAATGCTGATGAGGTAATTTTGTCTGATACATGAAATTAGATTAATGACACATATGCTTCTTTACCTTGTTAAGATGCTGACTTGAATTCCATATACAACACCCTCTTCCTCTGATGGCAAAAAGAAGGCGTCTTCATCAATATTCCTTTATTTGCTTTTGCTGGTTCAGTATCACACGCTATTTATTTTTGTGTCCTCTGCTATGATATACGTAATGACTTATATCTATGATCTCAGACATTTTTACTTTGGTTTGATATGACCGTTGCCTAATTGGTGGATGCTAACAACAATCAAAGAGGGACATACTAACTATATCTTAACCTTCAGTATTTTAGCTCTAATATTCATTTCATTTACTAACAAAGTAAATGAAAATGAACTAGAAGAAATAATATACTCTCCCTCCCCTGCATATATTGTGAAAATGTGAGTTGTCGTTTATGGCAAACACCGAGTTGTCTTTATTATTGTACCATAAGAGAAAAATTATTTAGATCGTTTTTGCAGCCATGTTTTTATTTATGAAGCCATTAGCTCATTAGAATACATGTGATTTACAACATTATATCACATGTATAGAATTAGAAGGTGAAGCTTTAATATACAAGTAATGGTAACACATGCACATGTGTGTGCATATATTGTTTAATTTTATATTATTTGAATATATTTTATTTTATTTTATATTAGAGTGCTGGAATCGTGGGTGGTTATCTTTTCGGTTGTAGGCTGTTAGTTTTGAGCGGTAGTTTAGACATACTGAAAAAAGATTTCATTTTGAGCCCTCCCTCTATATATATAGTGCAGATAGGCAGGACCTGCACAGTATGACCTAGTTGTGGATTTTGACTAGTAAACCAGAGTTGGTATGTTCACTGGAGCCAATTTTCCGTCTTCCTCTCTCTTCACTCCTAATCATCTCTCTCTCCTCCCTCACTCTCTTCTTGCTCTCTATCCAAGTTCCATCCTCACATAAGACGGCCAAATGAATGACCAACAAATGATTGTTGCTCTTTCCTTCAACATATGGCAATGAAGAAGAGGGTTGGGCTAAAAGGACTTACTAGTTTACTTGGTTAAAGCTGGATGCCTAATGTTGATTTCACTCCTTTACTTGGTGAGGTTGCTCCTTGTATGGTCTACAATTTCTATCTGAGCTTTTGACGTTACAACTCTAGTATCCATGGACTATTAAAGCTGGTGTTGTTCATGGACTTCTTTTACAAAGTTTCTGTCTCTTGGGAAATGAGGCAACTTTGTTGGAACGGCGCAGCATGTGATATGCTATTGAAGAGTAGGACATTAAGGTTGGAGAGATACACTTAAGGGAGTATAACAATGTGGTAGACCTGTATGTATGGGGTAGCGTGGGATGTATGAATGAAAGCTTATATTAGAAACATATACTATAATATCTGTTTAGATTCAAGACGTTAGCTGAAGCTTTTTAGTCAAGTTGGGCTCTGAACACAGATGTCAGGTCCTTCGTCTTTAGACTTTTTAGCTTATGACCACAACTAGCTTGCCCCATGGCATTTTATATCTTCCTCATATTCACTTTGAACTAGTCAGGATGCACGCAAGTTGTACATGATGGTGGCATCCATAATAGGCACCAACGAAAAAAGTAACATGCTAATTATGGTTTATGGATGGATGGTCTCTCAAGGGTTCTTCTCATACGGATTTTCTAGAATAAGCGATTATCACTGAATTTAATGTTGAATCAGATGGTCTTCCTAGCTTCTTTCTGGATTAAGGTTTTGGAACATTTTGTGGTGTGGCTTTGTCAGTTCTCTGTACAGTTTGGGATATGGGAGGATGTGTTGGTGTAATTTTCTTTTTTATTTTCTTTCTTTCTTGTAGTTTTCAGGTCTGGTCATCATATTTGTTTCCACTTAGGTGGATTTCTTGTCCACCACTTTATCCTTTTTTCTGTTAATGATATTTATTTTTCCTTTAAAGAAAGGAGGGCTCTTTCCTTACTGATTTCTATGAAGTGTTTTGTGTTAGTAAGTTTTGCACATAGTTGATCTTACCGCCTTCACTGAAATGATAACCATCTCAAGGGAAGGGAACATGGTTTGTGGTAGTAAGCTTTTATACGTAACTTATGTTACCACCTTCACTATAAGTCTAAAATGATAGCTATTTTGACGGAAGGAACCATGTACTGTCCCTCACCTTCTCACTATTCCTCTAAATGGAACAACATCTTTGCCATATTCGTTTTTCACAAAAATAGAAAAAAAAAGAAGTGGGATTTAACATTTTTCAAATAGCGAATTCACATGCATCTCTTTTCATCTTTTCGGACCTACTTCCCTTGTTAACATCTTGCTTTGGCTTATAATAAATTAAGGTCTTTGTTGCACTTGAAACCTAAGACTCATGGGGACTTTTCAAGTTGCCCTTTCTTAACAGGCGGTGCAGCATGGAAAGAAGGGGGCTTGAAAGGCACATTTGACTAGAAGTCTAGAACCTTGGGTATTGGGCCGTAGTTTGGTCAGCAAATTTAAAGCATAAAATATTTGAATAGTTGAACTTAAGTTCAATGGCTTTTAGATCACGTAAATGATTCTATCCCCACAGACTGATAAAGTATCTCATTACTTTGATCAACTATTCTAATCTGTATACACGGCTCTAGCTGGAAAGGGGCACATTGGCTAGAACTTCAATTTGGTTTATTCTTTTCCTCAACAAGCTTAATCAGAGAATGTGTGAATAGTTGAACTTAAAGTCAATGCCTTTTAGGTCATGGAAATGATTCTTTGCTCGGAAAGTGTTAAACTGTCATTCCTTCGATTAACTATTTCTAATATTTAAAAGTGTCATTGAACAATTTATAGAGTTAACTTATACAATATTTGTCTGCTGTCTTTTCAGTTCCATAAATAGAATTTTACTAACTTAAAAGGAAGGTAAATGAGAAAAGGAAAAGGATGATTTAACTCATCCTGTACCAATTGACAGTTTTTATTTATTAAAAAAGCAGGTAGAACAGAAGATTTAAAGCCTTGCTCTATTCTAATCATTTTATACATAAAAGCATGGATGGGCTTGTTAAAGAAAATGAAGAGTTTTGGAGGATCCAAGTATGAAAGCCTACCTGCACTCATTTCATATTTGATTAATTGAAAATTTATATGTGAGTTGCTAAATATGAAGGCCTGATCGCTGTTTAAAAAAGGAGACACCCACTATACTATTTTAACAGCGAAGATCGTGATAAGTGTGAGGCCAGTGGAAGCCATGGCAACCTGGAGTTTCTGTAAACATCTTCACACTACAAAGTTCTCCGTAGAGACCCCATAAATATTAAGGGGCATTTCCTTCCCCCAAACGCCTGATTTAGGACAAAAAGTCTCTTATCAATAACATAGTGATGACCTCCAATAAGAGTTTACTCATTAGAGAAATAATCAGGCTCTGTTTAAGAACTTCCTTATTGTTTTGATTCTGGAAATTTAGAATGCATTGTTTTGCTCATTTTCATTACAAAGAGTTAGTTAATAATTGGAAAGAATTATTATTGTTATTATTATTATTTGTGGTTGTAGCTGGATCAAATTGAGTTTGTTAAGTGTATTATTTTGATACACTAGAAAATTCTTGCATTCAGGCAGGGAAAGAAAAAAGCTATAAATTTAAAACGGAATATATTTCTGCAAGTAAACCGTCTTTACCATTGTCATTGTCACCACAACAACTGCTAATTAATGTCCTTAAATTTACCAGTTTGTTCTCCCCATTGAGTAAATTTATGGCTTCGCAAATGAAGGTAACTGAACTGGTCAGCATGAGATTTTTCTGCTGTATATATTTTAAAAAGATTGTTTTTTAATCATTTTAGAGAGAAGTTGACCCCATTAGTTACTCAACTGCTCTTGTAGAGCTTCAAAGGTAATGAGGAGAGTAATGTCAAAGTGAGTGATAAAAATGAAAACGGGTTCTACGAAATGACAAGTAACGTTTATGACATTTAGGACGTACGAGATGCAAATATAGGATTCAGGAAAGATAGAATTATTATTGCTTTTGCATTTGCCAATTGATCAAATGCATAAATCCGTAAGTGGTTCTCGTTTATTTTGTTTATGACTTCAAAACTTGATGTGAGGTAAAAGAAGGTAAAACTAAAATATATATGGTTATATTAGGAAAGGGTAAGTTAAAATCTCTCGAGATGATTCTTACATTATGTCAATTTATACAAACCCATTTTACGTGCTGCTTACCCCACCCCACCCCCCACCCCACTCCCCCACTGCTCTCATTCTCTCCGCTTCCCCCCTTGTGCACATGTGGTCTCTTTGCCTCTTGTTATCCTAGAACGTAAGGGAAAGGCATCTTACATTTATAAATTTGCATACTGTGATAGCGTGGTGACTGGAATGTCAGCGGCTCAGATGATCTCCTAAATGTAAGGATTTTACTTGATTGTGTAGAACTACTAAACAGTGACAATGACAATATGCAACATGAGTTGCAGTTAGTTTGCTGTCACCTTGGGTTAATGGTTCAACTTGCCATAATCCATTGGGTCCATATTTGTACTACTTGAAAGGGTGAACAATGTGTTCTGTCATGCCATTTAGTAGGGGTCTTGCATTTAGAGATCAAAACTAAAATCATAATCCTATTCTTCCAGTAAGGTTAGTTCAGCATTGGTTCACTGTCTTAATGTTTTTTTAGTTGTCACTTGGTAGTCATCACCTTTTGGCATTTCAGTTAGTAAGCAGAATGCAGGTTTCTTATAGCAGAAAGTTTAGGTACTGTTTAATAACTGTAAAGCATACTCTCTTTGACTCTTTTCCCCTTTCGCTTTGATCAGGGAAAAAGACCCCCATCTTCCTCGAGCAAAAAGGAACTCTTAGTCTATAAGAGATCCAGGTTCAGGGGAGCCTCAACGAAAGGGATCGACCTCAAGGCTTCTGCTATGTGTGGAAAAGTTCTGGATGGTACAGGAAGAGACACTTTGGCTCCTGGTCATGCCACTGAAGTTGCAAGTGTACCAGTATCAACAAATGCTATCGATGATAACGTGAGTAATCCAGTAAAATTTAGCTGTTCTAATATCAAGTCAGCCTCCCCAGGATGCCCAAACAGAGATCTAAATTGTGATACTTTTCATTCAGTTCTGGTAATAAACGAAGCATCTCACCCGACTTGAATGCTTGATACATAAACAGCCATGTGCTTCTAACCAGCATCAGTGTATGAGCAAAGCTCTATATATCTTGCGACTAATGCATCTCATGGTATATTGTGACAGAATGACAAAAGGCTGCTGAATAGTGAAGGGGAAAAGAGGGATGCAGCAGATGAAAAACGCATGTGCAAGGCAAGTACCACAAATCCATGCCTCAGTTGACTGGTTATCATACTATGTTATCTGCTCGTTCCTGTTGTGATGACGAATATGTCAAATATGCAGAAACTTAAAAGGTCTGAGGAGCAGGTACAGTTAAACCAGCTCAATCATCCATCTAATGGCAGTTCTCGGAAAGAAAGGCTGTAAGTTCCAAGTTGAAAGTAATCTTGCACAAAGTTTGTAACAACTCTTAGTTTTTTTCTGTTTTTGTTTTCTTTTTTTCACAAAGTTTTTTCGTACAGGTTCATGCTTCGTGGTAGACAAAAAGCACGCGTTGCTTTGAGGTACACTAGTATGTCAACAAAGCCTCGATTTGTGGTACCACTACATGGACCTGCAGCTCCTTTTCCGATGAATATGCGACTTGTTTCACCAAATAAGATGCCGCTCTCCGGACCCTCAAACCCAAACCATGGCTATATTGGTTCTTGTTCTCAGCAGCCCCCCATTACACCAAGTGGCAAATTCCTTCAGCTTTTTCCGCCCAGGTTCTGTTCAGGCTCTAGTCAAAATGACCCACTGGGGGTTGCCTGGTTCGATGAGGAACTCGATTCTCTGTGGATCGGTGTTCGTAGACATGGAGAGGGTAATTGGGAATCAATGATCAAAGATCCCAGATTACGTTTCTCAGCATTCAGAAAGCCCGAACATCTTTCTGAAAGGTGGAGTGTGGAAAAGCTGAAAGCCCTAAGTGTTGACCACATACAGGTACAAAATCCTTCCATTCTCCACTGTTCCTTCTTACATCGCTTATTAGGATACTATTTTATCTTTTTTTTTTTTTTTTTTTCTATTGCAGGAACCTTCTCAACTTCCCGAGGGGCCACTGGCGAATGAGGTGCATCTTATAGCAGCCGAGAGGGCCTGGGGAACTTACAAGAAAAGGCGTATGCTTCGAAAGTGAGTTTTGTGGCCATTGACAATGCTTTATTTATTTATTATTTTGTCAGCGCTGAGGTCCCATGCGAAGGCATCGAACCTGATGATGTTTGTTGGAGCCAACTAGAGCATTCCTTTCAAGATTGCATTTACCTAATAAACCCATTTTCACCTTATCTCTTTTCAGGAACAAGTTTGCTGCTGGTTCTATGAAAAAGCAAACCCTGTGGCTTGGAGGTGCTTTTCTGCTTTCCAATGCTATCAGTGCATTTGCCAACAGGAACAATACCAGCGATACCAAGTCGGACCACTCCATCAAAGAGGGGTCTAGACAGAACAAACTATCTTCAGAGGACACCATATCCGATTAATTGGTATTTGTCGGTGGGAACAATTTTGATGTATTGTTATATAGCTAATCTGATCTGTTTTGGTGGGGAGTTGTTATTTTGATTCCTGTCTTATGGTTTTGCGGAGATGTTTATTTTGCATAGATGTTTTGTTGGACGTAAGGTTTTTTTTTTCTGATAAGTTTGGCGAAATTGGGAATGCATAGAGGAGGAGCTATTGCAAGCTTGGTTTGAACTTGTTGATGCTTGCTTATAGTGCTGTGTTTCGCTTCAACTGGTGGAGCTCATTGAAATGGGCATCTATTTCAATCTTTCTCCTTGTGCATAACTGATGGGAAGCAGCGGGTATGAATTGGTAATTGCGGTGCTACAAAAAGGCAAGTTAGAGACTAGAGTTACATGTCTGATGAACATGGATCAGCTTTTGCTAGTGTTTGCTAGTGTAATAGTCTTTTCTGGAAATGGGGATGAGACAAATGCGTTTTCATGATGAATGGATTTGGTTGATTATTTATGGTATGTATTTCTACGGTCACATAACCATGGTGTGACTGTGAGTAGAGGCTGTATCAAACCATCGACAAGGGGATTGCCTATCTCCCATACTTGTTTCTAATTTGTGTTGGAAGGCCAATCACATTTCAGTGGGTCAAGATTCTTTGTAAGAAAATGAACAGTGTCATTAGTGGAGTGATGCCATTGCCGTGGAGTGGACTGCTTGCCTGTGATAGGCAAGTGAAGAACAGGTCAGGGAGAAGGCCTAGCATTTTAAGGATCTTCAACTTAGCTTTGTTAGCTAAACAAGATTGTCGTTTGTTAATTTGAATTCATATTTGTGTACATATGTTTCTTAGATTTTTTTTGGACTTCTTTGTATTCTTTTTGCAAATGTTTGGTAGTCATGTGGGTGATCCAAGAGTGTGATTACTGGCTGGATCAATGATTCCATTTTAAAGATGCTTTTATAGATAACTGATTTTCCATGGAAAGGGTTATGACATCTTGGGCCTTGTGAAAGTACCCTTTTTTTTAACTAGAACGGCAGTCTGGGCAGCGATAGTTGCATAAAAATAATCTAAGAAGTCAAAGATAACATCATGTTGAACTGCCGCTCGTTTCTTGTATACTAGTTAAGTGCACGTGCGTTGTACGTGTTGTTAATAATTTTCTTAAAGTGTTTTGTTAGTTGCTTCATATTTTTGTTTACTTTTAATTGTTGAGTTTTTTTTGTGTTTTCATTTTTTACAACGTTATTAGACTTATAAATTCTGGGCCAAAATACAAAAAACCCCCCAAAGTATACACCAAATCTCAAAGTCCCCCTAGCCTACGATTTGGCCCATAACCCAATCTGACGTTGCCAATTTTTCCAGTTAGCCATTGATCATGATGACCATTAGAAAGTTAACGTTTTTCATCATGTACCTTGCACGTGGCGGGGGCAATTAGGTGATTTCATCATATATACAGAACAACACTAAATAAAAGGGGTCAAAGATTCAAAGTCTCAAATCTTTCTTTAAGAGGACTAAAGGAGAGATCAGGGTGGCTTGCTAACAGATGAACTCGATTCTAAGCTATCTTCATCTAAACTGCACATGAATCGATAATTTCAAACGAAAAAGTAGTAGCACTACTTCGTGGGTGTTCAATTTTTTTCCCTTCGCACCTTCAATCTTCTTTGTCGACGTCCTTATTTCATTATTTGAGCTCTGGTATATTGAACCCCTCCTTTGCACTTCATTACTTTCCAACCTTGATGGAACAGCTCAACAAGAAACACTATAGTACCGATGAAAACTAAACTTAGTGAAATCTTTGTTGACACTCAATTCCTCATTTCCACATCTAGATTTCCCTTTCACCTTTCTTTTTTCTGCTTTAGAATGCCGAGGAGATGGAAGAACGGTTTTAGGACTTCTATAAACTACACAATACTTATCAAATTCCAGCTACATGTCTACACCCATCTATAAATATGCAATCTACAAGACATAAGACAGTTCAGAAACAGATAACAACCCATAGACCAAGTAATCAACAATTTAGAAAACAAATGTAATTCTAATTCATGAAATCAAATCAAGAAATCCATCAACCAACCAAGAAGATTACTAAATCGAGCAAACCCTTTGCACCGTGCAAAACCCTCGAAGTCGTTTGGAACGTTTTGCAAGGGCGTCTCCGATTGGCCGAATTTTTTGCCAATCTCTTTCGCACCGGGCCTTCTTCAACATCGATTGAATTGCCCGCTTCTCTTGGAAGGATTTGAGACATTGGAACAGGGGCTTCATTACTTGGGACCACCGCATTGATGACGAAGGAACAACAGGGTCACTTAGCTAGGTGGACTGGCTTCAGATGTCGTTTCATTTTAAACAACATTGGGTGGAGAAGATAAAGTGTTTGCCGTTGAAGAGGATGATTGAGAAGCCATGATTGCCAAAGTCCAGATGAGAGAAGGGAAATTAGGGTTTAATTGAAGCAAATAAGTAGTTCTTTCGACACTTTGACCCCTTTGGTTAGTGTTCGTATATATGACGAAAAGACCTAATCGCCTCCCTCGTGCAAGGCACGTGATTAATTCTCGTTAGTTTTCTAACGCCCATTACGGCCATGGGGCAACCGAGAAAATGGCAACGTCAAGTATGACTATGGGGCAAATCGTAGGTCGTGGGACTTTAGGATTTGTCGTATATATACTTTGGGGGTTTTCGTATTTTGGCCTAAACCGTGTTGTTGTGTGTTTTGCTATTTTTAATACTTTGTTTTTCTTTCATTTTGAATATATGTTTTTTCATTGTATAACAACTTATCCTATACCTTTGTCTTTTTCGTTGATTATTTTTTTATATCTTTTTATTAATTAGTTTTTTTTAAGAAAACATACGTTGGCTCGCTTATTTTTTATTTCCCAAAAAAATATTTGTATCATATGAATATTTAATTTATTTTTATTAAAACTATAATACTTATTTTTTAAGTAATCAAAATTAGTTAATAACCATCCTAAAAAAAATGAAAAATCAATACAATAAAGTTCTTATATACGAATTTAACTTTTACGAGACTTTAAAGCATATAACACACGAGAAATAATGAAATTTTATATATATATATATATATATATATATATATAAGAAATTTATTGTATTGCATTAAATTAATGAAATTTAATACAATACAATAAATTAATGAAATTTTCCACTGGTATTAAATTAATGAAATTTCATTTGCTCCAGGTGCCTTTTTTTTTTTTTTTTTTTCCACTTGGATACCTTTTCAATTTGTACCACATTACAGACTTTAATTTGTAGCTCCTTTTAGTTTTAAAGCCAAATGAAAATTAGCCCCCAATGTAACCACTAAATGCCACTTTGCACCCAATATCGAAACTTAAGTCAAAGTCATATACCATTTAACATTTTGTCATACTTTGCCCAACTTTGCTCCTATGTGTAACGGATGTTACAAATTTAACGTTGAGTTGACACCTGAGAGTCACGTAAGGGGCATTTGATCATTTGGATCAGGGTGCAAAGTGAGATTTGATGCATTATTTTTTAAATAAAACTCTCTTTCTTTCATTTCAAATAAAAAAAAAAATTTTGAATAATGAAAAAAAAAAATAGAATTTGTGCCTATAATTTTCTATTTCACTTTTTCATTTTTTCCCCTTCTTTCTCCTTTAATCAAAGTTATGCCATATTTTTTTGGCAAAAATACGAAAAGCCCCCAAAGTATACACCAAATCCCAAAGTCCCCCCAACCAAAGTTTTGCTCCATAACCCCATCTGATGTTGTCAATTTTCCCAGTTAACCCCCTGTTCGTGATGACCGTTAGAAAGTTAACATTTTTCATCATGCATGTGTCTTGCACGTGCGGGGGCAATTAGGTCATTTCCACTTAATAAATAGAACAACACTAAATAAAGGGGGTCAAAGTGTAATTTAAAAAATAAAAATACTTATTTTCTCATTTCCATCCCCTACTTTTCTCTCTTCTACCCGGTTTGTACAGTTGACCTCCAAGCTCCATCAATGGCGATGGAAGAAGCCATAAACCAAATAGTCTCCAAGCTCAAAACCAACCAAACCCTTCTCAACGACCAATTCCAATCCCTTATTTCAAAATAATCTCTATTAGCCCTCAATCCCTCCTTGACTACACTCTCAATAAGAACGATCCAATCAAAATCGAAAACCTCTCTGATGAGGTATCGGCAAGAATCTCTCTATATCCTCTCTCATTTATTTGATTGCCGTCGCAATGGACTCCGGTCCCACCTATCTGTCTCTTCTCGCCACCAAAGTCTACCTCTCTCTACTCTTATCCCCGAATTGTCCAGTTTTTTCTCTCTTCACTCCCATGGCCTTTTTTCTCTCTCCGATCTATTCACCGGCTTTCAAGAATCCAAATCCGGTAATGGGTCGGCTAGAGATAGAATTGTGGATTGGGAAGAAAACAATAGTGTCGTTGGTCTAGCTCAATTGTCATTTTATGATCAAAACCAAGATCGTCATTGTTGTCCAATGCTGTCGCGGTGATGGTAGTATCTTCCCATTTTGATTACGATTTAGGGCAGAAAAATGGTGAAAGCTTTGAGAATTTGGGAATTTTTTAGAACGAAACCCTAATTTACAGATGAGGAAGAAAGAAAACCATAATTTACAGATTGAGGAAGAAAGAAAACCCTAATTTATAAACGGTGAAAGCTTTAATCGTTTTTATTTTTGCTACTTTGACTCTTTGCACCCCTTTATTTAGTGTTTGTTTTACATATAGGTAAAGACCGAATCGCCCTTCGTGCAAGGAACGTGATGCAAAACCGTTAATTTTTAACTCGTGGACCGAAAGGGCTAACGGGAAAATTGGCAACATTAGATGAGGTTATGGAGCAAACCTTAGGTTGGGGGACATTGGGATTGGGTGTATACTTTGGGGGTTTTATTTTGACCTATTTTTTCTTTTTAATCTTTCCTCATGTCGGTTTTAGTTGTCTTCTTCTTCCTGGGCACCAAAACAAAGTCACCTGGGTGCACCAAAACAAAGTCACTTAGAAACCCAACGTCGGCATCAAGATCAACGAAATCGTACTTACTCTCTCTCTCTCTCTCTCTCACACACACACACCACACACACACACGTACACATCTCGACCCCATCTTTGAAATCGTCTATCTTCCTTTCAACCAGTAATGCAAATCTAAGTTGGACGAGGAACCCCCAAGTATACCTCAATCTCACCACCACCGTCACCACCACCACCATCGTTGCCTCATCTGGGTTGATTTCAAACTCTGAAACAGCTTTGTCAAAATTTATGACATCAGAGTGCTGTAAAGATCAAAAAAATGATTCTAATAAGTTTTTGGAACCCAATCCAAACACCATACCTTGGAAAACCTTAAATTCAAAGCAGTAAGTTCTTGCTTTGAAATGAATATTAGATCTTGATGGGTTTCAAATGAAATCAAATTGAAAATGAAGAAAATTGTACAAGCCCTGATGTCGGAGTCCAAAATGGTCGACAAAGCACTTGAGACCATTGGCAATTGGTTCAATTTTCGATTGTATTCACCTAGTTCCACAATATTTTTCTTAAATCTTTCTTGGAGTCTTTTCGTCATATCTAATCAATTTTGCTAAAGAGATAGTAATGAATCTAATGATTTTAATTAACTGGGTTGACATCGGGTAAAACTCACCGATTGTTTTCGAGTTCGAGGATAGCCAAGAGGAGGAACACTATCGTCACCGGCGAAGACAGCACCCACTGGTGTACGAAGATTGGCTATAAAAATGACCAAAATGGTCCTCACGTGTCAACTTAACGCCAAATGTGTAACGTCCGTTGTAGGGGCGAATGGGACAAAATGTAACATGATGTATGACTTTGACACATTTTTTAATCTAGGGTGGAAAGTGGGATTTGGTGGTTACATTGGGGGGGGGGCGCTAATTTTCGCTTGGCTTAGTTTTAATTATAAGAAACTAAGGTGAGATTTGGTGAATAATTTGGGGGCAAATTTGTATTATGGCCTAATTTTTATGGGGTCAAAATACGATTAGCTCTCGAAAATATCCACTAAATCTTACATTGCATCCCAACCTACAAAGTGTCTCACTTTTACACCCAGTTTTGGTTCTCATTTTGCCCTCCCCGTCCATGTGTGTTAAAAATAGTAGGAGAAAATGGCATGTAAATGTCACATGAGGATTAGTTTGTTCATTTTGTTTGGGGTGTAAAGTGGGATTTGGTTATAATTTTATCATTTAGTTAACCATTTGATATTTAAGATAAGTTTTTAATTAACAATAATAAATAACTGTTTCAGTAATCCAAAAATAATTAAAATTTGTCTCATATTTATTTTTAAAGTTAAAAGAATGCAATACTCCCAAAAATAAAATATACATTTTATTTAATTTCTTTTCTTATCCCTCACTTTCTTCCATTAACCTCATCATTCATAGATCCACCACCATTACCACCACCACCACCAAAGATCACCACCTCTACCACCTCAAATTTCAACATTAATAAAAAAGTAATTTTTGATTTTATTTTATTAATTTTTTCTTTTCCTTACTCCTTCCTTTGAATTATCCCATACACAAAACCCATCATTTATAGACACACCACCACCACAACCTTAAATTTCATTATTACAAAGCCAAATTCAATTATTTGAATCTTATAATTTGAAAGTTTAAACCCAAACCCATATGAAGATTTGAAAATTTGGAGATCTAACAATACCGTATTTCACCTAAACTACCACTGTCATCCCTATAATCGCCACGACCACCACCCCTAACCACCACCACCACCACCAAGAAATGTGCTTACCTTGCCTTGCTCAAATGGAGAAATATAATCTCTTTAGCTTTTGTTCGGTCACACTTCTTTCTTCAAACGTCTCTCTCTTCTTAGTCGCTTTCCTCCTTCGGTGTCAGATTGCTAAGCAATGAGAGAATTTAATTTTGGGATGAGACTACTTGAAAGGATTTCAGTAAGTGACAATCTCTTTCAATCAAATGAGAGTTGTGGTAGAAGAAAAGAAAGTTGATAGCTATGGGAGGGGAATAAAATGATTCTCTCATCTAACAACATCGGGTCTTATGAAAAAGTGTAAGCAAGTGAAGACCAAAAGAGGCTAGGGGTTTAGAACCCTGTTATGGAAAGGAGTAAAATATTCAGATGGATTTAGGGTGTGGAGTCCAGTTATTTGTGGTTGGTGGCGGTGATTTTGATAATGGTGGTAAAATATGACTTAGCTAGAAATGAAGAGAGAATAAGATTTTTTTAATTAAATAAAAATAAAAATATAGTTTTATAATAATATAAATACTAAAATAGGTCAAAGTGAATTAGCCTCAAATTTCAATTTGCACCCCAATCCAAATGACTAACATAGCCCTCATGTGACATGCACATGTCAAATTCCGTTACTATTTCTAACGCCCATAAGGTCAGGGGGGCTAATTGGGACAGATGGCAACAACGTGTATTAAAGTTGGACATTTCGTAGGTTGGGGTGCATAGTGGGATTTAGTGGATACATCAGGGTGAAAATCATATTTGACATTTTTATGGTTGAACGATATCTCTAACTTGGCAAATAATTAATACTCCCTCCATCCCTATGTATAATTTTTGTGCTTTCCTTTTTTGTCCGTCTCCAAATAATTGTTTTGTTTAAAAGTTTCTTTTTTAGGACAATACTTTTACTATTTTACCCTTACTTTTTCTTCCTACTTTAACTATGGGCCACATGCACATGTGCATTAAAGGAAACTACACACTATACCAATATTAATAATCAAGTCAATTATTTTTTCTTAATCCGTGTGCCGTGTCAAATAAGACAATAATTTAAGGACGGAGGAAGAACTATGGAGTTATTTCATTTTTCAAGGAAGATTGGGAAGAGAGTCGTTATTATGTTCTTCTCAAATGCCGCTTTATATGATTGTTTAAGACAGTTCTCGTGCGTTAAAGATTTTGAGTTAACTTGTACGGCGTCTACAACTCGATAAACTAACTTGCAGTAAAAAATGCGTACTCTCATTGTTGTTGAAAACTTTGTTCATGTCGTTTTTAGAATTTGTGACTCAGTGTTAGGAAGTGAAAATAATGGTTTGATTGAGAGATTTTTGAATGCTTGTTTTTAATTGATATACTGATAAGAGTGAACACATTCAAAGTAAAAAGACACTGCTTATTAAATTTTAACTCTATTTCTTTTGGGATAATTTATTTTGCAATTTAGAAAAGTATGTAGATATTCATAGTAATGGTTAATTTGAATAAAATATTAATAACACATTTTTTATTTATTTTTAAAAAGTTTTATTTCTATATTACAAAATAAAATTGTCAAAGATAGCATATATATTTACTTTAACGTTATTATGTAACATAAAATTGTCTATACATTTTTGAACGTAGGAGAGCCTATTCGAAATTAGTGAAAATCCTAAAAAAAAGTTACTTAGTCAACTGAATAGGGATTTGTTAATACGATCTATAACTTAGGGACCAATATGATAGTCTTTAAGGCTGCTTGTAGTAGTTCAAAAATTCAATGGAGTAAACTATATATTTTGGCTTCCTTCTCTAATAAAACGTACAAATTCATCAACTGAGTTTTCCATTTTTGTTCATCTTCTTGAAATTATAACACATTTTCTTAACACATTTCTCTTAGCTTGATCACTGGTAATTACAAAACATGTTACCGATTTGATAAATATCTCGACACTCATCAATAAATCTATTATTATACTTATTTTTATATAGAATCTCACAAAAAAATTGACATATGAGACGAAATGAATAAAATTCAAAATGTAGGAACTAACTTAAAGTTAGGTATAAGTGGAGGGACCAAATTATTATTTAACTCTTCATGATATTGATTAGCCCATTACAAATTTACTTGTTCGACCTTAATTAATAAGGAGTGATTTATTAAATTTAGGGCTATTTTTGTCCAAACATTATTTTCTATCATGATAAATTTACTTGTTTTGTCCTTAATTAAATGGTGGGTGGTTTATTAGGTATAGGGCTAATTTTGTCCATCTATTAATTTGTAAGAAACATCTCACACTTTTATAGTATAGGAGATAAAAGGGATGTAGAGTCTGTCAATCGTCTTCTGTTTGGTAACATACTTGCATAAGCTCAGTAAGAGGTCGATGCTAACTTTTCAGCTAACTCGAATTAATGAAGTTGATCTTGAATGAGTTCTGATTGGTAGATTGGTTGGGGGAGTAGACCAGCCGGGATGCCCCGCCCCTTCCAGTTCACCACCAGCTATCGTCCGGAGTAGCGGTCCGATGTGGTGCTGGTTCAAGACTTGTGTTTGGTGTAGAGCAAACTATAAAGAAAGTAGGCATCTCTGAGATCGACTGGCATAACCCGCAAGGGGACAGACTCCGACAAACCTATACGCAACGATGGCTCCATACGTGGATAAATAGATACGTGATTACGGCTCCATACGGTAAGAAGAGTGAGAAATAAGTTCTAAAAAGACTATCTCTTACTCTTACCGGTGGTGAGTAAGAGCGGAAGGGCGGCCCTCAACCCAGAGGGTCGGTATTGCCCGCGTGTATGCGCGTATGAATTGAATATTGTCCTTTCAAAGAAGAGAAGAAAAAAAATACACCCGCATAGGGTGACAACCTTGTGTGTTGACAGCTGACGGGTGTCAAACCGTCAAAATTAAATTTTCTATTTCCCCAGATAACGAGTATAGGGTAGTAGGGATCGTATCCACAGAGAACGTTGTACTCACTTCTTTTAAGAATTTTACGAAGCAATTAAAATAAGAATTTGAGTATTTTATCTAAACTAAATATCAACACTGAATTAATTTAAAAGACTTAATGTAAACGAAGCAAAAAATTATGTTGAATTTTTATGATGAGAAAATTCCAGTTAATGAACTAAATGCAATCCCATAACTTACTACTGATCATCGATGCAACATTGTCTCAATTAACTACAAATAAATCGGTTATAGATGTCGATAAACGCCTAACATCGAATCTCTCCTTACAGTTTCAATAATTAAGAGAAGCTCGTTAATTACTACCCTAATCAAAAAACAACCCCCGAGACGCTCGTAAGATTTAGTGTTTTGACAGCATTAAGAGAGAGAGAGACCCGATTCTAAACAGTGCATATTGAAGCAATATCATTTAATTTAGATCATTCATTCCCGCAACACGGTCCGAGTATGCTTGTGATGCCTAAACGGTGCGTTACTTGCTACTTCGTTAAAACTCAAAGACAATTACGGATCAGCGGTTTCAACTAGCAATAGACTATTACGTTAATTAAAATTTGGGCCCTGAACGTTAACTAATCATAATAATCATACGACGTGTAAAACGGAGAACAAACAAATATTTGTAATTAAACGAGAATTAAAAATACTTAGATCTCACAGTAGTAATTTTGAAGAGAATTACTTGTTCATTAACTGGATGAAAAGAAACTAGCTACTAAACATAATTAAAGATTACTTACAAATACCAAAAGAGAAATGTAAAACCCAGCAGGTATTCTAGTAGAAATCAAAGAGTTGCTCCAGCCTTTGTCTTCTTTCTTTCAATGTGTGTGTCTTTTTAACGTGTGAATGTGTGTCCCTTCTCCTTTGAGGATTTCCCCCTCTATTTATAGGGGAAAATCTGGAGGAATTCTCTCCCCACAATGTGCCACTAACCCATGATTCTAACCACTACCCCATGTTCCTAAAGACTAGGGCCTCAAGTAACTACTGTAGAAATGCCTAAAATAAAGAAATAAAATAATAAAATCCTAACATAATTAAAATTAACAAAATATTAAAATGAGTCTTCAGCTCACTAAAACTTAAATCCTAACAAACGAATTTAATGTTCGAGTTTGAAAATCTCGTCTGTCATCTTTGCGTGCCCACGTGCAAACTCTGATTCTGCCCATATTTGTGTTATTTTCTCCAGCTTATTGCATTTTTCCTTGGATCATCAAAAGTCACGAAAACACCACATTAAAGTAATATTTATCTCAATATTTAGCAAAAAAAATCAATAATAAATATCACACTTATTTGAGTTCATCAAAATTCCCCCACACTTAAAACGATGCTTGCCCTCAAGCATATTGAATCTGCCTAGACATGAACATTGTTATTCCAAACAACCCAGAAAAACTGACATTGCTCCAATACTTGACATCAAATTTGCATTATCATATTGAAAATCAAAATTCAATCAAAGTGATGGGCATTCCCTAATGTTTCAGTTTAGATTGTCTCGCATGTCTCCAAAAGTATCCTTCAACATCAACAAATGCAAATCTCAACTATCCTCACGGGATCACTCAAATCACACAAAAGTGTTTAAAGAGGGATATGTATCATGCAACACTCAAATCACACAACGGAATGATATTACCATATGCTTGCAAATTGATCAAATCTCCATCACTAAATATGAATTCAATTGCACAAATCAAAAGGTCTTTTCATAGGTTGTAATGGGGCTAGGGGTAAAAAGGTAAGATATAAGGAATTTAAGGTGGGTTAAAAGAATTCAAAGAAAATGCAAAAGTAACCATACGAACCAATTTCAGCTCACCCATTCTCCACAAACCACAACTAAGCACATTGATAGCCTGAATCACAACAAACTGCGCACATTGCACTTGACCCAAAACTCTTTCTTGAACTGCAGCTACCACTACTTCTTTTTTTTTTTCTTTTTTTTACAACAGTAACTGAAACTTGTATTTACGCAAGGCTGCAGAACAACTAGAGCATACTCTTCATAGCTAGAACAAACTTTTCATTGCCTTGGAACATGCTTCGTCAATTAAATCGTCATCATCATTACAGCTTCTATACATATACCAGAATGAAACTAGGTGATTCGCATGACACTTATAACAATTTCTTGACATTGGGTTAGTAAAAGTGTGGCCAAAATGAGAGGCGAAAGGTTAAATTTGAAGGTTTATCACAAAGAATTTGATTATGCTCGAAATGATTGACTAGGGGTAAACAGTATGGTTAGGATAGATAAAGAAAGCCGAAAGTGGGTGATTCCTAAATGCCTTAATCCTATTGGTGCACAGAACCCATTAACGTGATCTCGACATGTATACAAAATGCAAGTTCTAGAATACTCATCCGTGTGTATGAATCACTCAAAGAATAACCGAGAGCAAAGTAAATGAAATGCTCCATTTTTGGCTCAAAAGCTCACTTGAATGACTAAAACGTTTAGACTTGTACCCATATCAATTGAAGGAATCATTTCAAAAACATGTTTGTCAATCTAGTGTAGAAAAACTACAAAATGGTCATCATGTATCAAGAATTCTTCACTTCAAAATGATAATGCACATTTAGCACAAACATTAAAGCTATGTTAATTGATGTCCTCAGCAAAATCACACCACAACAAACCTAAAAATGCTCCCCCACTACTTAAAAGATACATTGTCCCCAATGCATCACAAAAGAGTGGGAAAGCATTTTACACTCCAAAACAAATAACAAATAAAAGGAGGGGGAAAAGAAGAAGAAACTTCTCTATTATGAGGAGTCATGCGGTGAGCGTGAGCTGTTAGAGGATGCATCTCGAGTCGCTTGGTGACAAGTAGGGTTTTTTTTATTTTATAATACCACTTGGGCATTCCCTAAGCCCTGCTACCAGTAACTCATTCAGAACACTTTACTTTTGTTTTGTTTTGTTTTTTTCTTCTTCAAACCACACACCTTGCTGCTACAAAAGAAAACTCAAAACACAATGAAAACATCAAATTAACCTAGAAAAATAGAAAATAAAAGCATTAAAATCTAGGAATATTGGGTTGCCTCCCAACGAGCGCCGCTATTTAACGTCTGTAGCTAGACCCTCTCAACAGCTTTTCTTCCTACAACTCAGTCAAATTATTAGCAATGATAATTGGCAATGGAGGAAGAATTTTTTCACTTGAAAATGGTAATGGAAAAGAAGGAAAATCAAACCTGGATGTTACCTCTGGTGTGGAATAAAGTGCTATAATATTTTCTTGCACCTCCTCATTGCCTTGGAAAGGTACATCTTTATCTGTAAGACTTTTTACAAACACTAATTCCAGTTTCATTTTCTTTGTGCACAGTTCCTTGAGAATCTTAGCATAACGAGGCACTTGCTTGATGGCATCCAAGAGAGGAATATTAATCTCGACCTTACTGAAAGTATCCCAAATTTCCTTCGCATCCTCTTCCTTCTTTTGTCGCGCAAATCTGCCCGGAAAAGGTGGGGGAATAACAATTTTTTCATTGTATTTACTCACTTCCACACTTTCCTTGCTTGATGAACTGTTATTTTGCACAACTTCCTCTTTGCTGCTGCTATCAACAGGACCTTTTCTCTGCTCAACCTCCCTTAGCTCTTTTCCATTTCGAAGAGTGATTGCACAAGCATTTTCTTGTGGGTTCTCCTCAACTTGAGAAGGTAGTCTGCCTTGATTCGCTTCCAGCTTCCCTACAAACACAGCGAGCTGGGAAATCTGATTTTCCAAAGATTTTATGCTGGCCTTTGTCTCTAATCTATCTTGCTGTTGAGTCTGTCTATCCTGCTGAACTGATTCAGCTAAGCTTTTGATTAGACCCTCCAATGATATGCCTGAACTGGTGGTGGGCTGTGGTGGTGGAGATGGTTGAAATGGTTGCTGTGGAAAATTCAAGGCTTTATTCCCATAACTCAAATTCGGGTGATCACGCCATCCCGAATTGTAATTATTGGAATATGGATCATATTTCATATGTTGCTGCCCTTGGAAACCTCCCATAGCATTTACTTGCACATTCAGATCATCTTGTAGAGTCAGACACATATCAGTTAGGTGCCCCATATTTGCAGTTATCCCACATGTTTTGACTTGCTGAACTTGCCCTGAGACTAGCTTCTCCAAAACAAAAGTTAATGTGTCTAATCTACGATCAATAGAAAAAACATTTAACCCATTAACCTTGCTCGGAACATCCTATTGTCCCAAACTGTTGAACATTTTCAGTTATAACAATAAAATAAAATTCTTAAAAAGAAATAAATAACAAAACCGTTCCCCGGCAGCGGCGCCAAAATTTGACGGGTGTCAAACCGTCAAAATTAAATTTCCTATTTCCCCAGATAACGAGTATAAGTAGTAGAGATCGTATCCACAGGGAACGTTGTACTCATTTCTTTTAAAAATTCTACGAAACAATTAAAATAAAAATTTGAGTATTTTATCTAAACTAAATATCAACACTGAATTAATTTAAAAGACTTAATGTAAACGAAGTAGAAAATTATGTTGGATTTTTAAGATGAGAAAATTTCAGTTAATGAACTAAATGCAATCCCATAACTTACTATTGATCATCGATGCAACATTGTCTCAATTAACTACAAATAAATCGGTTATAGATGTCGACAAACGGCTAACATCAAATCTCTCCTTACAGTTTCAATAATTAAGAGAAACTCGTTAATTACTACTCTAATCAAAAGACAACCCCTGAGACGCTCGTAAGATTTAGTGTTTTGACAGCATTAAGAGAGAGAGAGACCTGATTCTAAACAGTGCATATTGAAGCAATATCATTTAATTTAGATCATTCATTCCCGCAACACGGTCCGAGTATGCTTGTGATGCCTAAACGGTGCGTTACTTGCTACTTCGTTAAAACTCAAAGACAATTACGGATTAGCGGTTTCAACTAGCAATAGACTATTACGTTAATTAAAATTCGGGCCCTGAACGTTAACTAATCATAATAATCATACGACGTGTAAAACAAAGAACAAACAAATATTTGTAATTAAACGAGAATTAAAAACACTTAGATCTCACAGTAGTAATTTTGAAGAGAATTACTTGTTCATTAACTGGATGAAAAGAAACTAGCTACTAAACATAATTAAAGATTACTTACAAATACCAAAAGAGAAATGCAAAACCCAGCAGGTATTCTAGTAGAAATCAAAGAGTTGCTCCAGTCTTTGCCTTCTTTCCTTCAATGTGTGTGTCTTTTTAACGTGTGAATGTGTGTCCCCTCTCCTTTGAGGATTTACCCTCTATTTATAGGGGAAAATCTCGAGGAATTCTCCCCCCACAATGTGCCACTAACCCATGATTCTAACCACTAGCCCATGTTCCTAAAGACTAGGGCCTCAAGCAACTACTCTAGAAATGCCTAAAATAAAGAAATAAAATAATAAAATCCTAACATAATTAAAATTAACAAAATATTAAAATAAGTCTTTAGCTCACTAAAACTTAAATCCTAACAAACGAATTTAATGTTCGAGTTTGAAAATCTCGTCTGTCATCTCCGCGTGCCCACATGCAAACTCTGATTCTGCCCATATTTGTGCTATTTTCTCCAGCTTATTGCATTTTTCCTTGGATCATCAAAAGTCACAAAAACACCACATTAGAGTAATATTTATCTCAATATTTAGCAAAAAAACAATAATAAATATCACACTTATTTGAGTTCATCAACAGCCCCTTTTTAACGTAATCTGTTATTGCTGATTTCAGTTTCTAGCAGCTATTTATAGTATACCTCGACTTCAAACATAGACTACATTTGTTTCAAGAAAAATAATTTCTGGAAAATAACTTCTCAGGCGTTTGGTGAATCTTTATCATAAATACATACAAAAAGTTATAGTCCCTTCGTTTGAAAATTAGTGTTCCCCGTTAAATATACAATAATTTTAAGAAAGTGCTAGACTTTGAATAATTTTTTTTAGTAACCCCAATTTATTACTAGTGGTGTCATATAAATAGAATTGATCTATTTTTTAATCTCACAAATAAGAATGATACATTAATTGATAATTGACTTTAAAAACGTTTTAAAAAATAAAAAAGACAATCTGTTGTGGGCCGTTGTTCCAAAATGAAATAATTGATACTCATTTTAAGACAAGGAAGTGTTTATTAAAATTGAGTAGTGCAAAGGTAATATTAGGCTTCAATCACAGCTTCAAATTAAAAATTCTATGATCTCAAATATTATACCAGAAGTTTCATGTACTCTTCAATCAAAAATTTTATTCCTTGTGATAATATATTTAAAAATTAAAATATTAAGAAAATGTTTAAATTTTTAAATCAACTAACTAAAGACTTTTAAACTATATATATATATATATATATATATATATATATAACGGGTTCACCCTATCCTAGTATTTCGAATTGAAATATCAAGCTAAAATATTTTCGAAATTCAACTACTTGATTTTGTAGTATTATTGTTACTTTCATGTCTCAAAATGAATATTTACTTATATTCGTGATCAATAAAAGTGAACATTTATTTTGGTCGAATAAAAATATTATTTATTAATGTTATAAAAGTTTTTTATAAATCTTGACAATATCAACAAAATGATATATAAATAAAACTTTATTCATGGAACCACTTCAAAAGATTACGGTAAAATATTATGATTATTTTTCTTAAAAGAAAAATAAGAAATGAATATAGCAAATCCAAATATGCAAAGGTGATCTTAGGAGAAAAATTGAATGAACAAATTTTGGAAAATGACTTACGTAAATGAAGTCCATAAGTCATTTTTCTGAAAAGAGGACTTCATTTTCTGTTAACTCGTAAAATGTTTTACATTGACTCCATTTTCTAAATGCTACCAAACACCGAAAAATGAAGAAAGTGTTTCCGGAAATCATTTTCCGTGAAACAAACGAAAAACAGGTGAATAAGTTGCAGCATACCAAAAACTTCATGTATCATTCATTTTGTCATCTCTATCCATTGCCAAGTACAAAATATCGCCAGACATAGGAGTCCAAAATGGACAAAACAAAAGCAAAAAAGAAGAGAAGGCATCTAACCAGGATAAACTACAATTTCCAAAAGTCCTGGCTGCCACTGCATAACACTTAGTTCTCAACCATGAGAAGCTGAAGTTTGGGGCCAGTCAAGGAACTTAAATCCTTCAAGCGATGGTGGAAGAAAAGACTGCTGCAATGAAGGATTGTCGGGAGTATAGATATATCCCTTCCCGTATCCAAGTTCTTCCATTAACTTAGTTGGTGCATTTCGCAGATGCAAGGGAACTCCCTCGTTTTGTCCAACTGATTCTCTCACTACCTTTTGTGCAGCCCCTAGTGCTCGGTAAACGGCAATAGATTTAGGAGCCAGAGCCAAGTAAGCAACGCACTGGGCCAGGTTCACGCCACATTCTGGCATGCCAATAAAATGACAAGCTTGATAGCAGGCTACAGCTTGAGTGAGAGCCGATGGGTCAGCTAATCCAACATCCTCACTAGCGAACCTGATGAGTCTGCGTGCAATGTAGAGAGGCACTTCTCCCCCTTCCAACATCCGTGCCAGCCAATATATTGCTGCATTTGCGTCGCTTCCCCTCATAGACTTGTGGAGTGCACTAATGAGATTGTAGTGCTGTTCCCCTGCTTTGTCGTAAGCAAGATGTTTAGATTGCATTGCCTCTTTGGCATCATCAATAGTGACATTAACCAAAATCGAGCCAACCCCATTTCCATTTCCCTCATCGACACCAACATTTTCCCCACTTTCATCACCACACTGCTGACTTGTTCGACTGTGTAGTAAACGAGCAGCAGCAGTTATGGCAGAAATTTCAAGGGCATTCAATGCAACCCTTGCATCTCCATCGCAATGCTGGGATAAATACTCAACCGCATCATGATTCACTTCAATCACCCCAACCCCACTCCCAAAGCTCTTCGACAAACCATTGATCGAACACGTGGTGGCTCGCCACAGGAGGGTTGCGACATGATGTGGTTCCAAAGAATTAAGTGTCAAAACCCTGCACCGGGACAACAATGGCGTAATCAAGTGGAAAGACGGGTTTTCCGTGGTGGCGCCCATGAAAACAACGCTCCCATCTTCGATTACAGGTAAAAAAGAATCCTGCTGGGACTTGTTAAATCTATGGACTTCATCAACAAACAGAACAGTCTTCTTGTTAATAGTCCGTTTCAATTTCCTAGCTTCGTCTACAGCATCCCTAACATCCTTAACACCACTAGTAACAGCAGACAACGAAACGAATCTATATGCAGTACAAGTGGAGGAAGAGGAACTAACAATGGCTCTTGCAATGGAGGTCTTACCTGTTCCAGGTGGACCCCAGAGAATCACGGACGGCAACCGATTGCAGTCTACGGCCGATCGGAGGATGGATTTCTTGGCGAGCAGGTGGTCTTGGCCGACGATGTCGTCTATGGTGCGAGGGCGCATTCGCTCGGCCAGCGGTTCACTGGGCGGCTTCGGCGACCGCTTTCTTTTCAGGGACTGCGATTCTTGTTGTTCCGGGAGGCGGTCTAGCTCCGGCGGTGATTCTTCTTTCATGATTGGTGGTTTTGACGACTTGGAGGGAAAGAAACGGTCTAGCTTTGGCTGCTGAGAAGGGGTAATTACGGGAAGGGGATTTGAGGATGATTTGTGGGTGAGAATCCATTCGGTGGCTTTGAGAGTGGAGTTGCCGCCGGTGGCTGCGAGAGCTTGAGCGGCCAACTCGTCGGGGAAACCCATGCTAAGGAGCTGCTCCATCTCCATTTTTTCACTTCCGTCGTCTTTCCCTCCTCCCTCCCACTCCTATTTACGATTTTTTCACTCCGCACCGGGAAAATCATTGATCTATGCCCTTACTTTACTATCATCCACTAAATAATGTACTCCCTCCGTCTAAATTATTGTTTGGGTTGACCCGGCACACGGATTAAGAAAACTCAATTGATTTGATTATTAATATTAGAATAGTATTGAAAAAGTGTGTTGTTCCCTTTAATGCCCATGTGTATGTGGCCCATAATTAAAGTAGGAAGAAAAAGTAAGGGTAAAATAGTAAAAGTGATGTTCTAAAAAGGAAAGTTTCAAACAAGACAATTATTTTGGGACGGACGAAAAAGGAAAGGAAGACAATAATTTAGGGACAGAGGGAGTATTAAAGAGTACTGCTATTCTTACCCCAAAAATTACTAAGTATACCTCCTTATTATTATTACAAAATTGTCATAATTTAAAAAGATTATATTACCCTTAAAATAATTCTATTACTAAGTCCAGCCCCCTCCTGATTTGTTAGAACCCTAAAACTACTAACCTCATCTTCTATTACTCCCACCTCCTTCCTCACCTTCCTCATTTTGAATAAATTTTCTTAAAACTCAACACCAAAAATGGATGCAAAAAATTCAAACATTATCAATGAATCGATCCACATTGATGAAAAGGAGCACAAAGAAGTAGAAGAGATGAATTGTGTAAGTACTACAACTTATTTTATAGTCATTTTACCGTTTAATTTATCTTAAAAATGAAAAAAAAAATTCAAAAAAATTGAGCTGCTGGGTCGTCGTGTGCGACAGGACACTACCGCACAATCTTAAGAGTGTGCGACCTGAACTTGCCGCACACTCTATAGAGTGTGCAACAGGGTCCTGCTGCACAGTAACAAGATTTTTTTTTTTTTTTTTTGTAATGTTTAACAGGATTTAAACACGTTAACTACGGAGCCCAGTGTTCTTGGTCCTAATAATGAAGAGATTGTTGCATTTGAACATATTGTGAACGACGAAGCCCTCGATGTTGATTTCACGGATGTGTTCACAACTCAAGAATGTTTTAGAGCTCGTTTGGTGTAGCGTTTTGAAAACGCAGTGTTTTAAAAACGCAGCGTTTCTAAAACGCAGATTATTTAAAACGCAGCTTTTTTCGTTATAAATACGTTTGGGATATTATGTCAAAACGCTGCTTTTTATTACCAATTGCGTTTTAAAATCTGCGTTTTGGGAAAAAGCTAGGAATTCTAGCGTTTTAAAACCCAGCTGCGTTTTGAAAACGCAGCGTTTTCTACCGCAGCATTGAAACGCTAAGTTAAGAAATAAGCTGCGTTTTAACCCTGCATTTTGGCCAAAACGCGCGAACAAACGGGCTCTTATATCTCGGGATAAATTGATTGAATGGGTGCAAGCTAGAGGACGGGAGCATGGCATTGTGATCATCATCGGTAGGTCGGACAGTGGTGCCAGTAAGAAACGAGCTCGGTTGTTATTGATTTGTGAACGTAGTGGTGTATATAAAGAAAATGTCAAGATTGGGTCATCATCATTACGAATTGATAAGGAAGAAAAGGTTGAAAATGTCGATGATGTGGTAGATAAAGGGAAAAGGAAGAGAGAAACCGGAACTAAGAAGTGTGGTTGCCCATTCCGTTTGAGAGGGAAGCAAGTCTCGATTGATGAATGAGCATTAAAGGTTGAATGTGGTAAACACAACCATCCAACCGCTGATCACTTAGAGGGTCACTCATATATAGGTCGATTGCAGAAATCTGAGGAGACCTTTGTTATTGATTTTTCCAAGGGCAATACTAAGCCCAATGACATATTATTTGGGCTGAAACAAAGATTTGAGGGAAATAAGTCAACAATAAAGACAATCTATAATGCTCAGACAAATAATAGAGTTAATGAGCGTGATGGTCGATCTAAAATGCAATAACTTATATTCAAGTTGAAGGAACATGGTTATACCTTCTACGATAAACGCTGCGAATTGACTAACATTGTGAAGAATCTTTTTTGGGCTCACCCAAAGAGCATTGACTTGCTGAGGTGTTTTCCGAAAGTCATCTTCATGGATTGCACTTATAAGACAAACAGGTACAAGTTACCATTGTTGGAGATCGTTGGTATGACATTTACACAGATCACATTTCTGATTACAGTCGCAATTTTGGAGTGCGAGCGGGAAGAGAACTATACATGGGCCTTTTTCCATGGTAATAAGCACAGAAAAAGTTATAACCATTAACATTTCCATGGTAATAAGCGATCCGGTTAAATGGATAGGACTCGCGTACCAAAACAGAATACGGAGTCCAATTAACCTACATACAATAAACATAGAAAAAGTTATAACCATTAACACAGTTAAATTAATATAGCATTACTAGGTAGATAGATTAATATGAAAGTTATAATAGTGCAATTAAACTCACTTCATCGGCTGTTAGGACATCAAGTCTCTCTCGGTACACCTGCAGTGTGTTATGTCCGGCGCCTCTGGATAATGGTTGCCACTTTCGAGCCATTGACTGAGTGACGTCGTACTCAATGTTATGTGGAGGTTGAAAACAAGGAAATCTCTCGTATATTCAAGCCTGCAATAAAATAATACAGTACATTATCATATAATCAGCCCCCTCATAACAACTAAAAATATATATCTCATTATAAGTATGAATCAAATAAATTTGTTACCTCCAATAGCGTTGTATATCCCGTCATCTGCCAACACGACTGACAAGATGCCATGCCCAATTGTTGATATAAATAGGCAAGGGTTACAGCTCCCCATGCATACTTCGGTATCTTATCAACATTGTCCAGAAATTTCATATAGGCACCAGGAACTCGATTCCCACTCTTGTCACCAAAAATGGTGCAGCCAAAAATGTACAATAAATATGCCTTAGCAGCACTAGTCTGCATAGCATCATTATCACTTGTAACTTCTTCTTGGAACCTACGACGAAGCCACTCTAACTTGAAAGCGCAGCCTCTCCTACCATGGGTGCCCTCAAGCACCTCAGCATTTTGCAAATACAACATCCGCCCAAGCTCCTCAGTATTATATCCCAAAGTCCGTGTATAAACAACAGGCCTCCCCTTTATTGGAAGACCGGTAAGACAAAACACGTCATCCAAGGTGATTGTCATCTCACCAAAATGTAAATGGAAGGTGTTCGTCTCCGGATGCCATCGTTCAACAAAAGCAGCAACAAATGCTTTCGATGACTCTTTATAAGAACACCTAGTCAGCGTAAATAGTCCAGACCTCAGCACAATATCCCACCACCTACTCTTCAACTGTTGCTCATCTGTAAGCGGAACCGACCAACTCAACAACTTATTAGTGTGATTTTTCATCTTCAGAACTGGTCATTTTATCCCATTCCAAACATACCTAGCTACGTGCGTGTTGTACGTAACTAGTAGTGAACCATCAACCGGCCCACCTGGAAATGAGGCATCTTCTTTAGGCAACGTGTCATCACCAGCTCCTTGATCACCGGCCCCTTCATTATCACCATCTTCTTCTTCTTCATCTTCATCATAACCGGCCCCCGAATAACCAGCCCCCTCATTACCGGCCCCCAAATTACCGGCCCCAGAATAACCGGCCCCCTCATTACCGGCCCCCGAATAATCGGCCCCCTCAGACATAACCAGCCCCTGTATCCGTTCTGCTTCATCGAGTGGGTTGGGATTTTGCGCCCTCCTAGCGGAAGCCGTAACCCTCCGCATATATGTCCTTCCTGCATTCATTTAAACCAAAGTAATGTAAGAATAAGAAAATAATAATGAAAGGATAGCTACAATGTGAGAGAAAAGGCAAGACATGCAGTATAAATTGTAAGCTTCCATACATTCATCAAATAGTTGATATGCAAGTTGATTCCAGAAGTACTTTTAAAAAAAAAAGAACTGTGCGGCACCCTCTGGCCGCACGGGTTAAGGACTGTGCGGTAACCCTAGCCGCACGCCTTATGATATGTGCGGCACCCATAGCCGCACGCCCTAAGGTTTGTGCGGCACCCCCTAGCCGCACGCCATAAGGTTTGTGCGGCACCCCCCTACCGTACTCCCTAAGGTATGTGCGGCGGACCAGTGCCGCACATTCCTTAGGAGGTACGGTAAGGGGGTGCCCCACAAACCTTACGCAGTTTTCCCAAAAAAATTTAAAAAATCATCAAAAAAAATGCAACCAAAATGCGTGTTTCAAAAAATATCAAAAAATGCAACCAAAATGCAACCAAAAAACCAAACTTTAAATGAAACACTTACCGAATGGTTCCATTTTTTAACTTTGAAATCTTGGAGCTTGTAGTGGCTTGAATTTGTGCAATTAGGAAGCTAAGGAGTAGATGAAGCAACAAAGAAAATGCACAGAAGTGGAGATGAGAGGATAGTGAGCAGAAAGAGAGAAATTGATCGATGAAATTTTTTGGAGGAAGATGGGTTGGATAGATAGTGTTTTAGGTGGGTAAGAATTGAGGGGTGAACTTAGTAGATTAGATTGGTAGGGGTTTATTGTTCAAGGGTAAAATAGAAAAATATGTGGGTGTATACTTAGTAATATAGGTGGTATAATATTTGAAGGGTGTGTGAACTAAGTAAATGGGTATACTTAGCAATTTTTGGGGTGGGAATAGCAATGCCCAATATTAAATCAATAAAACCCACTTTTTATTATTATTATTTTTTTCTATCGCTCCCTTAAGAAAGGAATAGTAATAAACAACCGGACTAACAACATATATTCTCTCCTTTTCGAAGAAAGAGTTAATTTTTGACTTTTTTAAGTTATAATTTAAAAATTAACTGATAATTTACATAAGTTTATTTATTTTTACAAAATTATAAAAGTTATAATTCATAGTATTCTTAGTATTTAATAAAATTTTTTTTCTTAAAATATAAGTAATGTATATACAATTTTAATTTAATTTAGTCACATACTAACTTTTAAAAACGAAAAGTAAACTATTAGTCTGATACGGAGAAAGTATTTAAAATAGAATACGGAATATTAATTTTAGGATAGAAAGAGTAATATTTTGGGTGAATTACGGGGCGGTCTCTTTTTAAACATTTTTAATCGCTCCAGTCCAGTCATCTTTTTTGAAAACCGAAAAAAGATATTTTTGGGGCGAAAAGACGATTATGCCATTAATGAAAGAAAAACACGCGCGCATCAGTAACCCAAGGCATCGCGATGAGTAATCCAAGGCATCGCGTGGGTTAATCATCGTGATGAGCAACCAAGACATTGCGATAAGCAATAAAGGCATCGTGATAAGCAACACAGGCATCGCGATGAGCAACCAAGACATCGCGATGAGCAACCAAGGCACCGTTTGAATTTCAATTGCTAAAGGGGACTTGATTTTCCAAGGCATCGCGATGAGCAACACAGGCACCGCGATGAATAACGAAGGCAACGCGATGAGCAACACAGGCATCGCGATGAGCAACAAAGGCATCGCAATGAGCAACACAGGCAGGAACATCTCACTCTGTTTTTGGACAGCACACTGAAGCTCGATTTGGATCTCAAAAATAGTTTTTTTTTTGTAGAAAAATTGTGCACAAATATAGTACTAAGTTAAGATAACAATATGAGATTGATTTTAAACAAATTCGAAGTTTAAAACATAGATTAAAGTGGCCAAAACAGCCCAAGAACAAGGAAAAACGGGATGAACTCAGAAAATTTGAATTTGATCAAATTCGTGTTAAATTGATCCCCAAACATGAGGGAAGACTATATTAACAACATGAAATCGTTTACAAGTTTTCAGTTTCTTTGATGTAACTAAATGTTTTTTATGTTTTTGTGTGTGTGTGTATTTTTTTTAACGAATCTCTAAAATAAAAGAGTGTTCATGTTGCATAGGGATATTTTAGGAAGAAAATTATTAAAATGCCTTTTTTCGGTTAAGAAAAAAAAGGGTGGACTTTAGGGGTTAAACTTTTTGAAAAGGAGACCGGCCAGCAATTTTCTGTAATATTTTTTGGTCTTAGAGCCCGTTTGGTGCAATATTTTCAAAACGCAGCGTTTTCAAAACATAATGTTTTAAAAAATACAACGTTTTTAATACGCAACTTTTTTCTTATAAATGTGTTTCTGATATTAGTTCAAAACGTCGCCTTTTTTTCCTAGCAACATTTTAAAACCTGTATTTTGGGGAAAAATTGAGAATTTCAGCATTTTAAAATGCAGTTTTTTTGTCGCAGCATTGAAACATAATTTTTACAAATAAGTCATATTTTATCCCTGCATTTTGGCTAAAAAGTACAACTAAACGGACTCTTAAATGAAGTATTTCCTATTTTATTTTAAAACGTTTGAAAATAAGTATTACTAACTTTTTTTTCTTTTTCTTTATAAAATTATTTTTAAAGTCATATAATTATAATAACTTTATTGATTGTGAAAGACAAAAGAAATGAGACCACTGAGTATACAAAGAAGAAATATTGAGGGTATTAAAGAAAAGTAACTAGAGTTAACTAATTTATCAAAGAGAATTGTTATTCACACCCCCACAATTATTAAGTACACCCTCCATTAAATTAAAGATTCCTCTAAATACTAAGTACACCCCCCTCAATTTCTCATTTTACCCCTCCCTTCCTCCTCCTTCCCCCACCTCCCCAGCAGCCCCTTCCTTCTTCCCCCACCTCACCGGCAACCCCCTTCCTCCTCCTTCCCCCACCTCCCCAGCAACCCCCTTCCTCCTCCACCTCCACCTCCACCTCCTTCCCCCCTCTAGCCTTCCTCCTCCTTCCCGGTCATTCCCCCTCCTGCCTTCCTCCTCCTTCCCCCCTCCCGCCTTATTCCTCCTTCCCCATCATTTCCCCTTCCCCCTTCCCCTCTCCTGTAATTTCACACACACACACACACACATGTGTACAGACACACACACACATATATACATACACACACACACACACACACACACACACATACAAAAGAGTTTAGGAGTGTTCGGCAATCGCTGACCGAACACCTTTAGGGGTGTTCGGTACCCACCGAACAACTTTAGATTTGTTCGGTGGGTAAGGTGTTTGGTCTGATCGAACATTTTAATGGCATGTAATAATCGAATAAAGGGTAAATATATCAAGTTTTATAATAGTATTTTTATAATAATCGAAGGGGTGTACTTAGTAATTTGGGAGGGGTGTGAATAGCGATTCTCTTTATGAAAATTATGTAAAATTAAGGCCAAAATACTATTTACCCCAAAATATTCACCAAATCTCAGTTTGCTACCTATAGTCCATTTTATCCCATTACCGTATTCAATATTGTCATTTGTCCAATTTTCACCCCTGGGTTAGACGGACGTTAAGAACCTATCGTTAAGTCGCGCGTGGTCTTCCATGTGCGGGATAATTTGATCTTTATCAATTTCGAGGTCGATTTTTTTGTACAAAAAGTCATCTTCCGTATTCCTGAAAGAAGAAAGAGAAAGTCAAAGCCCATTCTTTAAATTGAGAGAAGCCCTGACCCCCCTCCTCTTCCCTAAACCCACAAAAAATTTACAAAAATAGAAAGAGGGTTATTATTCACACCCATGATTAACTGAGTACACCCGATTACCTAGTATACCTCACCCAAATATTTTTCACTACTCAAAAAGTTAAGTACATTCTCCTTAATTTCCTATTATACTCTTACAATATCTTTCACGTACAAGGCTACCGAACAGTAATTAAAAAAATTTTAAACCTAAAAAAATAAAAAATAAATAAGGACATTTAAGTTAAAATTTATAATGACATTGTAACATAGGCGCTAAATGACGCACACAATTGTGCTAAGCGTCGCACATTTTTAATGAATTTTTATAAAATATAACGAAAATGCCCTTGATTAGTATTATATATAATTAAGATTAGAGTTCATATATTAATGGTATTGACAAATAAATATATTGGTACAGTTCAGATAAATTTAACGAAAGATGTACTGTTTAATGTACTGTTTACTTACACAAACAAGCCTTTATTATTAATTATAATTAAGATTAGAGTTCATATTAATGTTAATGACTATTTCACAGTATGTTTTTTTTTTCATTTATTTCATTTAATTAAGGGTTTTTTTACTAAAAAATAGAGTCGTCCCGGCCCTATAGGATATCGCTGGCCCGGCTATATAACAAAATGCCAGTCCGGCCATTTGTTATATAGCCGGCCCGGCTATATCCAATAGTGCCGGCCTGGCTCTCTCCCAAATTTCAATCTTATTTTTTAAAAAAATAAAATTGTCTTGGCCCTATTCTTTTTTTTTTTTTGCTAAATTTTTTATGTTATATTATTTGTATTCAAAATACATATGGTACCTCTTTAAAAAGAAAAAAATGGCAAAAAAAAAAAAAAAAGATGCAAATGGTACTACACTGTTTAAAAAAAATACAAATGACAATAACAATTATAAATTAACAATGTTTAAAAAATAAAAATAAAAACAAGGCCGGTCCGTCATTTTAAAAAAGAGCCGGCCTGGCTCTTTTTTAAAATGACGGACCGACTATAGAGGAGGGAGAGATTAGTCTAGATTTTGTAAATAGAACGAAAGATATTTTAGTAAATGTAGAATAAAGGGTGCGACGCTTAGCACAATTTGGTACGTCATTTGGGTATGTCATTTAGCATCCTTTTTTGTAACATTTGTTGGGGTGTACTCAGTAAAATCTTGAGTGTAAATAGAAATTAACCATTCAACCCTACTTTGAAATTTACAAAATTTCCCGTACGCAAAGAGAAAGCAACCCAATTTACCACAAAATTCAATCACAATCATGAAGCTTTTAACGAAAAGTATTATCCTCAATCAATCCGGCACCGTCAAGATTCTCCCTGAAGATCCCGACGACCTATGGCTCGCTTACAACCTCTTCTCTGTCGGCGACACCGTCTCCGCCGACACCACCCGTAAAGTCTACGTTTTTGGGCCAAGTGTAAAGTGATATACTGAACAGGACCCAAAATTTAAAGGGCCCAATTCTTATATATATGTATTATATATAGGCTTTTTATAAAATTGTTTGGATAAAACAAACATTAGTTCACTTGATAGAGTGGTGGCTTAATGTGGTTAAGTATTTTTAACCATCATTAGGTTATTGGTTCAAATCCAACAAACTGACCTTTGATATTAAATAATACAATAAAAAAAAATTCAAAATTTGTACTATAATTATTAAAAATCTATTTTATTTGATATGAAGGTACAGAGATCAATTCCTAGCATTTTCATAAAAATATGTATTTGTCATTTTTGCTCAAAACATCAATTATTACAAGATCAAATGAAGACTTATATATATATATATATATATATACATACATATATATATATATATATATATATATATATATACATGTAATTATGTATATATATATATATATAAAATCTTTCTCTTATATTTTGTGTCCCAAATTTGAAGGGGCCTATTACAAGATCAAATGAAGACTTATATATATATATATATATATATTATATATATATATATATATATATATATATATATACATAATTACATGTATACATACACACACACACACACACACATATATATATATATACATGTAATTATGTGTGTATATATATATATATATATATATATATATAATCTTTCTCTTATATTTTGTGTCCCAAATTTGAAGGGGCCTAATTTCATGAAAATTTGTAGCATAGCTTTATTATTATTATTTTTTTTTGGAAAAAATCGATTATGAAGACCTAATTGAAAATTTTGCTTCAAGAAATTTGGAATGATAATACTTTTTAAAGAAAAGTCCGATATTAGTTTGGAGTTTTAGAGATTTTGGTACTTCATTTCTAGAAAAATAATTTTAATATGATAATATTATAAAATATGTAACATGTATTTAATTTTTGGTAATTGTCTTTTATCAATTCTAGGGTCTAAATTTAAATCTAGCACAGAGCCCCCAAAATGTCAAGACCGGCCCTGAGTCTACCGCACCTCGGATACCAGCGCCGCCCCAAAAAAGAACGTGGGTCAAAGTCGAGCTCGAGCTGAAAATCGTCGCCTCCGCTGAATACACCTAGGACTCCCCCGCCATCCGCGTGCGCGTTAAGATTTCCAAAAGTCCTTCATCGGGTTTCAGTATAGGAATATCAGAAGAAGAGTTAGAAACTTCTGCTCCTTCCTTTCCTACTCCACACCTTTCCTTTACTTCATTCCAAAGCAAGAGTGCTTCTCCAGGCTTTCTTGCAAATGCTATCCCATTGGCAAGGCTGCCATAAGTCGAGACATCTAGGTAGAAGCCCTCCCCTTTCAACCTTTTTCAAAAGTATTGTCCTCAATCAATCCGGCAGCGTCAAGATTTTGACTATGCACAAAGAAATCAACCTTGAAATGGATAAAGACCAAATTGTCCCGCCCACACGTAGAAGACCACCGATAGATTCTTAAAGTCCGTCCAACTCAGGTAAAAATTGGACAAATGGCTATATTAAATACAGTAATGGAACAAAATAAACTATGGATAGTAAATTTAGATTTCAGATTTGGTGAATACTTTGGGGGTAAATAGTATTTTAGCCTAAAATTAATAGTGAACATTGTAATATCCCAACCAACATATTCTATGAACATTTGGATCGCTTGTGGTTGGGTCAGGTTGCATGTCCTGCATAGTACACCGAACGTGGGGCTCGGTAGGGGAGTACTAATGTCATGAAAGCAATCAAAGAGTTCGAATTATACAGATACTATCGGGTCAAATTATATGCCAATGGAGTCGATGAATGAATCAAATGCAAACGGTGTCAATGAATATCTGCTTGTACTGGTAGGATAATCGACTCGACCCATATTAAATTAGAAGCAAATGTTTTCTGAATAACAACTCGAATTTGATACATTATTCAAGTCGAGTTCAAGCAAAATATAAAATAACTCGCACTTATTATACAGCCGTAAGACGTACAATAATTTACATCTTGTGTGGGTACAGAAATTGCATAAATCGAATTCCATTCATTTCAATGACAATTTTATAATGTATAGTTGCTTTAACACATCCCCTTACCAAAGATGAAGTGATTTTATACAAATTGAGAAATGTACTACCTTTTTTTTAATTTTTCTTTCTATTGGTTGGTATGTGGTACTGGCTTCACTTCAATGAAGAAAATGGGCTTACCCATTATTCAGACATTTGCAAAGAAAATATACCCTTTCTTCTTCACTGGTAGAAATTTACACACAACACGGACTTGTACATCGCTATATCTCAGGGCAAGTCAAACAAACTCACTCAAAAAGGGAGGAAAAAAAATCATAAACAAGGGCATGTAATACGGCTGCTTTGAAGCAGCAATGGGACGATTCCATCATGTTATCATCGGCCAATATGCTTTCGGACTGGATCTCTATCATCATAACCAGCAGACTTACACATTTTGCTATTGCTATATTCACCCTTTCAGCTTGTTGGAGCCCTTGCTGATGTGCTCTTCATTCCAAGAGATGTCCACTTGAGGAAGTTGATAATCATCAGGTTTCAGGGCCAAAGCGAAATCAGGGAGCGTTGGTGCCGTCTCCATTATTCTACACCCAAAGGTCAAGTGATGTTGCAAAGTTAAAATTTAAAGATTTGTGTATTGTACTGTGCGTGAAAACTTGAATAATGAGACGAATAATCCTAATGACAGTGGTAAGTTCTTGATTTACTTTCCACTATGACAGGCAAATTCATGTCCCCGCCATATACCACCTGTTAGCTAAAATTCTGAGGGAATTAAAAAAGAAAAATATTAGGGGGGGGGGGTAGAAAAGTTGCAAGGAATGAGCCACTGATTCAAAAGACAACCCCCCTCAAGAAATTAATGAAGAAAGAAAAAAAGAAAACCAAGTACAGCAACATCTTTGTACCAATATATACCAGACGCCAAACTGATTGATGCACTTCAATTTTTAAAAAATTATCATTCACTGAGAAACACTGAACTGTAAAATCATCCACATTAACCAATGAAAAACAAAGTTTTCATTAAATCTCAAAATTAGACCCAAACTTAAGACTTACTTTTCATAAGTGTACAAATCCCGGTTGATTCGCACCTTGCTAGAAGTATCTTTCGGAATCTTCTCAGAGAGATACTTCATCGTTCCCCAGAGAGGTGGAGTTCTGCATCCAAATGGCAATCATGAGGGAATGATTAACTGTTTTGACTTAAGTATCTACCGGAAGAATAAGAATAACAGTAACAGTAACAACAGTAGGAATAGATACTGTTCCACGGCAAAAGGGGTTATGAAAAGAAACATTCAGCAAGCAGCACACACACACACACGCACGCTAAAAGGAAGAAGGAAGCATATGTTTTATGTTATAAAACCTAAAATTTGAGCCATTCCAGGCCTTCCGCCAAGCACAATACATGTTAAGAGGATGGCTCAGCGAACAGGTAGAAATACTACACAACTCGATGGTCCCAGATGACACGAGTCATGACAGGTCAATCATGAGCAGATAAAAAAGAGGTCAAAATAGCCTCTTCACCACTGCATAATGAGATCAAAGAGTACTGAAGAGTTAGGATTACAAAATGAGAACTTAGCTGGGAGACTGATAAATATAGGAGGCTGATCCACGGTTGGGTGGGGGCCGGCTGATCCGCGGAACATCGCATTACGTTCCAACAAGCATAGTAGTAGAAGGAGAGAAACAGAGGAAACTAGAGACATGACGTATTTACATGGCTGCATTTAGAAGATGAAAGAAGGGAAGGCTATAAGACTAGATGGAATTCTGATAGAGGCTTGGCAGTCCCTTGGAGATGACAGAGAGCTTTGGCTAGCAAAAATAAGACAATGATGTATAATAATGCCCAAGAGTAGAAAATTTGTATCTAATAACAAGTTTTACTTTAAGGCCCAGTGGCCAACTATAGAAGCCATTTACTTCTTGAGAAGGCTAATGGAAAGATATAGAGAGGAAAAGAAGGTTTCACAGTTACTATTATGAGTGACTTATAGTTTAAATTTGGTCATGGACTATTTCTTAGCACACAGTACAGAATGATCTTTCTTCAGGGATATAGTGATTTTGATTAACTAATAATTTGGTAAATTATTTCTTTTAAATTATTTAATAAAGTTTTCATATACTTTCGAGCAAAATTTTCTCAAACTTCTTGACATGCCCAAATTTTCAAAAAAAAAAAGGTGCTGGGCTAGCATCCAAGCTTGGCTCGAGCTCGAGACCAGTGATTAGACTCTTTCTAAGTGAGAGAGATCTAAACAATGATGAAACTAGTTTGGGAACAGGTCGTTTACAGCCCAACATGTTGATGATGGCAACTGGATACGTTAATTTGAAATTTTCTCTTACTCTTATATAAGATGCAATATTTTCTTTTCCTATCCGTTCTGCATCCCTTGAACAAACTGGCATGCATACAAGAAAATACCAAGCCCAGCCGACATTCTTGCCAACCACCACTACTCCGCCCTCATAACTATGCATATTTATGTACAAGAACTTTGCATAGAGGAATGAGACCATGGAATTTTATTTATTTATTTATTTTTTGATAGGTAGAGACCATGGAAATTAAAGAGAGAGAGCATAATGAGGTAAATTTTTCATGTTTTCCATGCGACAATGCTACATTCCAAACTAACATTCAGACATGTACTCGTAAATTATAGTTTTGTACACACTAAAAGGCAGATGGGCGCACAAACAAGCATAGCTGTAAGGAGTAACCACCCTCCGCCCTGCGCAGTGTACAATCATTGTCAAAGCGCAAGTTTTGATTTAAAAACATATCAAACAGATTTAGAGCTATTATAATGTGTGCATTTATAAATCTTTTATGGTATTAGAGAACTCGAATTTTAAATTACTTATACACGGAATGGACTAATCCGGTAGAGAACCTAGTTAGGATATCAGATAAGCACCTAGTTAGGATATCAAGAAGTACCACTTATAGAGAACCTAATTGAGTAGCTGCCAAGCTATTGTAAAAAGTGTTATCACACTTCTGTAAATTCTACAAAATCAAAGAACAGAGCAGTCTCAAGTGTATGTAACTGAAAAACTTCCCCACCACCAAGATCACTATCCTGCTCCACAGCCATACATCGAAGCTCCATGGATCCATTGCTCCATCTCCCTCCCCCACTCCCTTTACCTCGATACAAACACATCAACATATCTGTAAGTATGTATAGGTGTTCAAGATTGGAATGTTGTGACAGGAGTGATGGAAGACATGAACGATGAGCTTGCCGACTATATTAATTCTGGTTTTCAAGCTTGATTGGTGGAGAAAAGATACAGAAAGCACGTGATTGGCTTTTGGTTTCGTCGGTGTTGTTGTTGAAGCAAGCAACAGTGGTCTGACGGACATTGGCGATGTCTCACCTATGGAGATTGGTTCAGGGGCGAAGGATCTTTGTGTGAGGTTAGTGTTTGCAGATACGACATCTATGCTTAAAGCGAAGAGTAATTTACTTGTTTAGTTATTACCAAAATTAATCTTTCAGCAATAGGATAGAGATGGAGAAAAGAAACAACATATGTCGCCAACAAATTGCAATTCTGCTTACAAGATTAATATTACCTTGAGAGTGGAGGAGCTGTGTTGAAAGCTTCACATGCCCTTTTACTTTCTTTCAGATACTCGTCTGCAGCTTGTAAAGCAGATACAGCCATTCCATGAGATTTCTCTGTGTTTCCTTCATCAAGTATCAATCCATGGTAATAATATGCAGCAGCCTGGAAAATATATAAAAATGTGCATATACAATGAGCTAGAGTGTTTAAGAAACACAATAAGGGAGCTGATGAAAATCACACACCGAAGATCAAAAGGCACCTAGGAAACCACACATTTAATTTGACCAAAACTCTCACAAACAGCTTGGAACTGACTTGCCAGACAGTTATTCAGCATTCTTCATTTACAAGATTTACTAAGCTTAATAGTACGATCCAATTAATAAACAATTGATCTAATGCATACATGTGTAGAAGCAGCTTTTCTGCTCTAACAACGAAACAAATTTTCACCATTGCTATACACACAAATTCATATATATATATAGCACGAGGTAGGAAGCAGAAGCGTCCTACGGGATGTGCCATGGATTAAGATAGATAGAAAGAAGATGAGGAATAAGATGGCAACTGAAGCAGAATGCACTTAGAAGATGAATACATTTAGCATTCAAATTTTCAGTTACGTTATTTTGTATTGTTGTTTAGATATAAATGTAGTTGTAATTAGATAATAAAGGGAATCACTGGTTGTTTAGGGATACGAAGATAGCAGATCCTGCAGACTGGTGGATCCCTTGCAGCTGTTACAGAAACCTTATCTTCCTGTCCTTCTTCTTTGTTGCATGCTCATAGGAATGGGATTTCCTCTCTAGTCCTACATCTAGTGTCATAAGACACATGGTTGCCAAGGTTTGGACGGTATTAACCTATCCTTCTCTATATTTCATCACCACCTACATCACTACAATCACATTGTTGCCATTCCAACATCCCTTCAGGTTGCAGACACCCACAAAATCATATCTTTTATCACAAACCTAAAAAAGGAAAAATCCTTCAAGCAATTTGTCCTACCAGTCTGTTTGTCATCCACACTGATACCAATCATCTATAATTTTCGCCTCACCAATCCACTCTTGTCGTCACATTGCACCACTTCTCGAGCAATCGAGATTATCGCTGTACCCACCAAAAAGAAAACTGTTGTAGCCTCTTCGCCAGAACCACAGCAACCAATTGCAATCATCTCCCGGCATCAACCACAATAATCATTATCACGTCCTCGATCACCAATCATGTTTGCAAGCCATCAAAATCTCATCTTCATCTACACATCTTCTACTCTCAGTGCAACATCAGCACCCATCACAAACTTTGTCACACCGTCTCCGCATGCACCTTCCCCACCTTGCATAACTCTTTACCCCCTTCATCTCTCCCTTGGCGCTGCTGTCTTGAGTTCCAGAAATCCCAAATCTATCGCTAGGAAGATGAACCAACTATCAACCTCGTCTTCTTGACCCCATCTATTTTTCCTCAACCCAGATTCCATTTAACGCTTAGATCCCAACCCATTATCCTTATTCAGAACCCTAACCATCTCCTTTTTTTTTTTGGCCCCCATGGTTTTAGCCAATATTAGCTTTCAAGCGATTTTATCCAGCATAACTCCACCTAGTACCTTTAAGTCGTAACTCGTAGACTGATTGAAGCTTATATCAGAACCTCAACCAGAACCATATATGCATCATTGGTTTGGCAGGTATCCTTTCCCCGTCACTGAAAGGAGCTCAGTACCAGTTCACACGAGTACTTGTTCATGGAATACTTGGTGTGATACCCTTGCCCATGTTCTACTTGGTCAACCTTGGAAAGATGTATTGGCTATGGACAATCAAATTGTGGATAATATACCTTAGTTCATTTAAGATATGTATCACAATACTTCCCCACAAGCCTAAATGACAAGCAATACTTATGTGACATCAGAGCTAAGCGAAGAACCTCGTGAAGCCAAAGTACGGGTCCAAGGAGTTCTTATAGCGGAAGATAAGAAAATCCAAAACTGAAAGGTTTGGATATACAACGGATTGAGCCTATAGACTTCATAATTCTAAGACAACATATTTGATTAAACGAAGTGCCAAAGATGTCCTACTCTCTTATCTAATTGTTAAAACTATTCTCCTGGACAAGCAAAAAGGAATATTCAGTTCCAGTTGAAGACATCTCCTCGTACATGAACTTTCATTCTGCCTCACTTAAAAATTCCCTCGATTTGGTGAAATAGTTGGGGAAAACGATGTGGAATGCACCAAGAAGATTAACCGAATTGGGAAGTACTTACTCTTTAACTATTTTTTATTATTGAATCAAAATAAATTGAGTTCAACTTAGTTAATTAGGGGATCATCATTTGTTAAATTATAATAAAATTATTGGCTCTTTTAGGGTATTACGATATTTCCAGTTATCTTGCACAGCCATAAAAGGTTTAGGGATTTTCTAGTCTTATAATACTGATGAAAATCATTAATTAGAGTTGTGTAAGAGAAGCTTTCTGCTTGCCTACAGGTTTGCCAAGTCTCTTGCAAGGTGAAGCAATCATAACTAGAGAGGGTGTAGCAAACCATGTAAGCTTACCTTTCCACCTTTCTTCTCAATCATGTGCTTGTACAATTGAATTTTTCTACCCAGCGCTACAGCAATTACCATTGCAAGAGATTGGCTCTGCTTTGAGGCCCCAGTAACCCTTGATCGTCAAATTAATAGTGGACTCCATTTATATCAGTAACTAACATTGTAAGGTGTTTTGGAAGTGTGGTACATTCTCAATTTTTTGGAGTATCCAGACCAGACACAATTCAAGGAGCTTCAAGACCAATATTCCCCTTTGCCTCTTAGAGCAAAAATTTTATGTGGCTTCCTCACACGCACCCAATATGGGTGCTTTTAGTGGAGATTGAATCTCTGATATTCAGGAGACTGGTTTTTTATAGAAGCTCTCCCTCTTTTATACCTTTTTCTCTTTAGTTCCACTTTTAAATCAGTGGACCACTTGTTCACCTGTTTCTTATCATCTTTATAACTAGCTGCTTGTATTAAAAATATAAAAGTAAATGCAAAATTATTAAAAATAAACTCAACAATACAAACAAAATCAAATTCGTGCTAAGCTGAACAATAGTTAATCAAATGGACTGGATCCAACGGATGGTTCATAATAGGATTTGGGATGAATCCAGCACAAAATTACTGGAACAAATCCAATTCATGTAATTAATATGAAACCACCTTCAAACTTGGAATTACATATATCCAAATTGGTGTGCTTCCTCTGCAAATGGTGCCGGCCGAAAGATGATGATCATGGGAATAATGATTGAAGGGCAGGCTACACTCCTTGTATTGTGAAGAAAACAGAGGTAGAGGGAAAGGGTTCCTAGAACTGCTGAAGTACCATGAGATGGTTTGACGTCATCAAATTGCAAAGAGAAGAGTAACAATGGAAGAGTACACTTGGCTTGATAATGCTTAGAAATTTTGAGAGAGAAGATAATGGGCCCAATCCAAAAAATTCAAAACTTGTCACTGAATTGAATCTGGAAAGATCATTTTAGGCAAAAGCTTTTTTGGGTGGTTTAAATGAACCGAGGAAGGAGGTAGCTTGGTGACAGCACTAAAGCAGATAATAGAAAAAGAGTTAAAATAAGTTAGAGTTTACAATCAACCAATGCCTTGAACTAAGTTCTAATTTAGGATAAGGTACGAAAGCCTGTCCAACGAGTCACACATAGAATACGTGGAGAAAAGGAAGGGAGAGGAAATATGCTTAGCCTAACTAGTGATTAGGCAAGATCAAACGACACAATCGCACAAAGCCTCGATAATCAAAAGGAAAAAATTAAATCAACTACTAAAGATCCTAAAGTATTACTATACTAAATTAAGAACTCAATCTTATCCCGAAGAATTGGGGTTTCATTACTCTCGGTGGCGCTTCCACATCATAAATAGTACTCCCTCCGTCCCTAAATTATTGTCTTTCTTTCCTTTTTTGTCCGACCCAAAATAATTGTCTTGTTTGAAAATTTTCTTTTTAGGACAATACTTTTACTACTTTACCCTTACTTTTTCTTCCTACTTTAATTATGGGCCACATGTATATGGACATTAAAGGAAACTACACACTATACCAATATTAATAATCAAGTCAATTGTTTTTTCTTAATCCGTGTGCCGGGTCAAACAGGACAATAATTTGAGGACGGAGGGAGTAATGATTACTAAAACAAAAATGCAAAAACGACTTTACATGGGTTGCACTAGATAACATTGGCATGCAACTGACTAGTCAATTAGTGTTGCCAAATAAGAAAAGAAATGAAGATGATTATCAGAGTAGAAGATTGGCATGCAACTAACGAGCTAATTTTTGTTGCCAAATAAGAAGAGAAGTGAAGAAGGTCATCATAGTACAACAATTTTGCCCCATCAGCAGCATTTTCTCAAAATTTCAAACATCTCTCAGACTTGGCTCAAATATTTTGAGAGCCAAGCAAACCCTAGAGAAACAAAACGCAAAAAGACAGAAAGAAAGGTACCTTTGCTTCGATGTATTTCCATTTGACAAAGAAACGATGTTTCTCTCCCCACCCATTGGCTAGTGGAAGGTTCATAATATTATCTTGGGCCTACATCAAGAATAACAAAACAAACAATTAATAAAGCAGGTGCATCTCTTGCTCAAAAGAAAGGATAAACCTACTATTGACATTAAAAAAATTCAAAAGAGCCACAGTGAACAACAAAATAAATTGAAGATGTAAATAGAAATACAAGGATAATCAAAAACATATAAAGCAATTACTATATTTTAGTATCTCCATGACACAAGAACGAAAAAAACTAAAATACCCGTCTTATCACAGAAAGTAGGGGATTTCAAAAGAGTGGAATGAATATGCAAGACTAAGCTGAAAACTAGAGCTATTCATTGAGAAGTCTAAAGAAAAATGTCACAGCCGTGACTGTTGGTAAAATTACCGGAGTACCATAATTAACTTTCCATAACAGTGTATGATTTTTCTTCCTAAACTGCTAATAGTCAAAAAGTAAAAATATAGAGAAGTGTTTGCGTTTTCAAATCTGATTTTGGTACTTGATCTTTTGATCTTTGGTGATGTCTTGTGTATGTTCCCACGTGCTGTTATGGTGGATTTCTGGTCCAATTTTGTATAGTTTGCCTTTTAGAAATCTTATTTTTCTATCAAAATAAAAAAAAAAATCTGATTTTGGTATACAACTTAGCGCTTTGGCCAATATGCACTATCATAACGCTATGATATACAATTTGAGTGTGCATTTCTGTGCCTTGAGGCATATTCATATATATGAACACTAGTGCTAACCCATAACAGGCGCCAAACTGATAATTTATATACAAGTTCTTTCATAAAGCTATGGCGGAAATCAACGGCGGTCATTGGCAAAAAATGTTACTCCCCTGTGAACTGGAGGTCACGGTTAGAGGGTCACAAGTCGCGTGTCAGAACATCGAAAACAGCCTCTTCGCTTGCAGGGGCAAAGCTGCTTACATAAGGGTTAGACACTTCTTAGACACCATAGTGCAAAGCCTTGGGTCACCTTTTCTCATAAAGGTGTTTAAGCTTAGTACTCTATATAATAATCTTCTTGAACAATCCACTCGCTTCAGCGAGAAAACCATACCACTCACTCAACCTGCTCCCTATCATTTTTTCGAAGATATGAAAAACATGAATTTTTTATTTAATTGACTGCTTAGAAAATTCGCTTTTTGTGATGTTATAAAAACTTGTTTATTTTCCATGAGGAGTGTACAAATTAATATATTAACTAAGTTTCCTTGTTGAGTACTATCACTGATTGCTATTTAGCTAACAACTTAAGGTTTCAGATGAGTTGGTAATTTAACATGGTATTAGAGCTTTGGGTTTCTAGTTATGCATAGTCTTGGGTTTGAATTGTCCCTCTTGCATCTGTTTCCCAGTATTGCTAGTGAAAGTTGGCACCTGGTTTGGACTGTCTGTGATGCATCTAGTGATGCACCTTCATTTACGTTACACGTGTTGTCCTGCTCACTCTAGTGTTAAGGCTTGATATGCATTGTTGGGCCCTCTCTCTATGGCCTCATTTGGATGGCAGGAATCAAGAGTAAAAAAGGGAATTTCATTACGTGTAATGGGATTCCTTTTTTGATAAGTAAGAATATATAATGCTATTCACAAAATCAGATGACGCGTCATTTGATAAGTAAGAATACTACTGCAGACTAATGCTATTCACAAGATCCACAAAAGAATGGTTAGACATCATAGAAGCATTCTCTGTCTCCGCGCACCAGTAGAAAAAGGTTCGAAGAAGGCAGTTCTTTATCTGATCCAAAGACCCCTCTAAATTATCAAAAACCCTACTATTTCTCTCTCCACGTAGACCAACAGACACCCAAGGGAGCTGCCTCCCAAATGGGATTTCTCCTCCTCCGTTTATACAATGACCAGCTCATAAAAAGTTCTCGAACAGTTCTGGGCATCATCCACGAGAGGCCAAACAACCCCAAAATCATATTCCACAGCTCCACCGCGACCGGACAATGTAACAATAAATGATTAAATGATATTTCAAGCCTTTGGATAAGGGCAGGAGTGTTGCCACAAAATCTTTATTAAGGAAACAAAATCTTTAATGTAGAGGCAAAATGACCAGGAATGGAGCATTCCCACCAAACAAGGAAGGAAGGTGTGAGGAACGTGTCTACATTCTACAATTGTGTAAACCAAACAGGAGAGTTGTGCAGTTCATGAATGGCGTGGGGTTCCTAGTTTTGCTCTCCATTCCTTCCATCCAAACATAGTCTAACAGCTTAAGCTTTTTAATTAGTTGGCAACTTAAAAGTTAACTTTGTTCCTTGTTTAGAGTCCACCAATCAACCTTTTTTCCAACTCATAAAACCAAAAAAAACTAATCTACCAACTCATCTAAAAGCTTAAGCTATTACAAAGAGGACCCAATGATGTATATTATGCTTTAACCCTCCCCCAAGTTTGACTTCTACTAGCACTTGCACAATTGTGCAGTTAGAATACTAGGGAAAAGTGGAAGGACTCAAACCTAAGACCTTGTGTAACCGAAGTAACAAGACTATCTCAAGCTACCAACTAAATATATCATGCTTTAATAAGGATGGAACAAAAAGTTTGAGGATTTTTAATTTGTTGAAGTTGGGGACATTCTCCATTCAAAAATACTAAAAATGCCTCATGTCACGTTGATAGTGCCTCTGAAACAAACAAAAGCTATAACTATTGCCATAAGAGAATCAGACGGGCATATATATATATATATATATATATATATATATATATATGTATATATATATATATATACATATATATATATATATATGCTCTCTAGAAAAGCATGGATAGTTATATGAATTTTAAGATTCTAAAGGGAGTTGCCATAAACGTTTAGCGAGAAATCTATACGACAAGGTTCCTAATATAAAAACACCTTTTCCTTAGGCTTACATGAAATACCCCAACTCACCAAGTGATCCTCCTTTTCCTCACACAACGCTTCCCACAAGAAATCACACATGATTTTCTCAATTTTACTGGCAACCCCTACAGAAATCATAAACTAAGACAAGAAATAAGTGTGCATACTAGAAAGACAGACCTTAATCAGAGTAATCCTACGCCATGAAGAAAAATAGGTCAGCTCCCACCTATTTAACCTCCCGGATCCTAAATGGGATCACTCGAGGATTACCTCCAAGAGGCAAACCCAAAAGGGGAAGTGGTGAATCCAAAATCTCATTGTCCAACTAGGAAGCATACGAAGCAACCTCGGGTCCACCTTATCACAAGTCCTGGATACACCAATTTATCCAGCATGCCCATATTTTATGTAGAATAATACTAAATCAAAACATTCATATATACAAGATTTCAATATCTCCCTGATACCCCAACACTCAAAACTCAAACAGTTATACCCATGCTTGGAGATTAGATGAATCCAATGCTTGGACACATACCCACTCCATGGCAGGAGGTTCCTATTACTCGTATCATATGAAGCATCATATGAGCTCAAGGGGTTTCATCGCCCTGAAGATTAATAAAGTTTATATGATCACAGCTTATTTCTTTGAACCCCCTTTCAAGCTGAGCTGAGAATAGATGTCACCGTGCCAGCTTGCATAACACATTAACATGGGCTGAAAATAGAGCTGATATGCTTCCAAATGGTCCTATTATTGCCATGTGATGGCCATAAAATTGGGAATAGACTACTGGCCAACAGCATTGTTATTGTAACAGGAATATCATGAGGGAAGGAAAAAAAAAAAAGAAATTTTGAGAAAACATAGTCAATGCGAATTAGATTAAATGTTACATCTTAAGAGTTGGTAATAATGATGATGCCACCACCTGATAAATTGCTCTTGGTGGAGCGTAGTAAACAAATCATTTTATATGCACTGAGTTGCTTAAGAAACTTTCGATTTGTAAAGCCCATGGCTATGAACATCATCACAACTGTAGCCTGTAACCTTGCCATAAAAAACTCGTAGAGTTGGAATTGAAATACATCTATGGTTGATTAAGTTCAGTATTTCAAGAGATTTTTCATGTATCATTACCTGCTGCCAATACTTCACCATCTCACACGCAAGCCTTCGTTTCACTGCAAGAGTGGCCTTGGTACTATCAATTGCAAGTCCAAGTTGTATATCAACGCCCTAACAAGATAATAGAAGGATATTATTATAAGCAAGAGCAAGATAACACACCTAAACCATCTACTGTTAGAAATTGTCAGAGTTTAACTCTTTTGCAAAAGAAAAATTGAAGAACATATGGAGACTTGTCCAAAAGCACACCCAAGGTGGGGAGAAGACGAAGAAAGGTTAAGGATTAAAAGACCATGAAGTGCAAGCACATGGCTGATGAATCACATATGGATTATCTTGTATTATTCTTTGTAATAGCTGAATAGTACATGAGGTTAATTAGTAGATTTGGAATTTTTCCCCGAGTTCAGGCATATTGCGCAGGCACTTCAGGACTTCTAATGAAGTAGTCCTACTTGTAGTAGAAAATTAAGTCACAAGGAGAACACTGGTAAATCTAAAGGCACAGTGGTAACACTGGTAAGAAAAGCAAAAATGAGATATGTGAGAACACGACTTAGAAATGATCAGTGCAAATATCAAATTCCTGAACAGAATAAGAAACACCCGAAATATTAACAGGACTACAAGACAAAGAAACTGTTCCCTAAGAGAAATTATTAAGGCTTTAATTGCAATACAAACGAGATATGTAAGGACAAAATAGGAATGAACGATAACGTACAACAAAGAAAGAAAAGATTTTGGCATATCCACCTCTGCCCCTTAATGGAAAAACCTAGACCCAGCTAATGATGTCAAGTAACGAACAAAAAGTTCTAACATAGCGTCTCCTATCTTATTATATTGCCTATGACCCTAAGCCTAATTTTACGGGATATAATAAAGCCAAAATATAGTAAATCTGGAGCGAAACCCAAACGTCCCAAATTCGAACAATATGACACAATAAATTCCTACATATAATCTTATATGAACCCATTAGTCTTCTTAGTGTCTTCTTCATCAAAGATTTTGTGGGCAATCTGATCCACGAATATAAAATCGTACATCCTCATAAACATTTATTGAGCAGATCAAGGTCCGGGTTCCCAGGGAAAGTATCAGTATATGGTGAAACAAGAGATTTAAGATCTTTAACAATCTAACTTTTCAATTGTGTTTGACTTTCTTAGTTAGCTCTTTAACTATCTAGACCATGCACCATTACAAACCACTTAAACCTAAAACTCGAACACCTACTATGAACATGGTAATTGTATGATCTATATTTCCCTTAAGAGGAAAAGGGGTATGTCCGTTCAGGTGTATTTTGCATCTTCATTTTCAGAATACTCCAAACTCAGATTTTTAACCTTTTTTTAAGCATAAAACTAACAAACATCACTGTCAAAAATTATTTATCTATCTTATACTCCCTCCGTTCCTAAATTATTGTCCTATGTGACTTTTTTTGAGTCATATGGACTGATTTTCAAATGTATATTTGACATATATTTTTATTTTTTCAAAATCATAAAACACGTAATTTGTAGAACTTTTAAACTACTACGAATTACGTTTTTTATGATTTTGAAAAAAATAATAATATACGTCAAATTTGCATTTGAAAAACAGTCCGTTTGACTGAAAAAAGTCAAACAAGACAATAATTTGGGAACGGAGGGAGTATTATATATCAAAAACTTGAACAAAATGTTTTCTAAAAACAGAGAAGTTCTGCAGCAGCTGGGCACATCCACTAACGATCTCGGTGCAAATTTAACAGTATGGTAACAAAAACTTTGACTATATTTTGCAACAGATCATTTTCATTTCAGGACTATCACATCACTACCAGTCGGATTGTCCATATTTACTGCAAAGTACAAACGCAACAGCTCAACAACAGCCAGAGGAGGATGGACCACTACCTGTCCTAATGCCTGAAGGCATAGTGCCCGTAGAACTCCTTCTGCTAGGTCCACGGGTAGATCTCTCCTAAAATCATACCAAAAATAAGAAAGTGAATTCTTGTGAAGCCGAGGAATGGTTGTGAATGAGAAGCTAGAAGCTACAATTCAGCAGAAACCATGTAGCTGTATACCTAAACTCAGGAGGCAACTGCGGGAGAATGTGCTTTACCGCGCAATCAAGGTATCCTGCTGCCTTCAACAAAATATCAATTGAGGATCTCCTGCTCTCTGCATAAACGAAATAAAAAATAAATAAAACTAAGGGAGAAACAGCAACAAATCACATGAATCACCAAATACAAAATGAAAGGGTATCAATGAGATACACTCATAAATTTGCGAGTCTAAACAGGTATGGAGGACTATTTAATACCTTTCCAAATACAGGGAGATAAAGATAGAAACTCAAAGTATAGAGCATCAATTCAAGACAAGCCCTTCAATAGATTGATAATAGGCTTATTTGAAGCACTGAAAACGTTTTTGATAGATAAATATGGTAGAGCCATTACATGGATCAGCATGTCTAACCAAGATTATAAGGGAAAGAAATACTGCCTCATATCAGCTTTTCCTATATTTTAACATAATACACAGAAAACAATACCCAAACTTACTATTTTTTCTTAACAATGTATAATGTAAGTTTGGTCTCAATATGGGCTTGCTTAACCTCAAATTTCTTCAGGTATGTTTTTGATCCCCTTGAGCATGATTTACCATCTTCTTGAATCTAACTTCCTGCGCGGCAATTAGTTCTTCTAGGATATAGCAACAAACTGATATTTTGGGTAGCCCACAAGATTAATGTCTGCTAAAGTCCATCTCATCCTAAATCCAATTGTTAGTGGTTCAAGCTCCATCTTACTTGCAGGTGGCGCACATGGGATAAGAGATTAAGAGGTAATGGATAAGTTGAGGGACACCCTCACATGTAGCAGCACTGCTCATTATCAAGATAAAGGACAGCCCAGTGCACAAGGCTGCCTCTATTGCAAGGTCCGGACAGGGACTAATGTGCGCAGCCATATCCTTCCATGGAGAGAGACTGTTTTTAAAGTTCAAACCCATGATCTCTTGATCAGCAACCATACATGCGAAGGCTTGCCCAACAGCTGAGATCAAAATACATAAAAAATTACAAAGCCTAACTCATCCTAAAACAACCAACTTCAATATATAAATAAGAAAAACCACTACACCTACCCAACCCACATCCGTTTCTGACCACCCTACTCCAACCAACTTAAGCCCCATCATTCATTCCCTTTCTCTTAGATCTCCATCACCTACTACAATATCCAACCACAAAACTACCGTAAGAAATTATTTACCCGTAAAACACTACCTCTTAATTTGCGTGTCAGTAGTAATCAGATGAAACATCCACTCATACAGAGCATGAACGAAATTTGACAATTATGCAAGTATAATATGTATTGACTATCCCACTGAGATATATTTTCTCCATAAAGCAAACAGAAGTATTGTAGAGTTGTGAGAAATAAAGTTTGGACATTTGTGGCATCGGCCAAGATTGCCATTTCTACAATAATTTTGATCCTTATCACCTACCCAACAGTCAATATGTCAGCTGATGTGGTTTTCTTACACTCCTGAAGTTGGTTTAGTTGAAAGGTATAGCATCCTCTTTATTTTATGGTATAGACTTCAATCTCTGTATAGCACACGGATTTTTCGTGACTAACTCAAAGCGTTTAATTTCAAGTTTTATCATGAAGTGTAACATTCACTTCAAGCGAGCATGAAATATATTTACTCTTCACATGCATCACGTATCAGGACTATCTCACTGTTGGATACTGCATTATTATCTACTAAACAAACACAGAAGGCAGAAGCTAACAATTACACACCCATAAACTGATAGCAAACTCGTGCACATTTTTTCTCTTTTCATTTTGGGTAGAAATGGGCTAATTGCATTTTACTACCCCCAAGGTTTGGACATTGTTGCACTTTTTGCAATTCACATTCCAATGTTGTTTTTTTGGGTCCAAGAAGGGGTTTAGATGGATGTTTGTTAAGTTGATGGATGGAAAATGGTCACGTGATATGCATGTGCGCTTTTTGGAGAGGATTTTTGTCATTAAACATCTATTACCCAAACACCCCTTTATCCAATGATGCCATCTCATTCCAAGATTTGCCTACAGCCAAATGAATTATTATTTTTGTGTGTGATTTCCTGAAGTCCTTTTCCATTCTCCTCCATCCCCTCTCATATCAAGCACTCACACAAGCCATTTCTGTACTATGAATTCACAGTCAGTGGAGGAAGAGGAAGAGGTCAAAATCGTCATTGATGCCGATAGTACCGTGGTGCTGACGCGACATGAATGACGAACTCCTCATTTCTCCACCATTCGGTGACACGATCTAGAACAACAAGATTAAAAGATGATTTTTAGGAACAGAGCTGCGCATGGAACAGAGATAATCCAACTAATGAAGCCATATCTTGGCCTCTTCTGTTTTCCTACTCCTAATTTTTGCAACTCTCTCTATCTCCCCCACACACATGTGGACACACAAGATCACACGTAAAGTTCTGATTTTAGACATGAATTAAATTGTTCTCAGGGCCAATGGATATAGTGGGTTGTGGTTGGAGTGCTGGTAGCGGTGTATTATTTAGAGAGACAGAGTTCAGTAAAAATCAAGACAGAATTATAAGGCACGAGGGCGGCATGTGTTGTCAAACCGACGGAAAAGATCAAAAAACCATGGCAAAGTGCACCTTGACGTACGTGCCAACTTCCATTCAGAAACCAACAAAAAAAAAACCTTCGGACCCCCCAATGCACAAAAAATGCAACCTTGGGCCGTTATGTACAAAAATTGAGACCACATACTCCAAGTGCGATTACGTGCAAACCTTGGGGTAGTAAAATGGCATTAGCTCGATAGAAAGAGAATTTTATTAATAAGAAAGAAAGAATATACAAATTAGCCGGACCAAAAGTTCGCCTAACAGGGAAAAAAGAGAGAAAGAAAAGGATAACCTCAAACCCAACCAACCCCACCCCAATCCCATCCACCCCAGACAAATGCACAAATAAATAAAGCAACAAGAAATGGAGCTAATGGAGCACAGCCTCCCAATCCCTAGCAACTCCGCAACTGGTAACCCACTGAACGCCCCAATCGCCAAAGCCAAAGTCCAAAAACTGAATTTTATTCCTTAAAAGGGGTGAGGGAAGTGACTGCTCCCAAAAGATGCTTCATAAATAAATGTTCATCTTTATTAATGGTCAAGACTGTTATCCATAAAAATAAGGGCTGAAGTGCAAGAACAGTCATAAATCAACTCAACTGAGTTTGACCCAACTACGTAGGATTGACAACATGAATCCTTTGGCACCATACAGCTCAGTTGATGGGAATACCCACCTGCGTGCTACCATATAAATTTTTAATTATCTCACTTCCTCTGGGTTTAGGTCTTCCCCTTCCACTACCATTCAGATTAATATTGATAAAATCATTCCTCCAAACAAGTGCGCTTAGGGGGCTATGTTATAATGTCCAAACCTTTTTAAACAATCATCTAATTTCCTATTGAGCTACTTCTACTGCATATCATGTAAATAAGGCCTACGTTGACCCAAACCAAAATACGGATCTCCTCAAACGGGTAATGCACTTCTTAGCAACTGCACAAACATGCATACTTTTTCGGATGATCAGCTTTACATAATGTTGTTTACTTTTAAGGATCCCAAATGGTTTTAGCTGGCATCTTCTATCACTATTATTAACTAAAGTATTGTAACAATAACAAGGTGGATGGCAATCAACTTAATTTGGTAGCAATATTACCCACCTTCTGTTACTTTTGGCTGATAGCCATCGGTAGATGTTCTCGGAAGAAGAAGCAAGTTAGCTTGTGATAATGAAAGTGCAGCCATTAAGTGCAAAACTGACAATACTTCATACCAAGCACTGGGTATTGATGTCTCCTGAAAAGTTTGATGGCATTTACTAATGTGAGAATTCCGCAGCACTTAATAAACTTGCCGAAGTAAAAAGATTTACAATCACAAGTGCAAAGGTGATACATATTTTTCTATAAAAAACTGTAAGTGCAAAGCCAATATTCCAGTCACACCTCTGAATCATCCTCTTGATTTACCCAAACAAATTGTACTTTATGTTGTAATGGACTCCCTGCAAAACAGAGCCAAGTGTCAATGCAGAATAATAGCGTATAGAGCAAGTATGCCAATGAAATGACACAAGAGATGCTTTACCATCTTTAACTAGTCCCAAAAGGACCGGCAAATAATCTTCAAGAGCCTGCAGAAGATCACCTAACGTTGACCCCCCTGTAGAGTCGTTGACAACAGCTGATGCATTAATATTAGGCCATACAGCTCACAGTTAAAAAGATATACTTTAGCTAACCATGTTGAGTAGCACTTCTTCTCCTTGTTCTTGTGATGGATGGAGCTTCTTGTCCAGCCATAACAACTATACGTGTCCTAAGGGCAGAAAGGCGTTCCACTAAACTTTTGCACAAGTGGTCACCGAGTGACTCTGAAAAATCCACAGGCTTGGGAATCCTTAAACCAGGAACAAAAACGGAAACTTCACCTATGTTTCCTGGTCTCCTTCTGTTCCCACCAGAATCCTTTGGGGTCGATACAAGGCATCCCATATTATAAGATCTCTTCTATCTGCAAAGCCAAGTAATCTATTGTTGAATTTTTCTCGACAAGCTTGCGATTTCTGTAAATCTATACAGTAATGAATCAAACGAGCTGGGAATTTGTGTTTAATATGTACATCATATAATTTAGATCTTCTGACCACACATAGATGGAAGAAAATTGAGTGCCGCAAGCAAGAACATTAATGAAAATCTTAATGAGGTATGAAGATGTGGACAGTGTTTACGGGGGAGAAGTTGAAAACATAGTGGAGGTGGCAAGTCTGAAAGTGGTGAGCCTAATTAATGTTCAACCAACAAAGCTACTAGTAGGCAACTCACGAGCAAAGTCCAAGAGGATCTCTCTCTCTCTCTCTCTCTCTCTCTCTCTCTCTCTCTCTCTCTCTCTCTCTCTCTCTCTCTCTCTCTCTCTCATTAATAATGTTTTGACTTGAATAACAACAATAATAACAATATACATCATCAGCTCACCTTACCTTTTTGTTATATGAGAAGATCAACTGACTGTTCAAACTTTCTAGTAGTTTCTTTCTGCATGATAGAGAATCACATGAGTAGATATTTCCGTCAAGAATAGGAAAAGAAAAAAAGAAAAATTGAATAAAAAGCAGGATTGATTGATATCACAAGAAAGACATGACAACTGACGCTTATCATTTAATGATTTCAACTCAGATGGGTTCCATTACTCCTACTTTAGCAATCAATGGACTTCCTAAAACAAGGAGATCAATCATACAACAAACACCTCATACAAAGTTACGGAGTAAACTCTTTAAGGATATCTTTTAATTCAAGTCAGATTGTTTTTAGCGAGTAAAGCAACACATAAATTTTGCATTCGGAACCCCAAATTCCAAGCCTTGGAATTGGGGCCAAAATGTTAAAAAATTCAGTTGTTTGTTCCACAAAACAATTGAGTTGAAAAGTCTACCAATGTCAATTCCACCATACTCAAGCCACGGTTTTCTCTTCTCTCCGTGGCCGGTCCATTCTCCGGTCACTCCACGGTAATATATATAATATACACAACGACGGTCGATGACAAACGGCGGCAAAGAAGATGACGGAGACGGTATCCTCGTCGGTCTTCTCTCTCTTACTTCAACCGGCGACCACTCAGCTTCGGAAGCCGATTCGACAATTGCCAACCGAAAGCAGCTTGGAGCTGGATACGTCCAATTTCGGAGTTATTCGTCCGATCTTAGCTTCATTTATTTTGTGGCCGGAATTATAATTGCTAATAAGTATAATAAATAAGTCTACAACTGAATTGTACTGTATGTGATTTGTTGTGTTGGCTGTGGTTGGTTTGATAGGGTTGGGTCCGGTGATCGAGTGGGGGTTTAAATAGGTGAAAATTGGGGAGGGGATGGACGGTGGCGGAGGGCGGTGGTGGAGGTGGGTGACCGGAATTGTAGGCGGTGGTAGTTGGGTGTCTGTCAAGGCAGGTTGTGTGAGGCGTGATGTTGGTTGGGGAGTGAGATATGATGAGGCAGAGAGATTGAAATGAATTGAGGAGAGCTCTGCTAGAGAGAGAGAGAGAGAGAGAGAGAGGTTTACCGTTTACGTTTACCCGTACTAGTAGACTAGTAGTAGAACACAAATTTCAACTCGCAGTTTGACAACTTGACCAAGTCACAGCTCCCTATTTTAAGTACTTTATACTGTACTCCTACTTTTCATTTTTAACAGCCGCACGATTTTGTAACTGTATTTCGGTAGATTCCGTCGTCACTCCTTGTTAATTTGTCAAATCCTACTTGTTACCTTCCGACTTTCCATTTGTTTCTAAAAAATGGTCAATTTTGTTATCGTACTTCTGCGGAGTTGCAATAAACTTGGTGTAATACTACCATTCCACATTCAGATATGAAAAATTTATTGATCTTATAAATTGGTCACCCATTACCATTAAGCATTAAACATCTTTCATACTCTTTTGGATGGGCTTATGATAGCTTAGTTGACTCAGTACTCAGTGAGCCATACATAGTGGTTCGATCTTTTGGGCTCAAATTGTTACAGCAACTCTGTCGCAATTTCAGATTGTTACAGCAACTCTGTCGCAATCTCGGGTTGTTACAGCAACTCTGTGCAATCTCGGATTGTTACAGCAACTCTGTCGCAATCACACGTCTCAGGTCTTTACCATACTCAACAAATGCTCTACAGAAGAGTCTGGTTATGTGCCCCCCTAAAGCTCGACCATACTCAACCAATGCTCTACTGGAGCCTTAGATCATTACAACAACTCTGTATCGTTACATGCCCCTCTAATGCTTGGCAGCAACTATTTGAAAGTACTGTAGACACCCGGATCTCGCACCCCTGTTTTATCATGTCCGTTAAATATCGTTATACACAAAATAGACTAACACAAGCTATTTCAAATATTTTAAGGCCTAGAATACCGATGAAATACACAAAGGGGAGAGGGCCTAATCGTAAAAAGGAGGAAGAAAATCAAAAAGTAAAAATTTGAAGCCGTGTGCGCCTCGCCCATCAAATTGAGGTTATGAAGTCTACCTTCTTTGTTTTAGGGTGCCGCGCCGGAGGCCATTAAAACAATTTTCGCCTCTTCAAGACTTGACCCCTAACATCTAAAACACCTCCTAATTGCCCCTACCTCACTGTAAGGTCATTTCTCTCCTTGGTCATCTCAAACTCTTCATCATCTCTTCTCTATTGGAAATCTTATAAAGGTATATTTATACTAAAATTCGTATTTTCTAGCTTTCTTGATAATTTTCGTTGTCTTTTTTAACTCTTCTGAAATCGTAGACAATATGACATGCTATATTGTAGAATAGTTTTTCTTTGTGCTTGCTCTAAAAATGTAGTCTACCATGATTTTGCTTCATTTTGTAAAAAAAAAAACATGTTGTAAGTCTAGTTGATTCTTAATGAAAACATGTTTTTTTTTCTCTAGTGATTTTCACTTTTAGATGATCATCTCTTATATGCAATTTTCCAAAGGTTGACTAAGTATGGAGAGGCTTATTTGAGTGGTTTTAATGTCATTTTTAAAACTCAACTTGGGTTCCCCTTTCTCCCCTTTGTAATCCCTTATAGAACTCAATTGTTCTTAAAATCCCCCTTTTGAGGTGGTGCAAGGGATTTGAGTTCAATAGTAGAGTTCTCCCTTCAAGGTTGACGGATTCACCCTCTTTCACCATTTTCAGCCCCAAAGTGTTGTTTTAAGCCACAAATGAGTCATCTATCCAATTAATTTTATCTTTGTGCCTTCGACGGAAATGGTTGAAGTTTTGATCATCTTTGGACTACTTAATCTGGGATTCTAGGTTTTGATGTCTCACCTATGCTCTAGCAATACTTTGGGGTTTTGATTCTAGGCTTTGATGTCTCACCTATGAACTAGCAACAATATTTTGAGTTTTTGAGTGATTACATACTAAACATGTTTTCTTTTGAAAGTGCATGTGTTCTTTTGAGTTTTGAGCTTTTGAATTTTGGAGCTTGCTATCATCATCCTAGGTTTTTGCCATTTTTAGACTTGCTATGCTCTGTTGTTGCTTAGAAATCACGCTAGGGTTATTTGATCATTTGACATCTTTTATAGCTTACAAAATGCACCCATGTCAAGTAATGTTTTGTTAGTTTTATTTCCCTTCAAATGATGCTTTGTTTGTATGCTTTGGCCTCACCATGTTGCCTATTCATTCAAATTGCATGAGAGACTTTAGGTGGTGCAAGGTTAAGTGTTTGTGTAATAGCTTCTTTTGAGTTCCCTTGCCAAAGTGTTGTGAGATCGGAGACCCTTTTGTGCGAAGCCAAGCTACCTATGAATTTAAGCATGTTTTAGTGACCTTATGAGACTGAAAAGATGAATTTGGTGCCTAACCCCAACCCAACTCGTAACTTAACCCCGGACTTAGAATCTAGTTATTTTATCCATTTTTCGGATAAACGGAAATGACAACTCTAATTTGTTTAATTGAAAATGCACTCTTGACCAAGTGTATTCAACACGAGTTTTTTTTAATCGTTTATAAAATGCAGCGTTTTAAAAAATATAATATTTTAAAAACGTAGGTCTTTTCTTATAAATGCATTTGAGATATCACTTCAATAAATAATTTTTTTTTCTCAGCAATATTTTAAAACCTGTTTTTGGGAAAAAGTTGAAAATTCTAGCATTTTAAAATGCAGTTGCATTTAAAAACGGCGCTGCATTTGAAAACGCTTATCGCAACATTAAAACATAATTTTTACAAATAAATTACATTTTATCCCTAAATTTTGAACAAAACTCGCTACCGGACTCAAAGACGGAAGAGCAGTTATCACGGGTTGGTTTTAACCTTTTTTAAAGGGAATTGCTATTCCAACCCCCATAATTGCTGAGTATACCCCCTTATCAATATTACAAAATTGCCACAATTTAAAAAGACTCTATGACCTTTAAAATAATTCCATTACTAAGTCCACCCCCCTCCTTATTTTTTAGAATCCTAAAACTACTAAGTATACCCCCATCTCCTATTACTCCCACCCCCTTCCTCACCTTCCTCATTGTGAACAAAATTTTAAAAAAATTTAACACTAAAAATGGATTCCAAAAACTCAAACCCTATCAATGAATCGATCCACATTGATGAAAAGGAGCACAAGGAAGTGGAAGAGATGAATTGTGTAAGTACTACAACTCATTTTATAGTCATTTTACCGTTTAATTTATGTTAAAAATGAAAAAAAAAATTCTAAAAAATCGAGCTGCTGGCCCGTCGTGTGCGACAGGACACAACCGCACAATCTGAAGAGTGTACGACCTGAACCTACCGCACACTCTATAGAGTGTGCGACCTGAACCTGCCGCACACTCTATAGAGTGTGCAATAGGGTCCTGCCGCACACTCTATAGAGTGTGCAACAGGGTCATGCCGCACAGTAACAATCATTTTTTTAAAAAAATTTTTTTTAATGTTTAACAGGATTCAAACACGTTAACTACGGAGCCCAGTGTTCTTGGTCCTAATAATGAAGAGATTGTTGCATTTGAACATGTTGTGAACGACGAAGCCCTCGATGTTAATTTCACGGATGTGTTCACAACTCAAGAATGTTTTATATCTCGGGATAAATTGATTGAATGGGTGCAAGCTAGAGGACGGAAGCATGGCATTGTGATCATCATCGGTAGGTTGGACAGTGGTGCCGGTAAGAAACGAGCTCGGTTGTTATTGATTTGTGAACGTAGTGGTGTATATAAAGAAAAGGTCAAGATTGGGTCATCATCATTACGAATTGATAAGGAAGAAAAGGTTGAAAATGCCGATGATGTGGTAGGTAAGGGGAAAAGGAAGAGAGAAACCGGAACTAAGAACTGTGGTTGCCCATTCCGTTTGAGAGGGAAGCAAGTCTCGATTGATGAATGGGCATTAGTGGTTGAATGTGGCAAACACAATCATCCAACCGCTGATCACATGGAGGGTCACTCATATATAGGTCGATTGCAGAAATCTGAGGAGACCTTTGTTATTGATTTTTCCAAGGGCAATACTAAGCCCAAGGACATCTTATTTGGGCTGAAACAAAGATTTGAGGGAAATAAGTCAACAATAAAGACAATCTACTATGCTTGGACAAAGAATAGAGTTAATGAGCGTGATGGTCGATCTGAAATGCAACAACCTATATTCAAGTTGAAGGAGCATGGTTATACCTTCTACGATAAACGCTGCGAATTGACTAACATTGTGAAGAATCTTTTTTGGGCTCACCCAAAGAGCATTGACTTGCTGAGGTGTTTTCCGAAAGTCATCTTCATGGATTGCACTTATAAGACAAACAGGTACAAGTTACCATTGTTGGAGATTGTTGGTGTGACATCTACACAGATCACATTTCTGATTGCAGTCGCAATTTTGGAGTGCGAGCGGGAAGAGAACTATACGTGGGCCTTGACAATATTGAAATCACTAATGCACCAATCTTCCTTGCACACTGTTATTTTGACCGATAGGGAAAATGCTTTAATAAATGCAATTGAGAAAACGTTCCCCACGTCGAGCCATTTTCTTTGTCGATGGCATATAAATAGGAATGTCTTGGCGAATTGCAAGAAATTGCTAAGCCCGAAAAAGAAATGGGATGCGTTTAATCTCCATTGGAATGTATTAGTGATTTCAGTGACTGAGACAGAATTTGAAGAGGGACTTAAAAGACTACAATCTCTATTCAAGGAATTCATGCCTGCGGTGAACTATGTAATGGAGCAATGGTTGTTGCCGTATAAGGAGAGATTTGTGGCTTGTTGGACTGATAATGTCATGCATTATGACAATAACGCAACGAATAGGTATATTTAAATAAAATGTAGCTTTCATAACTTTCTCATTTTTCAATATCTTACATACTGTATCTTATTTTTCAGGGTGGAGAGTCGACGCAATGTTGAAAAGACAGCTCGGATCGAGCCAAGGTAACTTTGACACATGTTGGCGACAGATTCACACGCTCATTGAAACATCACACGTTGCAATAAAGGATTCATTCGAGAAGAGTAGGAATATCGTCCAACATAAATTCAAGTCAAATGTATTTAGGTTGATCCGAGGTATCGTGTCGGTGGATGCATTGAACAAGATATACGATGAAATGGTTGCTATTCCTGAAACAGGTGTTGACCCTCTATTGTGTTCATGTACATTGAGAAAGACATGTGGTCTTCCTTGTGCGCATGAATTATCTGAATATATCCGATTGGAGGAGCCTATTCCCCTCGACAAGGTTGATGCTTTTTGGAGAAAATTAGATTTCGTACCAAGCAAGGGAGATGTTGTTGGTGTCGGGGAGGAAATAGTTGGCGCATGGAGTGTACTTCATCAAAATCTCGATGTTAAGTTTAAGGAAGCCCCTGAGTCGGTGAAGGTAGCAATGTATAAAAGGCTGATGGAGGTAAACAATCCTGTAACAACTGGACTAATTATGCCCGCTCCCGAAAGTCAGACTCGCCCGAAGCCTAAAGGTCGTCCTAAGATTGTAAAGGCTAAACAGTCAAAGTCAACCAAACGGGATCCAAGCAAGTTTGAGTACGTGGAATCGATCGAAGACAGTTGTTCGCCGTCGCCGGTTGATGATGTGGTAACATATGAAGTAAATCCATCAAACAAACCTCCGATGTTCACTACTATTCCAACGACAAAGATTCAAGTAAATCAACTAGGTTGTTCGCCGAGATAATCTTTACATACTTTGGTCAACATCTTTTCTTACTTACGAGATAATCTTTACATACTTTGTTTTTCAATATGTTGTTCGCGAAATACCCGCTTTGGACAGGCTAGTATCAGATAAAACATAGTTCCGCCATTGACGATAATATGGGACTTGCTGCATTAGCCTGGCAATGTTCTTGTTGTCTCGTAAACCAAGACCAATAGCAATCGGAGGGAAAGAAATCGTCTGGACGTAACCGAATTGCCTAAGAACTCGATCTGGATTGTATGGCTCCACAACACCCGGCGCGGATAAGCATCCATGGTAATACGCGATCCGGTGAAATGGATAGGACTCGCGTACCAAAACAGAATACGGAGTCCAATTAACCTACATACAATAAACACAGAAAAAATTATAACCATTAACACAGTTAATATAGCATTACTAGGTAGATAGATTAATATGAAAGTTATAATAGTGCAATTAAACTCACTTTATCGGCTGTTAGGACATCAAGTCTCTCTCGGTACACCTGCAGTGTGTTATCTCCGGCGCCTCTGGATAATGGTTGCCACTTTCAAGCCAGTGGCTGAGTGACGTCGTACTCAATGTTACGTGGAGGTTGAAAACATGGAAATCTCTCATATATCCAAGCCTGCAACAAAATAATACAGTACATTATCATATAACCGGCCCCCTTATAACAACTAAAAATATATATATCTCATTATAAGTATAAATCAAATAAATTTGTTACCTCCAATAGTATATCCCGTCATCCGTCGACACGACGACGAGATGCCATGCCCAATTGTCGATATAAATAGGCAAGGGTTGCAGCTCCCCATGCATACTTCGGTATCTTATCGACATTGTCCGAAATTTCATATAGGAACCAGGAACTCGATTCCCACTCTTGTCACCAAAAATGGTGCAGAAAATGTACAATAAATATGCCTTAGCAAAGACTAGTCCGCATAGCATCATTATTACTTGTAGCTTCATCTTGGAACCTACGACGAAGCCACTCTAACTTGAAAGCGCAGCCTCTCCTACCATGGGTGCCCTCAAGCACCTCAAAGATTTTGCAAATACAACATCCCCCAAGCTCCTCAAGATATATCCCAACGTCCGTGTATATACAACAGCCTCCCTTTATTGGAAGACCGGTAAGACAAAACACGTCATCCAAGGTGATTGTCATCTCACCAAATGGTAAATGGAAGGTGTTCGTCTCCGGATGTCATCGTTCAACCAAAGCAAAGAACTAATGCTTTCGATGACTCCTTATAAGAACACCTAGTCGTAAATAGTCCGGACCTCGGACAATATCCCACCACCTACTCTCCATTGCTCATCCGTAGCGGAACCGACCAACTCAACAACTTATTAGTGTGATTTTGCATCTTCGAACCGGTCGTTTTATCCCATTCCAAACATACCTAGCTACGTGTGTGTTGACGTAACTAGAAGTGAACTATCAACCGCCCACTGGAAATGGGGCTTCTTCTTCAGGCAAAGTGTCACCACCAGCACCTTGATCACCGGCCCCTTCATTATCACCATCTTCTTCTTCTTTATCATAACCGGCCCCCGAATAACCAGACCCCTCATTACCGGCCCTAGAATAACCGGCCCCTAATAATAACCCCAAAATTACCGCCCCGAATAACCGACCCCTTATTACCGCCCCCTCACATAACTAGCCCCTGTATCCGTTCTGCCTCATCAAGTGGGTTGGGATTCTGTGCCCTCCTAGCGGAAGCCGTAACCCTCTGCATATAAGTCCTTCCTGCATTCATTCAAACCAAAATAATGTAAGAATAAGGAAATAATAATGAAATGATAGCTACAATGTGAGAGAAAAGGCAAGACATGCAGTATAAGTTATAAGCTTACATACATTCATCAAATAGTTGATGTGCAAGTTGATTGAAGAAGTAATTTAAAAAAAAAAGGTACTGTGCGGCACCCTTGGCCGCACGTCCCAGGTTCTGTGCGACATTACCTAGCCGCACGAGTCCATGTCTGTGCGGCAGCCTTGGCTGCACGTCCCAGGTTCTGTGCGGCATCACCTAACCGCACGTACACACGCATGTGCAGCAACCCCTTTCCGCACGCCAAAGGAATGTGCGGAACCCCCTACCGCACTCACTAAGGTATGTGCGGTGGACCAGTGCCACACATTCCCTGGTAGGTGCGGTATGGGAGTGCCGCACATACCTTACGCAGATTCTCCCAAAAAATTTCAAAAATTCATCAAAATGGTAAAAAAATGCAACCAAAATGCAACAAAAATGCGTGTTCACAAAAACATCAAAAAAATGCAACCAAAATACAACCAAAAAACCAAAATTTAAATGAAACACTTATCAAATGGTTTCATTTTTTAACTTTGAAATCTTGAAGCTTGTAGTGGCTTGAATTTGTGTAATTAGGTAGCTAAGAAGTAGATGAAGAAGTAACAAAGAAAATGGAGGTGCTGTGGCTGTGGAGTGGTTGTTTGCGGGAAAGAAGAGAGAAAGAAATTGATCGATGTTTTTTTTGGGAGGGAGATGAGGTAGATGGTGTTTTAGGTGGGTAAGAATTGTGGGTACACTTAACAAATTAGATTGGTAGAGGTTTATGATTAAAGGGTAAAATAGAAAAATAAAGGGGGTATACTTAATAATATAGATGATATAATATTTAAAGAGGGATAAACTAAATAAATGTGTATACTTATAATTTTGGGGGGTGGGAATAGCAGTGCTCTTTTTAAATGGACACTCGTTTAGAAGACCGTCACGGCAAACAGCGGGAAAACTCACTGTACCGAGATAGGGAGGCACTCAAACATCAATAACACATCATTTATCATCAATCAATTCAATTCCATTCCCGCCATACTCATCACCAGAAACACATAGAGAGATGGTTAAGAGTGCGAAGGAGGGAAATGGCGCAGCAGCAGCAGCAGCGAATCCAGAAGCAGAAGAGCGGAAGAGACTGAAGAAACTCGCGATTTCCAGCAAGCTGCTGGCGGAAGCTCCTCCTCCGGCGAAAGCTTCCTCCGTCGCTCTGACCCCATCGAAGACGGTGACCAAACACCACGGACGAGACATTTTGAGAAAGTCAAACCGCAAGAATAGATTCCTCTTCTCTTTCCCCGGCCTCCTTGCTCCAATCTCCGCAGGAGGCAAGATTGGCGAGCTCAAGGACCTCGGCTCCAAAAACCCCGTCCTCTACCTCGATTTCCCCCAGGTTTTCTTTCAATTTTACTTCCTTTCCCCACTTTTCCCTCTATCTGTTTGCTTTGAAATTGGAGACAAGAAATTGGAATTGCTCCTGTTTAATTGGTTCCTGCCTCGATTTCATTCTGTTGTCAGCGTATTGGAGCGGGCTAAAAACCATCCGTGCATTTGCATTGACGATTTTTCTGTCTTGTTTGTGAGGGAAGAAGACTAGTTTATTGGGGGCTTTGGTCTAGCTGAGGGCATTGACCAACTATTTGGTTGTGGGTTTCATAAGCGGTTTTTGGTTGAATTAGGGACCGTCCAACTAAATACACTGCTCCATCTAATTACACCTAATTTGATGAATTAATTAAATAATTTATTATTCTTATTATATCTTATGGAGTTTCACCGTTTTGGTTTCTGTTCATTAGTTGTTTGTTGATTATAGTTATTTTTATGTTCATGTGTTTTCCATGTATTCAGGGTTTTATTTACTTAAGGTCTCTATTGACTTGAGTTGTTAGTTAAGTCTTTATTTATTTAAGGTCTCCATTGGCTTCGGTTGCTATTTGATGAAAACTTCTCTTTATATACTTAATTTGCTTTGTTCTTAGTAATATGAAGAGGTTGGTTTGATTAAAATTCTCGCTTGATGGGATTGATTAAGTCCATGGTTTTGCTCTTACAAGTTGGCCTATGACACGGCTCTATTCTGGCAGATAGCTGAAGAAGCTTAAAGAATGCTTTGACCATATTGCAGATCAATTAAATTATACGGGCTGTAAAAACGTGATCTATATGGATAATTTTCAGCCTAATTCCCTAATTCCTCCCTTAGGTTATGATCAGGATGGTTGGGAATTGGGATCCACAATTTTGCTTCATTAGGTGGTGTTTTTAGGTTCAACGGATGGTCGTTCGTGCTGTTTGGAGCCTCTTTGGGTTGCTTAACATGTAGGTCTGTAACCATTTTTCTCATGCAAGCTCTTAGCAAAGTACATTTCGAGAAGCTAAGGTTCACTAGATCATTTTCTTGATGGCACTCATGGAATGTTTTGTTTGGTGTCTTGCGTGTCTCCTTTGGTCGAATCTTTTCTATGCCAGAAGTTCATAGGCTATGGTAGTAAAAGAGATGGTAAAATCTGTGGCTGTATGGCTTGTTTGCAAGTTTAAGTTTATGGAGTATTTCTCAGAGAGGGATACTTGAAGTTATGGAATCGAGCTCCCTCATTCTGTTGCTCAAGGATAGGATTTTTGGCACCTCTGTGAGGTTCAGCATCCAGTGTTTTCTAGCAGCACCCTTTTCCAGAAACTCAGCTGGGCTGGCTTTAGTTACATCTATTTTTCTTCTTTTTTATTTCGTTTCACTTCTATGATGTTTTAATATCTCACTTCCTTATCCCATTAAATAGTTTTGTTTCCTATCCAAAGAAAAGACAAAAAGGAAAAAGAAAGAAGGAAACTAGTCATGATGGTACAAATAAATGATTTGTTAACTAACAGGTTTATTCCATGAATGCTCAGGGTCAGATGAAGCTGTTTGGGACCATTATTTACCCAAAGAACCGGTACCTGACGCTGCAGTTCTCAAGAGGTGGCAAGAATGTAGTGTGTGAGGATTACTTCGATACTTTGGTTAGTGTTTCTGTGCTGTTCATCTAATTCGTTTGATCAATATGTTAGTCTTTCTTCTCAAATCACAAAACACTTTTTTAAGGATTTCATCTAACCTTAAGTACGAGTGCAGGACTTTTTATTGGGTTCCTCACCCCTAAATTCATTCTTTACATCAATAAGTTGAGTAGGGACAAACTAGTATGGTGTGTGGTTTCCAACTTTCCAACAACTAGCTTATTAGATAAATGCTGAGTCTAACAAAAAAAAAAAAAGTCTAACAGCATGTATCCCTATTGAAAGTGGAATAATTGGCAAAAGCTTTTCTGATTAGTGAGCAACACTTCTTCTTTATTCGCTATAGTTTTTGTCAGTTAATCTCGTGGTCAAATGATGGATGCTCGTATTAATGCTGAGGACGGTGTCTTTAAGAATGATCTTAATTCTACTGAATGTTCCATTGAAGACTTTGATAGAAATATTCTGTTGACGTGTTTTGAGGAGGATTGGAATGAGACTTGTGAAGCTAAACAGCCTGTAGTTGTTAGGAACAACAAAAATGACCAACGTACTACTTGTGATTTCCCTAGTTTTTCTCTGCAATAATGACGTCGTATTATCAGTTACTATTCCGAGTTTCCGACTAACATCCGTCTAAATAAATTTTGTTTACATGGTGGAAGTGGACCCCACACATTTAAAAAAGAGCCAAAAGGCTATTTTGGTTTATTGGCTAGGCAAGGTTAGTACTTAAAAGCTATTCTTTCCCTTGCTTTGCTTTCTTATCTCCCTCTGTCTTTCGATCTCTATTTTCGTAATTACCCATCTTTCTACTTCTGTTTAAAAAATGCATTCTGCAGCTAGCAGATGAAAAAAGAACTTCATTCATACCAATATTGTGCCCAAAGCTTCATTTGCCCAGCTCTTCAGCCTCCTCTCTCTCTCTCTCTCTCTCTCTCTCTCTCCCATCCATCCATCCATCCATCCATCCATCCATCCATCCATCTAGTTTTACCTTTAAAACAGGTTTTCATTTTTTTTGTAACCATTACTGATTGTTATTCTTGCGTTACTTGGTCATATTTAATGAGAAGTCATAGTCGGGTTGTTTCCTATATTTTGCATGTTTTGTACTGAAATTAATACTCAATATAATCTATGTTCTTCCCTTCTTTTTGATGTAATTTTATTTTCTATCAGAAGAAACAAAAATGTTGTTCCTTGTGTTGCTGCACTTGTTTTGGTCTTGCTTTATTTTAAATTTGGCTTCGGGGTTGTGACGTCCTGGCCTACTTTCTGAGTCTGATGTCTTTCCTTCTAATCCTTATGTGATCCTCCATATGATAGTCAATGATTCACCAACTTATATGTAGCCTCTGTTGTATTGTTTTTTGTCCATCTCTGTAATGTATTTATTATCACCATATTATTATTGCTTTTCTCAGATTGTATTTTCTGAAGCATGGTGGATTGGGAGAAAAGATGAGAATCCAGACGAAGTACGTCTTGCGTTTCCAGAGGATCTGAATATGGTTAGGCTCAATGGGAAGTGGTTACATCTGCCAGCTTTCTATTTGTTGATGTATATTGGCGGTTAATTTATTCATTGAAGCAGTGGTAACATACTTCTTAGTCTTCTTGCCCCCAGGGACAGCAGCCGGAATATGATTTCAAAGGAGGTGCAGGTTCAACAAGTGAAAGAATTCGAGTCATTGACAGAGATGAAGTGAAACTTGTAAAACAGCAGTCTCCTAAACGTGAGAAAGAATATGAGTTATCTGACAGTCAAAATGATTTGAAAGATTTGATGCAAGTGACTCCCACCAGGCATTCAGCTAGGACTGCAAGCAAAACATACAAGTAATTCCATTGAAATTTTTCCTTAACTCTGCCCTGCATGTTTGAAAATGCCAATAATGCGCGACCAAGTGATGGTTTGCATTAACTTATGATCAATCTCTAGATTGACTTTGACGAAGAAAAATGTTTACCATGATATATTTGATGCCAAACAAAAAAGAAAAGAAAAGAAAGGATGGGAAAGACCATGGCAATCAGAGCTAGGTTTCCAGGCATTTCCACCAATTTATTTCTTATAATACATCATCTGTAAAAGAAAAGGTAAACTAAGAAAAGAATATGGGTGAGAAACTCAAGCAACATCAGTTCAGTTGATAGCCACCCTAACCTGAACAAAGATGTGTCATTTCCTGGAGAACCTAGTTTCAGTACTTAAATTGATACTGATCATTATAGCTTTGGAATTTGGAGCCTGATACCCAGGCTTATCCTGTTCCTCTTAGGAGGATTCCACCTAAAAAGTACCTTTTCAGAAACTTAGCTAGCCAGTTTCTCCTGTTCTAACTTATGCCTCAAAATTCAGTAAACAGGTTTGATGCCATTGGGACTTTTTTTTATAATGAGTACTCCTCAAGGGTGGTTTCATATATATTATAGCGTTTGACTTTCAAGCATGGACTCTTTTTAGTTGAACAGAGGGAGAATAAAATCTCACTCATAATAAATACCTATTCATGCAAGCAAAATCTCACCAGCAGCCCTACAGCCATAAACCAAGATTACCCTATTTTAGTATCCAATGATGAATGAGTAACATGGACTATCTGGCATATCTCGTTATAATAGGATACCATGTTCTTCAGACTATGTGGGGTAGTATTTCTAATACATTGAACATTTTGTGTTACTTTAGGTTGGATAGACGAGTGATTTCCATTAATTTATTTGAAACCATCTTAGAATCCTCTTCTTCTTCTTGTTAATGACTTTAGTCATTGTTTCTGCTCTATTTATGTAAATGATAACTAAAAGATCAGTGTTTCAGTTTTCCAATTACCATTTCTCCTTTAGGTTCGCAGAAACGTCTTCTGGGGATGATTCTGATGAATTAAACACTGAACGATCTGAAGAAGAGGATAAGGCAAGTTTGGGAACTTCAACTAGGAATCAACCTTCTGGAAATATCCTAATTATATGATATTGACTTATTTAAAGATTCAATATTGGTAGTAATTTCCTTATCTTCCCCCAAAATCTCTCATGCATGTCATGTAGGACTTTTAGGGCTCCATCTTTCTTTTTTCTCATCAGATGAGCACATAATAGCTCAGCTATATGCTATTTCCTTAAGCAATAAATACAGACTGAACGTTCCTTCTCTGTTGCCTTCAACATTGATGATAAGGATGCTGAAGCAATCACTAATCTTTCAGAACAACTTCCACAATCTACAGTATCAGCAACAAAGTCTAAGGATCCGTCTTGTAATAGTCACAGTTCTCTTGTTCAATCTACTATATCTACGTTATTTAAGAAAGTGGAGGAAAAGGTGAGGTCTGCACTATAAACCTTTATTATCGGTTTACCGATTTATTGTATGTTGATACTTAATTACACGTGTATGCACATATTTATACTTGAGTTTCATAGATGGATAAGTTATATGTCTTATACAACTACAATAAAATTAATGTCTCGTAAGCCTATAAAACAATTATCTGTGTTCTATATCAACATAGCCATAGAAAAACTTATAAGATGGTCTTCTCAGCTCATATATAGTAAAGTTTATATGGCTTTAGTAAAAATAAAAAGATCTGTTCGTATTTGTCATGCAAAAAACAGAAACATCTAATTTTGCAAGCACCTTCCTGGGCGAACTGTTTCCTGTAATTTCCAGTATTGTTCAATTACTGTTGTAGGTCACCACTTGTGTTCATACCCCCTTATCTTATTACGTTTGGAGGAAGAGTGATCACTGCAAGACTGGTCATTTTTGTGCTATTGTGCAGTGATGAAGTAAGGATCGAAAGTAATGCATTAGCCTTATTGTCTCAGCAAAAAATTCTGACGCCCCAGATAAAAAGTCAGATTTTCAAATTAAGTAACTGGAGCATATGATTTCTTACTTATCCTTACTGCAGCAGATAAATTATGAACATAGCAGACAGACGGAAACAAAAGCCCACACGCTTTTCTGTGAAATGATTGACATTGATGTAGGGACCTTTTTTTTTGGGGGGGGGGTTTGCATGGAGGGAGTAAATGGACTTGAATCCTAGAGTACAAGACACCTGCCTTCAAAAGGTCTTGATTGAACTGCAAAGTTATCAATTTAATGAGCTAAATAGCTGGTGAATGGTGTCATACACTGCCAAGCTAAACCAATTTTACATGAGCTCCCGTCAAGCCTGATCGATTCCTTTTCCTCAACTGTCCCATGCATGGCCATTTGGTATTCAGCTCTTCGTGTCTTGTTTATGCCCTTACACTGTAGCATGGACTGATGATAATATCTATAAATACGTTACTGATTTTCTGATCCATTTTTGTCCACAATGCCTGAAAATTTTCAATGGGATTTGTATCATTCCCTGTGAGAAGGATGGGGAGAATGTATGTACCAAGTGATATATTGATTGGCAGTATTTGAGACTGTAATATTCTTAACAATATTCTTTATTTCAGAAGGCACCAGGAAAGTTAAAGCCTTCCTCCTCATCAAAAGGTTAGCACTTTCACTTGATTGCTTTCCAAGCGATTAATGGAATTCATATAGCTAAAGCAGTATAATTTATCACTGTCTTTTAGTTTCCAACAAGAATTTACTGGAGGCAGAGTCAAATGAGAAGACTGATCAAGCCAAAGTGAGAACTCTTCCTTTATCTCTCATCTATTCACCAGTTCTCTTTTCAACTCCTATAAGAAATGGGACAGTTGTTAAAAGTGGTATAAGTTAGAACCTCTAATGATTTTTTTGGTGGCATAGATTCATAATATGCTAGTGCTTGTTGTTGCAGAAAAGAACACCAAGGACAAAGGGGAAGGCAGTGAAGCAAACAAAAGCTGGTCTCTCTCTCTCTCTCTCTCTCTCTCTTTCTCACATTACAAATAACGTTATAATGCTATATCTCGAGTTTAAAAATATATATGCTTCTTGTAATGGTTCATATGTTTCACTTATTGCATGATGCTGTCAAGTTTCTGAATCTTCAAACACCTCTATAATTGGGTTTGTTGTAGAGTGTCCTAAGGTTGTCAACACTTTGTAGAAGTAAAGGTACTTATGTAGAACGAAAGTTGGAAGGCTTTGATGACTAGACATTGCTGAAATTGAGACTGCTTCTAGCATGTCTTCCATGGAGTTTGTTGATGGTGGTGTAATATTAGTAATTTTAGATGAGTCGCTTGAATGAATCAATCCATGTCTTCTCCTTCTATTGGTTTTGATTACCTCTAGAGTTTGTCCGTTCTAACTCCAGTGATTAGTCTATTTTTGTTGGGAAGCCTTTTGAGTTGTTCCTTCTTCCTCCCATTCAGTTCGATGATTCATTTAAGGATGACACTATGTTATGGTTTGTTGAAGGGTAGTGTCATCATGGGGGACTTAGTGAGTATGCAAGGGGGTGAATTGGAGGTACCCTAAGGAACATGGATGGTGGGAGACTAGTGCAAAACAACCTATCAAAAGAGAAGGGGCGGCATGTATGATTGGTCATTCTTGATTGATGGAGATTGAGTGGATTTTTGCCCATGAATAATGGGAAGCACGCGAGGAAAATTACTATGTTGGTGATGATGTGGTACTATGGGAGTGGTGAATCTCTCTCTGTATTATAGGAGGCAACACATGATCTCACTGACTCGGTAGGGAACGACTAACTCTTGACATCAGCTGTTAAACAAATACCCTCGTGGTCCCATCTTGGTGCACTTAAGTGAGGTATCTTGAGGATTTCTAAAGTTGGCCTATCCTGGGGAAGAAACTGCAAATTCCTGGAAGATAGAGATTTCATCCTGAGAAGGGTGAAGGTTTTCATGGGAAAGGTGAAGGAACAATTTTGTTGGGAAGGATGAATCATGATTTCAGAAAGAGAGAAGGTCACAGGAAGGGTGTACGCCCATTCGTGGGAACACTGGAGGGGGGTTTCCCTTGCTTGACCCATTACTTGAGCAAACTGTGGCTTTTGGAGTGTCAAGCCCACGGATGATATGTACTTCTTTTTTGTACATATTTGATGCAGTGGGCTAGACCCTATACCACACTGTTTTTGTACATAGGGCCTGACTTTCTTTCCATATCTTTCTTACTCAACCATTGAACATTTGTGCATCCTTTGTGCCCTTGGACCTACTGAATCTTAGGTTTTTTTTTTTTGGCATTTGCAAAACTGTTTTCCATTTTCATTTTCGCTATTTACAAAAGGAAGGTGAAAACTTTAGATTGAAATTATTTTATTAAAGTGATTTTAACTACTCCCTCCGTTCCAGGCAAAGAGTCCACTTTTGACTTTTTTCGGTCAACTTAGTTGAAATTTGACCAATAATTAACATAAATTTAGTGATTTTTACAAAGTTTTGAAAGTTGCAATCCATAGTATTCTTAAAATAGTTTTTAATTAATGAAATTTTATTTCCTAAAACATAAGTAAAGTGTGTAAAATTTTGATTTGATTTAGTCACATGTTGACTTTTAAAAAAGGAAAGTGGACTCTTTGCCTGGAACGGAAGGAGTATATTACTGTCCCAAAATGTTAACAGCACACATTTATTTTATCTAAAAGTTTTCACATGAATAGGTAATTTAATTTTGAGAAAGCAAGCTGAAAATAGTCCTGAAAATGCTCAATGAACAGTGCTTTACTTACAATCATTCATGAATATTGGTCGAGTTTTCTTTGTCAAGGACAGTCTACATTGTTGATGTACCTTTGAATCTGCCAAGACCATTTCAGGATTCGGGATCTCATTGTTATCATTCGTGCACTTTTTCAATTATAGGAGATGTGTAGACATTCAACTGCAAATCCTATGATCTCTTCATGCCGTATTTACCAGTGTCATCTAGTTAGCTTGCTGGTGTTTGCCTATATTACAGTGCAATTTGTGACATAGATTCTCACTCATGGGAGCATTATCCCCACCTCTACTCTGATGAGAAGATTTTTTTCTCAGTTGTGGAATAATGATGGGGATCAAGAAGGGTTAAATAAACCAAGGAAGAAAACTGGTATCTATAGGGTAGCGTGAACGAGACCATTTGCTCACTGTTGTGTAATTTATTGATTTATTTTTCGTAGGTGTTTATGTAGATTATTCTCTTACTATGGTGACTAATGTACTAGTTGCCCGCCAATATAAAGGCCTTTATGTAATTGATTAGTTAGGCTTGATGATTATTGACCGACATTGATTTGAGATTCTCCTTAACCCCCAAGGTAGCTTGGTTTTCGCTTCAAACCCCCACAGTAGGTCAGCCTCTTAACTTTTTTTGCCACATTCTCTACAGGTGCTACATCAGCTTAATAACATATACTACCTTCGTCCCAAAATAATTGTCGTTTTAGCAATTTGCACACAGATTAAGGAAGCTTTCAAAAAGACTGATGTACCCTTATTTAAGTTCATTTATTGTAGAGAAGTTGTAGGGGTATTTTTCTCTTTCTTCTTACCAACTCTCTTTAATGAGAGTAATAAATAAGGGCAATTTTGGCAAAATATGACTAAATGTTTCTTGAAATCCTATAATGACAATTATTTTGGGACAAAAAAACTTTGCTAAAACGACAATTATTTTGGGACGGAGGTAGTAATAGGCAACTTCAAGAAGTGGTGTAATACATGTATACGTATGTATGTATATCTATCTATCTAAGTGACTGTAATTATATATATATATATATATATATATATAAATTCTAGGCGAGTTCTGATTTATTGAACCCGATATGAGTTTGATGCAACCAACTTAGTATCTGATGTCATCATGTGCAGGCAACATAGTTGGTATTTAGGCACGAGGTAGAGTTTTATACTTTTGTGTAAACATTCCTGCTTTGTCTTCTATTGCTAAGGAACTTGTATGGTAATTTATGAGAGCATGTATCTATGCCAAGATCGTAATATTGTTACTTATTTAAGTATGACTGTCTAAATAAAATATAGAAACGGGTGGGTTCGGTAATAGGTGGTGGAGGTGAGTGTTTGGTTGTGATACACTTCGCTCTCGGTCATGGTGAATGGGGAGCCAAAGAAGTGGTTCAGAGCTTCAAGGGGTCTCAGGCAAGGTGATCCGTATTCCCTGTTTCTCTTCATCCTGGTAGTTGACGTGCTTAGTAGGTTATTTCCTAGGTGTGAGGATAGGGATCTTATGGAAGGTGTCGGGTGGGCAGAGGGGATGTTAGGGTTTCTTACCTACAGCATGCAGATGATATGATTTTGTTTTTCCCTGAGGGCTGTTTAAGAATGTCTTGACTGTCTTACAGGTTTCCGAGTCTCTGTCGTGTTTTGAAGGTTAACTTGTCTAAGTGCGGATTGGCGGGGATCAACATGGAGGGTCAGGTTTTGATTGAGTATGCCTGGCTAGTTGGTTGTCCTGTAACCTATTGTGGCATTCCCTTGGGGGGAACCCTCGGTCGCTCAACTTTTTGAGACCCGGTAGTGGCAAAGGTGCCTAAACGCTTAGATTGTTGGAACCATGCTTATTTTTCCCTTGGGGGTAGGCTTACTTTGATCTAGTCTTCCCTTCCTAGTATTCCAATTAACTATCACTTTGAGCTCCCTTTGGGTGTTGCAAAGAGATTGGAAGGAACTATAGACACTTTTTGCGGAATGGGATTAGTGAGTATAGTAAGGATCATTTGGTGGCTTAGGATGATGATTGTAGACCTTAGAAGGAAAGGGTTTAGGGATCGGGAACCTTATTCTCAAGATTGACTCCCTTATTGGTATCCTTGGAGCCTCATTCCCTTTGGTCTGGAGTTATTAGGAGCTCGTTCCGTGTACATTGGAATGGATAGGATCGCCCTTTTCTCACTTATGCAAGTCCTTGGAAATTCATTCACCATTTCTACCATCTCTTCCTGCCTCACATCCTATATGCGGTGGGAAATGGGAATATAGTTCGGTTTTGGGATCTCCTCTTCGAGTTTTATTTCCTCGTTTGTTCAGGCTCTCAGTTTCCCATAATGCTCATATCTCTAATTTTCTTGTTTGGGAGGATAGCACTTTTTCCTGGATTTTTCACTTTTTCAGGAATTTAAATGATAGGGATGCTCAAGATTTCATTCCTTTGCTTGACCAGCCTCACTTGTTTCATCCTTCTGATCAGGTCGATCTTAGATTTTGGATTCCGGATCCTAGTGGTCTTTTTTTTGGGTCAAACCACTCCTGAAAATCCTCAATCACTACTCGAATACCTCATGATTTTTCAACCGACTGCCGCATCCATATGGAAATCGACGGTCCCATATTAGCTAAAGGCTTTTGCCTCGTCTCTCGTGCTTAATCGATTGATTGCTAGTGATTTGCGTTAGTGGCAAAAGGCCAATAAGGCCATCACCCTAGATGTGTGTGATGTGTTGGAGACATAACATGACTCATGAGCACCTCTTCTTGTGTTGCCTGATGGTGTGGAGATTGTGGTGTTCTGTTTTCGACATTCGCAGTGAGAGTTGGACTAGTCCCTGGTCAGTGGAGGCTTATTCATAGGTATATGGGTTCTGGGGGTGGGGGGTGGGGAGGGGCAAAAATGCTCAAATTTTGTGGCAAAGTGCTGTGTTTAGTATGTTGTGGGGCATTTGGATCTAGAGAAACTCTCGCATTTTCGCGATCAGGCGTTGAAGTTTTATCTGTTGCGGGAGAAGATACATTCTTATGCTTTGTTTGGGCTACAGCTTTTGAGTCTTCTAGAGGAGTGCCCTTAGCGGATTTGAGAGGGATTTGAGGTCAGTTCTTTATTAATGCTGCTTCTTCTTTCTTCATCTTTGTCCTAGTGTATTTTTTCATTTTCTCCACTTCTTGGATCAGTGGATGGCTTGTTCGCTGTTTTTGTATATTTCTCTTTTGATCTAATAAAATATCTTCTTTTGTCCAAAATAAAATAAAACTAAAGAAAATATAGACACCCTTACATTTCTTTTTCTGTTATTTTGGTTTTCTATATTCTCAAGAGACTTGCTCTTCAGGCCTCTTCATGTTCTGTGTTCACTTACGATGAAGTTTGTTTTCTATGATGCGATGCTTATCATGTTTACATTTCCTTATTATATATAGTTTTTTTGAAGTGCTTGTTATGTCTGCTTCTGAAATATTTAGGTAACAAAAGTACTGGACGGAGGAAACAGCCTGAGGTATTATTGTTTTATACTTGCCATAGTCTGTTTCCTGGTTTAAAATAGTGTTTTCTTTGGTTCTTTTTTGCTTGCTTTTTTGTTATATGTAAAAAGAACTGTAGCTCACACAATTTCAGCATCCTGGATGATTTTTAATTCTTTAGTTCCCTGCTGGAGTAGTTGTGTGGCTATTACATACTTCCGTTCGTTTCATGGAAGGTTTTTACATTTTTGTTTAAAAACAACTTTGTAGGTTGAAGATGATGAGATCGAAGAATACTCGAGCACATCAAAGGTCTGATTTCCCCCTAATTTGTAAATTCTGATTTTTGTTATGAGGTGGTGAAGTTACTGTTGTTGGTTTGATGAGGCATGATTTTTGAATGTCTTTTAACTTGAAGCACAATCCCGTTATCAATATTTTTGCACCATACTGTATGAATCTCTGGCCTTGTTCAGTTAGGCCATGCCACTCTATGGAGATATCTCAAACTGTTGAGATTTGAGAGTGAAAGTAGGCATGTTTTCGGATTAGTCAGTTTCCCTGAATCTTAGCATTCCACTAATCACTCAGTTTCATTTTTATACTTATTCTGAAAGTTGTACTACAGTAAAGATATGTCCAACAAATTCTCACTTCATGATCACTTGTCCTGAAACTCTTAACCATCTTAAACTTCCAATTGAAGTAAAAAGTTGCATGACCACGCAAAGTTCTCCATTATCCATTGACAAACAACGCTTATCAAATGATAACAATAGAAGATCCAGTAAAGAATCAACAATTTTCTTCGTACAATTAAAGTTGATCGGACGGAAGTGCACTTTTAAGTGGTGGTTCTATTTTATCAAGAGGCTGTTGAATTGAGCACCAATAGCATCTCTTTGTACTACATAACATTTTAAGTAGTTTGGGAAGAGATGCAAAATCCTGATATTTATTCAGATTATATGAGGAATATTATGTTAGTCTCTGGATTTGGCCAGTTTAGGCGAGAGATTAAGACCACATTTGGTTTGCATGGTGTAGATTTGGAATGGTGTTTTCATCCAGATCTCGTCTGAGTGTTTGTTAAGCACCAAGTTCTCGTGTGGAGTTGGATTTGAATTTTTCAAACTATGTTTGTTACTAAATTGGGTTAGATATGTTGCGATGATTTTGGGGATTTAGGTTCTTAAGTATTCTGGTCAAGGTTAGCAATTGATGTTAGTTAGATGGTTTGGTATTTTGATTAATTGGTCAATAGTTCAAATAATCCCAAACACTTGGATAGTATATTGACGTGAGGGAAGCATGTATACTTTGTTCTTATGGGGTGCCTTCTGTCCTTTGCCAGGGGAAAAGTGCTCACAGCCTGCTGGCTATTGGGTCCCTGTTATGATGACAAAAGCCTTTTCTTCTTACTTTTCAGCCTTTCTTTTTCAAAGCATGTTCTTTTAGAAAGTTTAGATATCCTCACGTATTAATTGCCTAGTTGTTACGCTGTTCCAGTTATGAAGCCAAGATCGGTAGATTTATGGAAAAACTTTGGACTAAGTTTTGTCTCTCTAGTTGTGGTACCATCATGACCAAGCCTACAACTCTATTTGCATTACACCTTATGCTCTTAAAACCTCTTACTATATTCTGCTCACGCTGACTGCCGCATTTCAATGACTTACCATTTTACTAATATTGAAGGAGCTGCCCAATGACTGGGGTATTATGCTTGATTATGGCTCTAATAGCACTGTTGGCTCTGTTCATTGTGTGAATTGTGATTGAAAGTCCTTCAATCTTCAACAAACTGAAACCGTCTGATGATCATGCACTGGACCTAACAGAATGGCCCAAAAGAATTCATGTAGCCGACCCCAAGTAATTGGGACAAAGGCTGAGTTGAGTTGTGTTGTAGATATGCCAAATCCATCTCTTCTTTTTGCCTCATAGCCTTCTCGCCTTGAAACTCCTTCCTAGTTCAATTAATACAACCCTAGGAGTTTTTGCATCATCAGAAACACTCGCATGAAGAATGACACATCCATGTTAATGAAGTTCAGAAATAATATTCTTATTTTAGTCTATTAGTACAATTGATAAGTAATAGTATCTTTTTTTAAACCATTCTGAAGCCTTGAGTTTAAAGATTGAGAGCTGGCCATATAATTTTTCATTATTTTATATTCTTACTATAACCTTGTATTTGTGGGTCTAGCCCCAGGGCTGGAAACTGCTTGATCTGTATGGTGCTTATTTGAGTGAATCCACTGATAAACTACGCCTATCAGGCCAGACCAGCCCAAGCTGGCTAGAATTCAAGGAAAACGTTACACTGCCCCCAACATTTTCAAAGTTCATTTTCAAGTTGTAATTTCCGTTATTTATGGATGGGGGTTGATTTAGAGATACGGGGCAACTGATTTACACCAGTCACTTGGTGACAAAGTGAATAAGTGAGCTTGTACTTCCCTATAATTGATCAAAGCTATTGCTCTTTGTTTCATAAGTGCATTGCCTATCCTTCATCAGGAGAATGTTCATTGCAAAGGTCTCCATGTACATGCATCACACGCTTGGCTTGAAACCGAGTTATATCTTATTTAGCTAATTAACAGTAGCAGTAAAAATAACAACGGAAGGAGGTCTTTGATGCATTGGGGAGTCGGTCATTGATGCCTTAAAACACTTTTGAGCACAATTCAAAAACTTGGTAAAAACAATTTTGACAGGCATTATGATACTATTAATGCTTGAATAACTCGTTCCTCTGATTTTCGTCGTTATAATTTTGTTCAGGATACCGATGGAAGTGATGAAGACTGGGGCACTTGAGATCGTAACTGCACTGCACTACAAGAACTTTGTTCAAGATGGAATGTGGCGTCTTGGCTCGACATGCCATCGAGGTCCCCTTGGCACGGCGTCACTGCCCATGAAATAGTTTGTTCTTAAGGACCTGTAGGTTAATTTTTTATTTTTTATAAACTAATAATCAATGATTATGATTCTTTTAAGGAGATTATGTTATCTTACACTGTTACTACTACTATTAAAAACATTTTAGGACTAATAAATCTTTTAGAAACGGATTTAAGTCTACCATTTCCCCTGTTTCCTCTTTATCTAGCAAAGATATCACAACTCTTCCAAGGACAAGATGTTAATTGCATAGCTCTTTGCTCGTCACAAATAAAATGACAAACACCGTGCATACAAAAGCACCTTCTCTTTTTCTTTTTCTCTGTAATATCTTCTTCGTCTAAAAAAAATACTCTTACTTTTGACTTTTGTTGGTCAATTTAATTAAACTTTGACTAAAGATTTATAAAAATGTACCTATTCTTATGAAAGTTGTTATTGATAGTTTTGTTAATATTTTTTTAACGAACGAGCTCGTGGTAAGTATATTAGATGTGACGTTCATACTGTTGGATCAAATTTACTTAAATTTCTATACCGTCAGATTAAATTTACTCTTTTTTAAGTAATGACATGGACAATTTAAATTATCACCAACTTAATAATATTTAAGTATTGAGATTTGTGTTAAAACAATTTAACGACACTAACACTAAAACTTGTAAGAATAATATAAACTCGAGTTTGCAATATCATTTGCCAATTTTATAACCTAAGAAAGTAATTAATGTAAGGTAAATAACAATTTGATATTGTCATAGATTGACTTTTTAATAAATAACCAGTTTCTTTTAATAATTTTTTTGGGACGGAAGGAAGTAAAAGTATTTTGAAGCTATGTGCACCTAAAGTGTGCACCAAAAGTTGTTGTTGACATCTTTTGGTTAGTCAGAAGATTATTAAGTGATAGGACCCACAAATCATTTAACCAATCAGAAGATGTCAACTGAAATTTTGGTACACGATGCACACTTTAAGTGCACATAGCATTACTCATGTGATTATAGTCCTTTAGAAATAACTAACATGTCTGCCGGAGACTCCTTTCACTATGAAGCTCTTGGTTGATAGAACTCCATGGTTAGGAGGTAGATCTTGCGCTAGCTAATGAATTCGTTCCGGTCCTTTCCGTTAAGTCAATATCATCGTACAGTCTCTAACGAAAAAAAAGGGGGGGGGGGAGAGAGATGACTTTATCAAACATTAATCTTTGAGCGAGTCATGTTAAGCATATGTAACAATGCATTATATTACACTGAATTCAAGTTTGAAGGTCATGTTTCCTCGTTAACATTTGTCTCGTCACATCTCTCCTCCCCGCACCACCAACCATACTATGTTAGAGCAGTTGAAACTCCATTCGGTTTGTGCATGTATCAATGCACCACCAGTTGTCTCGTGCGAGGGTAAGTATTAAGGATTATACATAGGTTGACCTTTCACCAAGTCTTTTCTTTTCTTTCCATATTTGCCAAAAATGTGAATGACCATAGACAGTGGGTAAAACCAGCCATTGGCATCCTTGTCGAGCAACTTGCATAACATACTCAAAAAGGACAATCCTACACAGCAGAAGAACTAACAAACTCACTCTTAACGACAACATTAACAAAGCACTTGCAATGGTAGACTGATTACAAACATCAGGCAGACTCAACTGTGAGTACTGAACTATTCGGTTGGAGATTAGACTGGAATAACTGAAAAACCCTTCTTGATTGAAGCATCAGCATAATGGTTTGCCTTCACAGAAGATATGCTTAGATTGACCACATGGTTACACTAGCAGCCACTTACCTGCAGTCAAATATTAGAGTTTGTGAGTACGCTGGGCAGGGAGAGGCGTTTAACATTTTAATAGTTACTTTGGAATCCAATAAAACTCTCTCTCTAACAAGTTTTAGCTGAGTTTGTTACCTAACATGGTATCATGTTACATGTTAAGTTACCACGCTACCTTCTCATCCAAAAGGGGATATATAAGAAAGGAGAACATCTAACAGGAAGCCAACTTGAAAATATGAATGTTTCAAGATAAAGAGTCCCCCACCATCACCAAGAAGCTAGAGATAGGTACATAATGAAGTGAAAATCTAATGATCTGAGGAAACGAAGATGCCAATGAAGCGGCCCCAACCCAATGCAATGATCTTCCAAACATGCACCAGTTTTCATTTGCAACAGGAAAGCAAACGCGAGGAACGAAGATGCTGAATATATCTACACCATATCCAAGTACTTGGATTTCTGTGTACACGGTGGGCTCTGCAGCTCTTTTAAATAAAGCAAGAAAAGTATTTGGAAACCCTTCACCCCATCCGATAGTATGATACAAGGTTGTCAGAAACTTTACACTGAAATCAGTTTGGTATGCAAGTAATATGCTGAATATATCTAAACCATATCCAAGTAGCTGGATTTCCTATTGACCTAGAGAAAATAAGAAATACCTATTTTGCCAGTACTTCTTTGTGAGCTTTGTAAGAGAGAATCACATTCCATACTAAAGCAATAAAGTTAGCTGCAAGGACCTGGAACATGCCCATGCAATAAGGAATATTAGCATTTTGATAAAGCGCAGAAAAGAAGCCAAAATATAGATGATAAGATCTCCACAAGAACTAAATGCAAGTTTGATTTCAAATAGAAGCTCTTCTGCTCAGAAACAAAATGTTCCTGGAAATTCTTGATCCAGGTGAACCATTTGTATCTATATGCATCAGGATCCTGATTCATGGATCCCTCGGTTTGAGAAAAAAGAAAACCCCCGTGATGAGATTTTGAAGGCATATGGTATCTAATAAAGTTGGTAGTTAACTTTACCATAGGTAAATAACGAATAAAAAAGGTCTGTATGATGTAAACTTCCCTAGACGTGAGGAGTTTTCATGACCCATATTATGTGTGTGTGTGTGTGCCTCTTTTGCTAATAAAACATGTTAATATCAAAGTAATAGTGGTTCAGCACTTGATACACCCTCCATATATTGAAAGTAGGAATTTGCTGTCCAAGACATCAAGAGCAGGTAGGAAGGCCTTCCCCTCGCTTCAACCATAATATTCACCAAATGATACAGATTGTGCAACTCAAACCTGGAATTGTTGTGGAACAAATCTGAAGTTGAGAAATTGGAAAGGTATCCAAAGTTGCCAATTCGCAAGAACAGAAGAAAACCACTCCTGCAAGAAAAAAATTATGTTCAAAGAAAATGAGCTACTTCATATTAGAACGAGTCAATAGTAGTTCCTCTAGCTATGCATTCAAGAGTTGGAAGAAAATTAAAGAAAAAAGAAGAAAATTCATTAACAACACCTGTCGAAGCCTTGGCATGACTTCGGCTGGTCTCCCCTCTAAAGTCACCAATGTACTCAAGAAAACGCCTATGAAAATAGGAGCGAAAACAAACTGCAAAAGGATCCAACTCAAGTTTAAACAGAAAGAATTCTGTAATTGATACAATCAGATGATATGAGCAATCAACCTAACAGACTCACCTGATCAATTACGAGGCGCAAAAGAGCACCTGATGCTCCAGTCACTGTGACCAATTTACTCAGATACAGATACCTATATGTAAAAGTACTTGCATAACTACCATTGGAAACATAGATTGCTGAAGGAAAAAAAGCAAACAAACAAACAAAGGGCATAATGAGATGGCATGTGGACTGGTTAGAATCAATTACGTTTTGCAAGTTAAGTCAGGCTACTAAAGCTGGTACAATATCACAATTGTTCAGAAAAGGGAGCTAAGCTTGGTCCATTCAGCAAGACCACAAATTGGCTTGATAAACTCATAGGCACCGACGTCTATAGTTAAAATGATGCTTTTGGGTTCAGATTAAGATGATTTCTGGTAGAAGCATGCCCATCCATTAGCGAATGAGCCTATATCAATATCCATCTTGTCTCCTATAAGTGGACCACATATACTACTGAGCAAAGTAGCAATTGTATCTTTCACGGTCCTAAAGCAGTGGACTTCGCAGGTATGCTCATCATTGGTTGAACCAGCTGATCACAAACGTACCTATTAGAGAATAATGCCCCTAAAATCAAAAGCTCAACAAAAAGTTCAAAAGTAAATAATCATAATAGTCTGTTTCCAAAGCCTCCTAACAACTTCATAAGTTCTATGATTCCATAAGATATACGTAGAACCAGGCAAATAGGACTAAGTAACAATTAATGCACTTAATCCTAACTGCATACATCAATGCATATACAATTGATGTTGCAAGGAAGTGTTGTCAAATAAGTAACCTACAAATGATTAGTGTTTGGCTTCGTGATTTAGGGGTTTGGTTTTGGGGTTTTGAGTTTCTTTCTACAATGATTAAGAGAGAGAGAGAGAGAGAGAGAGAGAGAGAGAGAGAGAGAGGAGGGGGGGGGGAAGTCCAAAACCACAAAACCAAGTCATTAAGGAAAATGGACCCTATATCTATCTTAGGTTTCTGATTCAATAAAATAACATTTCACATGAGTTTTATTCTCTTTATCATGTTTAATAGTATAGTGACTGAGATGCAAAACTGCAAGTGAGATTACTACGGCGGCAAAAATATGGAGATAAGGATGCTTTACAATTCAAAGTGCATCAAATACACGGAGTTTTAAATATGATGATCATATAAGTGCTAGGTATTAATAAATACAAAAAACTTTGCAACAACCATTTCCAAACATTGCTCAGGTGTTAGAAGAAAATAATATGGATTTTAGAAGTCCTTACCAAAAGTGCAATGTGGGCCCTACCAAGACCAACCCTACAAACGTGATTGTAAATATTCGCTTCAGGTCTAGGGATGGCACTTCATCAATCACGAGCTGAAGCACACAATAAGCGACAATTAGTAAAGTAGATAAACTAGTTAAATTACATCACTGACACGAAAACATTACCTCCTTTTTATTTATTATCATCTGAAAACTAGATGGCACTATCTATTACTGTAGACCTATGATAAATAGTAGGGGTAACAAATATTAGGATGAACCAAGAGAGATACCATAAATCCAAATTCTGCTTTTCAAAACTTCTCAATTACATCTAGCTTATCTCAAAGACGAAGAAGGATGTCATGGATTTATAAATGTGAAGATATGTTAGATGTGAAATAATGGAATTTTTTTTTTTTCCTTTTTCTTTTTTATTGTTGAAGGGGGATTGGGGGAGGGGGGAGGAGATGGAATGGACGCTTAATACAATATGGTAATCTGACTCTTCTGTTTCAAAAGCTTGTATAATCACAGCTATAATATCCAAGAAAAGTCAACCTGGCAGATCAAATCTCCAACAAAAGTCAAAATTGCAGATGTCACAGCTTTTGTCAACACAGGATGCTTCTCAAGAAGACTCAAATACCTGGAAAAAGAAGGGAAAAGCACAGATGAAGTTCAAGTTTTACATAGCAAGTACAATCACATTTCAACAAAATATATATTTGGACAAGCACAGATGATACCAAACTTAAAGAGATGGGGCAACATTATCATCTGCATAGCAACCGTTATATCTTCTTTCAAACTAAGTAAAAAAACTATAAGAAAACAAAGAGCAGAGATTCCTAAAGAAGCCAAATAATGTAACAAGGACAAATTAACAACTTTTTTTTTTTTTGATAAGTAAAGAGTATATTAACACGACGTCAAAACAGGTGACGCGTCCTTTGTACACTAGTGGTATACAAAAACTTTTACTCCATATTAAAGCTATTTACAAAGTCAACAAAAGAATGATGCGACGAGTTGGAAGTATTCGCAGCTTCCGAGCACCAATGAAAAAGGCCATTCTTCATCTGATCTACTGACTTTTCTAAATTCTCAAAAACTCTTCTATTTCTTTCTCTCCAAATATACCAACACACCCCCATAGGAGCCGCCTCCCAAATGGGATTTCTCCTTTTGCGCTTATACAACGACCGGCTCAAAAATAGTTCGGATCTAGGCATCACCCACGAGAGCCTAAACATACCAAAAATCAAACTCCACTATATCGACGACACCGGGCAATGAAGGAGCAAATGGTTGACATCCTCCCCACTATTTTTGCACATGAAGCACCAACTTATATAAATTCTCCCTCTAGAGCGTAAATTATCCCCTGTCAAAATAAATTCATGGCAAGCCTCCCAAGCAAAAAAGGCGGCTGGAGTCGGAGCTCTAGATTTCCAAATAACCTTCCAAGGAAAAGAAGAATTGCCATCACCGGGCCCCAAAACAAAAGAGAGCCAAATGAGGATTGCCATCACGAGAGCCTAAACATACCAAAAATCAAACTCCACTATATCGACGACACCGGGCAATGAAGGAGCAAATGGTTGACATCCTCCCCACTATTTTTGCACATGAAGCACCAACTTATATAAATTCTCCCTCTAGAGCGTAAATTATCCCCTGTCAAAATAGCTTCATGGCAAGCCTCCCAAGCAAAAAAGGCGGCTGGAGTCGGAGCTCTAGATTTCCAAATAACCTTCCAAGGAAAAGAAGAATTGCCATCACCGGGCCCCAAAACAAAAGAGAGCCAAATGAGGATTGCCCCAAAAGGAACACCAAAGTAAGTGAAAGACAAGATTTAAAGTTGGAACGAACACGAGGGATACCAATCCAAGACTTGCTCCTCTACATAAATCCTGGCCAAACCATACTTGGCAAGATTAACTTTCAGGCCAGAAATATATTCAACAACCAAGTTCACAAATTCACCATCTTTACCTCTCATAATTCTTATACTTAGATGAGTTAAAATTACTGTTTAACAGGTGAAGCAATACAGAATTGCATTTCCATTTCAGACCAAACATATACATATATATATAATGCCCTCCGTTCCTGACATTTTATAGGCCCGGGCGAAGGAATAAATAAGGGCCCTAATGAATTGATACTACGCAAATGTGAATGTCTATAATACAAATTTTATACTTCTTATTGCATTTAACAAAAAAATACACTTTTTTTTTTCTTACAAATCTCAATAAATACATCGAGTTTAAGTTTGAAAATTTTGTCCACTTGCAAAGCCATCCATCACCTTGAAAATATCTTGTTTGCTGCTATCACTTACGAAAACAAAGAAGCACACAATTATCACAGAAAACAACTTCTTCAAGCATTTCTGGATGAAAAATCATTAACCTTTCCTGCCACCATTCCTTAAACTTTCCTTCTTATTGATCTTTGCTATAACTAATCAAAAATCAATAATATCTACATTATTAAAAATTTGGGTTATTAAGTTGATTTTTTATTGAGATTTTATATTACTTGATATGTTATTTTTATGATTATTATTACGCATTACTATAAGCATATTGTCAAAGTAATATTACTAAAATTTATAGGGGAAAATACTTCTAAGAAAGTGTTTCCAATCTAAACAATTCACAATTTTTTTTTTTTTTGTCATTGAGTCCTAATAAAATCAAACTTTTCATACAAGAATGTCCCAATGTTAACTCCTTCGTCAATATTGCTAAGAAAATGAATTAATTGAACAAAAGTAACCTTCTATAATGCTTAAATCATAATCAAATTTCAATTTTGCCCAATAAGCAAACCCTAAAACTTCGAATTAATTAGAAATGCATCTACATCCATGTTTTAATATTTTGATTTCCATTTATACTCTTTATTATAACTTGATTTCTTATTTGTATTTGGTTTTTCTTGTTAATACTCTACTTGGTTAGAGACATAGTTAAAAAATTAGTTAATAAAGCTATTGACTTTTTATGTAGCCCAAACTCCAAAGCTTAAAATAAAAAAATAAAAGGCTGATAAGATGGGGGAGTAAATATTAACTTTTCTACGTCCCACAAGCCCCCGAATACTTTTATACGAAAATGGGTTGACTTGGATAGTTTAATTTTAATTTAATGTTTGACATGGTTGATTAAAAAGTTCTAGATTAATTTATATTGACTAATTAAACAAAGCATAACAAGAATTAAGAAGAATACATAGGACACAAGTGATTCATTCAATTTGGGCCCCTCCCCGGCTTGGGCCCTGGGCAAGCACCCATCCTTGCCATGGGTCAGGGCCGGCCAGTGCTTCCTCCCAATATAAACGCATACTGATACAGTCAAACAGGTCAAAATCAAATACTGTACACAAAAACAAAAACGGAGAAACTCTTACCATGAAAGAAATGACGACCATTTGTTTCCGCCACCACCATCTCCACCTCCACTTCCACCAGAACCTCTAAAATCGGAACCACCGTCTCCACCGCTGCCACCATTGGAAACCCCCGCCGGTTGAAAACTCAAAAACCGACCCCATTCGGTATTCAGGTGACCGGAGGAATGCAGATGAATTGGGTGATGAGTGGTTGAGGAAAAGCTTCTAAACCCACTAATCTTGACAGCATTTAGAGTGGAAAATTTGATAGGGTTACCAAAATGGGAAGTGGGTTTGATGGAGAGGGAGTGCCTCGCCACAGAGCAAAACAAGAGGGGAGAATTACGGACATTTGTAACATTGGTTTTGAATCATTGTCGCTCTTCTCGTTGGGAGCAGCATTTTCTACTTGTTACTATTATGCTTGCTTGCTTGCTTCTGTTATGGATATATTCAGCCTCCAATGTCGCTTCCTTAGTTAAAACCCTTCTAAAACCACTTTTATTTATATTTATATTTATTTTATATACGCCCTCCTTTTCTAAATTATCTTTGTGTCAACTATTTTTTTGGTCAAATAATAGTATTTTTTAAATACAAATTTAACGTATATATATTTTATTTTTTAAAAATCATAAAATACGTAATTTGAAGTATATTTAAAATAATATGAATTATGTATTTAATTGTTTAAAATAAAATAAAAAGATATACGTCAATTTACATTTGAAAGATATCCAAAAAATCAAATAGGACAATAATTTAGGAGCGAAAGGAGTGTGTGTGTGTGTATGTGTGTGTGTGTATATATATATATATATGTATATTATATTAATTTCAATTCAATTTCAATTCAACCCAATTCGACTCAACTCACCCTAAATCTCAAACACTTTGCCCCCAAGTCTCAAACACTTAGGTCCACTACATGAATCATTTTTTGTCATTCAATTCGGTCTAAACCAAGTTTACATTTCATTCTCCCCTACTTTTTATATTGGCTGACGTCGGTACATTCACACTTCTTAACCATCTCAAGCAATTTTCTTCATTCTACCCACCATTAAAACGACTTTTATTGTCTTACGAATTTGTTATTTCGCATTCTATTTCAAAATTTACCATATATTCATCTAAAATACTCCCTCCGTTCTAGCCTTCCAGGTAAAAAGTCTACTATTCTATTTTTGAATGTTTCACTTAAAGAGTCTACTTTCTGAACTTATGTCTACAATCTCCAAAAACTTTTCAACTTTACCCTCCATATTTGATATAAGCAACTTGACTTAGCTCAAGCATTTTTGTAATAATGACCAGCTCTAATGACACTTATATATCTCTTAATTAATAAACTATTAAAACATGAACTCTTTACGTAGAATGTAGAACAAAGGGAGTGTATATTATATTAATTATTAAAAGTTTATAGTAGGTGTGAGTAGCATGCGTCCTCTCTTATCCTAGAGGCAGTATTCACGTTGGCTCATTTGAAATATATATATATATATATATATATATATATTATATTCATCTAAATTATATACTGTATTATATTTGAGGAAGACAACTATAATAGCATCCAACTACTTGGTCATTGCTTTCAACTCAATCTTGTTATTGATTTTGACACCATTCTGCTGAGTAGTTCTTCCCCTCTTATGCTCGATTCTTTTATTTTACGCTATATATATATAGGGTTAAACCACATCCCACACAATGGAATGATATGTACTCCCTCAAAGAAAATGTCTCATAATCCCCTACATGTTCTCCGCCATTAGGAAGCAGAAAAACGGACCAGAAGTTAGCAGGAATGCTTGAAAGCAAGACTTGATAAAAGTAAGACATCCCCTAGTGAGAAATTAGAAACCTTTGCCACCCATCTAAGCGTTTCAGACACTTTCAACCACCGGGCCCAAAAACAAAAGCGATCCAAACGAGGATTGCCCCAAAAGGAACACCAAAGTAAGTAAAAGACAAGATTTAACGGTGCAACGAACATGAGGGATACCCATCCAAGACTTGCTCCTCTACATAAATCCTGGCCAAACCATACTTGGCAAGATTAACTTTCAGGCCAGAAATATATTCAACAACCAAGATCACAAATTCACCATCTTTAGCTCTCATAATTCTTATACTTAGACGAGTTAAAATTACTGTTTAACAGGTGAAGCAATACAGAATTGCATTTCCATTTCCGACCGAACATAAATATATATATATATATATATATATATATATATATAACGACAAAATTGCATGCCCTGTGCTGCCTCCCAATATAAACGCATACTGATAATAGTCAAACAGGTCAAAATCAAATACTGTACACAAAAACAAAAACGGAGAAACTCTTACCATGAAAGAAATGACCATTTGTTTCCGCCACCACCATCTCCACCACCACTTCCACCAGAACCTCCAAAATCGGAACCACCGTCTCCACCGCTGCCACCATTGGAAATCCCCGCCGGTCGAAAACTCAACTGCCTGAACCCAATTCCAAACCGACCCGATTCGGTATTCAGGTGACCGGAGGAATGCAGATGAATTGGGTGATGAGTGGTCGAGGAAAAGCTTCTAAACCCACTAATCTTGACAGCATTTAGAGGGGAAAATTTGGTAGGGTTACCAAAATGGGAAGTGGGTTTGACGGAGAGGGAACGAAACAAGAGGGGAGACTTACGGACAAGTGTAACAGGGTTTTGAATCATCGTTGCTCTTCTCGTTGAGAGCAACATTTCTACTTGTTATTCTGCTTTGCTTGCTTCTGTTACGGATATATTCGGCCTCCAATGTCGCTTCCTTAGTTAAAAACCCTTCTAAAACCACTTTTATTTATATTTATATTTATATTTATTTTATATACACCATCCTTTTCTAAATTATCTTTGTCTCGACTAATTTTTGGTCAAATACTAATAGGCATTTTAATACAAATTTAACATATATTTTATTTATTTTTTTAAAATTATAAAATACGTAATTTATAATATTTTTAAAATAATATAAATTATATTTGAAAATTATCAGATTTAACCAAAAAATTAAATAGACAATAATTTAAGAACGGATGAAATATATATATATATTATTAATTTCAATTCAACCCCGTTACACTTGATCCACTACATAAATCATTTTTTGTCATTCAATTCGGTCTAAATCAAGTTCACATTCATTCTCCCCTACTTTTCATACCAGTTGACGTCGGTACACTTGTACTTCTTAACGGATGCACTAAACAGCCTATGTTGTATGTGTCCAAACCATTTCAAGCAATTTTCTTCGTTCTATCCACCATTAAAAATGACTTTTATTGCCTTACGAATTTGTTATTTCGAATTCTATATCAAAATTTACCATATATTCATCTAAAATACTCTCTTTATTTCAAATAAAAAATTTACTATTCTATTTTTAGATGTTTCACTTAAAGAATCTACTTTTTAAAATTATGTATACAATCTCTAAAAAAAATTCAACTTTACTCTCCATATACGATATAACCATCTTAACTTAGCTCAAATATTTTTGTAATTATGACTAGCTCTAATGACGCTTATATATCTCTTAATTAATAAATTATTAAAACATGAACTCTTTGCATAAAATATAGAATGAATAGAGTATATATTATATTATAAATTATATATTAATTATTAAAAGTTTATAGTAGGTGCGAGTAGCATGCGGCCTCTCTTATCCTAGAGGCAGTATTCACGTTGGCTCATTAGAAATATATATATATATATATATATATATATATATGGGGAGTATTCAATTGTTACTTTAAAAATATAACCATCAATGATTACTATTATAACAACCATTGGATTGAAAATTAATGGCTAAGATTTAATAATTAGTTGGAAAATGTAATTAATGCAAGTAGGTGAATCAATTAATACAAATAGGTGAGTCATTTAATGCAATTAATCTTAGCCATTGATTTTCAATCCAATGCAAATAGGAAGTACTTCTACTATGCAATGATTGAAAACGGGTTATTTCTCTTATGCCCGAGATGTTTACAGGGCTGTCCCTAGCATTTTATAGACTCGGGGTAAAGTTAAAAAAAGAGCCCTAGTTTAATTATTAAATATTAATTTTATGTATTTTTTTAATTTAATTTCTTAGAGAGACAAAAATAATTTTTGCTATCAGTACAATTTCAATAATGGGTTCCTACTAAGCTGAAATTAAGTTTGGAAAAACATTATTATCTAGAAAACTGAACAAATTCTTACCGAATTTCAGTTTCGTAAAAAAAAAAAAACTCAATTATTCAAATCAATAATTATCGTAAGAATAATTTGGAATTCTTGTTGCTTCGCACTTCTATTTTATGGTTCTCTTATCAATCACTTAGAGCTATGATCTCAAATTAGTAATTAACTAAATTGAAATTTTAACGTAACTATATAAGATGTGAATAAACTATCAAATTCAAAAGTCCCAACAAACAATTGAACAAACATAATTTAAAATTTAATAAATAAATAAAGTCAATGTCACTTTTAATTTTTAAACAAACAAAAATATTGTAAAAAGAAAAATAATAATTAACAATGTAACAAAATTTAACAAATAAACAAAGTCTCAACAAACAATTGAATAAACATAATTTAAAATAACAACAAAAGCTTTGAGTTTGGGCCTCAGTTCAAGAAATTTGGATACTATTTTTAGTTTACATATATACTAATACTACAACAATAAAAAATAAAAAAATAGGCCCCTTATTAATTTGGGCCCTGGGTGGGTGCCCAGCCGGCCCACCCCTTGGGTCGGCCCTGGATGTTTACCAATGTTTGACGTGAATTTTGACAAAAGAGTTGGTATTCACGCTCAAGAAATTACTGAGTACACCCCATTATTTAGTACTCCCCTAAAATATTTTTCACCATTCAAAATGCTAGGTATACCCCCGCTTAATTTCCTAATATAATCTTACAATAATTTTGCCAAAATTAACCTACCCAATACTACATACCCCCTACCCCAAACAACACTATTCATCATCCTTCCCAAACAACCCCCCAACCAACACAGTAAAGCCCGACTCCCATCACCCTCCTCTCTTTCACAACCCCACCCCTCACCCCCCACCCCCACCCCTAGTTAGCCCGCCTCCTCTCCTCCTCTTTTTCACACCCCTACCCCAAACAACCCACTATTCCTCCACCTCCCCCCACTCTCTACAAGCTTCTTCCTTCTTGACTCAAGTCCGCTTCTTCTTTGCTTTTTTTTTTTTTGTGATGGTGTTTGGCATCTTTACCGAACATGCTTTGCTATGTTTGGTAGGGCTACGAAACAGGAATTAAAAATATATATATATATATATATTAACTCGAAAAAAGGACATTTAAGTCAAAATTTATAATGACATTTTTATAGTATATGAAGTAGAGTATACTCAGTAAATGTATAGATGTAAATAGCAACTCTCTTTTGACAAACCTACAATATATACGTCCTTGATTTTCAAAATTTTCCATTTTGTTACCGAGGATTTTGACTAGATAAATATCATAATCTATAAAAACGAATTATCTATTCAATTTAAAATTAAGTTTTTAAATTATATGCTCACTAATTGCAATTTACACTACACTTGTACGAGAAATTATATGTTGAAATCAACTTAGACAAAAATCATTAGCAGAGTGTTGGAATTATGGATTGTAAGCTTAGAAATAATTTTGAATTAAAATGATCAATAAAGCCAAACAAACAGAAGTTGAATTTGGAATTAATTTTAAGAAAATTATTTTTCAATTTCAAATATATTCATGAATCGGGGTTTCAATAGCCACTATTTATGTAAAATTCACACTTAAGAAATTACTGAGTACACCAATGTTTGACGTAAAATTTGACAAAAAAGTTGATATTCACACTTAAAAATTACTGAGTACACCACATTACGTAGTGCACCCCTACAATATTTTTCACCACTTAAAATGTTAGGTACACCTCCACTTAATTTTCTAATATAATCTTCTAATATTTTCTCCAAAATTAATCTACCTAATACTAAGTAACCCCAACCCAAACAATACTATTCATCATCCTTCCCAAACAACCCACAACCAACAAAGTGAAGCCCGACTCCCCTCATCCTCCTCTCTTTCACACCCCCACCCCCATTGAGCCCACCTCCCCTCTCCCTCCTCTCTTTCACACCCCTACCGCAAACAACCCACTATTCCTCCTCCTTCCCCCACACCCCACCTCGCTGCAAGCTTCTTCCTTCTTGACTCAAGCTCGCTTCTTCCTTCTTGAGTCAAGCTCGCTCCTTCCTTGTTTTTTTTTTTTTTTTAAGGTGTTCGGTACTGTGTGACCGAACACCCATAGTGGTATTCGGCACCTTACCGAACATCCTTTGCTATGTTTTGTAGGGCTATCGAACAGGAATTAAAAAAAAAAAAAATTAACCGAGAAAAAGGACATTTAAGTCAAAATTTATAATAACATTTTTGTAGTATATGAAGTAGGGTGTACTCAGTAAATGTATGAGTGTAAATAGCAACTCTCTTTTGACAAACCTACAATATATACGTCCTTGATTTTCAAAATTTTCCATTTTGTTACCGAGGATTTTGACTAGATAAATATCATAATCCATAAAAACGAATTATCTATTCAATTTAAAATTAAGTTTTTAAATTATATGCTCACTAATTGCAATTTACACTACACTTGTACGAGAAATTATATGTTGAAATCAACTTAGACAAAAATCAGTTAGCAGAGGGTTGGAATTATGGATTGTAAGCTTAGATATAATTTTGAATTAAAATGATCAATAAAGCCAAACAAACAAAAGTTGAATTTGGAATTAATTTTAAGAAAATTATTTTTCAATTTCAAATATATTCATGAATCGGGGTTTCAATAGCTACTATTTATGTAAAATTCAATCTCAACCATTAAATCAAACTGATTCTAACCGAGTAAGCATTTAGTGCTTCTAGGAGTATCATTTAAGCCACCATCTGGCTAAAGATAGCTCGGACAGTAAAAAGAAAAGCCAGTAAAACTAAAGTCAGTTGAGGCAAGTACAACTTTTAAGTCATGTCCTATAAAATGATAACTCAGTATAGTAGAAGTTTGATGACGACAACATGTAAATTGACAACTCAGTATAATAGAGGTTTGAAGACGATAACCTATGATGGCGACAACCTGCTACTAATACTCATTTGAAAGATACTTAAAACGAAGAGTAAAACATGGTAACAGTAGCTCGTAACAATAAATTGCTCTCCCTATATCCTAAAATGAGTGTTCATTTCCAATTTTCAATAAAATTAAGAAAATCTATGTTTGCAGGGAAGGCCTTGTATGGGGGGCTACTGTCACTCAAAGGGGAGTTCCAAACAAGATACTACTCCCTCCGTCCCTAAATTATTGTCTGGGTTGACCTGACACACGAATTAAGAAAACTCAATTGACTTGATTATTAATATTGGAATAGTATTGAAAAAGTGTGTTGTTTCCTTTAATGCCCATGTGTATGTGGTCCATAATTAAAGTAGGAAGAAAAAGTAAGGGTAAAATAGTAAAAGTGATGTTCTAAAAAGGAAAGTTTCAAACAAGACAATTATTTTGAGACGGACAAAAAAGGAAAGGAAGACAATAATTTAGGGACGGATGGAGTATATCTTTCCGGAATCACACCTCAAAGATCCATTCACCAATATTTGAAGCAATATCTCAACAAGTTAAGGACACCGACGATGTCAACTACATGTTATTTTACGAGATCAATATGTGAATGAGGGCTCTCATCATCAACCTCATCCCTCAGTCTATGGTTGAAAGGGAAGTAGAGTTTTGAGTTCAAATCAAAAGGGAGTGATCCCTCTCTGATATATATGTCCTTTAGCCTTAAGATGTTTTGGCCATGGAAATCTTCCAGCTTCTTTGGTGTCACGTTCCTTTTCAAGTGGGGAGTTGTCTCTCAAGCAACGAAGCAAAAGGCCTCGGAAGGGGTAGAAGTCATGAGTCCACCATCAATCCGGGCAAAATCGTGCATGGCCGCCGTAGTAATTCTTCTTTCTTCCCCTTTTGTAGAATCCAAGCAAAGGAAACACTGAAGTTGAAAGGATGAAATTTCAAACATCTCAATCCTCAAAAGTGACACACTAGAAAGACCAAAGAAAAGGAAAAATCAAGCGAGCGGTACCATTACAATGATATGGGAAAAGCAAAAGGTGCTCGATGATTCGGAGCACTCCACCTTCAAAAGAGCCTATAAAAGTAATCCTAATTTTTCTTCATGTCGATCAAACTTTACATGTGAACGTAATGGGGTTTCTGGGGAGGCTGAACCTCTTATCAGCTCCCGGGTGCTCAATGTATAACTAGCGTGTACGCGTCCAAAATCCCTCGTGATTATGGGTGATTTTAATCAAGTGCTACAACCTTCAGATAAGCTAAGCAAGAACAAGCTGATCACCGGGTGGCGTGCCTTTAGACGATTCTTCTTCGATAGCCTGCATTTAGTTGAAGTAGAGTCAAAGGGAGTTCATTATACATGGTCAAACAACGGGCAACACAAGAAATGTACCTATGAAAAGCTGGATAGAGCAGTAGCATATTGTGCATGTTCTCCCAATTCTTCATTCTGAAATCACAACCCAATTACCCTGCACTTAGAGCAACAAAACCTAAAGGGGCAACAACCCTTGGAATAAGTTTGAGAGTTTCTGGTTAAACTTTGATTGGGAAGTAACAATTACAAAGAGGATTGAAAGGCTGAGCGATCAACCCAACACTTATGGAAAAAATGATCTTGGTCTCTTTAACTCCTTCAAAAAATAAAATAGTTCCTGTGGCAAAGTATTCTGGACACAAACCCTACCAAATTGAGGCGAAGGATTGTGCCCGATGGGTTGTGGAATTAGTGAAACAATTGAACATGTGCTCCTAGAGCACGCGAGCAAGTTCTATTGGCTTAAATTTCAATTTAGGTAGAATATGGCATTTTGAATTTTGATGTGTAGCAAGATGCTAAATGATTATGATCTATTTGGGCAATCTGTCAATTTTATGTGGTGCATTTGGAAAGAGAGAAAGAGGTTTACTTTCAACAGAGGTCACAAATCCGCACAGAACATTGAAAGAATTTGAGAACCTCACTGAATTTTTCACGGTGTTCGAATGTTCAAAAATAAAAACCAAAAATCAGTCATAAAAATCCTAAATGAAAAGGCTTTCAAACTCATACTATTGATTTGGTTCGCAGGCAGACCGTAACAATATTGATTACCATAAACATAAACTAGTCCATTTCAACTACAAAACAAATTAAAATAGAATAAATTAAATTAAAGAAAAGGAACAAATCTAGTCACTGCCACCTTCAGATGACGAAACTACTCTCCATCACACAGTTATGCTTGCAGCAATTTTCCGGCAACGTCCAAAATCAGGACGGAGTTTGAATATCCCCTCGGCAGAACCTCCACGAACCATCGTCATGTCTCTTCAGCATATATCGAATTGTGTATGTGCTGAAATCAGTCCAGGCAAAAACATTTAGAAAAATCTGTGGGAAATGGATGGCTGAGAGAACAAGGCAGAAAATTAACCAATGAAGCATCTCAACTATGAATAACATATTGAAGCTGGATTGAGAACAATCTGATTCTCAATGCTTCCTACTATTGACGTTACAATTCCTACTTCCACAAAAATAAAGACTAAACCATCAAACTCGATTAACTGCCAGATGATTGTTCGCAACAATAACTGAACATCCTTCGAAATCAGAACGTGGTCTGAAGTTCGGGTAGGGAGCAATCAAAGCAATTCATCGGGCAGAAAAATAACTCATGGAGATTACGCAAACAAATCGGTCTGAATCTCAAACATTCCAACTATTGACATAACAATTTTCACTTCACAAAAATGACTGAACCATCAAACTCAGTTAACTGCTAATTTGGGACAGCTGGTTTGCAGCTAAAACTGAGTGAACTGAAACTAATATAAGTTAGGTTTTAGTTTGTCCCAAAAACAAAGAGCAGTGCTATTCCCACCCCCCATTTTGCTGAGTATACCCCCTTATCATTATTACAAAATTGCCACAATTTTAAAAGACTATATTACCCTTAAAATTTTTAAGAACCTAAGATACTGTGCGGCACCCCCGGCCGCACGCCCTAAGGTATGTGCGGCACCCCCAGCCGCACGCCCTAAGGTATGTGCGGCGGACCAGTGCCGCACATTCCTTAGGGTGTGCGGCCGGGGGTGCCGCACACTACGTGAATACCGGTCCCGCCTTGCATCAACTGAATCGGAGACCGCGGTGAAATGATGGGGACATGACCTGAGATGGAGGAAATGCTGTTAGATCTTTTTTGATTGGTTTGGAATTAGCCTTGGTTTCGATTTTTGATTGGATTAAATTCATTGTTTGTGATTATCATTGTTTATTGTTTTCTCTGTTTCGATCTCTTTTACTTTCTATTTTGGATCTGCAGCTTCAGATTTGTTGCAATTTGGATTGAGTGTTGGCGATCTGATGGTACCTTGGTAATTAGATCTTGATTTCATCTTTTAATAGTGCAAAGAAGAAGAAGAAGAAGAAGAAGAAGAAGAAGAAGCAAAAAAGAAGAAGAAGAATTGGGGGTTTATTGTTAAAGGGTAAAATAGGAAAAAAATGGGAGTATACTTAGTAATATAGGTGGTATAATGTTTGAAGGGGGGGTGAACTAAGTAAATGGGTATACTTAGCATTTTTTGGGGTTGGAATAGCAATTCCCAAAAACAAATAGTCTCATTTCTAAAAGAAGATATAATTTTAGGGCAATTTAAAGGCGGTAAACACAAGTAAACCTGCAATCTTAAAAAGTTTTGACTTGTCAAATGGGACTTTTTTTTTTTTTGGGGGGGGGGGGATGATGGAGGGAGTATATTGAATGCCAATACCCTATGATCCCTTCTAATACGTAGTCCGCAAGCACGACAGAAAAATATTCAATCACATAGCTGCTATGAAATAATGAGTCCAGAGACTTGGGACGTGGTTTTCACTCTCTCCTTGGTCCCACTGTTTTTTTCTCGATATCTCTTACTTTTGATTTGATCATTACAAAACCACGAACCACAACACGATTCATCTGTCCAAAAAGGGCCTTAACATTACAGGAAGACATCAGCTAGTCTGAAATATGCTGGAGAACTCAAGGGTTTGGGCATCTGGCAAGCTTCCTCGAGCCTTTTTAGTTTTTTGCTTAGCGAGTAGGTTCATCTCAGCAGGACCACGACTCGAGGGTGCCTCATATACAGTTTCACATTGAAAAAAGGGGAGAAAAGATACTAACTGCGTACTTGCTGCCTGAAATAGAGAAACATAAATAAGTTCAAGTTTTCTCCGATTGTGTTTACCTGTAATAATTTGGGTTTTTTGCCTCAGACACGTCCACAAGTTCAGCTGCTTCTTCCAAGAGAGCCTCAATTTCTGCCATCTCTTTACCCGTACCATCTGATAAAATTTCTGCTCTGACAACAGACAAGTGCAGCAAAACAAACTTCCAGAAACAAGATCTAGATTTTGCTGCATCAGCCAAAGCTTGCCACTGCCATCAAAGTACACACTCAGAAATTAAACATTTTACCATTAACCACTAATGCCAAAAACTACGCTTGAATAGAAAAGTCATAGAATGACCTGTAAGGCATAATGCAAATTCGGGGTTAACAAAAAAAGTTCAAGAATCTGCCCATTTGTATTACCACAAATGCGATGAAATTCAACTTTCAAACAAGGGAACAAAATTTTGTAAAAATAACTCAATTAGAAGGCTTGCTGCTACACGACCAAAATTTGAACTTCTGAAATTAGTAGAACCAAGATTTTGCCAGCGTACATGGATAACTCATCAAATTTTATCACAAGGTCCTTGTGTAGATCAGTGATTCCCCCTATTTAGTGCAATTAATCTATAGCATAGTAGGTCAACATTAAAATTTTCACTTTCATATTTTGTTCACTTTGTTTCGTGCATTGTTTGTTGTATTGAGATTTCATTTCTACAGTTACTTATTTACAATAGAAGCAGACCAGAAGTTAGCCTAAAAAGAAAAGGGAGAATGAAAAAAGAACACAAGTGAAAAGACCGAAACTAGTAGGGTAAAAGTGTAGAACAAAAGTGGTGATGAAGGACGGCCTCGCGTTCCTACAGTTGATGGTCATTCGGCAAACACTATTGAGATCCAAAACTCATTGGGATAAAATTGAGTATATAGCGTCTCTCTGTGCTTCGGTAAGGGGAGGCTTTCAGGGAGTTCCTTTTTGGAGACTCATCGGGATTGGAGCGCTTTACTTTCTTAGTTTTGCTTTAGCTTTTGGATTGTAATTTTGACGGGCCTCTCCTCCGTCTTTTCTATTTTTTTAATAGTCCAATATACTTTTCCTTTCTTATCTAAAATAATAAATATGTATAAATTAAATATTAATTTAATGGCCAAGTTGATTAGTACGGCATCATACGTGGATGCCCTATGGCTGAGCATGGTTATCTAGATATTTTCTTTTCTTTATTTGGAAAGGAATAGCTTATATCAATAAAGACCATACAAATTAAGTGGACAAGAAATCCACTCAACAGAAGTGGAAACATACAAAAAAAGGAAAAAAGGTAGAAACAAACCAAATAAAGAAAAAAAAATACAATAGACTAAACTAGCGCAAAAGAGCCCTCCAATCCTCAACAAATCTGTAATAACAGCATCATCTCAGGTGCTGGTGTCAGGTGTCTAAAGTGCCTAGAAGTCGGATCTGCAGAAAATATGAATTTTAAGGTACGTGGACTCAGCTCAAAAGGATCCGAAAATAGGGTGCAGATGCTTGGGCACGGCATATGGCTTTATACTTCAGGTACTATGTTTTAATCATGCATGACAGATATGCTATGGGAATTAGTGAAATGTATTAAATTTTGGGGTTCTATACAAGAACAGTTGACAGCACTAGAGCAGAATATTTGAAAATTTCAAGAACTTGATTGAAAACTATGACCTGGCATGTATCTACCACACTTTCAAAAGTTCGAAACGTCCCATACTCCCGTCCGTGTCGTGTCATATCATGTCGTGTTGACACGGGGATGTCATGTGAAATGAGGAGTCCTTGTTATGCAACTGTTATTGGGCTATTGGATTTTAAATGCTCTGCTTTGGTGTTTATGAAGTTCTATTAGGTGTAACTAGGTCTTTTAGGACTCCTGGGAGTTTCTCGATCTAACTGGGTGCTGAGAAGATCTAGAAAAAATGGTATAACATTTTATATAATTAATACACCTGATGCCAGACAACTTCGAGATCCACGCTGAAGGTCGTTTGCAAGGGTTCACTGTGATCCACAATCAATAAAAGGATGCAATCACGTGCAACCAAAGGATTCCACCATAGGACAACCACAATTCTTTTAGTTAACAAAAACCTAATTACAATGATACCATTACATCAACTTATAACCCTAATGCTAACCCTAATTGCACGAGTTTAAAGAAAATGCCCCTGAACACTTGAACTACAAAATAACTAAAAGTATACAAACTACATCAATAGAAATACTCCTATCCTAATTGCTCCCACATCCATAACTTACTGTTACTGAGGAAAAGAAGAGATGACCAAAGACATCTTCCTAACCAGTGATCCTCCCTAAATGGAATGGTTGAACCATCATCAACCTTGAAACCCAACAAGGGCGGATCTAGACTCCAACATGGTCCAAAGAGTTGGACCTTCAAATCCAAATTGATGGAGTAATTAAGTTGATATGCCTCTCACATGAACTAATAGTGATGGATCATAAGTGCCATGGCGACATAATTTTTCTTCTTTTTCTTTTTTAATTTTGTTTTCTTGCGCATTGAGTGTTTATGCATATAAACACACACTCATTCATAGACATATTTTCACTCTGCGAGGGTAAAATAGTACTTCTGCCTCCTATAATAACAAGATCTACTTGCTAGCTTTAACTGGGGTTGACATGTCCTCCAAGGTTGTATGTCATTTTTCAGCCTACTCAAGTCCAACCCATTTGGACGCCTTAGAAGTTGGGCAATCTGGCGAAGAAAAGACTACTCATATACAGGGCAGAATTAAGACAGATACAGACCGAAGCCCTGCCCACAAGGACGGTCAAGATTAACTACCTGCCCAGCCATCCTTTGATACCTTTTAAGGAAGATCAAATGCCTCTCCACTCTTCTCCTTCAGAAGAGAAGTTAGATCAACTACCTGCTAGGTAGTTGACCAAATAGGATCGTTTCTTCTTCACTGGGATATTGAAGTTATCCTGACCAAATAGCACCCGAGAAGACCTGATCTTCGACTTCTATAAACAAGGGTACAACATTCTGGGATAAGCAAGGTCCACAACATAAGTTCTATTGTATGGGTGCACACCAATAAGTTGGTTAAAGAAACTTGAAGTAGCCACTCACCTACATAACATAAGTGTATGCAAAAAGGCATAACAACACAAAACACTACATGAAGTACCTGAACAAGCATCGACTCATCGAGGACATCAAAGAGGCTATGCACTTGATAGTTTGGACCAAGAGCTTCAGCTTTAATAGCTTGCCATTGCTTAACAAGGGTTTCAGCTTCTTTCATGTGCATTGGCCTTTTATATGCTGCTGTCATAAAAGACGATGAACTAGCAACAAGGCTGGGATCTTGCAACTCAGCAATTCCAGGGCCAGAATTGAAATGCATCTTCCGTGCTGACAACAGCTTCTTAAATCTACTTGCGAAACTATTTCCCTTATTGCAAGCAGATCCCCAGCTTTTAGATAGAGAAGAATCTGTTACGCAGGCAAGAGAACTTGGGTCTACTCTTGGTTTGACCCAGCTAGATGCACTTCTCATCCACCCGAACTGCACACCCATCAGCTTGAAGGTAGCACATAAAATGCAAACCATCGCCGTTACAAAACTTAAGTATCCAACTACATTAGTTGGGCCCAACCAAACTTCCCAAACTCTTTTACAATTTACACCCAAAGTTCTCTTCAATTGAGCAGTTGGGTAGCTGACATTGGTATCACTGTTAGAATTGCCTGCTATAATAGGGTCTTGCATGTTGGAATTGGTTAACAGCTTAACAGCAGGCCAAATATGTCGAGAAGTAGAAATAGGTTCCTCAAAAGCTCGTCGATCAGATACCAAAGAATGGGAAATTGGTCTGTGATTTATGCTGGAAGATGGCTGCAGGTATCCTTTTCGATGCTTGTTTTCAGGAAGTTTCTTTTCACCAACGAAAAAGTTCTCCTGCAGGGACACATTTTGACTTAGCTTCTTCTTAGTACCAACAGAGTTATGTACCCTATAACTTACCAAAGATGGAGAACAATGCCTTGTATCTGGAAACCTTCCAAGCACAGCATCCTTTAGCCATGTTTCCTGGTAAATCCAAAGGAATTCTGGTGTGAGAAAGTACGCATTTTTAAGACTATCAACAAAGAAGCCTACTGACACAAATTCCATTAGAGCTAACCAAACAAAAGAAAGGGAGCATACAACAGGTACCCAAGAAATTGTACTGCTTATTGCATAACATATTCACAACCTGTGATAAAAAGTGTACTTCACTACCAAACATGGGATAATTCCTTGGTTAAACTTCCAAATTATCCTTGGATTGCATTGAACATAAAAGCCTCAAATGGAGTTCAACACCATAGTTGGGCCAAAAACAAACTCAAACGAAAAATGCAGCTCAATATGATGGGTTAGCATTATCACTAATTAGGATTCAACATTTATTAACGGATTGTTGAATGCCATAACGTTGTCGTAATGAAGGCCAGTTCAGTAAGCATCCTTTAGTTCTTAGGACCAATACAAGAAGCTGTGATGCAAGGTAAGCTTCACATTCATATAACAAAAATTCCTTCCAAGAAAGTTATTTGCAGAAAACTAAATCAAGGAAAATGGAATATATTATTACTTATAAAAAAAAGGAAAATGGAAGATATTATAGCAAATCAGAGTCAAGTTTGTGATTTAATATATATAAAATAGACATACTAGTAATTTCTTAGAATTTGAAACATCTCTGACTTCTTTCCCTGATATTAAAGTTCGTGAGGTTGATTTTATATTTGATTCAACCTGCAGAAGCCTTTCAGCAGCCACGCCCTCATCAACCTGGATAATAGAGGGAAATATCTGTCAATGTCCAGAAAAGAAAATGTCATACATATGAGAAAAGGCTAATAAAAATACCAGTCCAAGAAGAAACAAACAAAGAGCTTCCTCAAACTTTAAATCCTCGCCCTCGGTTGCTACTAAACACTCGCAAATAGTTTTTGCTTTACTAACCTACAAGAAAACAACAGAAGGATTGGCATGATTATAGTATGAAAAGAAATGAACTTCTCTCAAATAGCACAGCAGTAAAAGCATATATACATATTATGTCCATGATATTACTCAGATGTTCAACGAGGTTCATCTACCTAAGTCTAATAGCATTAGCCTAAGATTAATATCTATAACCAAATTAATATGGTGACAGAGATGTCATCTGACAGTAAGAGAGGAAATAAAGTTACGTCTCAAGAGATAAGACAGTTTTCTATATTACAAGAAGAAACAAACTTCAAAAGGAATATACCAGGTCTCTTTGCTTGCTTGAAAATCCAACGGCAATGTGCGCGATCAATACAATGTAGAAACAATTAAAATCAACTACAACTCTCTGATTCTGTGATTCGAGTGACTGCCTATTCTTCCGTGTCATAGCTAAATTATCCCAGTTAAGAAGTTCAACTATTTCTGTAGCCATGAGCTTATTTAGTGCTAGACTCAAGTAGTCCGGCCAATCTTGTACTTGACACGTAGTTTCCATATCAAGGCCCTTTCCAAGCAGCTTACCCAAGGCCGCAACAGCACCATCTCTGCGTTCAACATTTTCAGGAGTCTGAGGCATGTCTAATATGTCCAGCAAGCAGGCAGGCACAAGTTCTTCCAAGGATTCTTCTATCTAAAACAAATGAGCAAACACAACTCTGTTAGCAAAAGCAATCACTCCCTCTGCCCCAGAATGGATGTCACTTCTTCATTAATTATTTGTCCATGTCATACCTAAAAAAGTCTCAGACTCTAGTACAAAAATTCACTAATTTAGCCTTTGATAAAGAGATGTAGAAGAAAATTCCAACAAAAAGGACTTAAGTGTCCAAGAACAAGAAGACAAGAAATTTCAATACCAAGCCAGGAAATTTAAGATATTGATCCCTGAAGTTTGAATTGTTATTAAAAAATACTAGAATTCCTTTAATTCTTGTGCAACTTAGAAAACTGGCACTGAACAAACTCACTTCTACCAACAAAAAAAAAAAAACTAAATCACTACAGCATCATTTCAATTCTCTTCATTCAATTGTATACTTCCCTAATTTTAATTCTTTCTCAACCTTCAAGAAATGTTAAAGGCAAGGAACACAACTGACAGTGACTTACTTGAGATAACAACGTCAACTTCTCCAGTGAGTTATAGCTCCTAAGATAACGCTGAGCACGCGCTAGAGCTTCAAATCCTAGGTAAATCTTGTTCTTCTCGAAACTGGATTTTGCTATTGCACACTTCAAGAAAGCACCTATAATAAGAAAAGGGAGAATAACAAATTTTCCAACGGGAATATATGTGGAAGGTTCAGACATCTTTCTGATTTTTTCATTACCTCTGCATATGCCATGGATAGAAGCAAATCATGAATGTAAGGCTTAGCAGCAAGATGCTGTAGGGATGCTTGGCCAATATCTAACACAAGCTTCTCTTCTCCAACCTGAAGAAGCGTAAATCTCAACATGCTAAAAACGGAAGGCCAGGGCTTTAACTAAGTGAAAGTCACACTTGTGTACAAACAGAAAACAGAACACTGAACATTTTCTGACAAAATGAAGCTGACGAAAATCTTATTAACACTTCATATAAGATAAAAATTAAGCCTGGTTAGAAACTTTATTAAAAGTCCATTTCCTCCACATGAACTTTCTGAACATGAAAATGTTTTAAAAAAATTGTCTGAAGTAGTACAAATGTATTCTACCTCTTGAAGAAGGCAAAGAGCACCAGGCAACCAAGCCCATGGTATACGAAGAGAAGATTTAGGTGGGACTTTTTCCCTTACATTACCAGCATAGTCCGGTTCAAAAAGGAGCTTATCTCTCACGTCAAATAGAAGCTTCTGAAAGAACAATGTACACGCCAAAAATATCCAAAACTATCAAGAATAACAAAAGAGAGAAAAATATGCATGCACAAATAACATATGATACACACAGAAGCAGAGTAATAGAAGAGGAAGATTTGATAAACATGTTGTTCAGTAAGCTTCCAATAAGATATTCACTAAGTGATACTGACTGAATTTCCCTCCCCACCTGTCGAGATTCAATAGCATCCATGGTAAACCCTTCATCAACCTCAGCATCTTTCAGATTCATCACTGCCTTAACAATTTGATCTTTCTCTGAATGTTTAGAAACACCAAGAATCTGCAATTTATACCACAAAATAAATTGCACCAATATATATACTTTGATAATTAGCAGAGAAGATACTTTAACTTAAGAATTCCAACTCTCCAGCACAAGGCTGCCATAGGCATCATACTGGCTGTCACGGGGAAGACCAAACACAAAATGAAAGGAAAGCAATGAGGCATTGCAAGGATCACAAATGTTTTAAATATTTTAACATAGTCTAAAATAGAAGATATTCCCTAAACTAACCTACATGTTTATCCGCATCCAGAAAACCCATATAAGGACTTAGCAAAGGCCAACTCAAAGCATAATGCCTCTTTACTTTCAACGCCCGAAGGACAAGCTGATGGTTTGATTTACTACTAAATGAAAATAAAAGGTGGTGAACAGGTGAAGCATCCAGCACAAATCCAATTGAAAAGCTAGAGAAGCCTAGTATCTTATAGGTTTAGTTACCAATAAGGGTAATGTACTTGGAGGTCACAAGGGTCATCAACTTTTATTTTTCTACCTAAGAAGTAAACAAGCTCTTATTTTACAATCAATTTTGATCAGTTGTTAGATTTTACATGCAACGCCAAACCAAATGCTGATATGGCTATTTATATAATATATTACATGTTACATGAACAAATGACCACCTGGCCAACTAATTTTTCCATCTTCCATAAAGGAGCCGAAAACCAAATTTTCATGTTTGTTAGTGGAATAATGAAGACGTAAACCAAGGTGCATCACTACGTTCATCACAAACCAAACAGAGTGTCAACTTGTTCTAGGGAAACATATGCAAGTGGGCCAACTCAAACACAAGACTTTGCGTAACTAAAGCTCTAATATGCAAGTGGGTGAGTCAATTAGGAAGAGCGTAGAATCAATATCAATGGCAGTGCTAGATGCAAGGATGACCAAATTTAACATAGGTGGAAAGAATAATGAAGGATATGAGCACACGCGATTTAACAAAAAAATCTTGGTTCGCTTAGAACTATATCGCAAGAACTAGGCACATCATCTATCTGTTGAGGAACTTCTACTCATCTCTTTCAAAGGATTTGGGAATGGTAAAAATGGATAATGTCTATGGCAGTGCTGAGTATTTGGCATTCTTTAGTGCTTGTGAACAGAATTCCAAGATTTTTCGGGGAAATGGGTAATTATATTGTTCTTCTGAAATTTTTCTTCCTTTCATCGTTCTGGGCGTTTGCTATGCAACCATTTAGAGGATTGTTGATAACTGATTTAGCGGGATTTTGGAGAGTGGCAGTACAGTGACTCTTTGTACTTCTTTGTTTTTTGTTTAGCTCTTTAGTGGATATCATGTCCCCTTGACCGTACATTTATTCATCTTTATAATAAGATTCTTCTTTTAACAGGAAAAAATAAAATTGAATACATAAAAGGACTAACGCAGAAAAAGCACTTGTGACAAAGGAGGTTGAACTCAGAAGACTTGTACATGATAAAGACAAAGTCATTTGAACAAATTGCCTATAAAAAAATCTGAAAAAGATTTATCAGTCCATCTCTAATTACTTACACAGCTTCTTTGGTTTACAATACACATAATGTCAAGGCAACATGTTCATCTACACACATGCAAACAACATGAACATTCAAAATATAATTTCAAGTTCTTAGGAAAGAAAATCAACATGCAACAGAAAGTTCAAGATAGTTCTAGGGCGTGTATTTTCAAAATCAGAGTAACAGGAAATACCCAACAATTCAATCACACTCTAACACAATTAAAATATGCATTGAGGTTTCTGCAAAATTCTCCGACTATTTCACCTACACTATAGATGCTTAGCTGGCATATAAACATCATGTTTTCTAAACATAATACTTGATCAAACTAAAACGGATTTACATGGACTCAAATTAAAAATATATCACCTGCTAAATTTCTGAAGACCAAAGAATACCTACTTAACATAGTTCACAAGCAAGTGAAGAATTTATATTATATTTTTATCTTATTATGAAAAAGTCAAAAAGTTAAGGATTAAGATGCTACTGAAAAACATGACCAACAAGGTAGGTCAGAACTATCCAGAGAGGATCACGGAAGTAAGAAACAGTTTTAACAGATCAACAAATATTTTAGGTTACATAATCATACTGAAGTTAAACATGAAACCTCATGAAATACAAATCAGTAAAGGGAAGGCTTAAAAATTCAGAGCAAGGTTTCTTTGACACACTCTATTTATAAATTTCAGTTGTTTTCTTCTTGATTAACTCATTGCAACAGAGGATCGAAACGCACTTAATAAATTGCAATTCTCATAATTTTTCCAAATACCTTTCCTCCATTTTCTCAGCTACCAAACAGAGTTCCAACCCCAATCGTGATCCAAATCTCATCAAGCTAAACTACTCAAACAAAATCCATCACATTGTGACATATATATAAACATGTTTGACACACTATTTGATTTCTTCTGCATTGGGTCATTGCTACATTCGATAGAAATGCACTTAACACATCAGCAGTTCCCGTAATTTTCCCAATTACCTTTCCTCCATTTTCTCAGCAACAAAACACAGTTCAAACCCCCAAATGTAACTCAAATAGGAAAGTGAAACTACTCAAAACCAAATCGATCACATTCTGATTGATATACATAAAGTGTGTGTGCGTGCGGGTAAATGCAAATCGATCACATTCTGATTGATATACATAAACGTGTGTGTGCGTGCGGGTATATGTGCGAGAGAGGTGACCTGGTAGCATGTGACGGGCAATTCAACGAGCGGTGACGGATTCTGGACATTGTTGTTGTTGTTGTTGTTGTTGTTCTCAATCACGCGAGAACCAGAAGTGGCGCGACCCACAACACTCAACGCCCTCCGACTCGTTGATTGCAACTCGTATGAAACCCTAGCACTGTAATAATCACATGAATGGTTAAACCATCTCTTCTTCTTCTTCTTCTTCTTGGTTTTGAACAGGGCTAAACTAAGATTTCTACAGCTGTTGTTGTTTCTGTCGTCATTGTAGAGATTATTCCGACAGAAACAATGAACAGGCAAAACGGGAGCCAATTCGAGTATTGCCATAAACGGAAACCGTCTCCTTCAACCTTAGAACAAACAATGGCTCGCTCCAGCATTGCAATCTGCCATTGTTATTCTGCAACGGAACTGAGAGGTTCTACCAAAGGAAAAGGGAAAGTCAGTAGTAATCGTCTACAGTGCACTTCAACTGTTTCCTTTCTACTTTTTTTTGCCTTTCTTTTTTAGGAATACATACAATGGACCATATGGTCACCATTTCTTTTAGTAAATCACTTTTATTTGAGTGGCGTTATTAACCACGACCCCCCCCCCCCAACTCTCTCTCAACCCCAAAATTGAGTGGGGGTTATTAACCACTACCACCAACCCCCCACCTCTCTCAACACCCCAAAATTTTTATTCTACCTCCGTCCGAGATAAATGTTTAGTTAATAAAGTACAGTGTAAAATATGTTCGGACGATAATACCAATAAATATTAATTAAATTTAACTATTTTAAATAATTAAGTTTCTTTAGATGTGTTAAATTAAATAAAATTTTAAGGGTATATTAGAAAGAATTATAGAAAATAGATAGATCAAAAGTTATTAATAATATTAGTTAAGACATCCAAAAAAAAAAAGAACATTTATCTAAAACAAAGGGAATACAAAAATGTCATACTTTGAAAAGACTTTAACACCCTGATCTTTTCCTCTTCCTCCCTGCCACCTCCGACGAGCAGAGATACCGCTGCAGTTCTTTTACCTTCTTTTTTTCTTCTTTCCTTCTTCCCCACCCCTTCTCTTCTATTATATTCTCTCCTCTCCCTCTGTTTTTTTTTTTCCTTCCCCTCCCTCCATCACAACCTTTTCAAACCCACCTCTTCTTTGAAAATTTTCCGAAAATTTCTTGTTCGTCCATGGCCGAACAACATCAAACAAGAAATTTCCAAAAAAAAAATTCAAAGGAAAGTGAGGAGAAAGAAAAATAAGAAAGAGGTAAGGAGGGAGAGGAACACAGATTGATGGAGATAGGGAGAGGAAGAAGGAGGAAGAAAAACAAAAAGGGAGGGAGGGAGGGAGGGGAGGGTAAGGTGGGAAAGAAAATTAAATAAAGAGGTTGGGAGGAGGGCTGAGAAGAAAAAAGAAAGAAAGAGAAATTATTTAAGAAGGGGTCAAATAAGAAATATAAGGGTAATGTATTTAGATGTTAGGTTGGTGTGAAATTAAGATAGGTGATGTATTAAGAAATTGAGTGCATTTAAAAAGAGTGGAAGTGTTAATAGCTCCGCTCCTTTTATTTTTTAAACTAACTATCATGAGAAATATCTATTAGTGATTGATTTTTTTTATGATTTAATAAAATTACTTATAATGGGAAACATCCAATGGTAATCATAAAATTACTTATAATTTAATAATAAAATTGTACTCTCTTAGTCTTCAAAAAATAATTTCATTTAGCAAGTCAATATTTTTTATTTTTTTGGTCGGTGGGAGTATAAGCTTGTATAATATTTTTCTTACAACACACTTGTACAAAGTTTTGCATAACTCATTTACTTATAATTAAGACTTTTGTGATTGATTTTTTTTTCATGAGTGGGGGCTATTAACACCCCCATTTTCTCTAAAGAGTATGTCTCTTGTCAGACCGTCTCACATATCTTAATTTGTAAAACAAAACCACACTCTCTCACAGCTCAGCTCACCAACACACGATGGGTTGAGTCAGAGAGATCCGTCTTACAGAAAATACCCGTAAGACGGTCTTTTTTAAATTTTTATCTCCTCTAAATACACCCTCTTTCTTTTATTATAAAAACGTCATCATTTAAAAAGATATTCTTTCCCTTAGTCGTTCTAAATACACCCTCTTATTTTTTATCACACCTCAAAACCTCTAAATACACCCCCCCCCAAACATTTTTGCTACTTCTACCTTATTTCCTATCGATTTCCCCATCTCTTTCCAACATTCTCTAAACCATAAACTTTTCAACATCCACATTGTTACAAAAATCATATATGGAGCACAAAGAACTGAGAGAGATGAAGGCTAAAGAAAGAGGGATGGGAAAAAAATTGATTTCTTTTCTTCTTTGCGCTAAGTCCAAGCTTTTTTTCTTGTTGATTTCGTTTGCGTTAATTTGCATTTGTTTGCTTTGCGTATGGAATGGGGGGTGCCAAACAAGAAGAAGAGAAAGGGAATCGTGTTTATTAAGAGAGAGAATATTTTAAGAGGGGTAAAATAAAAAAAAATATGTATTTAATATTTAAATGGATTAAAAAATGAAGATGTCGGTAATATTAAGAAGGTGGGTTTATTTAGAGGAAAAAATAGTGTTAATAGTCCCACTCTTTCTTCATTAGTTAATGACGGCTAGCCTGCGAACTATGTAACAATCAATGATTGTCAACAAAGATTTTGTGGCCAAATGTTGTAACTTTTTTGTGCCTTTAGCATTGCTTTTTTGTAGTTATGGATTATACTATTACTCCAAACGTACTAATATATCTTGTAATTATTAGATTTTGCAAGAATAAACTCTTTGAGATTGATCGAAACGTAGGGAGTTTGTAATAATATTTTTAAAGAAAGATAACTGGAAGTTATTGACTTAATTAAGGTAACTCTTCCTAGTGAAACAGACACAACAAGGAATGACAATTAGAAAGTTTGGTCACATTTTGTCAAGTAAGAGTAATGTTTAAAGGACAAACGTGTTCCAAACCTTGTATTACAAAAATGGTTGATAGACCTAGAAGTCGTGTTTTGGGGGATGAGAATTGTTTCAATCGATGAAGAATGTTGGATGTGTCAGACGGCCCTTTGAACCATGTCTTGTTAGGATCACATGTTAGGAGAGGCCAAATCTTTTACTCTTAAAAATAGTATAGGATGAAAGCATGTTGTCCGGGGACTTGGGAGCTTTTCATGGTGAACACGCTAATTCACTTCAATTAGATTCAGCTAAGAAGTTGATCCACACGACACCGACGAGTCATAGTTAAGAATGCTAAGAGCTAGATTCAAAACATTTGTGATTGGAAGGTTATGTAAAGAAGTATTGGAAATGCTTATAAGCAAAGTAAAGTGCAAAAGGATTAGAGATGCATTCTCATCTCTAAGGTGGCATTTCAACGAAGTTGTTCTAATTATGTGAACTATGTTTTGGGGGGAAACAAATTTTGAACTATGTTTTAAGGAAAACAATTTGTATTCGGGGTTAGATCGAGTTGTGCATTAATCATATCAAGTTATGCAACAATCATATTCCTTAAAGAGGATGCTCTTTCATAAAATTCACTGTATATGGATTTTTACTTCTTTTAGCTTAAAATCTTGTATTGATGTAAGATAGCGTTAAAACTAGGTGTTATAACTAAGGAAGGGAAAACAACAAAGGGTCAAATTGTAAAATTGTTCTAATTTCTTACTACTAGAATATTACATTATCAAGTATGTTTAATAAGTTGCCACATAATACAAACTAGGCACCAACATCATCTATAAACTTTTTGGAGAGTTCGTGGTAGGCATAGTTAATCCAGGTGCTTGGTAGCCTACTGCGCAGGCCATGCGTAGTAGATCAGGCTTTCGGGTATAGGATGTTACAAATGGTATTAGAACAGGTCCCGAACAAAATGTGTTGAACATCTCGCTCGGGGTGCCAATCCTTTAGGCCTTAACGGGGCGTCAAGGATTTAAGTGGGGAGATTATGACACCCCATCCTACATTACCTCGTTCGGGGTGATGATTGATGTGATCTCACGGGGGTTAACGATGAATCTACACTTTGGAGGGCTTTTGTATCAAGATTGGAAGTCGAAGGGTGAGTCAGAAGGCTTGTAGGATGTTCTTAGAAAGTTTGGGGGTCTAAATGTCTGTTCTGAAAAGTTTGGAATCGCGGAGGATGCGGCCGCACAGGAAACCACGCTGTGTCCAGAATGTTGGTTTTTTTTAGATGCGGCAGCATTGCGCCGTTTTCAGTTTTGACATTTTCAGCTTTTGTTTAGTACTCTTATTTTTGGTATTTTCCTTAGGGTTTTGGTTTCCTAGTTGTTTTAGGGTTACTTTATGATATTCTTTAGGGTTTGGAAGCCTATTTAAAGACGTGTAAACATTGTAAACATAAGTTAATGGAGTTAGTTGATGAATTGAATAAAATTGAGTTTTTTTGTTTCAAGTACGTGTGTCGTTCTTGAGAAAACCCTTTGATCCAATCATTTGTGTGTCGGTGATTGAACCAAAACTCTAGACCTATCAATTGGAGATCCATCACGAGTGTGGCGTCTTTTATAATACCAAGGTTTTCGTTGCTTTAACAACTTCGGATCAAGGTGTTATCTGCATCAAACCTTTCTAGAAGATCTTGGAATGTGACACAAATTTGCATCAATTTGTTTCAGAGCAATCCTAGTTACAGTTAGCTTTTCCATGCTATCTTAAATTTTTGTCTTGTGATTTCAGTTTTTAAAACCCAAATTCTGCTAGGGTTGTTTAAAAAAAAATTGTCGTTTTTCATTCATTGAACTCTTGTGTTTTCTTTGCGTCCTAATGTTTCTTCTTGAAAATCTCGTATTTTTCGTTATGCTAATGTCCTTGTTTTTTTTCTTCTTTGTTTTTGTTGATCCTTCCCATGATTTACTTAAAATCATTCTATCTTTTGGACTTATGATTCAGCCAAGCCCTATATTTTATGTTGGCTGATCAAGTGACCAGCCATTCTTTTAACCAAAGATGGCTGATCAAATGACCAGCCATTCCTTACTGGTTGATGACTGATATACGCTGATTCTAAATGACTAGTCATTCCTAATTGGCTGATGACTCATACATCTTTATATATCAGTCAAGTGATTCAGCCAATGATAATGAATAGTGACTGATAAAGACTTAAATATTTTCTAAGTCAGTCACTGATAATTGTCTTTGACTTATCTCTTGTAAGTCTACTTCTTTTAAACAGAAGCTTCCTTGAAAACGTCCGTAGTTATTTTGAATTTGTGTCAGTACTTAGCATGTCTTGTTTTCAAATATGCTTTTTGTTTTACATTTAATGAGTACTCTGACACACTTTCCATTACTAGCTTTTTGCTTTATTTCAGAAGAAATGACAGGTTCAACCTACCTCTTCTAGGATAACACAAAGCTCGAGGAATAGTTGTTCACCACCTTTGACTATGCTCTGCATCAGAACATCTAATGCAAAGTCATATATCATCCAATGATTCCAATGACAACTTTTCCATCTCTGCCTATTTAAAGTCGAAGGAGCATTGAAGAACGGTGACCCAACACCTAACTTACAAGAAGCATTCAAGAGCTAAAATATTCATAACATCTCAAGAACTCTCTGAAACTTCTCCATTAAAGAGCATTTACTTATATTATTTATTGTTATTTTACATTCTTTGTATTTACTCTTTAGTTCAATCATTGTATTGGACCAACTACTTAGTTATTGAGAGATCATTGATCGTAACACACGAGATTGTTTTGTTCCTTGAACATTCAATCTCCATATCTCACTAGTCCTTGTTGTACACTGATCCGTTAGTGATCACTTAGATTATTAATATTAGTGCACTTCAAAAATCCAAGTTTGACTAACTTGGTAGTGGACGTAGCAGTTTTTATACTGTGAACCACTTTACATACTGTGTTCATTACTGCTTGCTTTACTTGATCAAATTGACCAAAGCTTTAAGCATTTCATTACTTAAAGTTTTAGTCAGTCTTTGTCACTTTACTTCAGTCAACTCATCAAACTGTTCATAAAGCTTAGTCATCAACTAATCACTTCCATTGATCAGTTTGACTGATTCCTTTAAAATCGCTATTCCGCTGCCAAAGTTTTTAAAAAGGTTTTAAAACTGATCAAAAAGATTTTATAAGGCTATTCCCCCCTCTAGCCTTATTATTTACTTCAAGTGGACCTACAGTTTTCTTCTTCATATTCTAGTTTCTTTGCTAAAAAAAAGGGAGAAAAAAGACAGAGGGATTTTTGTTTATTGCTTCCTGAGTTTTCTTGTTTGGTGAGATTGAGTCAAACACGAGTGAAACACGTAAGGGAGTACGCTTTCATTAAACAAACAAACATGTCAGATGAAGTATTTCGATCACGATGCTATGTTCAAGGCAAGATATGCAGTTTAATTATTGGTGGGAATAGCTCTTCTAATATTGCTAGTCTATATAGTTGAGAAGTTAGGACTACCAATAACGATATATCCGCAACGATATAAATTGCAAAGTATCAATGCTAGTGTGAGGTCAAAGTGCGTGAACAAGTGTCGATTACTTTTTGCATTGTCGAGTATGAAGATGAAGTCTCGTGTGATGTGGTTCCAATGCCAGATGGGCATTTATTACTAGGCCGACCGTGGAAAGTTCACTGAAATGCCCAACATGATAGCCTCTCTAATAAATACTCATTTGTGTATAATCAAGAGAAAATTTCTCTTGTACCTTTGCCACCAAAGCAAGTTCACGAGGATCTCATATATTTGCAGAAGAAATTGGATGAGTGGAAGAATGAGAAAGAAAATATTTAAGAGGAAAAGTCCGAGGAAAATAGTGTAGGAGTAGGTGAGATTGAGGGGATATTTGATCTTGTCGTTCCCAAGGAAGCTCCTATGGTCAACTATAAAGATCCTTTTGACTTCGGAGTTCCTACTAAATCTTGTTCTTGGTTTATCAAACGGATGATTGATGAACACTTCTTTTCAACCCAATGGGCGAATTAGTTGGATATTATGTCACGGGCGGATCATCGAGTTTCTAATGCAGATTTGGGGTTAAATCCTTTTCAAGAGGGAGGAAATGATGTGATCTCAAGGGGGTTAATGAGGAATCTACACTTTGGAAGGTTAAATTGGAAGTCCAAGATTGAGTATGAAGGCTTGGGCGATGTTCTTAGAAAGTTTGGGGGTCTACATGTCAATTCTAAAGAGTTTGAATCGCGGAGGATGTGCGGCCGCGTTGTGTCTAGAATGTTGATTTTTTTTTATGCGGCTGCATTGCGCCATTTTCAGCTTTTACATTTTCAACTTTTGTTTAGGATCAATTTTGGTATTTTCCTTAGGGTTTCAGTTTCCTAGTTGTTTTAGGGTTACCTTATGATATTATTTAGGGTTTGTAAGCCTATTTAAAGGCGTGTAAACATTGTAAACATAAGTTAGTGGAGTTAGTTGATGAATTGAATAAAATTGAGTTTTTCTCTTTCAAGTACGTGTGTCGTTCTTAAGCAAACCCTTTGATCCAATCAGTTGTGTGTCGGTGATTAATCAACCCTAGACTTATAAATTGAAGATCCATCCTAATTGTGGTGCATTTCATAATACCATGGTTCTCGTTGCTTCAACAACATCGGATCAATGTGTCATCTACATCAAACCTTTCTAGGAGATCTTGGGGTGAGACATAAATTCACATACTGATCCTTTAGGCCTTGTCGGACGTCAATGATTAAAATAGGGAAGATTGTGACACTCCCATCCTATATTACCATGACAGAATGAAAAGACTAGAATTATCTCATAAGTCAATTGCTAAATTTAAGTGAGGGAGATTATAACATCCCGGCCCTTAGCAGTCCACTACGTGGGCTATGCATAGTAAACCGAGCTTTCGGGCTTGGGGCGTTACAAATGGTATCAGAGTGGGTCCCAGTCAGAAATGTGTTGAACACATAGTTCGGCGTGCCGATCCCTTTCCTTGACAGGGACGTCAAGGATTTAAGTGGGGAGATTGTGACACGCCATCCCACATTACCATGACCTGATTATGAAAGACTTGGATTCCCTCATAAGTAAATTTCTGAATTTATGTAGGGAGATTGTGACATACCATCCCACATTACCACGTTCAAATGAAAGACCCGGATTCCCTGATCACTAGGCCTACCACATAATTACCCTAAAGTCTATGGATGATTCTTAATAGGTGGCCACTTATTATAAGACACACAAATTTATTCCGTCTAGCTGATGTGAGATGGGGGTGTCACATATAACTATCTTGTATATACTTAATCATTTTTTTAATTATGTCTTACACTCTTACTCAAAACTTATTAATTTATATTGTAATTATTATACTTTGCAAGAGTAGACTCTTTAAGATTGATCGAAACAGAGGGAGTAGGTAATAGATATTGTTAAAGAGAGATGACTAGAAGTTGTCGACTTAATTGAGGTAACTCTTCCTAATTTAAAGACAGACAACAATGAATGACAATTAGAATGCTTAGTTCGCAATTTGTCAAGTAAGAGTAATGTTTAAAGGACAAACATTTTCCAAACCATGTATTATGAAAATGATTGATAGACCTAGCTGAAAGCTATCTTTTGAGGAAGAGAATTGTTTCAATGTGATGAAGAAAGGTTAAACGCCCTTTGAACCACATTTTGTTGAGATCACAGACTAAGAGAGACCAAACTGTTTACTCCAAAAACTATATAAGGTGGAAGCCACGCTATCTTAGGGACTCGAGAGCTTTCATAATGAACATGTTAACTTCAACAAGATTCGACAACGAAGTTGATCCACGGGACACCAACCAACCCCAGCTGAGAATGCTAAGAGGTTCAAAACGATTATTATTTGATTGTTGTAGAAAAAGTTAATCTCCATGCAAAGCAGTACACCTAGTTGAGAATGCTAAGAGACTCAAGACATTTGTGATTGGAAGGTTGTGTAAAGAATTGTTGGAGATGCTCATAAGCAAAGTAGAGTAAAAAGGGATTAGAGATGCATGCTTGTCTCTAAGGTAGCAATGAAATTGCCCTAACGTTGTGTGAACTATGTTTTCGAGGAAATAATTTGTATTCGGGATAGACCTAGTAGTTCAATAATCATATTCCAAAGAGAGGACGGTCCTTTAGAAACTGTGGATTTCCTCTTCGTTTGGCTTAAAATTATGCATGCATTGCTATAAAATATGTTAAAATTAGGTGTGACAGCTAAGGAAGGAGAAATACAGCGACATTCCAAATTAAACATTCCTCCATCTTAAAATGAGTGTCATTTTTAAAATGAGTGGGGCTATTAACACCCCTCTTCCTCTAAATACACCCTCCTTTTTTTATCACAAAAATGTAATCATTTAAAAAGACCATCTTACCTTTACTCCTTTTAAAGACATCCCATTTCTTTTTAATTTCACCTCCAGACCACTAATTCCACTCCTCAATCCCTCTCCTAATTTCCCTTTCGTTTTTCCCCACCCCCATTGTTACTATCGCCATCACCCTTCATTGTTGCCCGAAAAAAAGCCTCTCCTAGAGAAATCAATAGCTCTTCTAATTTCTAACCATTAATTGTAATCTGGTGCAATTAACGAGGCAAAAGATTATGGCAACAAACCCTAAAAATCAGCTGGATGCAAGTAGAAAGGTTTGTGAATTTGGCGAGTGTTATTGGGTACGAAACGCCAGCATGGACAAGTGTAGTTATGGGCGCGCGCCTTTGTGTTTCTCAGTGGCACCCTCTCCCTACCATCCGAAGAAAGTGACATCTCAAGGCCAACCGAACATCACTATGATGTTCGACACTGGTTGATCGAACATCACTGTGATGTTAGACACTCGTTCACCGAGCATCAACGAACATCACAGTAATGTTCGGTAGGTACTGGTCGAACATCACTGTGTCAACCTGTGCTGAAACCCAATTTTTTTCTTCTTTCTTTTCTAACAGAGGGAAATGTGAACTTCAAAAAAGCAAAGGAATGCATTCTTCTTCTTTGAGTTTGTACTGTGCGTATGGAGAATGAAGGGGAAGGGGTTTGCGTTTCTTGCATATGAAATGCGGGTAAGGGAATGGGTGGGTTTGACAGAAAATATAAGGGGTGTGTATTAAGTAATTAGGTTGGTATGAAATGAAATGGGTGGATGTTAATAGCCCCACTCTTTTATAATTTATTGTCCATAAATGAGTTTTTGTTTTTGTATAAATTTATTAATTTTATCTTTGACACATATCATGTACTAGTGTGGACTTCTAATGCTATATGTGGATATTAATGACATTGATGTACATATACTACTAAAATGTCCCAAAAGTCAAATTCGTTAATTTAATAAAAAATGAACGCTCATTTAATTGAGGAAATAGTAAAGTTGTTCTAATTTATTGATACTTGAATATTGCATTATCAAGGTGGTTAGCAAAAGAAGCTATAACCAGTTACACTTTGTCCTTCACAGGGTAACACAAAGGGCATGTTTGGTAACCCAATTAAGAGCTTAATTAGGAAAGTTTTAAGTGATATTAAAAATAAGATTGTTTGATAACGCAATATTATATCACTTAATAAATTAAGTATCTCTTAAAAATAGCCAAAATTTTAAGTCAAAAGATGATGTCTTAATGTTTTAAGCTCTACTTTTTCAGACATCAGTTTTCAGAGCTTAATTTTCAGTTTTAACAAACAGGGCCAAAGAACCCAACTGAAATAAAAATTTCTTCCACAAAAATTTAAGAAGAGGTTGACAAAACTGAAAGCAGCTGAAAATAATGCAATCAAACAATCACACAAAGACCAACAGGTGAAATTCTGTTCAATTCTTATGAAAGAGAAGGATACAGATTTACTTGCATTTAGTACATCAATCACCACTTCAATTTTAAAATCACAACAGAGACAAACTGAGCAGCTAAACAGAGGTGCTGATTACACTAGTACTCATGCAGTAGCACTGTGTGCTTTTGTGACAGACAGACTATTCACATATTGACTGGTCATAACAAGCAGTAGAATAGCAAACAAGTGATCATAGCCGTGCGCTGGCTAAGTCTAATTACAGTCCACGGTGGTCTTCCACGTCAAACATGAACATTGGCTTCACTTCAGCAGCGGGTCCCGTAGTACCATCACAGTCACCTTCTTGGTCAAATTGAGCCTCACACGATCCTGTCACATTCACGTTGTTCTCATGAGCCGCACGATCAAAAGTCGACGATCCATCTCCGCCAACGCCAACCATGTCGTACGAAGAGGCAGCAGAAGAAGCAACGGCGTGGTGGAGATGAGGAAACGGCAAGTAGACGCTGTGCACGACTATCCTCAGATTGCGCATGACGTCAGGTACCTTGATACGCACGTAGTTGATCCTCATTGGCACGGTTCCTCCGGCTGTGGTCACCACCAGCGATTGTCCGGCAACCAGCGTCGGCAGTGCTGTCCCCGCAGGTAGCTTCTCGAGGTCGGCTACAGGGAGGAGCCGGTTCGGAACGATGTGGAACCTAATGTTGCTGACGTAGGCTTGGGAGCCGGAGAAAATGGAGACGTCGTCAACGGCAAACACCGTCATGTTCTGGAGGTTAACCAGCTCAGCGTATTTAACCTTAAACGCCAGGGAGAGGACGCTGAATCCACTGTTTCTAAGCCTCAGCATTGCATCTCGGAGCATAAGTCGCATGATATACGTCGGAACTAGTGTAGACTGGTGAGCATTACGTTGATCAGGCTGGAAGGGGAAGGAGAGAGAGGTCATTCGCTCGATATTGCAAGAGAACGGAGACAGAGGTGCGACATAGCCTTGGAGACCGTGAACAACAACGAGACCGTTGTTGAAGAGATCCGGACGAGTTATCTCGACACCGCCGACGTAGATCTTAGTGTTGTTGTGGGCGTCGGCTGCCGATGTGACCGTGATGCAACGGCCGGGATCCATTGTCTCGATCTTCGTACCGAAAGCAAGCTTGCGGAGGTAATCATGAGAGAAGAGGCCTGGAACGACGTGCTCACGAAGAAGGCGACTGATGGAGCAGGAGGAACAGGTGCGGATGGAGGCGTCGGTTGGAGCGAAGAGAGTAGAAGGACCGTTCCAGGTGGTGAAGGCGGAGTCGTCGGAGAGTGATGGAACCGCCATGGCAAGCTCTTGGAATCCAAGGTTAGTCAGGATCGGCTCGAAGAGTGTAGCCGGAGTGAAGGACGAGTCGTGGAGATCGTGAGAGGCGTACGGCGTCGCCGGTGGATTAGCAGTGGAAGCAGCAGTAGCAGGTACGGCGAACGGAGGTCCTCCGATGGCTGTGGCTCTGGAAAAACAGAAGGATGCTAAGAGCACAGCTACGAGAACAACAGCGAGTTGAAGAGAAGGCGCCATTAGACAGACTGTGGGTAAACTAGGGTTCGCAGCGAGGGAATTGAGCTCTCGAAGAGAGAAACGCAGAGAGGGAAGTGAAGTGGAATGAGAAATGAGTGAGGCGCGCGGATGGAGAGTATATATAGTCGAATCTCGAGGCGGTTAGAGAGTTTGTTAGGGGTAGGCACGCGCGCGCTTGAATGATAGCGACATGTAGAGTGATTGATCACCTACGGGTAGGAGTACGGTCCTTGAGAGTCCATCGTCATCGAGAGCCGTATATTGCCAGGCTATAAACTGCTTTTAAAGTTTAAACTTGGATTGAGTACTTTATTCTGCTTCCAATGGATGAGCTACAGGGAATCCTAAATCCTTGTCTTTCACTTCACTCGGCTGTTAACAGAGCGGGGTCCATTTGATTCGGGGAAAGGGCCGCAGTCGTCTTAGAAATGAGTGGTGGGCTAAATGGTTCAGTGTATCAGACCATTAATATTTAGACTTAACCCTAACTAGTGGATTAGGATTTCAAACTAGGGTCAATTATATGTCGCTTCCTTTTAGTCATTTGTAATCGCTCTAATTTATTAAAAAAAATTTAATTGAAAAAAAGTATTTTTAGATAAAAAGACGATTATGTCATTAATAAAAAAATATGCGCGCAATAGTAACTTAAGACATCTCGATACCCAATTTAAGGCTTACAATGTAGAACCTCGGCATCGGCTTAACACGCGCATCATCAGGCATCGCGATGCCTAATATGGGCATCGAGTTCAAAACATATTGGCATCCCGATGCCCAGATAAAAGACATATAACAGGATGCATTTATCTTTTTTTACAAAAATACTAATATGCCCTTAATATTAAGGCATCGGTATACATAATCAAAAGCATTGCGATGTCTGATATGTGCATCGAGTTTAGCGAGGCGATGCCTTATATGTACAACCCAAAAATATTTAATTTTATATATTGCGATGCCTAATATGGGTATCGAGTTCAAAACATATTGGCATCCCATGCCGAAATAAAAAGCATATAACAAGATGCATTTTTATTTTTAAAATTTTTTTTTACGAAAATACTAATATGACCTTAATATTCAGGCATTAGTATGCACAATCAAAGCATTGTGATGATGCCTATGTTCATCATCGCAATCCCTATGTTCATCATCGCGTTGCCCTATTCTTAGATTGAGATAAACCAAAGCAGTTTAAGGCCGAATAAGAACATGCATGAAAACAAAACAAACCATTTCACCCTCTTTTCACATAAAAAACAAAAAAATTCTCTCTCTCATTTCAATTCCATTTCACTACCATTGTTTACACAGGCAAACTAAAAAGTAAAAATTACGAGAGGAAAATGACAACTGAAGATGGCATAGTTTCTTCAAAACAAGCAGAAGACAACATAATGGCTAAAACGACGAAAGAAACAACTACAACATGAAGAAAAACATCAGAACAAAATCAGAGTGAAACTCAAACAAAACCAGTTCGTATTTCTTTTGCATAAATGCCATAATAGATGAAATATTTACTTTAAACTTCAATAATGGATTTAGCTCAGAAAAAATCGAATTCAAAAATATTTGCATCTCGATGCCCAAGCATGAATAGTAATACACTTTTTGAATAGAAATACACTATTTGAAATGCATTATTTGCAAATTATGTAATGCTTTATTCAATTTATGCGTCCGGATTGAGATACATGGGAATCGCGATTATAGGGTTCTTAAAACATGATTTTAGTTATAATTCATTATATGTGCATCGAAATAAATCAAATTGGGCATCGAGAATTATGTATTTCTATATCATAGTATTAATTTCAAACTTAAATATTATGCATCACGATGCTTGATATGTGCATCGAATTGAATACTATTTGCATCCCGATGCGCAAGTAAAAGGCATATCACAAGATACATTTCGCATCGGAATTTCATTTGGTTGTTCTATATTCAAGATGATTTCTACGCATCTTGGTTTACTTTCTTTTTTTTCTCAATAAATTAACTCTTTGGTAATAAAATGCAATATCCCTAGAGCCGGCAAAATCAGCCCAGCCCAATGGGCTGGCCCAGTTAGCCCGATGATTGCATGGGCTTAAGTTCAATTTTGGAGGCCCAAAAAAATGCTGATCTTTTGGCCTGGTCCAGTAGGCCCGATGGATCAATTGGGCTGGGATAAAAAAAGCCCAGGGCTTTTAAGCTAGGCCCGACACGACACTATTTTATTATTGTTTTTTTTTAAGGCTCAATCTCAATTTCTTCAGGCATTGTTTTTTTTTTTTACACTAAACAAACAACACAACACACAAAGGCTAAAGCACAAACAAACAACAGCAGCACACCGCACAGTCACTTTGGTTTAAGTCAAGGCACTTGGGACTTGGAAGGAATTATCACACTATTGCTTTTGTTTTGTTTTGTAATTTGGCTTTGTTTATTGAACTTGGGGTGCTTGTAATCCATCTTAAGCCCTTTAGATACTTAGTTGCTATTTATTTATAAACAATGCCACTATTGCTTTTGTTTAGTAATTAACTTAGAACTTGATTTGGCAATTGGGTAGCAGCAGACTAGCAGTTGTTCCTTACTTCCTTTTAGTTTATTTATTTTTTTGACAAAGACTTTTTGGCCTGATGGGCTTTTGTGACAACCCGACCCGGATTTTCATACAAAATCCCAAGGTCGGATTGCCAAAACAACCACATAACATAACATAACAAAACGCATAAACACCTGATTTAACATAAGTGTAAATAATCTTCGGCGATATAATTGCCGGAAAACAACTTGTAACAACCACGAGTTTACAACTCGGAAAGAAAACAACTACAACAACATTGGCCACAACATGCCGGAACAACAACAACATAACCACGAGCTACAACATGCTCGGGAAATAACTAAAATAAAACTACTGAACAAAAGCGCGACATACATGTCGGCTACCAAAAGAATATACACAACCAAGTATGATTCTACCACAAAGTAAAGTCTATATAACTTTACATACCAACGTATCTCACCAAAAGAAATTACTAACATAACTGTACAAACTAAGTACAACTATAAGGACAACCTGCTATCTAGCCCCGTTCTCACCGACCTCACCGAGAGCTGCCTGACTGGTTCGGATCTAAGGAAAACAATTAAACACAACGGGGTGAGTCGAAACTCAATAAGTTACTAAATGCAACTATATGACATGACTTAATGCTCATTTTAATCATAACAAAGTGATATCATTTTTATACATCACAACTCAACATGAAATATCATCCATGATATACAACTCATGTTAAACACATAACACTTTGATGTTCACATAAGTACTTGTAAAGTAAATCACATAACAAAGGATATTGTTTCTCTTTATTCTTCTTTGCGTTGCTCTGCAATACACAAAATAAATAACGTGTATCGATACTCGTCTATGATGTATCGATATCCCCGAACCTGCCGGATCCTCGAAAATCTATCGGATCTTAGCAACCAAAGTCACGCGTATTGCTATAACAGAGGGCTACCTCCCACCTGTGGCCAACAGATGAGGTGTGTGTGCACTCTGGTACGACGACTTATAGCGATCACGAAACGAATTCGTAAAGACTATAAGTTGTCCCATTATAACATTAGTAACGACGACGCCAGCTGGACTTACACAACACACAAGTAGATATTTACTCGTAACATAACAACAACAATAAGGTTCCAAAGTAGTGAACCTTATCCCAACCAAGGAGGTCAATGATCCTACCTTAACACATTAATAAACACATTTTGTGAAGTAACAAATCAACATCTCAAAACCACATATTTAGTCTTGAATCACATAAAGTAACAAATCAACATCTTAAAACCACATATTTAGTCTTGAATCACATAATCATACAAGCACATATTTACAAGTACTTCTCAAGAACCATTAGACCACATATTTAGTCTATAAACATCTATACATTGAGATACACATTTGATTCCCAACAAACGCACCTTAAGACTACTAAGTTAGTCTAGTTACAAACCCATGTTGAGATTACTCATATAGTTGTACTTATTTAGTTCATTAACATCGAGTGCGAATTACTACACCCACAATGACGCTTAAAGCGTAAACAACTCATTCTTATAAACGCAAGTGCCCTCAAGTACACTTATCTTAATTCATATGGTTTTGTAGTCAAATCCCAAGATTAACGAACAATCGTTTATCACATCGAGACTGATGTACTAGTCTCTAACATTTCATATTTTAATATTCATACGTGTAAACAATTCTCGGGAGTTGATAATTATATTAAACGAACATCTCAAATTACACAAGTCCGGATATACGGCTTGCTAAATTAATTAGACACCACTTTATAAATATAATCGGAGTCTTTATGTTACCAGTACCAAATAATCGGAGGGCTAAATTCTATAGCAAACGAACTCTAATTCACGTAGGAATTTAACATGTTACTCGGTAGATATTATTCTCTTCAAATATCAACTTTCTAGAGTCATTAACATACTTCTAAAATTTGGGTATAATTGCTATATGCAAATATTTCTCAATTAAAGTCTCTAACTTATTCTTGAGTTCATTACCAAGGTTGAGTGCTCAACTTCAACATACAACACCATCCAAACCCAACACTTAACACATAAGCATTTATGCATCTCATCATATCATTTAAACATGGAATTATCAAGTAATCAAAACATGCATGTTCATAAATATTCATACATGTAACAAATTCTAACATACATAGGGGGTTTAATAACTTACCTCCAAAGAAGATAATCAAAATAAGGAAAACAAGATCAAAGCCTTTTAAGATGCTCCCCTAGTCATCCCCATCACATGCATGGCCTTGGATCAAAGTTTGGTTGGTTGGATTGAGAGAACAAGAATTACACACACTAACACACCTTCATCTCCCACACTAACTCTCAAGCTCCATGGATGATGAGAAATGAATTGAGAGAGCATTTTTGGTCTCCCATATGGTTTGGAGAGTGTTTTAGGCTGATCAAATGGTCTTGGGTCGTTTTAAGTGAGTCAAGGGGTAAAATTGGCAAAGTTGTAAACTTTGGAGAAAGCTGTCCAAATAGATTTGGTGGTTTTCAGTCAACTTCAAAGATGTTCCTAGGATGATATACAAGTCTAAAAATTACAAATAAGATATGGTTGGAAAGCTCTTTGAGTCTAGTTTACACAGAATCAAACGGTTTGCAAATCCGAGTTTTCTACACAAAGTTATGGTCAAATTACTACAGTCTGTTAGGATGTACACAATCGATACAGGGCGATCGCTCTGCCCTATCCCAGGGCGATCGCTTTGCCTTCTGGTTGCAGGGCGATCACTTTGATCTCCCCAAGGCAATCGCTTTGTGTCCAAACTCTCCGAAAATGCTCCGAAACGCTCCCGAAACAATTCTAAATGATCCCAAAGTGATCCTAACCTCCAACAAAGATTAAAACACACTTGCAATTCATTCAAAACACATGTAACAAGGCTTAGAATGAAATGCATTCTTATTACGAATGATAAACAAGAATTAAATTACAACCAAAGCAATTTAATCTCATGAAATTAATGCGTGAATCAATCAACATGTTGTTTAATCAGGTCTAACAAACATGCTTAACATGATAATGATATAATATGATACACAAGTCAATCATAGGAGGAACCAGGGTATTACAGTTTTGGTGGGTTAGGCTGGGCTTGACTTTTCTTAGGCCCTAGGATAATTGGGGCCGGGCCAGCCCAATATTAAGTGTTGGCCCGCTGGGCTTGCATTGGGCCGGCCCAACCTTGCCCATTGCCAGCTCTATATCCCTGTTGTTATGCAGCTTCAAACAAGAAACAAACCGGATCGTTTAAACGCAGATGCAATCTCATACTTCTAAAAAAATAGGTGAAGACATTGCAATTCAGGGAGATCACCATGAAGCCCTGAAGAAAACACTATTTTGGAAACTGATTGAAGCCATAATTGAAGACAAAATTGTAGACAATCATTGTACGATGGATAGTTCCGTACTGACAATGATTCTTAATTGTTATGTAAAGGAAGACAAGTCTTTCTTATTTGGAAAGAAAGACCTAGAGCTTAAAGCAAGGCACGCAAAGCTTCTGCTTGGAATCAACGACGGGGAGGAGGAAATCAACATTACCTATTACAACATCGAACGATCTGATTTTCTTCTAAGGCACTTCCCCGAAAAGGAATCAAAGAAAGCAAAGGACTATAAGCTTAGCCCGACCCTTATATGCAGTCGGATTCAGTCCATAATTCCCGGTGAAGATCAAAGGGAAGTCAACGACATTGCGTGCTTGACGACACAACTTGTTCTTGCAACCTTCCTCGTTCCAACAACTAGCATTTACATACCATAGACATATATAAACATAATATCAGACTTGGACAAGATTTCAACATACAATTGATCAGACCATATTGTGGACAGGTTGATACACACCTTAGAAACTAGAAAGGATGACAGCGTAGAGAAATGCGTGTTGCTGCTACCGGTAACTTTTTTACACTCACTTGTTACTAATTTCATATTTCCGTATACAATGCATATTGATTTGTTTGTACTAACAAGGGGATTGAATTTACACAATTGATCAGACCATATTGTGGACAGGTTGATACACGCCTTGGAAACTAGAAAGGATGACAGCGTAGAGAAATGCGTATTACTGCTACCGGTAACTTTTTTACACTCACTTGTTACTAATTTCATATTTCCGTATACAATGCATATTGATTTGTTTGTACTAACAAGGGGATTGAATTTACACATGCAGTATTGGTTATGCGAGCGAACCAACATTCTGAAACCAATTAAAGAAGATGATATCCCAAGGTTACTCAAATGGGATCTATCAACTCTGTCAAAGGTTTTGAATAAATCAGAGTTTAATACGGTCATGAAGAAAAAAGTGAGTATATAGAATGTGCCTTTAGTATCTAATTACAAATAACAACAATGCATTTTCGATGCATCTTCCCTAACATTGTATTACATTTACTTTCTTGCTTTTGCAGAAATTTCATCATTTTCCCAAGGCAACAACAAATGAAATAGAAGCATTATGGGGAATAAGAACAAATGAAAATAAAAAAATGTGTCCGGATAAAGATGCTGAAATTAACAACGAAGCACTAGACGAAACACATGTGGATATGGATTTCTTTGACACTGAGGTTGATGATACGCAACAGGTTGAAAACAATTGTTGCAAAAATTTAAAAGATGAGTTGATCAACACATTGTCCACTATTGAAGAAAAGGACAATGAAATTGTAACGTTAAGAACTGAGTTGCTTGAAGAGCAAACATAAGCAAGGCGCTCAATACTAAATTGGATGAAAGTTCCTCTCAACTAGATGTCAAACACAACGAAATACAGAGGCTAAACTTTGAGCTAGCCATCGATGTCCAACAATTAACAACAAAAACTGAGTTGATTGAAAAGAACAAAAAAATTGAAAGCTTGGGAGCTGAATTGAGTGAAATCAAAGAAGAACTACAAAGGCTCCAGAATGAGTTGACTGAAAGAGCATTGACAATAGAAGCTAAGGCTACCAAAATAGAAAAGCTGAAGTCTGAATTAGCCAAGCTTCTAGAAAAATCATCCGAACAGTCGCAAGAGCAACAAACTGATACCCAAATTATGTCATCGCTTACAACTGAATTGAATTTGAAGCTACTTGAAGCTGAAACTAAGATTCAATCTATAAATAAGAAGCTATCAACAATGGCGCAAGAGATAGAAATGCTAAAGGCCCATCAGCGATAACCCCAATAACCAAGCGAAATAGATGATACCATTCGATCGGTTCTGAAGGAAGTACAAACCATGTCAATAGATGAATCTGAAGAAGATTGTTCTACTACAGAAACAGATGACGATACGGATGGTTTTGTCAATGTAAACGCTAGAAAGAAAAGTGTCGTGTCTCCTTCTTCCTTGGCTAAATGAGTAAAAACACGAGTAGGCCGTAAGAGGAAGAATAGGGGTGATTCTTGTGGAGAAAAAAGAGATAAAGTTTATAAGAAAAGGAACAAAGATCCCCAAATACCACTGAATAATGAAGTTGGACCTCTAATTATCCTACACAAAGATGACAAAATAACACTCAACGATGAACTTGGACCTGTTAAGGTCCTGAAGAAAGAAGTCAGGGATGCAATGCAACATATTTACCGTAAATTTGGGAGAGAGGAGTAAGTGAAACTAATATTGTTGAATTTCAAAGTAGTAGATTATTCATGTTTATGGTAATACTTGCATAAATATGTGTTTTATGCTTAATTATTAATATGGTCCTCACATCATGCAGGGCGATTGTCTATCAAGCAGGAGATATTGTTCCGATAATGGATCTTAAACATGCTTTGCAAATCTTACACAACGATAAATTAGAAAACTTTGTATGTATTATACTTATTAACCATTGAGATGTGATATTTTATTTTCAGAAAGAATAACTTGTTTTCTTTGTTTACAGCAAATCACACCTGGGCGTTCCTCCTACAAAACGTACTACAAAAAAAGAAAAGTGATAGAATTAGAAATGTTTTTACCTCGGATAGCTGGGTAAGAATTATCCTAATTCCTTAACGTATAAGATTATTAATTGATTGCTGAAAACTAATATTTAAAATGTTATTTAGACTTTTGTTATAAGAAGTGGGAAAGAATACAGACCAGTTGTGGAATCAAAGATAGATAATGTATTGAAAGAAGACATCATCAGTGATGAGATATTCATTTTCCCAATCAACACACCTGGGGTAGGAAACGAGCAGACCGAACACTGCGATCACTGGACTCTTCTTGTTTTCTCTAAAAGCGAAATGGCCTGGACCTTTTACAATTCTTACATCCACCCAAAAGCTAAGAAAGATTGGCATTTGGAAAGGGCAAAAAAGTTGGTGAGTAATCTACGACTGTTTAATCAAAATACAACAAAAAAAATCACGCATTAACTATTTTTTTTTAATATTTTCCTTTACAGGTAAAATACGTTGAAGGAAAAATATGTGAAATCATCAAAGATTTGCCCTTAGATTTGACCTTCAAACGATTCAAAGGGTTAAGCCAGAAAAACTTTACATATGAAATCAAAACATGTGCAGAATCACCCCAACAAGCTCCAAACACTGAGGATTGCGGCGTAATCGTTTGCATGATAATTGAATGTTTATTAAATGGGTTATCAATACACAAGCAATATAACATTCATCCATTTAACAAATATAGAGTGAGAATAGTGGAGATGATTATGACAGCAGGGGGTCATATGAAGAAACAACTTGGCAGACGTCCAATTTTGAAAAGTAATGTAATGAAAACAAATGTTTTATGAATATATATGATTATTACAAGTCTTGCAATTTTTGAAAAATATAGTTGAATAAAATTAAGTCTGACATGATTGGAAAGACAAGAAGCCAAATTCAAACTGGTAAAAGGCATTGCGATGCCTGATCTATGCATCGTGATGCCTGATCTATGCATCGTGATGCCTGATATAGGCATTGACTTGAATAGTATTGGCATCCTCCCGATGCCCCAAGCAGGATTCATTTATGCCCAAGTAAAAAAACATCGAATTGAATAAATGCTTGCATCCCAATGCCAGATATAGACATCGACATGAATAATATTGGCATCCCGATGCCCAAGTGAAAGGCATATCACAGGATGCCATATTGCGATGCCTAATATATGCATCCCGATGCCGAATCACAGGAATGACATTTATGACTAAAAAACTATAATTTTTTTTTAAATGTGTAAATAGGAAAACACAATTTCATTGACACTAATAGTTCAGTAACATTGAAAAAATAAAAAATCAAGGTTTTATTGCTTCTCTGCATGACCTAGAGTTGTGGTTACAAAGATTTTTACATCTACTACATTTTATTTTCCTTTTGTTTGTTGATTCACCGTTTGATGCGATCCTCTTTTTCTTCGGACTTCCGGCTAATCTGTTCATTATTGGTGGTAAAATGGTCTTGCCTTCGGAAAAATTATTTAGCTCGTACCTCTCCGTAAGTAATTATCAACGATATCATCAATCTTTTTTGAGCATCTCATAATCACAACTGCAGTGTGGCAACATGGGAATCCTTGAATCTGCTACTGATAACACGAACATGTTCGATTCTCTAAATCAACCGTAACACTTGGATTTGACAGAACCTCGTATATTACGTCATGTACCATCCGGACCTGCCATGTGACCCCAATGGTTACATACTCGCTCCACTTTTTATCCATCTTCCAACATAATAATTTGTTCTATTTTCTTCCATTGCTAAGTCTCTCTGTAAATCATTTCATGATTTTTGATCTTATGCAGTCAGCCATGTGAGTAATAGGAAGAGCTCGAGCATCTAAAATCAAATTATTGAACGATTCCGCAGCATTTGATGTCAACTCAACATACCTCTTCTCGCGACAATGTGCAATAGACCACTTATCGTATGGAAGATTGGACAAGAAATCACAAGCAACCTGTCCCCCTTCTTTTTTGAATACTTCAAGTTTGTCATTAAATAGTGTAATGGTCGGGGCATATGCACAATCCTTCAATATTGAATACATCTTGCTGCGAAACACGCTCGAATAACGTTTACCACCAAACATCTCTATCAAGTTACGATACAAGTGGACCAAGCAGAAGAAATATTTTGAACTATCAAAAACATCACCAATGGCTTCCATTTAACCAACGTTTCCATCGAATACAAACAACACATCCCGATCTTCTGTTGCTTCTTTTATTTTTTAAAGAAACTAATACCAATTTTCCCGATCTTCAGCACTTACAACCGCAAATGCAAATGAAAAAAGCCCTGCATATAAACAATATGATCCTTAAAAAATAATGTTCAAACAATTTTTTTTTAAAGTAATTGATTTTTTCTTTTTTTTAAGTACCTTGATTTCCATCATTGGCCATCGCAGACAAAAGCGTGCCCTTAAATCGAGATTTTATAAAGGTGTCATCTATAAACAATATAGGACGGCAATACTTAAAACCATCTACGCATGTCTGAAATGAAATGAACAAACGACTGAAACGATTCGTAACAGGATCTGATTCAACAAATGCAAAGCTACCCGGATTACTCTTATGCAACGCTTTGACATACCATTGCAACTCCTTAAAAGAATCATCATAACCACCAAAAATCCTACTCCGAGGCTTTTCAACGCTTTTCCAAGCCTTACTATTATTTACCTCAATGCCATACTTGGTCCTCATGTGATCAATTACATCGGCCGGGGAATAGCTTGGTTGACTACGAACATTTTCAGCGATCAAGTTTATAATTATACCACAACCCATCCTTTTCGAGTAATCAGTTATATCAAACATGGCGACTTGACATCTTTGTGTAAGGTTGCACTTGTATATAGATGCTGATTTGCCTAAACTTGAAACAGATGCCCTAATAAACCAACCGCAATCATTATCAAAATTCTTTCCACATACAACACTAACTCACTCATTATTGTTCTTCAAAAAAACATAATCAAATCTAATCTTGAAAGAATACTTTATCAGTTGCCTTCTAAATTTATCCAATCCACCTTTAAAATTTTGCCCAACACCCGTAATAGCAGATGCCCAACTAGCAGTTAAAAGATCCTTTTGTGATTGATTAGGATATATGTCATAACATGGAACACTTTCATCATCAATTTTCAAACTTGCAGAATTGATACTGCTTTGATGCGATGATGATGCATCACGACTCCAAGTTAATGCATCACGATTCGAATAACTTGAACTGCTATTACAGACTGAGGAATCACGATAAATCATTGCTGCATCGCGATTCTTTATTTGGGCATCGGGATTATTAATTTCTGCATCATTGGGCATCGGCTTAGGCATCGCGATGCCTAATTCGGGCATCGGCTGAATCAACAGCTGGGATAAAGGAAACAGAATCACCAAGTAACCCTCATCTATTCAATCCGTAGCTTAAAACATTTTGATTTTCAAAAACGTATACTGATATAATGCTTGTCACACCCCAATTCAAGCTACTACACATCGCCTAAATTCGGGTATGAACTGACTATACATAATCATAATAACCACATGTTTAATAATATATAATTGCAAAAATAAAAACATGGCGACAAGTCATTCAACCTCATAAACTGAAAATATACAACTGAGTTTACACAACTCATCCAACTGATTTACAAACCAAAATAGAAGGCATCCAACCTTTATATATAATACAACAGAAACCAGTTTGAACCCTTGACAGTATAACAAGCCATTGTCTAACATATATACGACATAAAGTCTACCCCAAAAGAAAACAATCACTTTCTAATCTCACGACGAGCTCCATATATAGCTTCACGCACGTGAACCCTTCGCCTCGCTTTGACCTAAGGAAAAATACTTGTGAAAGGTGAGTCACCTATGACCCAGTAAGATTCCACTAAACTTATGCATGTCATACATGTATGCAACAGTAATAGGATGCTAACACATAGCAACACATAATTATCATAACTGATAACCAGCCAAGTCTCATTACCAGTGCAAGAAAGCTCACGACTGCCAACTGTCCCATAACAGTTGGAAGTGATAACCAACCTACAAAGTAATGAGCTAACCAACATTTCATAGCACATATTAAACAAGTAGTAATATCACGATATCACATGTATCAGGATATAAAAGTCGAGGTACACCTCATGGTAAACCCTTCCTAGGCTGGTCTAAGTTGTGGGTATTCGGGGGAAGACCATTTCCAGGCCTTAGAACACAGTAAAACACCCAACTATCTTCATCAAATTCACCAAATCAACCTAGGGTTTCTTGCATGAGTTCATGTTCTCTCTTCAGGGCAGCAACAAAGGGTTGAACTAAGTGAGTTTGTGGCTGGTTTAATCACCTAATTTTAGAAGATAATAAGTGGTCTTGCTCTATATTTGGGTAAGGGACCTCTATCTTATATATGTTTGTTGTTTAATCGGTTGAATTCGGTTATATGCGATGTTGTGAGGTTACTATGTTAAAATTATAAATTTTCAGCCATGTTAAGTGCTTTAAAATGTTGATATGATTATGAGTATGTGTTGATAAGGAGTATTAATATTTATATGAACCTTAAAAATGTTAAAATTCGATTGTATACTTGAATTGGTGAAACTGGTAAAAAATTGACCTAAACAAAGTGTGTAACATGGCTGCGATTATATGGTTGTGACTTGATATCGAATTGTTTGAGATAGTTAATTTGTTCATTATGTTGGTTCATGGAAATAGAACTCGAATTGATCCTTGGAGGATAAACGAAATGCCAAAATTTTAAACGAATACGAAATAAAGTGTGAACTTGAAATTTGGTTAACAAAATGTTCACATTTAACCACTAACTTTCAGGGGGTTTTGATTGACTACCGATTGTCATGGGGTGGAGTGCAGTGATAGTCGGGTTGTAACGATCTTAATCCGGTCTGCCTCCCTATTTCGGCCAAAATAGGGTTTAACACCACGTAAATTATTGGATAAGAGTGGTGTTGTCACATGGTTGCCAAGGTTGTAGGGACTTGGGACATGTTGACTTATTTCGCGAAATATACGAAATACAAATTACATGACCTACAGTGATCTGATATGAACTGAAAAATCGAATAAGTTTATAAGGGGAGCTAGTTAGTCGGAGGTATACCTCGACTTTTATATCCTGATACATGTGATATCGTGATATTACTACTTGTTTAATACGTGATATGAAATGTTGTTTAGCTCATTACTTTGTAGGTTGGTCATCACTTCCAACTGTTATGGGACAGTTGGCAGTCGTGAGCCTTCTTGCGCTGGTAATGAGACTTGGCTGGTTATCAGTTATGATGATTATATGTTGCTATGTGTTAACATCCTATTACTGTTGCATACATGCATGATATGCATAAGTTTAGTGGAATCTTACCTGGTCATAGGTGACTCACCCTTTCACAAATATTTTTCCTTAGATCGAAGCGAGGCGAAGGGTTCACGTGCGTGAAGCTGTGCAGCTCGTCGTGAGATTAGAAAGTGGTTGTTTTCTTTTGGGGTAGACTTTATGTCGTATATATGTTAGACAGTGGCTTGTTATGCTGTCTAGGGTTCAAACTGGTTTCTGTTGTATTATATATAAAGGTTGGATGCCTTCTATTTTAGTTTGTAAATCATTTGGATGAGTTGTGTAAACTCAGTTGTATATTTTCAGTTTATGATGTTGAATGGCTTGTCGCCATGTTTTTATTTCCGTAATTGTATATTGTTAAACAGGTGGTTATTATGATTATGTATAGTTGGTTCATGCCCGAATTTAGGCGATGAGTAGTAGCTTGAATTGGGGTGTGACAATGCTAACTGATAAAATTTTGACCAACAACACCATATTTACGCAATCATCATCATTCGACAGAAAAAATTCACATGAGATCCCAATGAATATTTAAAAGATAAATTTTAAGCTTCAACATTGGAATACTTACCTGTTATTAATTGAATCACATCAGCTATTCTAAAATTCTCATAAACTTTATAAATTATCGTACCACTTCTAAATTTCACCATTAACACGATTGAGTTTTCCATTATAGATACGAAGTGTTTAATACGAAGTGTCTAAAATAAAGGAAGAAATCATAGGGTTTACAAGATAAAAAAATTCGCAGGAGAGATTTTAGGAAGATATTAGCTTATAGGATACGTTCACATTGCATAGGGACATTTTAGGAACAATTTTATGAAACTGGTTTTTAGTGGTTAGAAAAAAAGGGTGGACTGAAGAGAAAAAAATATTATGAAACTGGATCGGCCAACAATTTTCCGTTCAAACTAAACGCGTTGCTATTGGGTCACGATCAAGGGGTGACAATTTTTTACCCAATTCGTTAAAATATCCAATATATTCATTATAAAATACTTATTGGGTTTTAAATGGTCATTTAAAACCCAATAAAGTTATGGGGAGGGCTATTAACACCCTCTATTCCTCTAAATACACCCCAAAAAAATTAATTACAAAAATGACATTTTATAAAAAGATCTTAATACCCTTTACCCCTTCTAAATACATACCCTCTTTTGTTTTCTCTCCCTCTCTTGTGCTCAACCTCTGTTTCCTCTCTTTTCTTTTTCTTTCTTTCTTCTTCCTTTCCCCAGCCCTTCTTTCCTCTCCCTATGCTGCCTCTGTTCCCCCAATTTTTTTCTTTTTTTCTTCTTCCTTTCCCCAATGCTTTCTCTCTCTTAATTCTCTTGAATTCGGTCAATCAGTCCCGAACATCTCTAACCCATATTTTTTTCTCTCTTAATTCTCTTGAATTCGGTCTACCAGTCCCGAACATCTCTAACCCAGATTTTTTTCTTCTTTTTCCTTGTTCAATAGAGAGAAAGAGATAGAGATGTGAACTTCAAAACGCAAAGGAATGCTTTCTTCTTCCTGCAATTTTCTTTTCTCAAGGGCCCAGAAAGCTAATTCATTGGTTCAGGAATGTGTTGCAGTACCAATATTTGGGGGCTGATGTTCTAAATGGACATGGAAAAAGCTTATGAGTTCAGGAGTGGCAATTCATTCTCAGAGCCATGCATCATTATGGTTTTAGTGATCATTGCCAACTCTCTCTCCATTTCTTGGTATTCAGTTCAGCTTCAAGGGACGGGGAAGAGGGTTTGCGGTTTCTTGCTTATGAAATGGAGTAAGGGAATGAGTGGGTGTATTAAGAAAGAGAGAAGATAATGGGTGGGTTTTAAAAGGGGTAAAATAGGAAATGTAAGGGGGTGTATTTAGTATTTAGGTGGGTTAAAAATTTAGACGGTGTGTGTATTAAGAAATTGAGTGTAATTAGAGGTAGAGGGGGTGTTAATAACCTAGTTATGCATTGGTTTACACACTAATGCCACCAACACCTGTCATCGCCGCCACTGTCCACACCGCTACCGTCCACTGCCGCCACCATCCCCCACCGTCGGTAACCTTCGGCCAACATCAACCGCCGCCTCCGCCGCCACTATCAACCACTGTTACCATCCACCGTTAATGCTGCCCACCACCACCCACTACCGTAGTTTCGTTGCCACCACCACCACAATATGCTATTTATTTAAAAAGCCAAAGATTGTTTCAAATTTGTTATTGGCATGATTTGAACTTGAATCAATTTGTTTACATTAAAGCTAGCTACCACTAGGCTAAACTAATTACTTGAATAATTTGTTAAATTTTATTATAAGTATAAACTAGTAATCATAAAAATTGATAATTATGATAAACATATATATAATTTTGTTACAGATTAAGCAATATTTGGTTGTTATTCATGATTATGATGAATATAAGCTTTTACAATTTTATTTTTATTTTGTAAAGAATTGCACGAAAATTGTTTTAACCTGTTGTACCGTATAATATTGTAATGCATGAAGCGTTGTATGAGATACTACCTTTAAATATTTTCTAAATAAATTTCTTTATATCATTTTTTTTCCTAAAATGTGATCAAGTTTATTGGGTATATCTGGATAATACCCAATTATTAATAGATATAATTGAGTATTATCTAATTATACCCGTTAATGTTTAATGAGTGTTATTAGATAATGCCCAAAACTACCTATTAATTATATTGGGTAGTTAATGGATTTATCCAAACTTAACTGACGACACCCAATTGCCACCCCTAGTTCATAAACACAACAATAAATATCTTTATTCATTATCTTCATTCAAACTTGACTTGAGTCAGATAACTTCTATTTGAGTTCAAATGATTTTTACCACCACTTTGCGCAAACTCAAATCAGTTAATTTTATGAGGTGACTGGTGATAGAAATGTTATCACTAATGTCCTTTAATTGAGTTGACAACTTGACAAGGTTACATATAGATTATTGTCATACACCCTTATTAAACAAATTACAGATTAATGGACCGGTCAACTCTAATGGGACGCGGACTAAATGAACTGGGTCAAAAGTCCAAATTTTAAACGAATCAAAAATATTGAAACTTAGCGCTATTTTTTTGGGTTAATTACAGGCTAGTCATTTTTTTAACATTTTAATTCGCTACAGTCCACATTTTTTTTTTTAAATCAAAAAAATATATTTTTTGGTTAAAAAGATAACAATACCCTTAATGAAACAAAAACAGGCGTGCATCAAGTATCCTAAGACATCGGAATGCAACAATTGGACATCGGACTTCAATTTGAGATGCAAAAATTGGGCATCGGGATGCAGTGCCACTTTCTTAGATTATTTTGGGTATCGGGATGTAACAATTTGGCATCGGGATGTAGTGTCACTATCTCAGATTATTTTGCATCGGGATGCAAGAATTATGTATCGGGATTCAATTTGAGATGCAACAATTGGGCATCGGAATGCAGTGCCACTTTCTCATATTAATTTGGGCATCGAGGTTAAATTTGAGATGCAACAATTAGGCATCGAGATGCAATAATTGGGCATCGGGATGCAAGAATCGTCGATTCGCGAATTCTTTCATACTCCTATGGAAGAACACAACACTTGTTTGAAGGCACAATATCACAAGGTAATGAGCTTTCTTCTGCTATTATAACTTATAATTACAGTGTCTTATATATTTATTACTCCACTTTTCGATCAATCTATTAATTAAAATACGTATAGTTTGAAGCGTGGTTATGAATTAGTCATATGTTTTACATTGTGTTTTGGCTAATGATCTAATTTTTGATTCAAAATAGTTGATTGTCAAATTCAGAGGAAGTGTTGTCCCTAAAGAAGGCGAATATTATGCTCCCCTCCAAACGACAGTTCTAGGAATTTAAACGCAAGAACAGTTATGGAAAAAACGAGAGTATTTTAGGAACAATTTTATAAAAATGTCTTTTAGAGGTTAAGAAAAAAATGGTGGATTGGAGAGAATAAATTTTTTTTAAAGTGGACCGACCAAAAATTTTTCGTATTTTTTTCCCCAATTTAAACAAGTCAGCCTTATAGGTCGTGTACAAAGTCAATAGGAAGACGCTTATTCGGGAATGGAATAGTTAAAATCGTTATTAGCATTCAGCATTCCGAATTTCGGCTCCATCACTCTATGGATGTTTTGATTTGTTTCAACTTAACTGATTACATAGTATTCGGGAATGGAATAGTTAAAATCGTTATTAGCATTCAGCATTCCGAATTTCGGCTCCATCACTCTATGGATGTTTTGATTTGTTTCAACTTAACTGATTACATAGTATGAATAGAGTATAATAATTAAAAAATAAAATGCTAAAATCAATTCCAAATGTCATCTTAGAGCCCGTTTGTTCGTGCGTTTTGGTCAAAATATAGGGTTAAAATGCAGCTTATTCTTTAACTTAGCGTTTCAATGCTGCGGTAGAAAAAACTACGTTTTCAAAATGCAGTTGCGTTTTAAAACGCTGGAATTCCTAACTTTTTTCCAAAACGCAGATTTTAAAATGCAGTAGGGAATAAAAAAGCTGCGTTTTGACATAATATCTCAAACGCATTTATAAAGAAAAAATAACGTTTTAAATAATCTGCGTTTTAAAAACGCTGCATTTTAAAAACGTTTTACCAAACGAGCTCTTAATTGTGGCAGATATTATTACATATAAGACTGCTTTGGTGCGGACATAAATTGAATTCAAATACTCTTAACACATTCAACTCGTCCTAGAAAATAAATCATATTTAGACTTTTAAAATCAAATTAATTTATCTTTTTCAGCTGAAAATTTTATGTGGATTTTACTTGTGCTTCTCAAATTTTGCAAAACGTAATAATCATAGTATTTTTTGATGTAGTATACGAAGATTATAATTTTATTTTATACATCAAAGTAAAAATATGTTAAGTATCACTTCAAAAAGTTATCAAATTGACTTTGAAAAGTCAAAAGATGTCTTATTTTTCTTGACGGGCAGAGTAATAATTTAAAGGAACTCTTTTTTCTTTCTAAAATTTCATTTTAATTTACATTAACATTTCATTCTTTTGAGAAATATCTATGTATTTGTGAGTTATATTTAGAGCTCTTAAAATTGGCTCAATCCGTCGGGCCAGCCCGTTCCACTATTTAAAAGAGGCGGGTTGGGTTGATGAAATCAATCCCGTTTAGGAACGGATCAAACGGGTTGGGACCGCGTGAGTCACGAGCTGAAGCGGGTTGGGCGCGGGCTAACCGGCCAATTTAATTTTGTTCATTTTTATGTTGTTTCTATTTTGGATCTCTTTGTTTATGTTGTATGAATTTAGTTTGAGTCTAAAAATGTAGTTATATTTCAAAATATTATGTTTAACTTTAATTTGTTAAATTCTTTCTAGATTTTTGTACTAATTAAATGAAGAATAGTTGTAAGTTTTATGATATATATATATATATAGGCTTTAATTTGTTAGATATTAATATTTTTTAAAACCACTTTTTTGGCGGGTTGGCCCGCCCCAACCCGTAAACCAAGGTGGGTTAGGTTGAGTATTTGCAGTCCTGCTATTTTGACCGGTCAGCCTAACCCGTTCCGCTTGATGGTGGGTTATGATGGTTTGCGGATCAACCCGTCCCACTAACCCATTTTTCACAACTCTAATTATATAATTGAATGAAACGATGAAATATCACCAATCTATGAATATTTACCAAATAAACAACCTTATTGATGTAAAAAATAAGATTGTTGCTCGTGATTAATGCTTTTAAATAAGTGACTGATACCACGTTATTAATATCATCGTTATACTCAATATCTACTGGTAAGTTAACACAGGGACGTGTAACATTTGCTATTGAAGGGAATACCAATAATAACTCTCGTGGATCATGTAATCTTTGCTATTGCATTTAATATTAATAATTGACTTTTCAAATAACCGTAACAAAAGAGAGTTTAGTTATACAAAATAGTATTAGTTTGCTCGTTTACTTTTTGCTAGTAATATCTAAGAGTTTAACAAAATGTATTACTCCAATCATCTTTAAAAAAATAGTTCCTCTTTTCTCTTTAATTTGTCGAAAAAGATAGTTTAGTTTTTGAAAATAGTAATAATTTTAGTGCAATTTGCAGAAGGTACAAACAAGTAAAACAGCAATTTTAAAACGTTTGATTTATCAAATAGAACTTTTTTTTTTTTAGGTGGAGGAATATACGGGGCATGTTTGTTATGATATTCCCAATTCACATTTAATTCAAGTAATTCGACTATATATTATAGGAAACATCATGTACATATAAAATAAAATTTTACATATAAAATGTCTTGCTTGAAATGTGAGTTGTCGTATCAAAGCTTTGTTCATTTTGTAAGTAGTCTTGGGTTAGAAGTAAGAGGGGTTAACATCAAGTGTATTTGGCTTCGCGATTCAATGACTTGATTTTGAAAATTTGAGGTTTTTTTATTTTATTTTTTAAATTGAATAAAAAGTAAGAGAAAGATATAGAGAAAACTGATGGGGCTAAAAGAGAGAGAAGATCTAATATCACTTATCAAACAACTAAATCACGAAAAAAGAATAGACCCATTAATAATTAGATTTGGACGAAATATATATTACATCCCACTTATCAACTTAAGGTTGTTTTCAGCCATTTTAAGATGCTTAACGACCAAAGTAACATATGTATTTTGCTTATCAATTTTCATTTACCTTTGACATTTCGAAATGATCAAAACAAACAACCTATTCTAATAAGATAATAAGAAGAATCATGTCATCAACATTAAATTCAAAATAAGAAAGTTATTCTACAAAAGTTTCTAATGGAAGGGGCGCATGCGCGATTGATGGCCACGTTAGAGGAGCCTTTGATCATCTACTGGTAGAAACCATAAAACTGCGACGTTCGCTTATTTTACCCTTTCCCAGTTTTCAAACTCTCCCATTTCCCGGTACTCCTCTCTCTCTCTCACACACACACACACACAATGATGCAGTTTGTTTGAATTTTCGCACGACTCTTTGATATTCAAATAAGATGATATTTTATGATCTTAAACAGATTTTTGGGTCACCTGGGCGTCGAAATGGTAAAACGCTTGTGGGTTGTTGATAAGTGACTATTATATAGTCATTTATCCCTACTTTTTATATACTTTTACACAGTTTAATCACCATTTTCATCTCATCTTAGACACATTTTTAGTTCTTTTTTCATATTTATTAGATTTTACGCTCTTGGTATGTTTTATACATTTTAGACAGGTTTTGGAGTCTTTTTATGATCAAAGAATGCCTAGACAAATTTTGATGCAAAGGCATGACAGAGCAACAAACAAATCAAACTCACAAACCAAAAATCAGTTAGCACGGCCGTGCAGCCAAAAGGGAGCGGCCGTGCACAAAGCCATTTTTGGTCTCAAAGCTTAGAGTGGCCGTGTCTTGAAGGAAGAGTGGCCGTGTCCCCTCGGAGCGGCCGTGCAGCTTATGGTGGAGCGGCCGTGCAAGATGTCAAAAGTCAAATTCAAATTTGGCGCCAGAAGAGCACGGCCGTGCAACTTCCTTGACTCGGCCGTGCAAATTGCATCTGCAGATTTGAAAGGCACCTCTTGGAGGCACCTTCTTGAAGAGTTCTCTCCCTATTATAAATAGACCCCTTGTACTCAGTCTAAAGGACGAAATATATGTAAGATTTTCATCAGAAATTGTTAGAAATTAGACACAAACACCCATTGTATTGAATTCCAAAAATCTTTGAGGATTGAAGTTCATATTCGTTCTTGAAGATCACCTTGGAAAGCAAGCAATAAAAGCGAAGTATTATTCCAGCCATTCATCTTCTATTTTCACAATAAGTCTTTCTTACTCTATCCTTTATATTATTGTTTATTAATTTTACATGGCTAGTGAGTAATCCCCCTCGTTCTTGGGGTTGGAAACTCAATACATAAATCGTTCATCTTGAAAAATGAAAGTCTTGTCCTTTAACTTCATCTAAAACAATTTCTTTATATCGATCTCTAAATGACTTACATTTTGGAGACGTCCAACTTGTATGATTCAGTCAATTGAGAGAAGGACCTAGTGGTGAATCTCGATTGACGGAACCATATAAAGAAACTAGGTTCCATTGATCACGAAAGTAGTTCAACGGCCTAGGGATGTTCCTTGAATGGAAAGTATGTTGACTCTTGTTCTTAATGGATTCTTACTAATTATGGTCAGCTAGAGATAAGCCGGAATGCCCGTTTGTGACAGGGCGAGAGTAACATAAACGGAAATCTCAAACAGTTAGGACATAATTAGTGAAGAATACAAACGCTATTGTCTTAACCCGAAGTAGTGTAGGCCTAACATACCATCCTTGATTTTTATGAAAACCCTTATTCTCAAAGACAACGACTATTTGATGAACAGTTGTCCTCGAGCCTCAATTTCCAGACAAGGCCAAGGTATCCAACGCAACTTAATTAAGCTAAGCCTCTTCCTTAACTATTTGGGGGGGGGGTGTGCTGGGTATACTTCTCTCTCTCTCTCTCTCTCACACACACACACACACTCACTTTCCCTGTTCATCTAGGTTTATATGATTTTTAATCGGTCAAGTTTGAAAAACACTTTACAGTATGGATAGAGTAATACTAGAGTTACAAAATGGATACAATCAGTTTTAGATTTCATTAGTTGAAAAGCGTAGGTTTATAGCCAGGACAGTCGGACTATACAAGCAATATGCTATTGCCAACTGAGTTTCGTTCCAAAAATTTTGTATCCATTTTATTTCTTCAGCAGTACTCTTATGGAAACTTGGGTTACTATATTTGACGACATTTTCCCAGCATGCCACACGGGCCTTACTAATTATGTCTATAGGTGATAAGCTCAGTAACCACAAGGGTGTGGATTGCAAACTATTAACAGACAAACAGAAGGGTGTCGGATGTACAATCTCTGAAGAAGAAGGGTAGCGTGTGTTTGTTTCATTGTGTTGGTTATGCAGTGATGTCACAAGGAAGTTAGCTGACATCACAGTTTGTTAGATCTTCGAAACTTGCCTTGTGTTCTTTTTGGTCGGTTAGGCTTTGTTATATAAAATGGAGATCTCTCTTTCTTTGTAATCACGATTGAAAAATATGAATGAAGAACACACACACTTAGTTGAAGTTTCTCTCTCTCATTCAATTATGCTTGTGTTCTTCTTCCTTCTCTTTGACAATTGAGTTGATCTCAGTTGTTTCATGGTATCAGAGCCATTCGATTCTTGTTAGGAATATGCCTGTAAATCAGCTGATATATATGTATGCATATTCCAACACAGTGATTTGCTTGTTCCCATTACAACGCATGTTTCACAAGTGGCTAAAAGGGTGCGTCAGTTAGTGTGGCAGCTTGTTGAAACAATGCATAGGTCACTAGACTAGGAAGTTTTTGTACATATCCGAGTCTTTGTCCTACCGAATGATGACAAACCTTCATATGAATCAAGCTCTTCAATTGCCACCGACGTGATCATCGGATGTCTCACTAGCGACATTTCCTTCGCTATGACTAAATAGCCATCTCTACATCGCAGTTCTATATCGGCGATTCTCGTATCCGCCAAAGCACTTCACGAGCAACCGCAGAGAAGCTATTTATTCAAGAGGAACATCGTGACCATCGGCGGTTTCTACATCGCAGTTCTATAATGGCGGATCTCGAATCGGCCAAATCCTCATCGAAACAAGCCGCCGAGAAACGTAAGATCACGAGATACATCGGTCGTTACTCAACGCACTTCAAGCCAAAATAGATCCGTTACAAGATCGTCGACAAATCCAAGATACGCATCGATGTCTGCGCCTTCACATTTATCCAATGGACATTTCCTCTTCGAATAGTGTTCGCGGTCTTCAAAGCTTCATTTCGAAAAGGCCAAGCACGGGACGTTGCACTCCGCCAAAGCTATGATACGTCCAAATCAATCGACGCATCCAGGCTAAGCTTGACACGTCCAACTATGTCCACTGTGTCACGCACCATCTTCAAGACTTAAACCTAACGAAGGTCTTTGCCCAACAAATCCAAAATGTACTCGCTGCATTATGAGATTCAGATCACCAACGGGCATAAACCTATTCAATACACCAACGGTCACCTCTTCTTCTCCGGCTATATAAGAAGACTCTCATCCTCATTTCCAAAAAGCACAAGAGAGAGAGCACAAGCACTAGAACACACAAGTGTATGCTTATGCTTGAGAAAGGTTGTGGTATTGATCTTCATTTCTTCAATCCGAACCACTCCTTTAGAGTGAGAAATCACAAGTGTAAGAACAAACACTTTGTGAGAGAGAGAGAAGAAAATCCAAAAGCGAGAAGCGCTTGATCAACAACCTTGTTGTTGATTTGAGTTCTTCTTCCTTCGAAGAACTCGGTCTCTTCATGGCCTCAACTTCATCATCCAAGAAAGAGACCAAGTATCTTACGATCGTTGAAGCCGCATCAAGCTTGAAGATGTCCGATGAAGAGCCGTAACTTACATGTCCAGATTGCATTCATATCGGCGGACTTATACTACATTATAAGTCGTGCCGATTGTGCAATAAGTTGTCATCATATTTGGTCGAGTGCTTAGCACTCGCTTGTTCAAATACTTGCTATTTGAACAACTCCTAATATTCTCTTCTCACAACAAATATATCGAGTTGAAACTACGGGAAGATGTCTTAATAAATATTAAGTACATCTTCTAATGTATTTTCGATATATTTGATTTCGCTTTCTTCATTTCTCCTTCTTTTTCCTAAGGAGATTGCTAGGTTAGAGAGTCTAGGTTGATGTACTAAGCATGTTTGCCTTTGAGCAAACCTCTGCTGAATTTTAATATAATATATATATTTGTTACATTCAGCCTTGATTTCTCTTTCTTGTATAATTTGCTTTATCATGTGCAATCTGTTTAAGGAAAGTCAATGATGCATCTAATACAGATTATAGTCAACTGTTAAGCTCTCTTTCATATCAAATCTTTACATTACTTTAATCTAAATTGTTAAACTTATGCCGTTTATTCTTCCGCTCAAACTCATTCTCATCGCCTAAGTTTAACAAACTTCTTCGTCTGCACATTCTACGCCGCGATCAAGGACGTCCGATGTCTCTATCTTCGGCTAAGCGTCGAATGAGGAAGATGACCTATGTGTATTAATCATTTCATCTACTCTTCCATTTAAATGTTAAAATTGGATGAAATTTTTATTACATAAAGTATAGGCTATTCACCCCCTCTAGCCTATACACTGAGCAACCTTCGGACCTAACAATTGGTATCAGAGCCAGTACTCTGTAAACCTTATTTCAGGCTTAATAACCCGAGAGTTTAGATCCCGCCGCTCGATTAGATGCATAGTCAAAAGGAGTCTTTTCAAAATCTTTTATCCACAAAAACCTTTTGACCGAGAAACCCGAAAGCCTTTTGAAAACCATCTTCAAATCGAAATAAATTTTGTTTTCAAAAACATGTGAGAAAGAGTATTGTGATGACAATGTGATCACTATAAGAAAATTTATCATATATCGAATTACATTGATATTGTGAAGAGAAGTATTATAGTGGAGGTTGACTTGCTAAGGATTATGCATGTTTTATAAATCTATTCTTAAATCTTGGTATCTTCTTTGGCAAATGGGTTAAACTCATATTTGATAGATGAATTACTTAGAATCCCTTCCAAAAACATGCTCTCTTGACATAAGGCTAACGATTGTTCCAATCCAACACCTTCTCAAGAAAACTTTTTATAAAAGTTTAGAGCAGAGGAAATAAGAAGAGTTTCAAAGGAAATTCAAAGGAAATCAAAGATATGTCATCTTCAAAATCACCGAGATTGTAAGTTCTTGGCCTAAGGACATCAATGATGAATTTGTCTTCCTTCAATGAAAAGCCTCACCGAGCAAGAATACACTCAAAGAACCTATGCTCGATATAGAACCGGTGCTTCAACAACTATGAGCGAGACGCTTCAAAGAGTTTAATGAGGAAGTAACCCCCTCCTAATTTCTTAACACTTTGGGTTACACTTATAAGTGTATTTTGAATAATTATTCTTTTGTCATGCTTATTAAGTCTCATTTGTATTATTGGATTACTAGAGCTATCTTTAGCTCATAAATGTTGCTAATTTTCTCTATGAGTACTTTAGGCAGAACTCATATGACGAAAAGGTCAATCATGCAACACCTCTCTCCATCGGCAGATAGTAACATCGCGATTCATGAAGGATCGCGATCACTCATGAGAATTCACTCATGTCCTTCACTCACTCAAGGTCAAAATCCTCACCTGCTGGACTTTATAAAAAGCTGATAAGTCCAAAGGAGTTGATAAAGACCCTCTCTCATGCCTATACAAAACAGGTTAGCTATTTGCTTTCTAATGACCTGTGCTCATGTCTCGCGAACTAATATGCTCACACATATCATCGACAATAATGCATAATAACGTCATACGCATTTTTATCAACATATATTGATTGTATGATTTGTTTTATGCAAATGGTTTTTCAAAAACAAATCAAGATTTTTCTTATCACCGGTTTCAAATGTTTTTCAAAAACCCTGCGGTTGGTGAATTTCCATATCTGCCAACCAACACTTCATAAGCTCAGTTGTATGTGCTGACTTATAGAAGTAAAAACCCTTTAAAGACCTACTCTCTCAAGTCTATTAAAGGTGGAGGCACACTTTTCGAAGTTTGACTGCTTCGATTAAAGTTAAGACTATTTTCAAAATCTTGGAAAACGACAAGACATCAACATCAATCCTTACCAAGAATCTTGAGAATATCTAGACTTCACACCTATCCAAGGCGTGATCGAAGGACAACTCAACAAGAATGCTTCATTATTGAGTATCCTTCGCCTAACCTCCGTGAGTATAAGTAGAGCTCCTTCTTCATTCAAATCTCTACTATGACAAAACTCACAAACCGCCTATAGATTACACTAGTTACAAATCGATGATTCAAAATCTCACAAATGTTACTAAATCCAAGTCCTAAGATTGGATCAAGTCAATTCCTCAACAACGGGTATGATTTCTTCACAATCATTCAAAGTTGTTTCAATTTTATTTCTGTTACTTCACAAAAGCTGATCTAAATTTCTCTCAAAAATATATTTTCAATATCATACGTAAACTGTGAAAATCATTTCCAAAATCTTTTTCAATACACAGTTTCCAAACATGAGAGAAATTGCATCAAGTCTTGTATATCAGAAATCATTAATTATGGTTCCACAGTCTTGTTGAGAAAACAATTGATAAAAAGATCTTCTTTTGTCTCGTCTGACTATCATAAAAGTTTGTCAAGCATGATTTATAGGCAAACCATGATCGTCGAACACTTAAGAACTCTTTTAGTCAATTAGTTTTAAAAGTAAGATAGAAAACCATCAATTAATGCCGAAAAGTGATTTCATTCTCTCTTCTAACTTTTAGCTATCAATCTCATTGATACTCTAAAATGTCTAACAGATGAATCACTGGGAAAATCAATTAGCACATACTCATTCCACTTTTGGAAGTCTGCTTGCATACTTGAACTTCACAGAAAAGATCCCAGAAAAGAAATGTCAAATGTTTGGAAAACATTTGATGTATTGCCATGTGCAACAAGTCTTCTGGTTATATGTAGGTATGCCGACCATCACCTCAAAGATGGCCGATGCGGATAATTCATTCTGTGAATTAAGTAGCTAATATGGAATTGACAAAGATGACGAGCTAACAACGACCATAAGTCCCTGTGAATATCAAAGGGGATTCATGGGCCAAGCAAGACATCTTTGACGGCCATCACCCTTCGGTGCTCTCATAATGACCCGAAGAAGTGAAGATGTTCGCCTCCCCGAGAGTTGGAGGAGATCAAAAGAACACGGCCATCTTCTTATCATCCAACTCCTTCTAAATCCTTGACCGATGACTCCTCATCTAATGTCTAGGATTAGGACCTATAGGACACAAATTTGTAACATGTATTTCTTTACGTAAATTGAATCATTATGTATCTTTCTCATGTAATCGTTCGGTCAAAAATCCGCTTGTATTGTTCTTGTAATCACCGATCCTTGCAACACACGTGTAAAACTACTTGGATTATTGAATACAAGCTCGCAACTTTTCTCATGCTTATCTACTTGTCTGCATTCCTTTGATAGCATGAACTAATGTGTTAAGTGTGTTGATCAAACTTATTATTCTTTATTATCTCCATTTTATTCTGGTGATTAAAAGAATTGTTCTTAATGAAATGATCACTCTACCGAGACACAAACTCTGCTGACATCCCATCAGGAAACCATTCTTGAACAATCTGCTACATCAAGTTATGGTCCTCTACTACTGCTTAACTTTCATCCTTAGACACCATGATAATTGCCTTTCAGAATTTAATCTTTTCACAATGAGTAAATTCAAGTTCTGCCAAAACCTATAGTCTCTTAACAAATAGGCAGACTTCAGTTTCATGACCTTCATGTCAACCTATCAAGGAATCTGCTATTACTCAATCTCTATCCTTCATGATTAAAAGGTCAAGATTATTAGTAAATCTGCTTTGAACAACGGTGTCTGCTAAATCGAACCTTTCAAGACAATTCAACAAAGACTTTGTGTTCTTAGTTACGACAACTACAAAATCTTGTGTACCTTATGAGATTGTAGTTATAAAGGCTTGATTAGTTGTTCCCATTATAATGGCTCAACACTAATTGGTATACGATTGAATTCAAAACACTCGCTACACCTTATCATGTGATTCTTTGTCAAAAGGATGTAGTTAAAAATCTCTAGTAACTCGACCTATCCTCAAGATAGTCGACATTCAAGAATTCTTGGGAAGACTAATATTTTCAAATATTAAGTCCTTCCTCGAGTGAACACCGATATGACCCTGCCGTATATAGGCTACGTCTCACTCTCTTCGAACAACTCGTCTGCAGATCTCTTCTTTGATGTAGATGACCTAGATCTGTTGGACAGAAAGAAGAACGGACATCACTTCAGGTACACATTCAATATCTCACATACTTGGTCTATTTAATATTCTTACTAAGTTTTATTAATCTTAAATAGATTGATGTCCATTATAAATAGAGTCTATTCAATTGGTATCAGCTGTCCTTACCTTAGCTGATATTAATCACACTACCAATGATAGACATAACAATTGATATCAGCAGTTCCTACTTTAGCAAATACCTAATACAACCTGCTGATAGTGTCTTCATTCATTAAAAGACTCATCAAATCTCTCAAAATTGGTATCAGACTTCAAGATTGATATCAGACAATCTTAAGACACATTCATCTAAAAACTTCCACATATGTGTCATGTACAACCGTCATATGGCTTGGTCAAGTTATTTTGTCCCCAATTCGTCCTTAAACAACCAATGCCGTTCTATTTTTGATTAATTTACTCAAACAATTCGCTTGAAGTAAAATAACAGCTCATAATATCTCTAGAAGCAGTTGTACCTATTAATATTACAATAAAGGCAATCAAATTAATCTAATTATGTATTAATTTTAAACTTCTTGTTTGAAAATAATATTAATGTCTTCTAGACTGCCTATGTACTAGCCATAATTACACTAAGCATGATGACATAATACCAAATCAGACTATCATTACTATGTCATTAAATGCACTCACTTCTTTAAGCCCCCAAAATGTCTTTTCCCATTCCTCTAATCAAGAAACCCTTTCATCTTCTCAAAAATTCAAAAAGTTGTATAAAATTTGTATCGCCTCCAACAACACACGACTTGCGTACCTCAAAATTTCTCCACCAATAGAGTCATTTGCATCATGTGTTCACCAAATCTGCCTATCCTCCTCATCGACCCATTTCCCACACCGAATGGCGTCATCGTATGATGGTCCTTCTTGCCACTCCTCTTCCTCAAGTGATTCAACGACCTCGTCGAATCTCTCGTCGTGTAAGGAATCGTCTTCGAGACCCCAGAACAGTGTATCCAATTTCATCCCTTGGATTCCCACAAGAGACAAGCTACTACGCCCTGCTCCCATCGCCTCAAATGCTCACCTTGAGCAACCCTCATCTCGGAGGAGCTTCAACCAAAGAACGCCCATTCTCGTCAAATTCGCGGTCAATGTTCCCTTCGATTAGAATCGCAGACCTTCATCCTCTAACTCTACCTCATTAGGATGACTAGCTAGGTCTATGGTTTATCAAACTAATCCTCTTTTGTTTTATTATGATAAATAGGTAACGTGTTTAATTTTGTGAACATCTGTTTATCTACATTTGCCATTTTCTTTGAGTTAAGTATTCAAAATTTGTCTGGTGCATACTGCTCATGCCTGCAGTTTACTTTCTTGATGAACTTCAGAATACCTCGTAGGCGATTACATCTCATGTTTTAGATGTATATCTCATGCATCCAACAAAAGTCAGCATAAGACTCAACCATACTTGCCTGTTTTGACTTGAAATACCTTAAGGAGGAGACTATTTTGAATGCTTTACCACTCACCAATTGGTATCACTAATTAAACAGCTTACCCTATTTGCCACTTCTATTACAAAATAAAGCTTGTCACACTACATTCTTGTAAAATCTTCTTACAAGCAATGGAAACACAATTCCTCACCTCGATATCCTATTCTGTAAGTCCTATACATGAAAACTGTGCATTATACGCTATCTGCACACTAAAAATTTGCAAATATGACGTGTGACTGTATTTCCTCGATACGGTCTATATTCTCTGCAGAAGTGCATCTAGCTACATCAATTCGGCATTTCTCCAATGACAGTGTCTAACAAAATCAAACTTCCTACTCTCTACCTATCACAACTCATAATTCATTTGATCACTATCAATCTTTCTTTAACTTGTGACCATTAAGGAGGAGAGATTGTAATAAGGAAGTAATGGCCCCAAGTGATTATGAGATTGTAATAAGGAAGTAATGGCTCCCAAGTGATTATGAAGTAGTAATTGTGAAGGAAGTTAGGCCTCAAGAACTCATAGTAGGATTAACACTATTGAGAACAATATTCATTAAGGAGGAGAGATTGTGAAGTTGTAATGCCCCCCCCCAAAGTGTGAACTATTAAGGAGGAGAGATACTACAAATATACAAATATTAAGGAGAAGAGATAGACAACATTTATTAAGGAGGAGAGATAGACAAATCAACATTTATTAAGGAGGAGAGATACTACAAATATTAAGGAGAAGAGATAGACAACAAATAGTAAGGAGGAGAGATAGACAACTTGTAAGATTGTGTATCTACCCACACAGCAAAATACTATATGACTATTATAATACGCTGACTAGATGAAGATGCTTAATCAATTCGATTAAGAACTAGATAACAAGTTACTTATACTTTCTACTTCTTGCTTGAGCAACATTCTTCAGATCATCCGATGCAAGAAACACACTCTTAAGGCAATATTATCATTTGCCTAACAACCATTTCAGTTATTGCTTCGTATTTGTTCTTTCATTTATCGAGTCTGTAAATACTTAGCAAATAGGTGACTATACATACGCTATCGCTTGTAAGTTCAACCTAGGGCATGCCTTGATATAAACTGAATATTCAGTAGTGGCATGTTATTACTAAGGATTGAACAACTGCTTTAAAGAGCTATATGTATAAGTCAATTGTAGTAATGGTCCCAAGCAAATAGGAGGAGATTGTTAGGAATATGCTGTAAATCAGTGATATATATGTATGCATATTCCAACACGGTGATTTGCTTGTTCCCATTACAACGCATGTTTCACAAGTGGCTAAAAGGGCGTGCGGTTAGTGTGGCAACTTGTTGAAACAATGCATAGGTCACTAGACTAGGAAGTTTTTGTACATATCCGAGTCTTTGTCCTACCAGAATGATGACAAACCTTCATATGAATCAAGCTCTTCAATTGCCAGCTGACGTGATCATCGGCAGATGTCTCACTAGCGACATTTCCTTCGGCTATGATGCCTAAATAGCCATCTCTACATCGCGGTTCTATATCGGCATTCTCGTATCCGCCAAAGCACTTCGAGCAACTGCAGAGAAGCTATTTATTCAAGAGGAACATCGTGACCATCGGCGGTTTCTACATCGCGGTTCTATAATGGCAGATCTCGAATCGGCCAAATCCTCATCGAACAAACCGCCGAGCCGTAAGATCACGAGATACATCGGTCGTTACTCAACGCACTTCAAGCCAAAATAGATCCGTTACAAGATCTGTCGACAAATCCAAGATACGCATCGATGTCTGCGCCTTCACATTTATCCAATGGACATTTCCTCTTCGAATAGTGTTCGCGGTCTTCAAAGCTTCATTTCCGAGAAAAGGCCAAGCACGGGACGTTGCACTCCCAAAGCTATGATACGTCCAAATCGGTCGACGCATCCAGCTAAGCTCGACACGTCCAACTATGTCCGGCTGTGTCACGGACCATCTTCAAGACTCAAACCTAATCGAAGGTCTTTGCCCAACAAATCCAAAAATGTACTCGCTGCATTATGAGATTCAGATCACCAACGGGCATAAACCTATTCAATACACCAACGGTCACCTCTTCTTCTCCAGCTATATAAGAAGACTCTCATCCTCATTTCCAAAAAGCACAAGAGAGAGCACAAGCACTAGAACACACAAACGTGTATGCTTATGCTTGAGAAAGGTTGTGGTATTGATCTTCATTTCTTCAATCCGAACCACTCCTTTAGAGTGAGAAATCACAAGTGTAAGAACAAACACTTTGTGAGAGAGAGAGAAGAAAATCCAAAAGCCGAGAAGCTCGCGATCAACAACCTTGTTGTTGATTTGAGTTCTTCTTCCTTCGAAGAACTCGGTCTCTTCGATGGCCTCAACTTCATCATCCAAGAAAGAGACCAAGTATCTTACGATCGTTGAAGCCGATCAAGCTTGAAGATGTCCGATGAAGAGCCGTAACTTACATGTCCAGATTGCATTCATATCGGCGGACTTATACTACATTATAAGTCGTGCCGATTGTGCAATAAGTTGTCATCATATTTGGTCGAGTGCTTAGCACTCGTTGTTCAAATACTTGTTATTTGAACAACTCCTAATATTCTCTTCTCACAACAAATATATCGAGTTGAAACTACAGGAAGATGTCTTAATAAATATTAAGTACATCTTCTAATGTATTTTCGATATATTTGATTTCGCTTTCTTCATTTCTCCTTCTTTTTCCTAAGGAGATTGCTAGGTTAGAGAGTCTAGGTTGATGTACTAAGCATGTTTGCCTGTGAGCAAACCTCTGCTGAATTTTAATATAATATATATATTTGTTACATTCAGCCTTGATTTCTCTTTCTTGTATAATTTGCTTTATCATGTGCAATCTGTTTAAGGAAAGTCAATGATGCATCTAATACAGATTATAGTCAACTGTTAAGCTCTCTTTCATATCAAATCTTTACAGTTACTTTAATCTAAATTGCTAAACTTATGCTGTTTATTCTTCCGCTGCTCAAACTCATTCTCATCAGCTAAGTTTAACAAACTTCTTCTGTCTGCACATTCTACGTCTGCTGATCAAGGACGTCCGATGTCTCTATCTTCGGCTAAGCAGTCAGAATGAGGAAGATGACCTATGTGTATTAATCATTTCATCTACTCTTCCATTTAAATGTTAAAATTGGATGAAATTTTTATTACATAAAGTATAGGCTATTCACCCCCCCTCTAGCCTATACACTGAGCAACCTTCGGACCTAACAATTCTGCAATCTCATTATCTACAATTCGAAAGTTAATTGCAATCAAGACTGGAAATCATGCCAAACATAGATGAATCAAATTCCACAGGAGTTGGAGCCATGAATGAAGTCGAAATTGATGAATATGAGGCAACTGAGGTAAATCTCATTCTTCCTGCCTCACATCCTCTATATCTCTACCCCAATGATCATCCAGGGATGACATTGGTGACTCAAGTGTTAACCAATATGAATTACAACAAATGGAAGAGAGCTATGATTGTAGCTCTCTTATCAAAATTAAAATTAGGAATTGTTACTGGAGTGAATAAAAAACCTAATGCACAATCAAAATATCTACCACACTGGCAGAGATGCAATGATATGGTCATTTCCTGGCTTTTAAATGTCTGTATCACCTGATATTGCATCTAGTCTGGTTTATTTGAAATCAGCTAGACAGATTTGGGAAGATTTGGAGATTAGGTTTACTCAAGGAAATGCACCACAAGTTTTCTCCATTAAGAAAGATATCATGTCTTTACAACAAGGAAATATGGATGTAACTACATACTTCACTAAATTTCAAACTCTGTGGGATGAATTTGAAGAAATTAGTGGAATACCAAAATGTTCATGTCAATGTTCATGTGGAAGTGACAAGAAACTGGAGGAATATGAGCATTTGCAGAAGGTGACTCAATTTTTGATTGGGCTAAATGAGAATTATGCTGGAATTAGGAGTACTATTTTAACTAGGAATCCATTACCAAATCTTAACACTACTATGGCCTTGTTGATGCAAGATAAGAAACTCAAGGATTGTTATAGTATTCATAATCAGATTACTACTTTGACAGAAACTGCCTCAGCCATGTATGTTAAGAATAGTTCACAACAGCATAGTACCAAGGGCAATTTCAAGAAGGTTAACACCAAGAGTAACATTCAGTGTTTTCATTGTGGAGGCACTGGACATGTCAAAGACTCTTGTTTCTTTATTCATGGTTTTCCAGAATGGCATAAGTTGTATGGTGTGAGACCTGATCCAGCTAAGATGCCAAAGAATATGAAGTTGAAGAATTATGCCTCAGCTCAAGCCAATTCTGCAATCTCAAATGCTCCTCTTCTACCAACTCCAGAAAATGGTATTCCTACTAATATAACATCTAATGTAGCCATGATTCCAGGTAAACAGCAGTTTGATGCTGGGAATCAAGCAGGTCCTTCTACTTCAACTACTCAAATCACTGCAGGTAACAACTTTACAATACCTAGTGTCACTAGTTCTGCAAGCATAGCTCTACAAGCTATGGCATCAACTGATTGGATCATTGATTCAGGGGCATCTGATCATCTTACTTCCATGTTTGCCCTTCTTGTTAATCCTGTGCCTTTTGTGTCTACTGTTAATTTGCCTAATGGTCATTCCTCTTCAATATCACACAAAGGCACAATCTATCTTTCAAAACATATCACTCTTCATAATGTCCTGTATGTTCCAAATTTTACCTTTAATTTGATTTCTGTTAGTAAACTGACTTCTGATAGTCACTCTTGTATTCAATTCTTTTCATCTCATTGTCTAATACAGGACTTAGCTTGCAAGACATTGATGGGGACTGGTAGATTAGAGGGTGGCCTGTACAAATTTGTGTTATCTGATCATGCTTCTGTTATTCCACATTGTTCTTCTGCTATTTCTGAATCTCAGTCTACATATCTCTGGCATTGTAGGCTTGGACATGTTCCATCTAGTCTTCTTTCTCATTTTAAGATTTCTTGTAATAAAGATGTCAATGTACATGACCCTTGTGATGCTTGTCATTTAGCAAAACAGTGTAGAATCCATTTTTCTCTCAGTCACAGTTATGCTTTTTCTCCTTTTCTTTTGATTCATTGTGATGTATGCGGACCTTATAGACATCATACATATAATGGCTTTCATTCTTTTCTTACAATTGTTGATGACTACACAAGATCAACTTGGACTTATTTGCTTAAATCTAAATATCAAGTTCTTTCTTACTTACAAATTTTCTTAAAACTGGTTGAGAATCAATTTCATACATCTGTCAAACATATTAGATCAGACAATGGCTCAGAGTTTTTTAACTCTGAGATCTCTTATTTTCTTCTCTCCATTGGCATTGAACAACAAAGCTCCTGTGTTGAGACTCCCCAGCAGAATGGGAGAGTTGAAAGGAAACACAGACATGTCCTCAATGTAGCAAGGGCCCTAAGATTTCAAGCCAATTTACCTATTAAATTCTGGGGTGAATGTGTTTTGATAACTACATATCTTATTAACAGAACTCCATCTTCGTCCTTTCTTTCAAAACTCCTTATGAAATGCTGTTTAAAACCTGTCCTAGCTATGCTCATTTGCGAGTCCTTGGCTGTCTTTGCTATGTCTCAACTAATGTTTCTTCCAGGGATAAATTTTCTCCTAGATCCACTCAATGTTTGTTCCTTGGCTATCCTTATGGCAAGAAGGCTTATAAGGTGTATGACTTGTCTACTCATAAAATTTTTTCTTTACGAGATGTTACTTTCTATGAATCCATATTTCCTTTCAAATCTCAGTCTTCTCCTTCTTCATCTTCTTCTTCTATGTTTCCCACTTCTTCTTCTCAGGCCTTTATTGATGATGACTTTTTGCCAATATCTCCATCTAATCCTTCTTTAACTCCATCTGTTGATTTCTCTTCTGCTTCTCTTCCTTCTTTATCCCAGCATACTTTGCCTTCCCAGCATACTTTGCCATCTGTTAGGCCTGTTCGACAGAGACATGTGCCAGATAAATATAAAGATTTTACAGGTCTCCCTCCTACATTTACAACCTCATTGTGTTCTGCAGGTACTTCTCTTCTTCCTCTTCCTCACAACATTTCTTATTCTGCTATTTCTCCCAAATACTACTCTTTTATCTGAAATACCTCCTCATTCACAGAACCCCATACCTATAATCAAGCTCTTAAAGATCCTAATTGGTGTGATGCCATGACTGCTGAGCTCAATGCTTTGGAACAAAATGGCACTTGGGAACTAACAGAGTTGCCTAGTGGCAAGAGGACAGTTGGTTGTAAATGGATCTTTAGGCTTAAGTTCAATGCAGATGGCTCTCTTAATAAATACAAAGCCAGGTTAGTGGCTAAGGGCTTTACTCAGACAGAGGGTGAGGATTATTTTGAAACCTTTGCCGCTGTGGCTAAGATGACAACTATGAGAGTATTTTTGGCTTTGACTGCTATTAAGGGTTGGGATTTGTCATAGATGGATGTGGAAAATGCTTTTCTTCATGGAGATTTGGAGGAGGATGTCTATATGCAACTTCCATAGGGCCATAAACTTCCTACAGATTTCTCTCAGAAGCATGGTGGTGGTGGTGGTCCTATTGTCTGCAAGCTCAAAAAATCCCTCTATGGCCTTAAACAGCCCCAAGGCAGTGGTATAGTAAGTTTGCCTACGCTTTGTTGGCCTTTGGCTTTGCAGAGTCCATGCATGACCACACTTTGTTCACCCTCAAACAACCTGATTCTTTTACTGTTATCCTAGTCTATGTGGATGATATCTTAATTACTGGATCCAGTCCTTCTGTTATTACCTCAGTCAAGTCATTTCTCAGTACTCAATTCAACATTAAAGACTTAGGCCCTCTCAAATTTTTCCTTGGTATTGAAATTGCCAGATCTGCAGCTGGTATTTATCTCCATCAAAGGAAGTACACACTTGATATAGTATCTGACTTGGGTCTTTTGACAGATAGGACTTCCGAAATTCCCATGCAACAACATCATACTTTAGCCTCAGACAGTGGTTCTCTTTTACCAGATCCAATGTAGTATAGGAGATTGGTTGGCAAATTGGTGTATCTCACAATTACTAGGCCAGACATCACTTATGTTGTTCATATTTTGAGTCAGTTTCTGGCCAATCCAAGAGAACCTCATTGGTCTACAGCTCTGCAATTGGTCAGATATCTTAATGGGAGTCTTGGCCAGGGTCTTCTCTACCCTACTTCTAGTTCTCTTTCTTTATCCATTTACTGTGATGCTGACTGGGCTTCTTGTCCTACTTCAAGAAAGTCTCTTTCAGGGTTCTGTGTTCTTCTTGGGCAGTCTTTGGTATCTTGGAAGGCAAAGAAACAATCCACAGTTTCTAAGTCTTCCTGTGAGGCAGAATACAGGAGTATGACTAATGCTACGTGTGAGGTGGTTTGGCTTGTTAATTTGCTCTAGGATTTTGGTGTCTCTCAACTCACTCCAGTTACTATGCTTTGTGATAACAAGGCAGCTTTACATTTGTTTGCCAATCCAGTGTTTCATGAGAGAACAAAACACATTGAGATTGATTGCCATTTGGTGAGGGATAAGTTCAAGTCTGGTCTGATTACTCCAGTTCATGTAGTCTCTTCTGAATAAGTTGCTGATTTACTTACCAGGGCTTTACCATCTCAATCTCTGCTGTATCTTCTTTCCAAGCTTAATGTATTTAACTTGTTTCATACATCAAGCTTGAGGGTGGATGAAAAGCTCAGTAACCACAAGGGTGTGGATTGCAAACTATTAACAGACAAACAGAAGGGTGTCGGGTGTACAATCTCTGAAGAAGAAGGGTAGCGTGTGTTTGTTTCATTGTGTTGGTTATGCAGTGATGTCACAAGGAAGTTAGCTGACATCACAGTTTGTTAGATCTTCAGAAACTTGCCTTGTGTTCTGTTTTGGTCAGTTAGGCTTTGTTATATAAAATGGAGATCTCTCTTTCTTTGTAATCACAATTGAAAAATATGAATGAAGAACACACACACTGAGTTGAAGTTTCTCTCTCTCATTCAATTATACTTGTGTTCTTCTTCTTTCTCTTTGACAATTGAGTTGATCTTAGTTGTTTCAACAGGGATGTTTGACCCTGAACTTCGTTCTGTGCTTCAGCTCGCAACAGATTCTGAACTATATGAGCTGGAAAGAATTCTTTTCGGCCCTAGGTGTTAATGACTCCACTGTCTGTTATTTTTCAGCTATATTATTAAATTACTTTGTTCGCTAATGGTGTTTATTTTTAAGCAATTTACAGCTACTTCAGTCCATTTTTGAAGTCCATGGCAAAATCATCCGATATTGATTATGCCATGGTTGAAGAAGACCCAGATACGAGGGACGATTTTATTGGGATTCTGGAATCGAGATTCTTGTTCCTTGCAGCTGATGCCAGATCTACTTTGAGGTTATTGAATTACTTTACTAATGGCTAGATACCAAAGTTGGTGTAATATTGTGATGTTTCATTGCCATACTAATAATTTTCTGGTTGAACAAGCGCGGTGGATGTAGATTTACACTTGGTTGTAGTTATTAATGCCACCATTAAGGCTGTTAATCTTGTATAGAGATAATACAGAATAATATATATATATATATATGTATATATATTCCACAAAAGATATCGGCCCGCAATTTTTCCATATAAATACCGAGATCAACCTTTAAATTTCTTAGAAACCCTACATTTTAGGTTTAGGGTTTCATTCACCGATCTCTTAGAAACCCTTCACTTTGCCGTCAACACCAAAAAAAACCATTCACAATCTCTGTCCCCAAATTTACAGCCTTAGTGGCTTATCGTTTCCCATTCTAATAAAAAAAACAATTAGTTGGAAATTTGTTTGACCCAAAATTCAACAAATTTTCAACTGATTTTTCAATCAGTTATGACCATTAATTTTTATAAATATATATATATATATATATATATAAACACAAAAAAAAATTTAAAAAGTTAGAAAACATTAAATAATTTATATATAATGAAACGACGTCGTTTCATTGAGAACCCCAAACATTAAAATGACGCCGTTCTATTATATATATATATAAACATATTGAGTAAACACAAAAACCCTAGTATTCCATATTTCCATTCTCATTCCAACTTGTTTTACATCTATTGCGGCAACGATCCCTTTTTCTCCTCTCTACATCTCAACGCAATCTCACAAATCTCTCTTCTGCTACGCCATTTCTCCTTGCTTCTACTCCAAAATTATTAAAGTTTGGGGCATATGTTTGGCGTGTCGGGAGCACAATGTTGCTCTACTCGCACATCCAGTACTGCATACATACATAAATTGAACACTGTTAATATGACCAAATCTACATGCATCATACACATAAAGTACACATAATAATATCAAATGAACTTAAATTTTACATCGAGTGAAAAAGGTAATTTGTACATCTTTTTTGTTTACGATACACAATGTGGACTTCCGTGTTTTTATGTGTATTGTCTTGTGTTGCACAGCGTCCACTGTTCGTGTTTTTAAATGGTATAGATGATATTTCGCAAAAAAACGTCCTTTAACGATTGAAAACAATTATAGTGGACTTTAGCAAATGAAAATATCTAAAAGGGACCGGCCAAAATTTTGCCCTATTTATATGTGGGCATCTAATGGGCTTTCATATTGGGCGAGTTCATTTGAGCTTTCATCAACTATGGGCAAATTGGATTCTAGCTATTGATTACATTTAAATTATTTGAGATAATGGAGTATGATTTTTTTCATTGATTAAAGGGATAATAACTTTACAAGTCCCTCGACTATGGCCGATTTTACCATTAGTCCCTCAACAAAATTTCGTTCAGTTTTCATCCCTACCACTTCAAATTTGCACTCTAGAAGTCCTTTTGATGGATGCCGTTAGTGATTTGCCATTAAGTTGCTCATGTGCCACCCACATGCGTTTCACCAAGGGCGAAAATGAAAATTTTCTTATCATCTCCTTCACCAGACCCAGATCGAAGTTATTACTCCATATTAAGAAAATGGGTCAAAAATGGAGCCAATGCATTTCCAACGAAGATATTTATGCTCCTCCCTCTCTCTAAAACACATATTATCTTTCATCATCCACCCTCTTCCTGTAAAAAGCCCCCAATCCCCTCTCCGTTCTCCCTCTCTCTCTCTCCATATCGTATTATAGGAATATATAGTTCGGCATAATATCAATTGTTTACATTTTAAAATCTGAAATTTTCTCCAGTTTGCCACGGCAACTCACTCTTGACTTTAACCAATCGGTGTAGGAGAGCTGCCTGAATTTGTTGAGGTATGCTTCTTTGGATAAACAAATTTAATTGACAATCGTCTTTGATGTCATCTCAAACAAGTGTTGATGTCATTTCCAGTTGAGGCTTTGTGTACTGAATCAATCGGACAGGAAAGCTACGGCTTCGTCGTCGTTGGCAATTGAAGAATTGAAGAAGGATATAAAAGATGGAGGTAATCAGTCATCGTCGTCTTCTCTAGCGCCGTTGAATTTCAAAAAGCCACAGCAGTGGCTGCAAAGGAGGTCGAGGTTCACGCGCCAGAGTTGGACGGACTTGCCTTTGGTAGACGAGCTTACCTAGGGGCACGTGTCCTAAGAAAATGGCCAAAGGGTTATAGATCTGAGAATTTTTGTTGCGGTCTCTCACTCTTTCTCTCTCTCTTAAGGTTTCCTCATGGTTTGGGGATCCAATATTTAAGTTTCTCTCTCTCTTCTTTGAGCTGAAACCCAGTTCTTGAGTACCCCCACCCACAAACCCAACTAAGTGGAGCAAGTTCAAATGCCAATCAATGGAATCTAAGAAAACCAATAAGTCTCTCCTAAGTTTTCTTGCAACTGGGTTTCAAATTTTTTTTAATTTTTGTTGATTTGGGTTTAATTGTGAAGCTTTGGAAAAGGCAATGATGGAATTTCAAAATCAAAATTGATTTTGAAGCTTTGAAATTTCAAAATCAAAATCGATTTGGGTTTACTGGGTTTGAAACTTTGGAATTTCAAAATTGATTTTGACTGTTGATGGAATTTTAGGATTGGGGTTTGAAGATGGTGAAGAAGATGATAAGGGAAATTCTATTTTTGCCTTTGGTGAAATGCATGTGGGAGGCACATGGGCAAACTTAACGTCAAATCATTAATGACATCCATCAAAAGGACTTCCGGCGTGCAAATTTGAAGTGGTAGGGACGAAAACTACACGAAATTTTATTGAGGGACTAATGGTAGAATCGGCCATAGTCGAGGGACTTCTAAAGTCATTATCCCTTGATTAAATATGGGTTGGATTAAAACATGTCAGCCATATAAGATTTTGCACATTTAATAATTGAAATTAAATAATTTGTTTTAATCAATTAACATGTATTTTTATTGGTGTATTAGTTAGCATTAAACTTTTTAAATATTTTATTTTAAGAAAACAATTCATTACGGATTACATAAAATTGTGATTTGTTCGATTTTCGTCATTCACAGTCTCAAGTATCTTAACAATTGTTGCTTTAACGAACGATAAAAATTGTCCTAACCCTTCCGTTAATGTCATGTCGAATGAGAAAATACATTTAGATAAAAATTCATCTATTACTTAATGTAAAGTTTTATTTTGTTTGTTCAATTTTCAAAATCTCTAATGATTAGTCTTACAATGTTATATTTCTAATTAAGCTGTCCTCCTTAATTTATCTTTTAATTTTATTTTTCCTCTTCATTTTGCTTATATAAAATTTAATTGAAAAAGCCATATGTCGTGCGTTTAATGCATGGGGATAAAAACTAGTTTTACATATAAAATGTCTTGCTTGAAATGTGGAGTTGGAGTATCAAAGCTTTGTTCATTTTGTTAGTAGACTTGGTTAGAAGTAAGAGGGGTTAACATCAAGTCTATTCGGCTTCGTGATTCAATGACTTGATTTTAAAATTTTGGGTTTTCTTTGTAAATTGAATAAAAAGTAAGAGAAAGATAAAGAGAAAACTGGTGGGGCTAAAAGAGAAAGAAGATCTAAAATCACTTATCAAGCAACTAAATCACGAAAAAGAACAGACCCATTAATAATTATATTTAGACAAAATATATTACATCCCTCTTAGCAACTTAAGGTTGTTTTCAGCCATTTTAAGATGCTTAACGACTAAAGTAACATATGTATTTTGCTTATCAATTTCTATTTACCTTTGAGATTTCAAAATGATCAAAACAAACAGCATATTCTAATAAGATAATAAGAATAATCATGTCATCAACATTAAATTCAAAATAAGAAAGTTGTTCTACAAAAGTTTCTATTGGAAGGGGCGCATGAGTGATTGATGAGCACGTTAGAGGAGCCTTTGATCATCTACTTGAAATGTTCTAAAAATCGCTAGGCGGGCGCTAGGCGCCAGAGCAAGGCCTAGCGCCTATGGGCCTAGTCGGGGTCTAGTCGGAGTCTAGGCGGGGTCTAGAAATCGAAACATAATTACACATTAGGTCCATACCAAACTTAGTGCAACAATAGTAAATAGCTAAATATGACCAAATAAACTAAAAGTAATGATTACATTACAAGATTAAAAGTTAAAATTAAAAATTAAAATCAAATTCTCTATCATTTCAAAGTGGAGCGAAGAAGGGAAAACTTTAATAACACGAGGGGGGAGGGAAAATACTTAGAGAAATATTTTAATAACTTGAGGGGGGAGGAAAAATACTTTAATAACTTGAGGGGGGAGGTTGTCATTTTGAAAAGTAAATTAAAACCCTAAAGCTAAAAGCTGACCGCCTGTCTCTCTCTCACAATTCACAAAGTTTTCATAGATGCCTCTCTCTCTTACTATGAGATAGATGACGGGATTTCGACGCCAAAGACAATCTCTCGCTCTCGCTCTCTTTCTCTCTCACTCTCGCTCTCTCTTAATTTCTTTCACTCTCACTCTCTCTTTCACCTCTTGATCGGCATATCGCCTCCTTTCCCACCGTAATCAATCCAGCCATTTCGACTACTTCCAAGCTATGGATCTCAGTCACGTTGACTCCCCCTCCTTCTACGCCGAACTTATCTAAGCCCTAGCTGTCCAGAAAATTGAGGACGTCATTCATCGCATCGTCGTGCGTCGCTCTGCCCCTGATTGACTCCCCTTCCTCCCAGGTTCCTCATACTGGGTCCCTCCTCGAGAAAATGCGTACGACATCGCTCAAATCGGCTGGGCGTTAGGCGGCGCCTAGGTTGACTAAGCGGCAATTTTTCATGGTAGCAATTTTTTGTCCGATTTGGCCCTAGTCGCGACGTTTGGGGGGCGCCTAGAGCCTAGTCACGGCGTTTGGGGGGCGCTTAGAGCTAGTCGCGACGTTTGGGGGGGGGGTTTAGTGCCTAGGCGGGCGCCTAGAGCCTAGTCGTGGCGTTTGGGGGGGCCTAGTGCCTAGGCGGACGCCTAGAACGGTTTTTCAAACACTGTCTACTTGTAGAAACCATAGAAGTATGGCCCTTGATAGTTCAGTATGTTTGAAAAGTTTCTCTTATGCATTTTAGATTTTTTTAAAAAAAATAATATTGATATTTTTTGTTGTACTAACAAGTATCATCATGTTATTAACACTAAAAAAATATTTATATAAATGATCAACACTAATACATTGGATAACCATTAAGAAATTATCTGCATAAGAAATTAACGCTAATACATTAAAGCAAATAGTAATATAGATTCTGAGTGCTAGCTGTGTACTTGTTAACAAATCCAACATACCGTTAGCAAAGTTATGCGGACCAAAAGAACAATTTGGTAAACTTCAGGGTGCCAAACTGTAGTTTGGCCTAAACTAGACGACGGTATAAATGGGATCCACTTTGCTACGTCTACTGCAGTCCTAGCAGCTCGGAGCTTCAAAGCAAGTGTCCGTCTGTCGGAGATGTCTATCACTGTGACACCACCGGCGGCGTTCCATCCCCTCTCCCTCCTCAACCCCCAATTCAACTACCACGTTCGCTTATTTTACCCTTTCCCAGTTTCCAAACTCTCCCATTTTCCGGTACTCCACTCTCTCTCTCTCTCTCTCTCTCTCTCACACACACACACACACACATGATGCAGTTTGTTTGAATTTTGGCACGACTCTTTGATATTCAAATTAGATGATATTTTATGATCTTAAACAGATTTCTGGGTCACCTGGGCGTCGAAATGGTAAAACGCTTGTGGGTTGTCCTCGAGCCTCAATTTCCAGACAAGGCCAAGGTACCCAACTCAACTTAATTGAGCTAAGCCTCTTCCTTAACTATTTGGGGGGGGGGGTTACTGGGTATACTTCTCTCTCTCTCTCTCTCTCACACACACACACACACTCACTTTCCCTGTTCATCTAGGCTTATATGATTTTTAATCAGTCAAGTTTGAAAAACACTTTACAGTATGGATAGAGTAATGCTAGAGTTACAAAATGGATACAACGGTTTTAGATTTCATAGTTGAAAAGCGTAGGTTTATAGCCAGGACGGTCGCACTATACAAGCAATTTGCTGTTGCCAACTGAGTTCCATTCCAAAAATTTTGTATCCATTTTGTTTCTTTAGCAGTACTCTTATGGAAACTTGGGTTACTATATTTGCCGGCATTTTCCCAGCATGCCATATGGGCCTTACTAATTATGTCTACAGGGATGTTTGACCCTGAACTTCGTTCTGTGCTTCAGCTCGCTACAGATTCTGAACTATATGAGCTGGAAAGAATTCTTTTCGGCCCTAGGTGCTAATGACTCCACTGTCTGTTGTTTTTCAGCTATATTATTAAATTACTTTGTTCACTAATGGTGTTTATTTTTAAGCAATTTACAGCTACTTCAGTCCATTTTTGAAGTCCATAGCAAAATCATCCGATATTGATTATGCCATGGTTGAAGAAGACCCAGATGCGAGGGACGATTTTATTGGGATTCTGGAATCGAGATTCTTGTTCCTTGCAGCTGATGCCAGATCTACTTTGAGGTTAATGAATTACTTTACTAATGGCTCGATACCAAAGTTGGTGTAATATTGTGATGTTTCACTGCCATACTAATAATTTTCTGGTTGAACAAGCGCGGTGGATGTAGATTTACACTTGGTTGTAGTTATTAATGCCACCATTAAGGCTGTTAATCTTTTATAGAGATAAAATCCTAGTAGGTATTGGTATATAGCAGAGGATATCTTGTACATAGCCTGATTGATTTCCGGTTATTAGAACAGGGGTTGGAGGCCAACTTATAGAAATGTCTTGCTCAGTGTGAGAAAAGAATTAAGCATACCTTGTTCAACCAAACTCTCAACCGAAGATCTGGAAGTTGAGATTTTTCTTCATCTGCTACAGGATTACTCAAGGTACCATGGCTGATAAGTTTACTAAACTGATTCCTTTTCTTCAGTTATGCATTTCGTTTTCCCCACCTTTCATGATATTTGTTTCAAAATGTTATTCGGTCATTCTTATGAAGGGAGACTTTTGAAGTAAAGCTTGTGCAAGGATTTTCTGATAATGTGGATATACAGTTGGGACTAATTTATGGGGAATGGTACAGGAAGCTAACGAATTAAAAAGATTACAGCAAGTTATTACTTGATACTAGCTAGTCAACTAATTCATCAATGTCCACTTGGATTGAAGCGAAGATGATAAAGTGATTAAGGATATGTGATGATTAAATCACATTGGGCGAAATACTACAGCGATAAAGGGTCCATCAATGGTGACTGGTGACACATGAGAAAGGAGACAAGATGGTTGATAAAGTTTGACACAAACAACAGGGTAGTGAATCCTATGCTAAGAATGGTTTTGTTCGAGTGGAATGTGCCACATGAACAGTGTCAGCAAAAAGAGGTGCTATGTGCTGGAGAAAAAAATAAATAAATTCAACACACATGTGGTCATATCTGCCCCTAGATGAATATAAGAATAATACACTCTCTACCAAGGCTTGTAGTCGAAGGAGGAATGCCTGCCACTCGAGCTAGAACCCATTATCCTAAAGAAAAAAATAGTACTCTCTCCGTCCCTTAATTATTGTCTTGTTTGACCTGACACACGGATTAAAAAAACAATTGACTTGATTATTAATATTAGTATAATGTGTAATTTTCTTTAATGTCCATATGTATGTGGCCCATAATTAAAGTAGGGGAAAAAGTAAGGGTAAAATGGTAAAAGTGATGTATTAAAAAGGAAAGTTTTCAAACAAGACAATTATTTTGGGATGGACAAAAAAGGAAAGGAAAACAATAATTTAGGTACGGAGGGAGTAACTAATTAGTAATTTGAATAGAGTGTGGCTTAGAACCTAACCTCAACTTACACCTGAAAATATGCCATATCGACTATAAAATAAATATTATACGAAATAGTATGTTACCAATAAGATGAATATCGTTGAAAAGCTCACTCATGTGAGTGAGGACTGGATCCACCGAACTAAAGCTCTTGGGTATGGCTCCAAGTCGGTTTGTGGTGTTAAACTTCCTAGTGGTGGTTGTGGTCGTTGGAAGGGGGGGGTTGATGGTGGTTGAATTAGTCTGATGAAATATCATTCTATGAGAACTTGACATAATTTTTTTAAAAGAAAAAAAAAATTGACATAAAGGTAATAGATGAACTGGTGTCCGAAGCAATGGAAAGATTAATATATTAGAAGTAGAACAAGAAAGAAGAAGAATACACAATTAGCTCAAAGCTCAATTGCAGACTTTGCAGTTCAGTATCTAGTCTCGGTAACTTTGAGGCATTACGTGTTTATTTATAGGCTAAGCCTACTCTCATAGTATTTATTACTTTGACTAGGGCTAGAATTGAACTAAAACTACTGGGACTAGGGATAACCTTAAATCGTGAAACCCCATAAACAACTAAATAGATAATACTCCCTCCGTTCTACTCAAAGAGTCCATGTTTGAAAAGTCTAATGTTATATAATTATCATTGGGGTTTTCATAATTTCAAACATACTAGAGTATACCCAAGATGCTTGTAGCATATATGATGGGTAAAATTAAAAGGTTATGGAGAATGTAAGCGTAAATTTAAAAAATGGACTCTTTAAGTCAAACTTCCCAAAATAGAATAGTGGACTCTTTGCATGGAACGGAGGGAGTACTAATAACAATAATTAAATCCTATTCTACCGAGGAAAGTTTCTAATGACCAAAAGGGTTTGTGCTTGGGCTTCCAAAATAGATTAGAAGAGTCCATATAGCTAGCATCTCCTATATCAACTCTCCTACGTCGAAAGAAATCAACCCTGACGAGTTAAGAAAGGGACCAAGAGTGATTGGAAACACAATGATTCAATGGTGGCATATCTGTAGCACACTTAATAAATGAATATGTAGGGGCACGCTCTAAATGTTGTGTTTCATGATTCGATATCCATGGGCATCTCTAAATAATAAGGAAAGCTTAGGTGAAAAACCATCACAATGAACAACATCGATAAGCTTGCCCACAGAGAAGGTCGCTAAGCACAGGTTATTTATAGCAGATTAAACATCTTAAAAATGGAAAGGGATTCTTGAAAAGAGATTGGAGTAATATTTACGTCTTTCCCAAAATGAAATGGACACTCATTTTGGTTCGGAGGTAGTAATATTTTATGTCATCATTTTTGAAAGCTTTTCTACTTTGATCTGTCAAAAAAAACCTATATCTTTGCTCGAAGTAGATGTCATTTTAGGGATAAAACTTCCACTTGGCACTTGCGTGGCACGTGCATACAAACTAGTAGACTAAAGTATCCTAAACAACTAATAAGCTCATAATAAACTAATTACTGCTGATTATCTCTAAATAACACTAACACAAATATCCTAGCAAAAGCTGAATGCAAATTCTTGTAATATCCTTGTGTATTTCGCACATGTAGACAAACTAGTAGATTAAAAATATCTTGAACAACTAATTATCTCAAAATGAACTAACTTCAATTGATTATCTCTAAATAATAATATAAAATATCCTAACGGTAACTGAATGCAAATTCCTGTAGTGTCCTTTCTGCATCACTCATGGGGATGCATGTGGCAATTGTCTCTGTGCTGGAGGAATGCAGCAAAGAGATGCAGAAGATAAAAAAGTAATGTGTTACGTTATGCTGTAAGCCTGTAAGTGGTGTATTGATGAGAAAGGAATACAATGGTTTTGACAGTGACGAGTTTCCCGTGATTATATTTATTTGTAGTATGATGTTCTTTCAACTTCCTTGTTCTTACATAGCGAGCATGCTTGTGTTGCTGCAGATAGGCAGCTGTGTATGTGTGTGTGTGCTCTGTTGTTGTTGCTGCTAGGCAGCTGTGTACGTGTTTGTTGTTGCTGCTAAGCAGCTGTGTGAATGTGTGTATGTCGCTTGCTTGTGTGTGCTGTGTGTTATGTGCAACCCAAGTGTCTGTGTGGGGCTATTGTGTGCGTATGTGTTTTGCTCTGTGCGTGTGTTGTTGCTGTGTGTTTAGTCGCTCTGATCTTGATCTGGTTAGGATATTTACTATGTTTAGATCGTTACTTTAATTTTCAGTATACTATAGATTCTTTTATCTGGAAAGCTCGGGTGCTGTTCAGTGTTTAAGATCAGGGCTTCTTTTTGGTCCCTGTTCTTACTAAGCTTGATACTGGTGACTTCAAACAAGCTCTAGACCTTATAAAAGGATTTCTCTGGATTGGTGCGTTGTGTAAGCTTCACTCAGAGCTCACAACCCTCTCTTCCTTCGTTGTGATGGAGCTCAGTATCTTTGGAATAGGCTGTTTGGAATGGTTGATGAATCTTGGGTTTGTCCGAAGTCAGTGCCTTCCTCTTTGCAGCTGCATCTTTGAGGATTCAGTAGGGAATAGGGATAGGGATGCTAATATATTGCAGGAGTGTGAGGTGTAACTAGTTTATGGTGCACTTGGATATAGAGGAATTTTAGGATTTTTAGGGATCAGTGTACATTCAGACACTTGATTGCTTTGGGATAGAGTGGTGTTTATGCCTTCGTCATGGGCCTCAGCTAGGGGTGCCTTTAGAGGAGCCCCATCTCGGTAATGCAGTGGTATTGGAGAGCTCTGATTTCTTGAGTTTTTCTTTATTTTTCCTTGTATTACTTTTCTCTCAACAGAGTCACATATATATATATTTTTTAAATCTATTCCTTTCTTTAAGATAATCTTCTTTTCTTATCAAAAAAATAAATATAAAAATAGAAGCACCTAATAATTAAACCTGGTCCTACTTTGCTGTAAAGATTTTGGATCTATCATACCATGAGATTTTGAAAGTGTGGTACTAAATTTGTGCCTTGGTTGCTACAATGCATTGGTTTTTCATTTTGACTTATGATGGCTCCACTGATGCCTATACAGCTATACTGATGATAGCCAATAGCAGTTGTTAGTTAGAAAGGAAATGTTGCCTCCGTTGTACCATTTGTACAAATATACAAGTTTGTTATTGCCCGTCACTTTGGTATTATGGTGTTTAGAAGATGCATCACATATTTCAAATACTCATGTAACTCATCATATTTTTGTTCTTGTGACACGTTTTAATGGTTCAAAGCATGTTGCTAATTGTGCAGCGAAGAATCAGGTACCTTCCCTAGTGCATGGAGAAGCTCAAAGACTTCTAATAGTCAAGGTAGTCTAGAATTGGGGCTCAATCAGTGGAAAGTACAAGCTGGTTCAGCTTTAAGGCTTGGGGCAGCAGAGTTCCGTACAATGATTTTGAAGGTTTAGTTATTTCGTCTGTTTGATTTTTCTTTTCTTTGGTTTTCTCTCTCTTTTTCTGCTGTCTGTCTATAATTTTTTTTGCTTTCCAATGATCATGTAGTAACTCCATATTACTTGATCGATATGTTCCAGGGTGGTGGGATATTGACACTGGGAAAATTGTACGAGTTGGTAAGGGATCAAGCCACAAGATATGATTTCATTATTGGTTCTTCAGTTGCAGGTGTAAGCTAGTTTCCATGCTGTGGTAGTTTGGAAGGAGATTATCTGGACGTATGTTCTTGGAAGCTGCAAATTATCAGATGAAGAATGAAGTTATCAAGAAGGTACACAGTTGTTTTGAGTTGACTTTTCAAACTCTTTGACATTTTGGAATCATAAACTATATGGTTTTTGTCTGATCCATTTTTTTTTTTGGAACCATTGATGTTCATTAACTGCAGAAATATTGATTAAGTTAGCTCTAAGACTAGGCTTTTACAGATGCTAGAGAAGGAAGATATACTTTATTATTTTTAGGTTTGAGCCAGAATATAAGCTCTGATAATCCCAAACTTTCTTTACTGTTTTGACACGAGTAACAAGATCAACATTCATGCTGTTAATGTACAAGTAATATTATAGGACATAAATGGGTCTGTTTTGTACATCTCGCCTATTTCGGTTGGAGGGATGGCTTCTACCATTAGTCTGTTACTTTCTCTGAATATAACAATTGCTGCCTCGTAGGAAGAGGTTATTCCGAGTTTTCTGTTTTGTGATAGCTAGTGAGGCCCAATTTCGTCAACCCTAGTGAATCAACTGTTTAGGAAAGAACAGAGGTCCCCAACAAGACCCCAGCATTCCATTTTCAGGTGAAAGAAAGCGATCCCCCAGGAACCCAATGCCCTTGCAGTTCTTTTCCAGTGAGATTCTACTGTTTACGTGAACAATATTGCTACATTAATGAGAACAATGATGTGAACAGTTAAGGTAGAGGTATGTGACCAGTATTGGTGCTGCTACGTTGAAGTGAAGAATATGGCTACTGTTTTTGCATAATTTCTTCTCCTGTTTATTCTCGTGCTCCATGAGCCATTTTGTTTGGGTCTCGCGAATTCGTTATCTCAACAACGTTTGTGTGTGATTTTCATGACTAAGAGTTCTTGGAAGTTGTGTGGTCGAGGTGGAAGAAATGGTCTAGTTAGAATTATAGGTAAAAGTGGTGGACGCGGTCGGGTGACCCATGCATAAGTTACTGGTGAGCCTTGTCATTTCCTACTTAAATTGTGGAAATCTCACCGTCATAGCGGCTGCATTATGAAAATATTTCCCTAGGCATCTTTGACTTCTCATGATAAGTTTGTGCTTGTCTCCGCTATTTTATTCAATATTCCTTAATATCAGGCATATTGCAGTCATTTAATCCCAGTAAAGCCACTCTTGCCCATTAAGGTAAATTACTTGCTTTCTTTTATCTTCCAAAGTACTGTGTTCATTGATTCAGGTGCTACTGATCATGGCCTTTCCTCCTTAAGTCATCATCTACCTTTTTCCTGGTTTGGCCGAGGCTAATGATTCTATTAATACTGTTGTAGGTTGTGGCATTGATCCCTTATGTTATCTCTTTCTTTATTCTCTGTCTTGTCATTGTTCAATTTCCCATTTAATCTGAAGCGAGTTAGTAAACTGAATCATTCTCTTGATTTTTGCGTCATTGGTAGAGGAAATAAGTCTGATGAGCTTTATGTGTTCGATAATCTTCTATGGGGTCCAAAGCCTGTTGCCTTTTCAAGTGCTTCCGCACCTCATCAACTTCACCAGTGGTTGAGAAATCCTTCCTTATTGAGTCTGAAGAAGTTGTTTTGACTTCTGAGTTTACGTACTTTAATCTTTAACTAGTTTAGATCGCGCCAAGTTTTGTAAAATATCAACGTTTGTCTTGTCATCCTAGAGTCGATATACGGTTAGGTACGGATTCAGTTAGTTCATGATGATGTTGGGGGTCCGTTTCCTATATGTCAAAATTGGGTTTTGGTATTTTGTCCCTTTGTTGATGACTATTCTCTTGTCACTTGGCTAAGTACAAGGAGAAGTCAGAATGAGTTATTTTTCTATCTTCTCTCCTTTCTGTGCTTTAAACTCAAACTCAAGTTGATGTTCCTGACTTTACTTTTGAGACGTGATAATGTAAAGAAGTATATCTGAAGCCTTTAGTTCTTATATATTCCACTATGGCATGCTTTATCTGTCCTCTTGTGTTAACAACCTCCTTGGAATGGTTATATAATAAAAAGAAAAAAGAAAAAAAGGACATCCTTATTAACAAGACAAAATAAACAGACATTCACTTGAAGTGACTTGGGCTCTTTATTTTTGAATTAAAGGTGTTTAAGGCTGATGCTGTTTCTCTGTATACCCGCCTCAGTCTTATATCTCGCCAAGTAGTTGTTTCATTCTCTCCACGTATCTTTGGTTGTACTTTTTTATTGATGCCCGTCCTCATGTTTCTAAGTTGGCTCACATAGAAGCAAGAAAAACTACACGCGATTCCAAAGCAAAACACAGATTAGGCTGTGATTGTTGAAGATTTCTGTCATAGCGTTCAGTTCAAACATACCAAAGAATAGCAGATGCCCCTAATGAGTTCCTGATGGATTCAGAAGCCTACAGTTGTAAAGATGCTTACCATCCTTTCTCTGTCAAAATTCCTCCAATTTTGAATGAGAAGGCTGTGTACTGATTCTCCAGACTCATTAGAATTGAAAGTAAGCATCGGACTTAAAGCTTTGTATGGCCACCTTCGTCGCTTGCACTCATTAGTATTAAGTTTCTCCATAATAAGAAACCATGCAATGTTTCTAACTTGAAAGAAACCTTTGCGTGTCAGTTGATCTTTGCCAACAGAAAAGCAAAGGATTTTGAGAACCAGATAGAGCAGCAGAAAACTATTGTTAAGAGTGGCACCCATTGCACCCAATGCTATGATCCAACAACGTTGTCAGCAACTTCTTGGTCCAATAGAGAAATTTTGAAGAGAGGCTCCTCTTACCTATGTCATTGGCATTCCAGGAAAAGTGAAAATTACTTGAAGAAAGATTCCATTACCCTAAATGAAACTAGAAACGGAAGCTCCATGCGAAAAATTGTAATTAAAATAGGTGCGAATAAACAGAAGAGAGATCTTTGCCTTTTCGAAGAATCCTCGCAGAAAGAAATACATCGACTGTTACCTACCCTATAGAATCCTGAGGAAAATCAGAAAGTTGATAGATAAAGTGTCGTAGGACTTCTGTGTGTAATCCCTGTGTTAGCACCCCACTTATTATGCTTTCAGTAAAATGGTTATAGATATTTCTATCTGGGAGTGATACAGTATTGTATGAACTAAAATTAAGAAGAGCAAATTTACCTTATCAGAGTTTGTTTGGTGTTTTTGGAGCAACTTTTTTCTATTCTTTCTCAGAATTTTGGAGTTAATTTCAGATATAAAAGAAACTTTTGTTCGGTAATTTGGTTTTTTAGTGTTTTCATAAATGACTTTCAAGATGATGACTAAAGATGCACTTATTCTGAAGGTCATTAAAGTGGAATAGGATGAACTGATGAAGACTCCAACTCATTTACGGGCATCATATTGATCAGTTTTTCTGTCAAATCGCATTTCTCTACATCATAATGAGGCATAATATCATCTCTATAATGTCAAAAGTTAAAATTATATTAATCTTGTTGGCTGGCATCTAGTTGGTTTACTAGCCCTTGTTTGCATTTAGTTACAGTTGATAGTAATTCCATCATCAATAAATTCTACCATACACGATGGTTATGCTAGGGAAGGACATAGAGAATAATAGATGCTAATTATTTGTCGGGGATATATATTAAGTCTCAAATATTTCGATTTTCAGGGTGGACACTTGGCAGCTATTAACCTGGAGTCGAGAGCAGCCTTGCTTGCAGCAAAACAGGTGAGAATGTGTACTTTTGATTTAAGTTGGGTTGAGATTGATATATATTGTTGGGTCCCTATCTAACAACTTAAGCTTTTAGATCGGTTGGTAACTTAACATGGTATCAGAGCTCTGGTTTGGCAAGGTCTTGGGTTCGAGTCGTCCCGCTTACATTTGTTACCCGAAATATTGTGAGTGCATGGTGTCACTGGTTCGAGTTGTCCCGCTTGCATTTGTTACCCGAAATATTGTGAATGCATGGTGTCACTCTGTTTGTGATGCCCTGATGGTGCATATTTGTTCGTCTCTCCACGTGTTGACGGGTCACACGTGAGGGGGAGTATTGAGATTGATATACATTGTTGGGTTTCTATCTATTAGCTTAAGCTTTTACATCAGTTGGTAAGTTAACAAGTTGTAATGGTCTCCCTTTAGCTGTTTATTTTTTCTCTAATATAACCGACTAATGAGATCACATACAATTTTTCTACTTAATACTCTCTTCTTTCCACTCAAAGAGTGCACGCTTGAAAAGTCTAATAATTAAGGGATATAATAGTATCATTATAATTACTAAAATGCTTGAACATAGCCAAGATGTTATACCAAATATGGGGGGGGGGGAAGTTGAGAGGTTATGGAGATTATAGACATACTTTTTTAAATTGGACTCCTTAAGTGAAGCATCCCACAATAAAATAGTGGACCCTTTGCATGGAATGGAGGGAATATCTCGTACATTAGGAATTGGAAGGCCATATTATAAGACTATATGAAGGATACAAATACAAGGAAGTCAATGATACAAGGATACAAATACCAGCAATCGAGACTAAGATTTACTACTATCAAATTGGTCACTTGGATGGGGAAGGATGCTAGGATTTTATAGTGGTTATATCACTATAAATATGCCGAACTCTCAAAGTGGTTACTAATGTGATAACCTGACCAAAATTTTCAATGTCCGTCGCTGACAATCTAAAGGTTTTGCATGTTAATGTTTCGAAGTGAAAAGTCAAGTATATCATATGCCTATATCAAAATTAATACACCAACCTCTTATTTGTCGAATGGAAAATGCTGGTGGTGTGGGTCAAAATATATTTTACTTAGGTAAATATATGTACATATCACCTTAGGTTTGATAAAATATCCACAAAGAACCTGCCTTGCTTGAATTGTCTCACCGGGTATTGTTGAGGTTTGCATTTGAGCTCCAGATTCCCCCTTCTGTTAGTCAACACTCAAGTTGTTCCCACTTCTGTACGTCTATTGGTTTTGCTGTAAATCTTTTCATACAACTTTTATTGCGTTGGATGCTGTCTTGAAGTTTATTTGTCAGGTTTTTTTTTTTTTTTGACACAGTTTTCTATGCAAACTTGCTAGCATGGATTTTTTTTTGACACAGTATTCAACACAAACTTGCTAACATGGAAAGGCAAATCAATGTTTGATTGTTTGAATCACATTTGATTTAGGCTTTACAAAAAATAAGAATCCATTGTCAATTATACAATTGCAGTTTCTGTGACACAGTTTCTTATAACACTAATTTTGTACAGGGTCTTGCTGGTGCTGCATCACGATATTTGGGGATTAGGAGCATAATGGTGTTAATTGGTCCAATGTAAGGATCTCCAGCGCTTGAAATATCATTTTCCAATTTTTATGTTTTCCCCTTTCTCGGCGTCTCTTTCTCTCTGTTTGTCACTCATGTGCCCTTCTGTTCCCCTTTAATCTAATGTGACGCTTATTGGAATGGAATAGTCTCTAGTCCCTACCGATGTGAAGCTGCGTTCTAGTCTGTATCAATACAAATGGCTTCCAGTTTTGTTCTCTCTCTATCTTCCTCTTGCATTGCCTCAGCCTCAGGTGCTCCATCACAGTAAATACATCTTTCATCTGCCTTTTCCTTAAGAGGGTTGGGGGATGGTTTACTTTTTTTTTATTTACTAAGAGGAGGCATATTATCGATTCCTTAGGGAAATAATGTGGTGGGTGTTAGAGAAGAAAGGAGTTAACTTCCTTAGGGAAATAATGTGGTGGGTGTTAGAGAAGAAAGGAGTTAAACTGTGCTATATAAGATGTAATAGAAGATATGTATGATGGAGCTGTCACTGTGACTATAGTTAGAACTACAAGTCTACAAGATGAGTGACTTACTGATGGATGGATTGATCATACATACAGAAGACGAGATACAATGGTGCATGTTATTTACTGATGACATTGTTCTTTGTGATGGGAGGAAGACGGGTTAATAACAAACTAGAAAAATGGAGTGAAGCCTTATAAGTCAAAAAGGTTTAAAATAAGTAGTTTAAGCATAATGTATGTAATGCAACTTCAGCGATAGAAGGAATGATAATGGATATACTATTAGGTTGGCGACCAAGAAAATCACGAAGAGATCAGTTTTGTTTTGAGGATCAATTATTAATCACACGAAGAATTATTAGCCATTACCAAGAGATATTCTGGTATGCATGTCAGTGATTTGAAGTCAAGATGGGGAAGTGGTAGATGTATCAGGTTAGGTGAAGTGACTGTTACATGATAGGTTGGGTGAATTTGAGAGGTGCCCCGGGAGTGTTACATGATAGGCGTATGCCTCGTAAGTTGAAAGGAAACTCTTAAAGGACCGCTATCTAACCTGCCTTACTTTTTGAAACAGAATGTTAGGCAACTAACATGTTATCAGAATGAGCGTAACCTAAACGAGAACGCTAAGATGAATGTCTGGTAAAACTAGAATTGGGAAAATTCGAAATGAAGATATTCGTGAAGCCAAAAGTAGTGATAGGAGATAAAACTGAGAAAATTGTGTGAGATAGTTTGGACATATTTAACTTGGCTCATTAATTGTACCACTTGGGACAGGAAGTGTGTTAATATTGTATAAAAGAGGTAGGGGCCGTAGGGCAAGACCGAAACTAATATGACGGACAGAAACTAATAGGGATTGAGTGGGTTGAGTGATGACCTTTTGGACATAGCAAAATGGCTAAAATGATTCATGTAGCCAACCCCAAGTGAGCGAGTGTGTGTGATAGTATCAATATCAACAAGTGTAAATAGGTAAGGGAAAACCAAAACAAACATGGACAAGAACAATTAAGAACGATATAAGTGAGTGTGGACTGTGGATTAAGTCATGATGTTTTAGGCAAAATGGAATGAAACGAAGGATCCATGTAGCCAACCCCAAGTAATTGGGAGAAAGTCTGAGTTGTACTATCATGCCATCCAGTAATCAGTAGATTAAAGTATATGTATTAAGTGTCGGTCCTTACTAAGTGGACCAGAAAATGCGTTTGGAACACTCTCATGACTGGTGAAACAACGGAAACTAGACCAAGTATAGGGCAGCTTTTCCCAGCCTAAGTTGCTCAATATGAGAAAATTTGGATGATTATGGTAAAAATACACGTTGTTCCTTGACATTGTCGAATACCTTGAGATGCTCAATGTTCATGATCTGAGAACAAAATGGATTCTTTGCAAGAGGGACACAAACCACATCTTCTTGTCTTTCCCACATAATCCTACATCACTTGTGTTAAGTTCTGCTTCAGTAGTTGAACATCAATTCGAGTACCTCGTAACTCCAAATTTTAACATCAACCTATGAGTTTAGTTTGCTGAGCCTACTGTTTGGATAACCTAGAATATGCATCAATGATATGGACTTCTTAATAGTTGTATATACCTCTAAGCCGGTGGGCGCATTTTCACCAATTCATTGGCAAAATCCATCTGTAATCGTTGATTGGGAACGTGGTCAATCAAGTTTTTGGGGTTGGGAACTGTAGCTACTAAAACCGATGTTAGATAGAGATCTTAGATAAATACTCTCTCTGTCTCGGATAAATGTTCCTACTTTTTATTTTGGGATGTCCCAACTAATGTTCTTAAAGACTTTTGATGGACCTATTCTCTGTCATTCTTTCTAATATACCCTTAAAGCTTCATTTAATATAGAGAGAACCCAATTATTTAGAATAGTTGAACTCAATTAATGTTCATGTGTATTATCGTCAGAACACATTTTACAGCACATCATTAATTATGTTTCTTAATTCTTATCAACTAGGAACATTTATCCGGGACAGAGGGAGTACAAGTTGTGGTAATACACTTGTGGAACCGAGGTGGAAAAATGAGGAAATTAGAATATTAGTGCTTACTAGATGGTAAAACTTGGCTGGATTCAAATTGAACAGATTGTAGAACGAGTATCTTTTTGCTTGTCATTGTACTTCTATGTACGAAGTGTGTGTGTATATAGTTTCATAAGTCAGTCCTTAATATAAGGTACATATACCTGTTTAGAGGGGGCAGAATGAGGGAAGCTATGGAGGCCCAACATAGTAACAGGGAAGCACAGGGCAAGCTAATTAAGTAGCACTCAGAAACGGGCACTAGAATATGACATGCCTGTGGGACTTTGAAAATGTTTATACTGTTTTAAGTATTGACTTTGAAAAATGAAAACGGTACTAAAGCCATAATATGTGTGATTTCTGACCAATAGGTTTCTATATACCTTATGCAGGCTGTGGGGAACATTTCTGGCCGATGTAGTCATTCAAATGCTTGGAACTGATTATGCTAGAATCCTGCGAGCAATCTATGCATTTGCGCAGGTGATGTAACATCCATGAGCTTGCATATTTTAGGATTATACTTTAATCTTTGCAAAAAAGTGTCCTACTTTGAGAATCGAACTTGAAGGAGAAATTTACAATTTCTGTATTTCTTTGAGCATTATTATCACCAGAGGCACTTGTGCAACACTCAACGCATGACTTGCATAGACTTTGACTGCCTGAATGGTAGTGAACCCCAATATCAATTGGGCTATTATACAACTGCCTACTTGCCAAGGTGTGACCTAATCGCTACTGGACGATGTCTTTTGTGCCAGTCCAAAACTAGTTGGGAAGCGCCTGAACGTCTGGATCGCTGCCCACTTTACTTTTGTAGTCTAAAATCACTGGTTGTTTAAAAAATAAAAACTGCAGGGATGCCTACTGCCTGTTGGTTCGACCACCATGCCTCAAAAGTAACAAAAATTTCCAAGTCAATAGGAGGAAAAATTGGTGCATGATAGTTTTTTACAACTGCATCACCTTTGATTTATTCTTCTCCAATACAAGACAATAAAATAAGAAAACCACCATTAATTTGATCTCCTTCCTACCTATCTTCAATGGTTTTGCTTTTCCACTATTTCCATAACTTCGGCACTCGTCTCTCTCTCCCTCCCCTAACCTCCTAGACTCAAAATTTGTATTATAGAACGCCTGAATGCAGTCAGAAGGTAAGTGCGAGGGCAGGGGTGAGTGTTGATGTGGTGTGCTGGGCCTGCTGGCAGATATAGCAGTTGGTGGTTTAAGCTTCCTATGGCGTGTATTGGTTGGGAACAGAAAATTTTATGGTTTCAGTTTGTTGGAACAGGAGGTGTACCTAATCTGATGATATCGAGTATGAATCTCATTGGAGTGCTTAAGTTCACCTATAGTGTATGGACAATTTGCTGTAATCCTAGGGGCGTATTACCAAATAATCATAGCTTATTTATGGCTGGACACATGATTATCTTAAAACTACAACTAAATCTGTTGGAGGGCATGCTCACAATTTGTATAGCTATGAATTACCTTTTTGCATTCTGATGAAGTTGTTGTCTCTTTTTGCTTCTAAATGGATCCTTTTTGTTGCAGATCAGAATCACCCAAACATATAAGTTACCAGCTGAGATCAACTGAAGAGAAACCTATGAGACCGGGGAGTGAGGCTTGTTTTTCTCCCTCCTCAGCTTCGTGGATCAGTCACTATGAAGTTTGTGTTTCAAACTTGCAATGATGAAGACCAAAGAGTGATGTCATTTGTTCTTACGCTGCAATCTTAGTAAGGTGATTCTTTAAATTATCAAAGACTAAGTTGATTTCACAATGGTTGTCAATGAGTCTCGTCCAAGATTTGTATATATTTTACCAGATTAAACCATTGTGATAGTTGAAGTAAGTGTGTAGTTGACATTTTCTACTGGACTGCAAACAGCTTCAATTCTGCTTGATGCAGTATTCTATTTAGTATATTTTCTTTCCTCGTTTGTATTCATTAAATTTGTGGCAGAAAAAGAAATGGAGGTAAGTAGTAGTACGTTTTCAGTTCTTTAAAAAGACTGTTTGTGATGTGTATTGAAATACTCCCTCCGTCGTTTAATTATTGTCTTGTTTGACCCAGCATACGGATTAAGAAAAAACAATTGACTTGATTATTAATATTGGTATAATGCGTAATTTTTTTTAATGTCCATGTGTATGTGGTTCATAATTAAAATAGAGGAAAAAGTAAGGTTAAAATGGTAAAAGTGATGTCTTAAAATGGAAAGTTCTTAAACAAGATAATTATTCTGAAACGGACAAAAAAATAAATAAAAAATAGGAAGGAAGACAATAATTTAGGGACCGAGCGAGTAGTAGTTTTAAATGATGATTTACTGTTTGGCCTCTTGCTACCCACTAGGGATCTTCGAGACAAGTTAGTTTTTTTTCACGGGGTCGAGTGTCGACAGTATGTTGCCAAGAAAATTCATGATCAAGATGTTTGATTCAGCTACGGCGTAAAGTCTGTGCTCTGTTATTATAGAATCAAAGATGAGATGTAATAACTGTGAACAATGCAGAATATGCACACATCAACTCGGTTTGATGATCATGGCTCAAGACATTGCGAGCGTAAAGTCGAGCCCAGCACGAACCTGCACCTCAGCCCAGCACGAACCTGTGAGATGCATTGCCAAGCTACAGCGTAAATACCTTTTGATATTCTACTTTTACTTATATATTTACTATAATTTGCACTAAGATATATGGCTTTTTTTTCCCTCCTTTTGGTATGAAATTTATAGAATAGAACCAGTCATCAATCAACACCCGAGATGGCGTGAAAAAGATATTCCGTAGCTTCTGTACAATACAAAACGAACCATATATTTAAACACCGATTGCCTCATCCATCAAAGGACTTCTGTACAGTACAAAATGTACCGGTGCTTCAATGGCAAGAGGAAGGAGCGGGAGAGAGAAAGAGAAAAGGTGTGGCGTGAGAGAGACAGACTTGAGGCATGAGTTTTAAAAATGATATTTTGAGAAGTTTATTTTAATTGTTGGTCAAATGTCATAAAAGATAACTTGTTGGATTAAAAGGTTATTGATCACGCTAAAAAGTGTTCTGGTGATCTGTCGATATTCACGTATGCAACTAGTCTATAGGTAGGATGCCCCGGCTCTCAATAGGCATAAGTGTTAGTGGGACTTGTCCTCCGGTAGATACTTGAGATGAAAGGAAGCACCGTTAGGGAGCTGGACCAAGCCCTCCGGTGAGAGAATCAGTCTTTGGTAAGGTTAATGGTCTCCGGTGAGGATTCAGGCTGCTCTTCTGAGAGTAAATGCACTGAATGCTTTGGAGATTTTATGGTTGTGTATGTGTTAATTTGAACTTAGGTCATAAGTGAAGGCAATCACCTTGTATTTATACTGGAAGAATGCTGGTTTAGGACAGGTGGGCTTGCCAGGTGTCAACTTGGGACAGGTAGTCATGTGTCCATTTATGGTAGCCGCAATCTGCATTGATGGGCTTTTATGGAGAAGTGACATGCATTGATGTAGAAGATAGAACTTCTCTGGAAGTGGCATAGATCTTCTAAAAGCAGTTTTACTTAGAGGGCAAGCCATGCTTTCAACCAATGAGGAGCTGGCTTGTGGCCCCGGAATGACGTAATAGCAGGTAGGCCATTAATGCGGTAGCTTTTGTTGACTATCTTCATTCCCTGGGGTGGAGACCTCGGCATCTCAATGCTATAGCCAGGGATTAGGACCTCGCGGGCTCTTTATGTCCGAGGTGGAAGGCGTCTCTGGCCACCTCGAGCTTCTCGGGGAGGTCGAGACGAGAAGAAGGGTATACGTACCCGGGATCCGAGCTATAATCCAAGCTTGGGATCGAGATGGTTGTCTGCCGAGCTCCAGCTAAGATTGTCCACGTGTCCCGCTCCTGCCTCTACGTGGAGGCAGGATATTTTAGCATCTTCAGTAGCCCCCGACTTTGCGAGGTAAGAATTCATCCTTTAAGTCGGGATGTATCAGCTCGCTCGTGCTCGGGCGGTAGGTGGTAACTTCACTAACACACCTCTTCTTGGAATCTGTGCTGAATCATTGGCGCGAAACATTCTGACGGTTTCATTAAATGCATGTCCTTTCAGTTTGAAATTATAACCGTCGTTTTGAGTTCAAACGATGCCGTTTTGCGAGCTGGAGGAAGAAAACACGCGGACTATCCATTTAGTGTCGGGTCATAATTCAGATCCGTCGTACAAACGGCGTCGTTTTTGAAGGATATAAGTAGGGTTTTAGCACTGTTGATCTTCACTTTGCATCAAAACCCTAGATTTTCCAAAACTCCCTCCGGCAGACTGCGATTTCCGGCAGCTTTTTCTCCAAACGTCCTTCGAGCTTTCTCTCCGTTTCTCGCATCATTTGCTGTTTCCATTCCTTAGGTTAATGCCGTTTGAAACTACTTTCTCTCTATATCCACTTTTTTAGGTCATTTCTGCCCCTGTTTGGGGTATATTTGTGCTTTTGTTTTTATTTCGGCGGTCGCCATTTATTCCGGTGCTAATCTCCGACATCACGTGTCTTTCAGGTGACTTCCGTACGCCGAGATCCGAGCTTCCCCCTGATTCAGGTATTCCGACCTCCTTATATACACTTTGATTCCCTTCCAAGTCTTTTTAAATATGTTTGCTGGTAGGAGGAGTGTTAGTTTTAGGGTTCCTGAATGTAGCTCGTCTTCGGACTCATCCTCATCGTCGGGATATTCCCCGAGCTTGGATGGCCAAGATTCATTATTAACCCATGCTCCTATAAACTTAGGTGATTCTCCATCCCAATCTGTATATGCCCGCTCGCCCACGGGTAAGAATGTATATAAATTAGCCGAGGACCATTGGGAGGTCGTTGTCCCGAGTGAAGCTCGGGATATCCTAGGTCTATGGGGAGTTGAAGTCTCAGATAGGGTGGTTTCTGATGAACCCCACTGGGTTCCTCCACTCCCATTTGCTGCTCAAATGAAAGTTTTAGATGATAAGTCCCAAGTCATAACTGCCCTGATCTGTAAATATTTTTCGATGAACTGGTACTTGCAGAACCTCCGAGCAGAACAAACCCGCCGACTTCGTAAGAAAACAACTGCTGATAGACTACAAGCACAGGCAGAGAGTTCTAACAAGATGAGCGACATATCTACTTCGGCCGAGAAAGCTAACCAGGCTGCTATTGCCGCCTTGCCACGTAATTGGAGGAATAAGATCTCCTCAGCCAACCTTGCGACCTGGGAGGCAATCAATCATACCCCCAGTTTCCGTGCTACGATCCCAGGACTGATAAGAACTGGGTAGAGCTGAAGGCCCTTCGCGGAAAGGTGGGCTTCTATCTCAGCTTCTTTACGCTTGGCGGGCTCCGTCTTCCTCTGGATCCTCTTATCTGTGAGTTTCTCGAGGAGACATCCGCAATGCCCCTCGATCTCTCTCTAGGTCTGGTGAGAACTTTAGTGTGCTTTGCGGCATGCGCCCGAGCTCTGGGCTGTGAGCCGTCCCTTTCTCTCTTTCGGTATTATTTTCAGACGTGGGTTTCTACCCATCGCCTTCAATGTAAATCCCACAAGAACTAGATTAAGCTTTTCACCCCTTTCCCGAGGAAGGTTGATGGCTAGGCTGATAAGATAGTCCTTGTTGAGAGCTGCAAGGGATGGAACTTCAACATTCCCTCGGAGAGGCCCCACGGGTTCAAACGCTTGACGAAACTGGGTGATTATGACAGCATAGCCCAGCGCGTGGTGGAGGCCCCTCTATATTCGGATGATGAACAAGTCCGTTTATATGATTGGGAGGCGATCCTCGGGGATGAACCCTTCCTCTCTCTTATCGGGCTTTCGAGGAGGACTTTTGCTGGGGTTCACCAGAGGTGCACCATGCCGGATATTGAATCCGCCCCGGGCTGGTATAGGCACCTGGATGAGAAATTTCGCGTTTAGTGTAAGCAATGCCGGGGAGCCGAGGAAAGCAACTGCTGGCCTTTTCCCGAGGGTTGTACTGCTTAATATATTATCTTTTTATTTCCAAGTGTCTATTCCCCGTATTCATACTGACAAGTGCTTTTTGCAGATATGGTAAATCTTGCCAACGCCTTCCGTGCCTGGAGGAACACTGCCTCGGGAGCTCGAAAAGACGAGCTGAGGCAATCTCATGCTGTTGATGGGGGCGACAGGGCTGTTTTTCCCCCGATGAAACCTGTAGGAGCCGAGGGCGTGGTACACGCGGTACCCATCTCTGTGGCCGCCCCGACCACTAAGCGAGCATCGGCCAGCGAAGAAGCCGGAGCTCGCAAGAAACAAAAGTCGGTGTCTGCTGCAGAGGTATTAATTACCGATTTGACCGAGGACCCCCTTGTCCGCAAACCTTCAAAGGGGAAGGAGAAAATGACTTTCGAGGAGGAGGTTGCGGTGGTAGCCGGGCTTGGCCCCCATGAGGCTATAAAGTTCAAAAATATCAATGCGTATGCCAACTCTCCCCGGATGGCGAAGCTCCTCCAGCAAACCTCGGACCACGCCCTTAAGTCAATGGCTTGCTCGCTAGTGGAGGTTTGTGATTTTCAACAGTTAAATCTTTGAATTCTTCTTCATTCCTTATACTGAAACTTTCTTGTTTGCAGATGGGCCATTATGCCAAATTTTTTGATCTCCGACTAGCTGAGGCCGATAAGCTAAAATTCGAGCTAGTTCAGCAAGTCAAGGATGATACCGCCGAGCTATCCCGGCTTCGCAATCAGCTCAGGGCCAAAGACAAGGAGCTGAAAACGAAGGATGAGGAGCTCGAGAAGATAAAGGCTTCTCTCTTTGCCTCGGTGACTGCCCAATCAAAAACCGATGAGGCCTTAATGCTCACCGGGGAAGAGGTCAAGAAGTTTGAGAAGTTCTTCATCGAGAAGGGTGCTAAACACGAGGCTGCCATCCACTCGTTGGATAAGAGGATGCAAAAGCTCAGCCTGGAATGCCATGATATCCGGGCACGGTACCCTATCAACGAGGCATCCGTCATTGCTCAGTACAAGGAGTCTAATCTGTTCATTGAAGATATTTTTCCTTACATGATGAAGGGACGGTATCAGATTCTTCGCGCTGCTGCGGGTGACGGAGTGCCTCTTGAGAAGCTTGTGGAGTGGGGAGCTTCTAACCCCTACGATGATCCAATCGTAAGGGTGCTGTGCTCGTGCCTTTTGACGCTGAAGATATTGAAGCCATTGATGCCGAGGATGCGGAGGCTGGCAAGCCCGCGTGGGAGCATCCCATCATTCTCCAACAGCACGTCGAGAAACTGGTCGATGCTCGGCTTGATCAAATGGCTCTGGAGGCCGTAGGAAGGGGCGACGCTCAAGAGAATGCCGAGCTCGGCTAGGTGGCTGATCAACTTTTGAAAGATGCTGAGGGTACAATGACCAACCGGGCTGAAAATGAACGAGACGTTCTGGCCTTGGAGGGTCTTTGAGCCGATCTGCAACACCTTCCATCATTTTGATGTATTTTTGAACATATTTTAGACCTCTTTTGGTTGAGTCTGCGTGCTCGCATTTTGTAATTATGAACAAGTACATTTATTCAGGAAAATGTAAATTATGCACATATAAATAGAATGTAGTTCTTTACTCAACATGGTTTCTTTTATGTGAATATTACTAGCTCGGTTTTTCATTGTAATCCTTGCAATATGATTTATGTCTTTATGATGGTTTGGAAATATTACCAAGTGGCCAAAGCCGACCTTGGGTAATAATTGAATCATTATTGAGTGGCCAAAGCCGACCTCGAATAACAATTAGAATCATCACTGAGTAGCTTTTGCCGACCTCGAGTGATAATTTGAATAGAATCATTACTGAGTGGCCATGGCCGACCTCGAATAACAATTAGAATCATCACTGAGTGGCCATGGCCGACCTCGAGTGATAATAAGAACCATTACTAAGTGGCCAAAGCCGACCTTGAGTGACAATTTAGAACCATCACTGAGTGGCATTAGCCGACCTCGAGGTGATGTTTTAAGACTACTTGAAGTGGCCCGCTGACACTCCTAAGCAGTAGTGCTATACTTTAAGTGGCCTGCTGCCGACTTTAAGTATTTTTCTTTATTAATATGTTTTAATCCCGATTTCTGGGGTAATTTATTAGAGAACCAAAATTTTAACTTTATACAAGCTTTCATTACAAAAAATCAAGAAAAGAGTTACATTCATTGATAGTATCTCTTCAGATGATCAGCATGCCACGGGTTTTTCAGCGAGGTCCCGTCTTGTTCGGCCAATCGGTAAGTACCCTCTCGGATAATCGCCGTAACCCGGAATGGGCCTTCCCAATTAGGGGATAATTGTTCCTCTGAGTGTTTCTTCCCGTAGCTTCAATCTTTCTGAGCACCCAGTCCCCAACTGAGAAGATTCTGGGCTTCACTCTGTGGTCGTGATGAGCTTTTGCGAGCTGTTTGTAATTTACCATTCTGAGTTGAGCCTTCAGCCTTCGTTCTTCTAATAGGTCAAGATCAATCCCCCGAGCTTCAAGATTTTTTCCATTGTCAAAATGTAATACCCGAGCTGTAGGAAGGGCCATTTCGACCGGTGCCATTGCCTTGGATCCATAGGTCAAGGTGAAGGGTGTTTCTCCCGTCGGACCTCGGATATATGTTCTGATGCTCCATAAGACCGTGGGTAGCTCCTCCAGCCATCTGCCTCTGCTTGACCATTGCCTTGTGGGTGAGCGACCGAAGACATCCAGTGCTTCACATTCATCCTTTCACAGCTCGCTGTAAACTTTGTGGCGAACTGGGTCCCGTGATCAGAGACTATGACCCGGGGTAATCCAAATCTGTACCAGATGAAGTCGTGGACGAAGCTGATTGCTTTCTCCTCGGCTATGCTAGCTAGTGGCTTCGCCTCGATCCATTTGGTGAAGTAGTCTACAGCCACTATCAAGAATTCGCAACTTCTGCGAGCTTTGGGAGAAGGACCAATAAGATCGATTCCCCACATATCAAAGGGCCAAGCCGCGACCACCGGTGTCTGTGGCACAGAGGGTAGTCTGGGCACGTCAGAGAATCTTTGGCACTTGTCACACTTTCTCACGTAGACCTCAGCATCTTTTCTTAGTGTCAGCCAATAGTATCCATGAAAAAGGATCTTGTCAGAGAGTGTCCGAGCTCCGGGGTGTCCTCCGCATACTCCTTCGTGCACCTCGGCAAGGAGATTCTCTGTGACCTCGGGACGCACACACCTCAGCAAAGGTTTTGAAAAAGACCGTTGAGATACTACTCCAGCGACTTTTGTGTACCTCGCGGCTCTTTTCCTTATCTGCTGTGCGAGGGTTTTATCCTGAGGTAGAGTGTCATGCTCTATGTAGTCCTCAACATCGTCTATCCAGCACCTCGTAGTTGCCGTAATTGGTAAGACAATTTTTCTTTTTACCGAGGGTGAGTCGAGGAATTCTACCCGAACATCCGGGGGTAGGTCCTTCAGCTCCATGGAAGCCACCTTAGATAAGTAGTCAGCCCGAGTGTTGCTCTCTCTGTCGATCTGCTGAACTTCCCAGTACTCAAACTCGGCTAGCAACTGCCTGACGAGCTCACAGTATTTTATTAGGGTAGGGTGATTAGCCCCATATTCCCCTAAAATTTGCTTCACGACGAGTTGAGAGTCGCTGAAGACCACAATTTGAGAGACTGTGAGATCTTTCGCCAACTGCAAGCCCGCAATCACGGCTTCGTACTCGGCTTGATTGTTTGATGCTGGGAACTTGAATCGGAACACCTTCCGAAATTCAGTTCTGTCGGGGGAAACCAAAGATAGACCCACGCCGCTACCTGAGCTGCTGACCGAGCCGTCGACGAATAACTGCCAGAGCAGATGCTTTTTACTAGTGTGGCGTGAGAGAGACAGACTTGAGGCATGAGTTTTAAAAATGATATTTTGAGAAGTTTATTTTAATTGTTGGTCAAATGTCATAAAAGATAACTTGTTGGATTAAAAGGTTATTGATCACGCCAAAAAGTGTTCTAGTGATCTGTCGATATCCACGTATGCAACTAGTCTGTAGGTAGGATACCCCGGCTCTCAATAGGCACAAGTGTTAGTAGGACTTGTCCTTCGGTAGATACCGAGATGAAAGGAAGCATTAGGAGCCGGACGTTGGTCCACTAAAGCCCTCCGGTGAGAGAATCGCCTATGGTAAGGTTAATGGTCTCGGTGAGGATTCAGCCGCTCTTACGAGAGTAAATGTCCGAATGCTTTGGAGATTTTATGGTTGTGTATGTGTTAATTTGAACTTAGGTCATAAGTGAAGGCAATCACCTTGTATTTATACTGGAAGAATGCTGGTTTAGGACAGGTGGGCCTGCCAGGTGTCAACCTGGGACAGGTAGTCATGTGTCCATTTATGGCAGCCGCAATCTGCATTGATGGACTTTTATAGAGAAGTGACCTGTATTAATGTAAAAGATAGAACTTCTCTGGAAGTGGCATAGATCTTCTAGAAGCAGCTTTACTTAGAGGGCAAGTCATGCTTTCAACCAATGAGGAGCTGGCTTGTGGCCCCGGGATGACGTAATAGCAGGTAGGCCATTAATGCGGCAGCTTTTGTTGACTACCTTCATTCCCCGGGGTGGAGACCTTGGGATCTCAGTGCTATAGCCTGGGATTAGGACCTCGCGGGCTCTTTATGTCCGAGGTGGAAGACGTCTCTGGCCACCTCGAGCTCCTCGGGGAGGTCGAGACGAGACGAAGGGTATACATACTCAGGATCCGAGCTATAATCCAAGCTCAGGATCGAGATGGTTGTCTGCCAAGTTCCAGCTAAGCTTGGCCACGTGTCCCACTCCTGCCTCCATGTGGAGGCAGGATATTTTAGCATCTTCAATTATACTTAATATATACCATATTGAAACACCCATTACCCATCCACTAAATGACTTCTATACTATACAAAACGAACTATGTATCTAAACATACCATAATATCTTATTTTCTAAGTTGTTTGGGTACAAGTATTTCAAGTTGAAGTTTCCTCTTTCAATTCTCATTCTCTCTCTCTCTCTCTCTCACACACACACACACACACAAAATTAAATCTTGTAATAAAGTATGAGAGGAATCACACAAACAAAGAAAACAAAAAATTAGGGGGTGAAAAAGTACAAGCTGGAACCCTTGTGAGACAGGGAGCATGGCTTGTTCTACTTTAGATCTTTCTTTCTCTGCTTTTGATCATATGCACTTTTTCTTTTTCTTCTTGGTTGTGATGTGTGTGTGTGTGTGTGTAAAACCTGCTTTAATGGAGGGGATGGCCCTTTTTAGTATTCCATGTGCTTCTCTTCCTTCCATCAACTTGATATATCGAACTTTCTTCTTCTTCTTCTTCTACATCTCTTCTAGTGGTGTGGATGTGGGGGATTAATCTCTCTCTCTCTCACACACACACACACACAGAGAAAGACAAACACTAGCCTGCCCCTCCCCACACCAAAAATAAAACCCATTAAGTGAACACGTACGTAATCTTATTATTTCAAAAGCTAATGTTTCTATGCGCCCACCACACACCAGTAACTGTAATGGAGGCTAAGGAATTGCAATCCTCAACCAAATAACAAACAAAAAGTCACTGCCATATATAAAAGGTCGCCGAGTTTTTTTTTATTTTTATTTTGTTTTTGTTTTAGTGCTAACATGTCATACACACGAGGAAAAGCAAAAACTCACAACCATGGTGTGGAGAGATCCATTTTTGGCAGAGCCCGAAACGATTATGTCTCTTTATAACCATACTAAATATTGGGGCATATTTTGTTTTGAAGGGATAACATTGTCACGTGTTAACGGATAAGTAAAACTTATCAGTGAAATAAAATGATGTGATGATGGTTCTCCGGAAAAACTTTCGGGTCAAGAAAACTATAGGCTTTTAATTCTACTTTCATCTTATGATTCATAAATTATAATATGTTTCCTCTATTCTAATGGACTAAGCTCACTGTATTTTATGTTCCTTCCGTTTCACCCAAAGAGTTTACGTTTAAAAATTTTAATTTAAAAATATACCTCTTTAAAAATTTTAATAATAATTTAGGAATATATAAATATAATTTGAGTTGGTCATAATTACGTATACATAAATGCTTAAGCAAAATCAACGTGTTTATATCTCATGTGAAGATTAAAGTTGGAAAACTATGAAGGTTGTAGGCATAACTTTTGAAATAGATTATTTAAGTGAAACATTTTAAAATAAAATAATGAAGTCTTTGCTTATAACAAAAATAGTACTCTCTCCGTCCCTAAATTATTGTCTTGCTTACTTTTTTTTGTCAGTCCCAAAATAATTATCTTTGTTTTAAAGTTTTACTTTCAGGACAACACTTTTACTATTTTACCCTTATTTTTTCTTCTAACTTTAATTATGGGCCACATGCACATAAGCATTAAAGAAAACTACACACTATACCAATATTAATAATCAAGTCAATTATTTTTTTCTTAATCTGTGTGCCGAATCAAGGAAGACAATAATTTAGGGACGGAGGGAGTGCATATATAGTTTAGGGTTCAAAATTTTAAAAATTGTCAAATGAGGTTCAAACTTCTACTTTCATTAGGTTCTTACCTTTAGAAAGTGAATGTGGCTATCACATAGGGGTGTAAGTCGGAACTGCCGAACCACCGAATCGAATCGAATTGAACCGAATCGGTCAGTTTGGTTCGGTTTAGGATTAGGACGGTTCGGTTTAGGTTTGAAAATTTTGTAAACCGAGCGGTTCGGTTCGGTTTGTGGTTTTTAGTGCCAAACCGAACCACCACCATTTAATTTAATTTATTTTATATATATATTTATATATATATAAATTATATATATAATTTATATATATATATATTTTCATATCTATATATATAAATATATATATTTTTATATCTATATATAATTTTTATATATATATAAATATATTTTTTATATCTATATATAATTTATATATTATATATTTGAAAGGTAAAAAAAAATTTTAAATTAAAATATATTTTTTAAATATTTAAACAATTAAACCACGGAACCGAACTAAACCGATCGGTTCGGTTCGGTTTGAAAATTTTGAGACCAATAGGGGGTGGTTCAGTTTGCGGTTTTGGCTCAAACCGAACCACTTGCACCCCTACTATCACATGGTCATTTAACGGCAAAAGTCTATTATAATTTAAAACAATTACTACGAATGAAACATTTTTTAGACGAATATAGAGCTTTGGATTCTGTTGTATTTTTTTGGATAAATTTGTTGTAAACTTTGAATTTTAAAATATAATTAGTCTTAAAATATATGTATATATATATATATATATATATCTCTTTGTTGTCTATCTTCTAATATTACAAATACATATTGAGACATGATAATTTATTACAAAATAAACATTCATTTTTTGAACAAACCTTTGACATGATAATTTATCACATGGTCATTTACATGTTAAGTTGGAGTTTTCTTTCTGTCTTTCTGAAATATACTAGTTAGTTAGATCTTTTCGTACGATTCGAACCAAAAAAAGCGAAAAAAACATGATGGATGTGGTTAGGCGAAAAAGATTACGGATTTAATATTATCATGTGCTAAAAAGTAAAAAATGTTAATGATTTCCTCGTTAAGCAATCGCATTAAAATTTTGATTTGTATTGCGTGGATTCAATTTCTTCATTTATGATTAACTCTTAATCGAATTCGTAGTTTTTGAGATATAAACGATTAGAATTTAGCGTTAAACTAAGATTATAAGGATAGGATTACATTCCTGGATGGTATAGAGCATTGTCATTGATTTGAGTGCAAATGGGTATCATAAAAACTAGAGCTGACAATGGGTCAAGTGGACCGAATTTGAATCGGGCTTCTAAAACTAAAGCCTAACCCTACTTCGCTTAATATCGGGTTTGGCCGGCGCAGGCTAATTTTTGCATCGGGCCTCCAAAACTAGCCCAGCCTGCCCTAATATCAGGTTGGTTGGGCTAGCCCATTGAGGCGGGCCAATTTTGCCAGTTCTAATAAAAAGAAGGAAAAATTGCGGGACGGTCCACTTTCTGAGATTACCAACCGCTTAAGTCTACTATATTTATTTTCAATCGCTTAAGTTCCTTTTAAGTGATAAATTAATGAATTGTTCTCAAACTGCTCTCGTAACAACCTATCACATTTTTAGTTTTTGCAATTTTCTTGATTTTATCCTTTCAATCCCATATTTATTTATCTTCATTATGATTTTTTACTAAAATTCTCATTCATATCAACTTGAAGAAACTTATAAAACAAATACCAAAGCAGTTCAATATTAAATTCAATCTGAAATCGAAATCAATGGATTCAACCAACGAAAGTGCTATCATGTTGTTGCTCAAATTCAGAGGAGATACTATTATTTCGAAAGTTTCAGAGAATTTTAGTTTATCTGAGTTGATTGAATGCATCAGAGGTAAATATTCAAATTTTCAATCGGATAATTGTATTTTAAAATACACTGTAGGATCACACAACAATTGTTGTTTAACCAACAAAGAAGATTTCAAAAACATGGTGACATTGGCCAAAATTTTACCAGTTTCTATTATCATGGTTGATCTGTTTGAAAATGATAACGGTTTGAGTTACGAGATTAATAAAAAAGAGAATTATGGAGATGGGATTGCAGAAGACACACACGATGCAACAGTTTATGAAGACGATGCACAAAACTTGCATCGCGATGCACAATAATGTTACGAGGAGAACAGTGATGGTAATTGTACCAATTCTTCAAGTTCTGAAAGCGACATTGAAAATGTCCTATGTTACGACATATGTCCTGCTCAAATAAGAAATGAACTCTTGAATTCTGGTTGGATAAATCTTATTACTGGTGTTGGTCGAACATTTAAAGGTGGAGTGGAAGATTTTCACACGCAGCTTATAAAGTATTCATTCAAGATTGATTTTGAATTCATTTACATTAAGAACAACAAAAATAGAATTAGCATTGCATATAGGAAGAAATTCAGTGATAATTGCAGTTGGTTCATTAAGGCATCTTCAAATGTTGACGAATTAGTATCTATATACAAGTGCAGCATTTCACACAGTTGTCATTTGACCATGGTTGACGATAGTAACTCGAAAAGGATGGGCTGTGGTATAATTGGGCAATTGATTATTTGACTGTTGGGAATATTCACCTATTTACTTATCATAAAACCTCTAAATGAATATTTCTTAATTACTAAAGATTTGCTTGTAACCATCATCTATCTAGGTTAGGATAACTTGTTTAGATTTGATTAGTAGCCTACGTGCTACATACTTAGTTATTCAGCCTTAGACCATCCCGACTCACTATGACAGGACAACTAAATAGAGTGGTGACCAAAGACTTAAGACTGCTACGGATCTCGCTAGGACACTGAACATCAAACCCATAGAAGAAGCTAAAGAAACTCAAAGGAGCTGCATCACCGGCTGATGTTCAAGACAAAGCTCAAAACCAATCTCAGCAGTTGATGACAAACTGATGTCGAGACTCACATTAGCGATCAAGACTCAACGATCAAAAAATATATATATTTTAGATTCTCTAAAATATATTTTCTACCCAACTTGATCTCTAAAGTACTGCTATTCACGTGACCCCAGCCCTAAAAGTACATTATGGTGTGACAACGCATGTATGCTTTTCAGAGACGTAAAGTCTCTTTTGGAAGATCTCGCTATCTTTCCCAAAAGCCTTAAATCCCAGACACAGTCTTCAAGACTTTGAATTCAACCTCTACAATGACAATATACAACGGTTGAATTAAAACATCTCTCAATGGCTACCCACATCTCTCTCCCTATAAATACCCTAGGCGTCTGCTCAAAAAAAGTGTGGACATAGGTGGAAAATCGCATTAACAATACACCGAGAGCAAGTGTTTGTGGAAAAAGAAAAATATACAGTGGTGTGCAATAGTAATACACTTGTAGAGATAGAGTATATTCAAGTGTGCCCAATCAGTCATCTACCGATTGCCCTTGAAGCTCATCTCCATCAGCCTCTCAAAAGACTGAAGGATGAAGACTTCACTCACCAAGTGTATGAAGAGAAGAAAGAGAGAAGAATGAAAGAAATGTCCAAAGAGATCCAATCTGCTAGCGTCTGGTCTAGAGTCTAGATCTTATCCACACATACAGCCTTACTAATCTTTGTAATGGTTGGTGTGGATTTGATTACATACCCTCATATGAGTCGGGATATCCCCAAAAAGAAATATTTAAACCTTTTAGTTTGAACATTGCTTTTAATATTCTAACTCATCTCACTTACCTAAGTTTTCAGATCATCAAGAGACTAATTTATTCAATCTCTAGATGGTTTTGGGGAGGGTTAAGTGAAATAGCAAATGGCGATATAAAATAATCATCTATATCTACATTTGCCTCCCATTAGAATAGTGTACCTGTAAGTTTTTCTTTAGTAGTTTAATTTACTTTTTGTAACATGTACTTAGACAAGTTAGCTAAACAATATATATGCCTTGACTGAATTCTTTTAATGAAATATCTTATGCAGTAACTAATATTTTGTTAACTGCTGAATTCAATCTTGTGTACTACTGGTTTATATTTCATTGCCTACCACATTACTTTGATTAAATTGCCACTACATAGGAACTGAACTTACATACTTTACTATCCAATGTCTATACTATTCTATCAAAGAGCATCTGCAAAGCATTGTGTGACTAAATTCTTTTAATGCTTTCTATCTAACTCTAGTCATTTAACTATCAATTGACTAATCCCATCAGCTGACTGATAGATCAACTGAAAATAGAACTTCCGCTGCTCATATTAATTTTTTAGTATGCGTATTTGATTCAGTTGATTGTTTAAACATCAACTAATTACATCAGCTAAGTAACATACTAACTGATTCATCTTCTTCGAATGCTCATACTGATCGCTTGGTATGATTTCTCATATCAGTTAGTGATATCATAGCTTGAAGTTTCGAAAGAAATATTAAGTTTAATATATAGGCTATTCACCCTCCCTTTAGCCTATTTCTGAGCTCTCCTTAGAGAAAGCGGGCCTACATTGACCATGTTCGCAGTCGACCAAGCTATTCGCCGATTGATTTAATTGATCACATGAGGAAAAATTATGACATTGAGATATCATACAGCAAGGCATGGAGGAGCGTAGAGAAGGCTCGAAAGAAGCTATTTGGTTGTAACGAAGAATCTTTCTAGGAGCAGTAGTGGTATGTTGAAACCTTGCGTGAGAGTAATCCAGATAGTTTTGCTTTCTTGGAATCGGACGATGCTACGAATTAGTTCATTAGGTTGTTCATTTCATTTCGGGCATTGTGTGCATCAGGAAATAAAAGTGGTGCATCGCGATGCACAAAATCAATACTTTTGTAGTACACTTTTGTGCATCGTGATGCACACTGTTATGCATCGCAAATGTTATGTTGTTAACTAACTAGAACAATGTGCATCGAATATAAATTTGTGCATCGCGATGCATAAAAATAGTATTTTTCAGTACAAGTATATGCATCTGCGGTCGTAAGTTCCCGTTGATTAAATATTGTTCATATGCTGCAGGTCTGTTCTTATTTGCATTTGTGGTCGTAAGTTCTGAAAATATGGATAATTGTGTTTGGTTTCTGTCTAAGATAAAATGAGCAATCAATTGTGAAGTGTTGTTTGTATCATATGGGAATGTTGGTTTAATGGAAGCAATACGCGACGTGTTTGGGAGTTCCAAGCATTTCTTTTGCTTTGTACACCTTTATCGAAACTTGAAAGAAATGTTTACCGGTAAACGTTATTCCAACACATTCCGCAACAGTTTTTTATCAAGACTCAAGGATTGCGCGTATGCCCCCAACATTAAACTTTTTAGTGAGAAAATTGAAATATTCAAAAAAGAAGGGGGACAGATTGCTTGTGCTTTCTTGACAACCATTCCATACGATAAGTGGGCGATTGCACATTGCCACGAAAACATGTATGTCGAACTAACCTCAAATGTCGTGGAATCGTTCAACAATTGGATTTTAGAGGCTCGCAGTCTTCCCATCACTCACATGGTGGACTGTATAAGATCGAAAATTATGAAATGGTTTAGGGAGAAACTTGGGAATGAAAAGAGATGGAATAAATTATTATGAGCGAAGATGGATAAAAAGTGGAACGAGTATCTTAATATTTGGATCACGTGGTAGATTCGCATATGATCCAACTCAATATACGAGGTTTTATCCGATCCAAGCGTCCAGGTTGACTTGGAAAATCAGACATGTTCATGCTATCAGTGGCAAATTTAAGGATTCCCGTGTACCACGATTATTGTGATTGTGAAATCCAAAAAAAATATCAATGATATGGTTGATAATTACTTCTTAACAAACAATTACATCAAGTGTTACGAGGGAAGCTTGATGCTAATTACAACTATAGAAAGGTACGATCTTCAAGATTCTTGCGAGAGTGAGACCATTTTACCACCAATAATGAAGAGATTACCCGGACGTCCCAAGAAGACAAGGATCCCATCGAATGGTGAATCAACAAGAAAAAAGAAAAGGATATGCAATAAATGTCACAAAGTTTGTAACCACAACTCTAGGTAATGCAGAAAGGCTATACAAGGTTGATTTTTTTGTTATGTTGTAATTTTTGGAGTTGATTTGTCCATTATTGTGCATCGGAAATAAAAAATCATGCATCGCGATACGCAATTTTTTGTGCATCGTAAGTGTAATGTTAAAAAAAAAAATTGCGCAATGTAATCAACACACATCCATAAAACTGCTTATCAAATTAATTATAAATTAGTATTAAAACATCACAAAATGTATTCAAATATTCATATGTATTCAAATACTAGAAAATATAACATCTTGACAAAGGTAAAGGCAAAGTTGTGCATCGCGATGCACCACATCTATGTGTGAGTGCTTCTCGGAATTCAGATCCGACTTCACTGAAAAACCACAAGTATCGTTGATGTTACACAACCTATTGATTTGTGTAAAAAAATGTTGTGCAGCGGATACTGTTGGTACTAAAGACTTGCCATCTGGTGCTTTGAATAGATCAACATGTACTATGATGTCGAGATTCCCAAACTTCCTCCACACCTGCAATGGTGTCGATGACAATGCACCTGTTGAGCAGAATGGTGCGGATGACAGTGCACAACCTGTTTAAGACAATTACGTCGACAACAGTGGACAACCTGGTTATGCAAATCTTTATGCTCATCCCTGAATTTTATATTCTTAATCTGACATATGAGGGACTGCATACTTGATCTGTATACAATCCTGGTAAGATTTTTAGTCTTCGCAGCTACATAAGACGTGTATTGTGGTTACAGTCACATAATTTAAGAATTACAAAAAGAAATAAACAGGTTGTAACAATTTTGCATCGCGATGCACCAAGTCATGCATTTCAATGCACACATTGATATATCGCGTTGCATAAAATTAATGCATCGTGCATCGCAATGCACAAAACTTTTGCATCGCGATGCACAAAAATGATGCATTGCGATTCTCAAAATTTTAAACCCTACACACTGTTTCATTTTTTCAGTGAACGCGATGCAACATTTTTTTTGCCAATAACACCATTTTTTTTTCAAATAATGCATCACGATGCATCAAAAAATAGAATTTTTATGCGTATGTATACAGATCTCACTATATTTAGGATTTTTATGCAAATGTATACATATTTTACTCTATTAAAAAAACATGAAGTTGTAAACAAAAAACACATCTATAAAATGTATTACGTACCTGAAACTTCTTCAACTTCGTGTTTTTGTGTTTTTCTTGTTCTGGTGCTATGTTCTAGTTTCGAAGAAATTATTGCTTGCTTTTTCGAATCGTCCAATGTTATTTGATGTTGTTTGCTTTTTGAAATCTCCCAATATTGCTTGATGTTGCTTTTGTTTTTGAATCGCCTGATGTTTTAAGTTTTTTGGAAGTTTAGAGGGTTGTGTGCGAGTGTTCTTGTGTTAATCATTTAATAGCGTTCTTTTGTTTTTGGAGTGGGAAGCCGATGCATCGCGTACGTGTTAGAAGGAAGGGCATACAAGATGCATCATTTTTATTTTTTCGATGCATAGCATCCACTGTTCCGTGTTTTTAAAAGGTATAGATGATATTTTGCAATAAAAGTGTCCTTTTTCAATTTGAAACAATTATAGTGAATTTAAACGATTGAAAATTGTCTAAAAGGTACCGCCCAAATTTTGTCCTAAAAACAAGTATGAGTAACTATATGACTTTATTTGAATATTCTTAAATATTAATAGTAATTTGTTAATATTTAGTAAATCTTAATTTTTTTATAATATTTCCGCAAAATGCTGAAACCAAGTCAAACATTATAATGCTGAAAAGTAATAGTACTATTTGTTAATAGTAAATTTTTTGAACTAAGATTATAATGGTTTTTTTTTTTTTTGTCATTTTTCTTAAAAGACACTACAAAATACGTGTTTTGTAATTAAAAAAAATTAAAAATATAGGCCAAATTTTTATTTAAAAAATAATTTATTTGACTCAAAAAACTTAAACACGATAATAATTTTCTAGAAATGGATGAATCCTTAAATAAAAGTTAGGTAGTCCACTTTAATGAAACAACTCGTGACTCACGTCAAACGGTGTTGACGAAATTCAGTTTATGTCTTTTTGTTACGTCATCTTTTGTTTGTTCTTAAAAAAATAATGGTACTAAAATGGGTAGTAGTAGTTTTTGTAATGCAATATTTACTTAAATGAGTGATAATAATTTTCAAAAAAAAAAAAAAAACAAGTAGATATATCCATATTATATAGTCCAAATCAATATAACCTAACCTAGGTGTGATGGGTGAGTGATTGGTTACAAATACTAGGATTTAAATTATTATTTTTTTGTCAATGGAGATGGATGATGGGACCCATTGATTTGGGGAATCTAATAAACGCTTGCTTGGACCCTTTGGTTGAAAGAGATTATTGTTATTACAAAGTTGATTTGGGATATGCCAAGAAACAGACCATGTGAGTGTGGGGATGTCTCTTCTCTTTGGCTTTGGGGGGTTTAAATCCAACAGTAGAAGCTGAGAGCAATTCCAAAAAGTCTAAACCATCTACTGTTGTTTATAAAAATACCCCCATCTCCCTAGCTTCCTTAAATAGATTCTATTTTTAATTTTTAATTTTTTTTTCATTCGTATGGCCGGAAATTTTTGGAATACCAAACCGACCGGCTAACGCGGTTGACATGATCAAGGTTTAAATGTTTCCTGTAATATGTGGTTAGTAAGCAAATTGTAAAGTGCTCACGAGTAAAAGGAACGAGTAATGACTAATGTTATAGCAACAAAATTCGTTTACAGATTTAGTTTATAGTTAGTTTCAAAGTATTGTACAATACAACTACATAATGCATTGATAGTTATACTTTACAAAACTTAAAAGCTAGTTGTAAACAAATTAACAGATTCTATCGCTCGATTATTTTTCAAAAGGAATAACATGGGGGTACAGTGTGTGGGGATCAATTCCATGTTGATTTTTTAGGAAACGTTTTTTTATTATTTATTTGTTACTATAATTAAAAAGAAAAAGAAAAAAAGAAAGCAAATACAATCCTTGGCTTCCCTAGATTTCCTCGTATACATCAAAACTAATTTCCCAAAGCAAAATAACATTGCACCCAACCCAAACAATAAAAGGAACTCCAAACATATTGGAATTCAAGCTTACCAAAACTTGGACAAATTGCCAATTAGGTTAAGGAAAGAGAGTTCTCAAAGCCAATCCTTCAAGCTAATTTGAATCGTATAACGATTTCATAAATACTAAATTGTAAAATTCTTCAAGTTTTATAGATCACTTCAATTGAATTTTGTTTAAAATTCAAATATAAAAGACCCTTCGACCTCAAACATTCTCTCGAGCCCGATCCGGCCGTGCCGAGCAAGCACGGATGAGTGTTGTAGCGTTTCTATCTCGGTGCCCCATGACCCTTATCGTTACTATTTCGCGTGGAATCAATATGCTTATATTTGTAAGTCTTGAATAATAAATTCCTACCACCAAATATCTTCTATCCAAACATCAATACGACTTTGATAACTCTAATTTATGAACCCAAATGAAATTTCATCAACCTCCGTACGTGAAACCCACAATAAAATGAAAAGCCTTTAGGGTTCGTTTGGATGCATTATTTTTTAATTTTATAAATATTTTAATTTTGTGGAATTTAAATAATGTGGAATATGCTTTTAAAATCATAGCAATTTCATAGTTTGGATAATGTGTAGAATTCAATTGTAATTCTAGATTATAGTTAAAATAAGATTTTAATAATATGTTAAATATATAGTTTAGCCTAGTGGTAGTGGTTGTTAGTAATTTCAAATGGCAAAAGTTCAAACTTTGCTAATAAAAAAATTATAATATTTTTATATTTTTAAAAAAATAGTATATAGTAATGGTGGTTAACAGTGGCGGTGGATGCCGGAGTTGTGTCGGCCAGTGGCAGTGGTCAGAGGTGGCAGTTGGTGGTGGTGGTTGGCGGTGATGGTGGTGGTGGTGGTGGTGAAAGGAAGGGTGAGTTGCTATTGTGTTAAGTAATAGAGAAAAAAAAAGGTAACAAAACTTTGAATTTAAATTCTTAGGTTTTAGTATAGAATTAGTTTTATGGAATTAAGGCATTTTGAATTGCAATTCAATTCCAATTTAAAATTTTAATTGTATTCCCAAATGACGAAATTGATTTTGGAAGCTCTGATTCCAATTCCAAGCTAACAAAAGACCACAAACCCAACATAAGAATTTTTTGAGCAATAGGCATGCATCTTCCAAACAACGGTCATCTATATTACAATATTACTCGGTTTGTATGTGTACAATTGACTAAAGTTATCTATTAGCTAATATTTTATTGTTCTAAACTTATGTCTCACGTTCATTTTCCACACGTTATCCCTCTTTTCTCTCTCCCCAGGTGTATACTTCACTTTCTATTTTTTTTCTTTCATATTTTGATTTTTTAATCAAACACAAAAATACCAAATCTTCAATCTCCTCCTTTTCCCCGCCTCTGTTCAACCAAAAATACTACTCCCTCCGTCTCAGATAAATATTTTTAATGGATAAAACACAAGAATTAAGAAATATAATTAATGATGTGCTGTAATATGTATTTTGACGATAATACCTATGAATATTAATTGAGTTCAACTATTTTAAATAATTGGGTTTCTTTGGGATATGTTATATTAAATGAAACTTTAGGGGTATATTAGGAAGAATGACAGAAAATAGGTAGATCAAAAGTTTTTAGAAACATTAGTTGAAACATCTAAAATAGAAAGTAGTAATATTTATCCGGAATAGAGGGAGTAACATGGAGATACAAAGACATCGTCGACGATAAACAAGGTCGGTCATTCAGGGTGCAACAATTATTAAGGGTGTAAGGTTGTTTTGGACAAAGATAACTTTACCATTCATCAAGGCTTAGTTGCAGCAATAGTTGTAAAATGAGTTGTAAACCTATAGTTTTGTTGTTTGTCATATAAATAGATAAATTGGTTTTGAGAAACTAATTAAGGAACTGAAATTGTTTTGGTTATTGTTATGGGTTGAAAATAAAATCAAATTTGGGTTGTTAGGTTTGCGATTTTCATTGAGATAAGTGTGTGTGTGTGTGTGAGAGAGAGAGAGAGAGAGAGAGAGAGAGAGGTGGTGCAACTGCCCACTAGTGTTTAAAGGAAAATCAATTGGTGATGGTTCGAGATCGTTTTTAGAAGATTCAATCCTCTGTGAGCTATTGCCGGAGAAGCCCGTAGAGGACAAGAGTCTTGCCAACGATACTTCATTTAAAGTTGCAAAAGTCTTGAAGATAAAAATTACTCTAAATAACTATGCTGCTTGACTCGGTACACAATTAAGCAAAAAAATTGACTCTATTATAAATATTACTCCCTCTGTCCTTTAATTATTGTCTTGTTTGATCCGGCATATGGATTAAAAAAAATAATTGACTTGATTATTAATATTGGTATAATATATAATTTTCTTTAATGTCCATTTGTATGTGACCCATAATTAAAATAAAGAAAAAAGTAAGGGTAAAATGGTAAAAGTGATGTCCAAAAAAGGAAAGTTTTCAAACAAAATAATTATTTTGGGACGGGCAAAAAAGGAAAGGAAGATAATAATTTAGGGACGGATGGAGTAGTATGTTTCTCCCTCCGTTTCACCCAAAAAGTTCATGTTTGAAAAGTCTAATAATTAAGGGATATACAAGTAGCATTGAAGTTGGTCCACTCACAAAAATGTTTGAGCATAGCCAAGATATTTATAGCATATGTGAAGGGTAAATTAAAAAAATTTATGGAGATTGTTGGCATAATTTTTATATTCAAAACTTGGGAATATAGTTTTTATCTATTTTCAAAAATAGGAGTATTAATTTGGGACAAACAAAGAGAAAAGAAAAATTATTTTTTTGGAACGAGGGAAATATTAAAAATACAACATTTACTATATAGTTACGAAATTTGGCTATGATTGATTACTCAATGTCAAGCTTTAAAATTGGAATTGGATGAACAATTTGAGTTTTACGAAATTCAAATTGTTCTTCTAATTTTAATTTCGTGCTCTAAAATTAAGTATTCAAATATAGCCTTAAAGGAGGGATGGAGTGTGAGGGATTCAAATCTTCTATCTCATCCCTTGTCACACTCTTTGTCTCATTGAATCCTAGTCTCATGCGTATTTTTGTAAAAATTATAAAAAAAAAAGTCCAGTTAAAATAATAAAGACACTTGTAAGGCTATAATTTATTGAGATATAAAATGTAACAGGAAGTGAGATAAAAGATTTGAAAGAGAGATATGAGAAGCCACTAAAGGTTCAATTTTTTAAAATTCTGTTATGCCTAGAAATAGAATAGCCTCAAGTAATACTTAATGGGACAACTTGACAAAATTTAACTGAAAGGGTAAGTATTCAATAAGAGCAAGCTAGTGGAAAGTGACACTGAAATTTGGTCAAAAAGTAGAGGGTGACAGTGTATTGTATTTTACGGCACAAAAGAAGCAAAGAAAGTAGCATTCTCACTCTTTACTAAGTCTATAAGCGTTACGTCAGCTAATGCGTGAACTAGTAAAATTACTTAAAATATACATGTGTCTATATATACTTCCTCCGTTGAGGAAAAAAGTTACTATGTTATTTTAAAATGTTTAAATAAAGAATTAATTTTTGAAAAATTATGTTTATAATTTTTATAATATTTTATTTTTACCTTCTATTTGTATTATAATTATTTTGTTTGTTCTTAAATATTTTTGTAAGTATAATTAACTCCAATAACACTAATATATTTCTTAATAATTAAATTTTTTAAACGTAAACTCTTTGAGCAGAGCAGAATTAGTATATTTTTTTTTCTAGCAATGAATCCTTAAATATTTGAATCTTTTTCTTGAAACCGGGCGCCCCACTTGAACCATATTTTTAAGGCCTTCTATTAGTTGTAGAGCACCTCGTTAGCTCATGATGTAGTGTTCAATGGTTAGAACTGTTAATAAGGCTAGGCAAGCTCAAAATTGCTCGTTGCGCCGATAAAAATCAGGGCCAAGCTTAATCTTAAAATGATATAGGCCGAGACTGAACGAAATTTTGAGGACTAAAAGCTATTTTGGCCGAGGTTGGTTATTATTTAATCAAACGCGAAATAACTTTGGTATATATATATATATATATATATATATATATATAATATAAGAGTTTATTTTTTAAATTTTCTTATAGTGTTAAATGTACTACGTAATATTGTATACAAATATTCAAGAATTTAAGGTATTCATTTAAACTTGTTATTGAATGTTCGGTTAAGATGTTGTATTATTGCTTGATAATAAGGGACTTGTCTTATTAACAATGTTTGTTTAACGTGTAAATGTAAATATTTACGTTTATATAATTTGTTTTAAATGTCTCAACAACCATTGTCTAATATTCATATTTCCATCTATACCATTTATTTAGCTAATTAATGTTTATTGGGATTAATATATAATTTGGTTCCTGAACTTTACTTCTTTTTTTTTTTGTGATTTGGTCCTTGATTGTTAAAGTTTCCTAGTGTGGTCATTGAACTCAACATTTGAAGCCTTATTAATCCCTCATATCGTTATCTTAAACGGAATAGTTAAAAAAAATCTTTAAATGACAAAATTGCCCTCAATTGTGGTTGTTTGAATTTTTTTCATGGTGGGAATGGAGAAATTTTTTCCCTCTCTATAATATTTATCTATACCCCTCTCTCTACAAAAAAATAATAATAATAATAACAAAAAAAAAAAACCCCAATTACCAAAATCCAGTTGCAGCTTCTTTCAAACAAAAAAATGAATGAATCAAGCAAAATATATGGTATTTCCTGAATTTGCTTCTTGAGGCGAACACATTATTATCAGAAACAAGTAAGTTTCCCAAACTTAGTGAGGGGACTTCTTTTGGAGCAGTAAAATAGAACTTTATGCATCACAATTATAAGAGAATGACACAACTTAATTTGTGTTTGTTGTGTGTAAAGTGGCTGAATTGAGTTCCATCAAGAAACCCAGGTATGTCATACATACATGCTCCAAGACAAGCTTTTGCCAAGTTCGCTTTGTATTTTACGGACTCTCATGTTTAAGAAAAAAAATTGTGTTTTAAAAACACTGCACCAACCCAATCGAACTCTCATGAATGAAGTTGTTTCTAAGGGGAATGTTTGTAGGTTTTTTTCACAAACTAGAAGCGGGGAACTTCTCTCAAGTTTTCTTCGTATACAAAGACTTGAAATTGAGACCTTTTGCTCATACGAAGCACACTTATTTTGGAACAGAGGGAGTAGTACATATATATAATAATGTGAATATTTTGGACCAGCCTCTAGAGCATATGGGCCTAAGTAAATGAGCTTTCAACGACAAGACGCTTATTTCAGTCCTGAATAAATGTTCTTACTTTCTATTTTGGGATGTCTCAACTAATGTTACTAAAGACTTTTGATTTACCTAATCTCTACAATTCTTCCTAATATACCCTTAAAGCTTTATTTAATATAATACATCCCAAAGAAACTCAATTATTTAAAATATATTTGAACTCAATTAATGTTCATGAGTATTATGGTCAGAACACATTTTATAGCACATAATTAATTATGTTTCTTAATTATTGTATTTTATTCAGTAGGAACATTTATCCGAGATGAAGGAAGTATATATGTACTACTCTTCATATCCAACACTAGATAAGTCACTTTTACATACAATATTATACATTTATACTGTTTCTTTCTCTCTTTCTCTTGTGGCCAAGAGATCTAGTAAGAGAGACACTAGCTACAGTACTGGAGAGTTTTGGCGGGGTACCTTTAAAACATGATCGAATGCAAAAGTGAATTTAGGAAATTCGTAAAAGGAAATTAAATGAACATATATATTCAAAAAAAGAAAAAGAAAACTCGTATGGTAGATAATGAAAGAAAGGAGAGGAGAGGAGAGGTCGTTTTCGGGGGTATAAATGCTGGTACGCCATATTTTTCAGTGCCAATAGTTGTAAATGAGGAGTCGTCTCTCTCAACATGCTAAACAACAACAACATCCAAACAAAATCTCATTTAACTCCTCTTCCCTTTTCTTCATCAGAATCAGTAGTAGCCGCGGGGACGGAGACTGTGTTTTTTGCAGAGACAGACAGCAGCAGCAGCAGCAGCATCTTCCATAATTCCCATTTACTCACTACCTCACCTTTTAATTTCAAACCCCACATAGTGAGTAGTGACATATAAACTCATTCACCTTTTTTTTAATCGTATCAGTGTACGTTTTTTTGGCCATAAAAACACGCGCATTGCATCACATCACGGGTAAACCCATGCCAACGACACTTGTAGTAATCGCGAAAAGATCTTATTATTTGATATATATATGCGGTGGGTCCTGTAGTTTATCAAGAGTCGGAGTCAAACCCTTCAGATCACCACGCTCGCTGCTACCCAAACGTTCCAGAAAAACCAAGGCTAGCTTGTTCTTTCGCATCAGTCACTAATCCTCATTTGCGGTATTGTGCCACTGGCTCAAGTAGCTAATTAATGATACAAAAGTGTATTTACATGTGTTGTAATAATCAACTATACAAAGGCAAGAAATACGTGCTACTAAAAAATTAAATTACAGACTAAGATTAAGAGCTATGATCACCCTCAGCTCCCTCGAGCCAAATGGAACTTAATTCATGAAACTAGCTATCTTTCTTTTTAGAAAGTAGGATTAATTGCCAAGACCTTTGGCAAAGATATTCGCAATTCAATGCAGAGATGTGGTGAAGACAAAGAAAGCGTCTTTGATGAAGCTTACGGGCAAAGTGATCATAGTCAATTTCGATTTGTCGCCTGCATGCTTGCATTGGAAAACCAGGTTTCGAATAATACTTATGTAACTCTTAAAATGCAATTAATTGGTTCTTTCAGTTGAGTATAAATGGTTGAAATCAACTTTGTAAAGATCCTCTACAACACATTGGCTAAGTTTCCTTTTTATTTTGAAACTCTTGAATGTTTCATTTAAATCGATCTCGACCTACTCATCACTTAATCATCATCGATCGAATCGAAGCTTGTTGAACATTTTCAAATTGCTAGCTAGTGAGTAGCACGAAAGCCGCCTAGTTATCACTCATTGAAATGAGGCAAATCCATATGGACCATGAACGACTTATCCGGAGCTAATTAAACAGACTATAGCTAGGTTTGTATACGTCGATAAACTGAGCTTGAACCATTGAAGATTGGGCTCGCATTATACACCATTATTCTTACGCTTCTTATTTACTTTCCAAAACAACAACGTAAAACGTTAAGAAATAATTTGTGAAGACACCAACCATATATTATGTTGTGGTGCTCACTACCTAACCAACTTCACTTGAAACACATTAGTTTACATAGCGTTTTCATAGTCTATCCGTTTGAATGCAGCCTTTAATAAGCTGTGTTAATAAAAATTGCGCTTTTAAACGTTAGAATTTTTAGTTTTTTTTCAAAATCTGAATTTAAAAATGTTGGTGTGAAGAAGAGTCGTATTTTAAAAGGGTATTCTGAACGCATTTATAAAAGAAACAATTGTATTTTAAAAAATATACGAACTCTAACTTTGAATGTCAAAACTAAAAGAAGAAGAAAAAAAGTTTTGAAAAACGAGCTTTACCCAAGTAACCTAGGAGTATCTTCTTTTTCTCTTTCTTTGTTTTTTTTCCCTCAAAACTTTGACCAAAAGCGAACGTAGTTTTTTTTTCTTACGATTGTTCTTATAATTACCAACTTGTTCGATCGATGAGAAAATTGTAAATATAAAGAAATTTTAAGATGAACAATAATAAAAAAAGTGAAAATTAAAATTCCAGAATATATCAATGGTAATGGTACAAAATAATTAAACCCGAAATCTGAATCGCCACTTACACTACCTTAACAAAGACAAACCTGTTTATATGAAACAAAAACCAGACATACCTTCAAAAGTTTAAACATAAACACATACAACAACATTGTCAACATACGATATATATCGTCGATGGAGAGATTAATTTATTAGAGGCCGAGTTTAGAACGTTCATCATTCTTCTGTACATTGCCTTCGGTTAGTACTGAAGACGAAACATTGCAACTCAACGCGACAGAGTTGTCATCGAGAGGTGCCCTAATTGCTTGGAAGCTATGCTTGCAAGCTTGACAAGTGATTTGTAAAATGGTGGAACTGAGTTGCTTGGTGGCATGACATTTCAAAGCCTGCGCCTTATCGAGTTCAAGCTGAGCTTGTTTCCTTATTCTCTTAGCATTCGCAAACTCTTGCTCGGCTAACTCAATCTGTCTCTTGGCTTGTTGTCTAGCCCCTTCCGCATACACCTTCTCCACCATCGCCAACCTCATCTGTTCCCGAGCTTCTTCTTTAAGAAAGCACGTGTCTAAGCTCATCACGGGTTTTTCCATATTCCTTGTCTTGTGATCGTCCGATGACGATGACCGGCCTATCGAAAGGTCTAACTCAGTTGAATGAACATGATTCTTTTCAACGGAAGGAGATCGAGTCGTGAAGAGCTGAAGCTCTAGATTGTGGCCGCTCTTAGGCATGTATCGGTGATGGCGTAACAAGTTGGTGTCAGTTGGCCTTGGGGTTAGAGGAGCAGGCCATGGAGTTGCACTGGCACTGAGATTGGTGTCACTCGAAGGACTCGGGCTCGATGCGGTTTGAGAAAAACAGGCTGCAGCCGGTAGTGACGACTGTGTTTCAGATCGGAGCCGCCCCATGTTGCAATCATCTTGATGTTCAATAAAACTCTCCACCCTATATGTATATTTACATAAACATAAGATTATATTCAATTAATCACGAATATACAAATGACAAAACCATGCTTGAAATAAAAAATAGAAAAATAAGGGAAATGTGTACAAGTTCATAAAATATGACCAACAAATCATCAGATATAAATGTCCATTTAAGGTTGAAAAGAAAAACCCATCATCCTCATGATTTACTAGTTTCCAGAAATAGTATATATGTGTGTGTGTGTGTGTGTCCCATTCAATTGTATAAAAAAAAATTAAGAAGATAATTACTAATTAATTGTACTCGATCAAATCCAAATGAAGAAGTCGTGTTGGGATGCTAAAAGAATCCGAAACAAACAATATATTCTCTTTACTTCTATCTAAAGTGCAGCTTTTCCTTCTCTTTTTCATCAAAAGCCTAATTTTTAGAATTATATCTAAACAAATTCACGATTTTTTTTTTTTTTTTCAAATGTTGCGATGACCATCCAGGATTTGAGCTCGTCGCTGCGAGCTCTGAAAGACGACACTCAGTACGTAGTACCATTCGATCGGCCAGTCGGTAAAAGCCCGTCTTCAATGAATAAAAATGTGGGTGTTGTAAATGGAAGAAGAAGAAAAAAAGGAAGTAAGAAATGGAGGAGATTAAGACCTTGAGAAGACACGGCCACAGTCACAAGAATGGCCACGAGTGCCGCAAGTCTTGAGATGAGCTTTGTAGTCGGATTGAACGGCGTAGCCTTTAGAGCATTTGTCGCAAACCCATTGCTTGTGGTTGCTGTGTTTCCTTCTGAAGTGCTTCTTGATACCAACAAGATCACCGAGGGCGTGGCAAGGGTCGTGGTGGAGGCAGCTAGGTTCCGGGCACACAAATACCCGCTTCTTCACCACCGGCGCCTCTCTCTTTAGTAGCTTCCAGGGCACCTTGTGCCTTCGCCGGTGCATCTGTAGGTTCTGGTCTCTTTGAAATCCTTGGTTGCAGATCTCGCATACGTATCGATCTGATTCTAGTAATGTTTTTGGAGATAGAGACACTACTTCTGCATCTGGATCTACAATTAGAAGGAATCCAATATTAATTGTCTAAAAATAATAAAATTTGAAAAAAAAAAAAAAAAAAGAGGAAAGTTAGTTAGTCAGATACCAATATTTCAGAACGACTGAAATATTAGTACGATATCTGGCTAATAATTAAAATCCAAGGAAGATGGTATGCCGAAATATTGGTATCTGACTACTATTATTACTACGTACTGACTAAGAGTAATTAGCTAGCTAGCTAGGTGTGTACGATGATACGTACCCGGAGTTCCGGCTGGTCGTCTTTTTCTCTTGGTGGTGTGATCAACCGAAGAAGACGAAGGATTGTTGTTTAGCATGGTTTAATTTTGTGTGGGGATTGTGTTAATCTTGAGGCCCAAATATTATGGAGTAGCTAGCTAGCTAGGTATTAAAATGGCCGGTGTTTGGGAGAAGAAACAGTTAGGATATGATCATGAGCAGAAGAAGCACGAGGATGATACATAAAAATGTTCTTTCTTTAAGCTTTAAACTTTAAGCTTTTCCAGTGATCATCTCCCCTCTCTCTCTTTGCCTTTTGTAGATGTTCATAAAGCTATCTTTACACACTAGCAGATGAAAAGGAAGGGTTGCAATAGAAGAAATTAAAAGGCAGGAGAGAGAGAGAGAGAGAGAGAGAGCCCTTGTCTTGACCCAATCATGATGTTCAAAGATTGATTTCATAAGCATCAGCAGCAAGTGGACAGAAGGAAAAAAGAATCCCCGCATAGAAACAAAATTATGTTCATAATTTCCTTTCCCCACAGTAAAATTTAAAACTTGCATGGAATAATTACGCCCTCTCGATCTGCATTACATCTCTACACGTAATCCTTAATTGGTAGAAAAATACAAAGGTGCACTCTCTGGATTACTTGAATTCCATATTTAGGAGTATATATATCATTTAACGAGAAAATAATATTGAGTATTATGATGATATTAAAATGACTAGGTATTATCAATCTATTAAATAGTTCTGTATGATACCCTCCCGCCATTTGATTGATTGAACTTATCAAAATTTAAATTAATTAAAAATTCTCACCGTTCCTCCATCTCTAAATTAAGAGTATCAGATTACGGGATCAAAATAGATGTAAATTTGACCCCGTAATCCCTTTCGAAAACTATGTCAGCCTTATACTTGTGCTTTTACATATCTATCTATCGGACAGTATCTATACTATTGAATAGTATAGTATGATTGCTTGAAACTATTTCTTTTATTTTATATTTATTTATGGGGTGGGTGAAAAGGCTTTTATTTACCAAAGGACGGTTAGTGGGCCAAATAATTTTGCAAGTACTTATAGAAAGAATAAATATGGGTTTCTTAAAAGCCCATGCAACCCATATGTTTTTTTATGCCATTATACAAAGCGTCTCCTATAATAACCCTGTTTTTTTCTTACATATAATAAAATAAATATAATAGTGTTAAGTGTACTATATAATAAAAAAACTGAATTTAATTTATGTATAATGCAAATGCAAATGCATACCTTAAACTCTCAACTTTTACAACTTCGTTCCTCTAATTTCACTTAACTGATCAGACTCTAACGACATTCAGCTCAAAGACAACTACGACGTACAAAAATGGTCAACTTTGATCATTCATTTGCGTTGTACAAGGACTAATTAGTTCAAATTTTTTGATAGTACATGGACCACTAGTGCACTTAACCCTATAAAATTTGATATTGCTTAGGGATGTGAATCTTATTTGTGTACCACTTTGATTATGTAAATTCTCAAATTTGCCTTTAATCAAATTTACATATTTTGTTAATCTTTGATTACTAGATCAAAATACAACAATAATATCAAAATTAAAATCATATGGTTAATATAGAAATGAGTAATATCCCCTAAGTCGTAAATTCATAGAATGATACCATACAAAGATCACATTTACTTCTACAAACAAAAAAAAAAATTAAAAAAAAAAACCATTTTCGATCATACTCACTAGAAATAGCATAATTTAGAACCAAGTTATAAAAGTTTCTTCATAGTATAGTAATACTGGATTCAAACAAACAAAAAAAAATTGCAAATAAATAAAAGAATAATTGTGTGGTTATGAAAAATTAATTACTAGCTGATAAGTATATAGTTTTGGGATGAAATAATTAATCAATTAGATCCGTGTACTTAATTTCTAGCTATCAGTGTTAAGCTAACGGGCATTTAAATAATTGAAGAACTTAAAGACGTGTTAATTACAAGTTAGACTCTTTTAATTTGACCATCTACGTACACATAACAAAAGTAAAAATAAATAAATAAGTATACACACACACATATATATATATATCCATATGTTTATATTAAAATAAATCAAATAAAAATATTTTTTTCTATCACTTACTTATTTTTCTTTGTTTGCCTTTTTGTTTTAATTGTAATTTCCCAATCTCATTCTTATCTATTGTTAAACCGATAATTCTGCAATCAAGATTATCTCAACCTCAATCTCTCTTTCTATTTCTTTTTCATAAATCTCTCTCTCTCTCTCTCTCTCTCTCTCTCTCTCTCTCTCTCTCTCTCTCTCTCTCTCTCTCTCTCTCTATATATATATATATATATATATACATTTTATTAAATATTCTTCCTTCTTAGCTTATTAGAAACATTTTAAATTCACTCGTACAATCTTATTAGTATCGGTATAGATATTGAGTGCAACAGTAATATCACATATTTGTATCATAAATCAACCAAAATTTACCAAATCAGCAACCTTACTGATTTAGAGAGCAAGGTTGCTGACATGGATCAAAAACCATGCTCTTTACATTAACAATGCTGCTCATTTGGTGCATTTGAGTTGGTTAGTGATACCACGATATTTTATCACCGTCATACTCAATATTTTTCCACGGCAGAAGGGGGTGCGAGGAAGCTGGTCAAGTTGGGTCATGGGCGGCCATTTTGATAAACCTAATTTATGATTTAATGATGACAACAAGCTCTAACTAGGTTCATACCTTCCACATATTTTTCACTTTTTAATATTTTTGTCCTCTATAAAATTTATTTTATTATTAATAAATAAGAAAGAACACTCTGTTACATCTGAAAACCTATATTCACTGAAAAAAGTAAAATATCCTTACAAAAATATAAAGAAGAGATGAGGTGTTCAAGGCACATGTCGAATTAACTAATCCATAGTACCATAATGTAAAGGAAATCTTGTGAATTTGATATTTAATTTTTCCAAAATTACCCTTTTGATGATGCTTGAGCTTCAATTCTTGGCTCCTATTTTCAAAACTAGAATTTGGATTTGATATTATATAATAAAGCTTCTCAAAGAAGCCTTTGAATTATGTGTGCTTCTTAAAGAAGCCTCTTTTGGGGTCCGAGCTATAAAGCTCAAGTCTTTTGACCAATAATATAATCCAAACAAAGCCTCCATTTTAATTGTGAAAAAGCCGACATTGCTAGGCTTACAACTAGTTCTACCATTCGGCACATGCATCTCACATGCACTTTGCCTTCAAGGCAAAGTTATTATCAAAGTTGTAGAATTAATTAGTTATAAACCCAGCATTTTTGTTTTTCGTTAAAAGACTAAACTACCGCTAGAACTTTAAAAATAAAAGTTTTATTCTCACCCCTCATATTTTATCCTTCTCACTCTCTCTCTAAAATTTAGCTCTCTCTCTCTCTACTTTGAATCCCTCTAAACTCTCATTGAAGATTTTTGCTTAAAAAATGTATGTTTTTTTAAATTTTTTCTGTAAAAATGTTTTTTTTTTTGCATAATTATTGTTTTATATTTTAGATTATTGAAAAAAATATTAAATTATTTGGACAAATTTTTTCTAAAAAACAATTTTATTTCTATTAAAAAAATTGGGTGAAAAAATGACTGTCGCATGCCGTCGGCGGCACAACTGATTTTTTTTTTTCATTGTTAAGAGAGGAATTGTGCTTTGATTTATTTATTATTATTATTTAGGAAACAGGGGCGAGCAGTACCCAAATAAATTTTATTAATAATTAAAAAATATAACATAGAGGGAGATGACCAATCTTGCCCTAAATAGGGAGGACAAAGAAATCTTATCTCAAAAATCAAAGTACATAATTAGGTTTTGAAATTAAAACAAACGGAAAGATTACAATTTGTGATCACAAAGAGTAATATGAAGCACCTTAAAAAAAAAAAAAACTAATGGACTCAAAATAACTAGGATATTTTAACAGCATAATGTTTTTGGTATGGTTTTGTTTGTGCAAGATCTTAACCAACCAAAAAAGAAAGTCCCATGGTTTATGGATTTCTCAAAACAAAAACAAAAAAGAATCTGAATTTAGGCCTATGGTACCAAAAGTCTTGTTCTGAACAAACGGGTTAGATGCAGATTTTTGGTTCACTTAGAGCCCGTTTGTTCGCGCGTTTTGGCCAAAACGTGTTAAAACGCAGCTTATTCCTTAACTTAGCATTTCAATGCTGCGGTAGAAAACGATGCGTTTTCAAAAAGCAGCTGCGTTTTAAAACGCTGGAATTCCTAGCTTTTTCCCAAAACGCAGATTTTAAAACGCAGTAGGGAATAAAAAGCATCGTTTTGATATAATATCCCAAACGCATTTATAAAGAAAAAAATCGCGTTTTAAATAATCTGCGTTTTAGAAACGCTTCGTTTTTAAAACACTGCATTTTCAAAACGCAACACTAAACGGGCTCTTAGTTGCAATCACCAATCAAAAGATTATTCTTGCAAATCCCAATGGGTAATTCTTTACGAATCCCCAAGGCCCGGGATAGATGGACTGCCTTTCCAAGACTCGAAGAGATAGATTAGTCGAGGGCGTATAGAAGCTAGCCTGAACCAAACAAATAAATAAATAAAACAGGCTATTCTTGCACCTCATCCTCCCATGCATAATCCATTTGATATGTGGCATATATTAGGGTTTCCAGGCTGCAGTATGTGTATGGATTCAAATTAGAACACCAACAAGCAGGAACCTCATAAGATCGTTTCATAAATAAAAACTGGAATGAGTCAGAAAGGCATTAAAACATGAAAGTAACACCAACATGATGAAGGAAGGTCATTCCTAATTGCTAAAAACTTTTTATACTAAAGTAATATCTAAGAACACCAAAACATCTATGATTCAGAATCAAAGATTCAAAGGCAGCTCTACAGAAACAAAGTGATTTACCCAATTTCATCTATCTAACTCTAATTATTACATCAATTGGGAAGGGGGGGTGGAGAGGACTGTATATTATTCAAAAAAACACGAGTTCCACCATGGTTGTGGTTGATCCACCTCACATCTTGTATCCTCAGGTCAGTAACCGCACTGGCTCCACGGACCACAATGCCCATGGAATTCAGCACTTGATCAGTCCTCCCCAGCTCTGCAAATTTATGACCTTGTCCTCAGTCAATATTGTAGACAGGGCATCTGCCATAGTTTCTTCATTGCCTGTTGCAGTCACATCTTCTTTTGTCACCATGTCTTCTACTTCCCACTTAATAGTTGATCCGTCTCCCTCACTCTCCAACCTAAATTAGTCATTGTCAAAAGTAAGCTTAGCCATGAGCAAAAAAATTTATACAATGACTGCAATTTATACTTGCTTTTGTACCATTTGATTCTTGTAGAAATTTGATGGGCATACCATATTTAAGATTAAGAATCAATCTGATGGCTTTGTTAAGCATGCTAAGCCTTGTTTTGTAGCTCAAGGATTAAGCAACAAACAAAAATTGATTACTATGAGACGATGAATCTTGCTAAATGCCACCACTATTTGCACCACCTTCCTCTTGCTAGTACTTTAAATTAGGCAGCTCTTTGAATTAGGCAATTCGGTAATTTGATGTTCAAAGTTGTTTTCATCATGGTTTTCTCCCTGATGTTAGGTAATAAAACCCCAGGCTTTATTGATCATCCGCATCCCACCCATGTCTTAAGCTTATGTGGGCTTGTCTACTGTCAAAGAGGTCTAGAACTATACTCCTGATTATATTTCATTCATCACTTTTGATATGTTGATGAAAAAGTAAATGCTAGTAAGATTGCTTCTTTGCTTCCTTTTCATCTCTCAGCCTCCGAGTTTTCCATGAAGGATCGGTGATCCTCTCAATCCATCTCTTCATTTGATTCAACACCACCATTCACTAACACTAATCTTCTATCTAGAGGCTCATTGGCAACTCATGCCAGGAAACACTGTGCATGTACCTGGGTCAACTATTTGCAGTTCATAATGCTTAAGGTTTTGATAGACAACTTGTGCTTCCCCTTGCTCAATAAAAAGTTTTTTCTCCACCCTTAAGCATGTCACTTAACAGCGTCACAGTAATGGTGACTGGTCACTACAGAAAAAAAGCATGAATTGTCTCCATTACTTATCACTCGTCACGTAGATTCTGAAAGGGAACCACTTGGGTTCAACAACTTCTGATCTCTTGTCAAATTGATCCCAAAGAGTTTTATCTTTTTTTGAGACTCTATAACAACCGAGGATGCACATTCAGGCTAACAAATATTTTTTTTGATAGATAAGTATGGCCCCTTAGTATGGGGATTGGAACCAAGGATTCAAGCTAACAAATATTACGGCCAATCTGCAATCAATTGAGAGAGTGTGTGATCCTTTGTCCAATCCAGCGCCAAAGTGACAGCTTGTGAATTTTGCAGGTATAATCATGCAGCGACTTAAATCTTTGAAAAAAATAAATAAAATTGTAAATCCTGTGAACATTTAGCAAAAAAAACCTTTGTGGTCACTGCACCCTTGGCCATTAACTATTGAAATGTTAACACCATATTCTCTGTCAATTGAGGTTTATCCCACAACTATAACCATATCTGTGAATTATGAAAACATAAGAACTAAATGATCATCAGGAACAGATTTGTACGAAGACAATTATTCCCCCAAATTATCATTCAATAAATTTCTTGTTTTTACTCACGTTAAATTGAAAACATCTCCATACTAATGGTCGCTCAAGGGGCAGCTCTGTTATTGGAGCTTAAGGACGCAGTTGCAGTCCTATTTAATATGAAGAAACAATTCAGTAGTGTGGCCACCCTTAATCTTCTACCCACACTTCTTCATGAAGTCACTTAAATCTTATACTGCACAACACTTGGATTCAATCATCTCAAACAGTTGTTTGCTTGGTGCTTCTTGGGCTTCACTAGAAGGGTTGGGCTTTAGATTTACTTCGGCAGCAGTATGGAAAAAAAATTATCCAAAATAACCTGCACAAAGAAAATGGTACACAGAAACAATGATTGCTGATTTCTCTTTTCATTGTTAACTTTTTGAATGTTTGGTCTCTGAAAATGGTTCATCCTATTGATTAACATTGTTGCAAGTGATACAATTTAGAGGCAAGGCTACTTTTTCTTGCAGACAGTTCAGCAGCTGGTCACCAGTTGTTTTGGGCTATAAAGATAATACTTTAAAACCCAAACCCGAATCTCGTGTCTTGTTCAAAAGTTCAAACCAAACACTATAGCTACGTACTCTCCTAACTTCTTTTTTTATATATAAGAAAAGAAGATCATGTTAAACATAGGAAAAGTTACGCAGGATGGATAAGAGGTCCATCGAACGAAAAGCAATACAACGGAAAACAAAGAGAAACTCAAAAAATCAGAGCTCTCCAATGCCGGTGCATAGAAGAAAAGGAAATTCCTTTAAAAGCACCTCTAGCCGAGGCCCATCACGAAGCCATATACACCACCCCAGCAAGTTTCTCGATGTCGATTGATCTTCAAAAATTCTGTAATTCCTCGCAATCCAGGTGCATCATAAAATAGCAAAAACCCCACACTCGCACAAAATATTAGCATCCTTCTCTCTACTGAATCCCGTAACATACTACTGCCAAAAGGCAAACACAGATTGCGGACAACCCAAGATTCACCCACCACTCCAAACAGCCTATTCCAAAGATATCGAGCACCATTACAGTAAAGAAAGAGAAGATAATTAGACTAGGAAGCAAGCTTACACATAACACACCAGTGTGGACAAATCCTCTTCTACAGCCTACAGGCTTGTCTGACGTCATTAGTATTGAGCTTATTAAGAACAAGAGTCCAAACAAAAACCCTAAAAAAAGCCCTGACTTTGAAAGGAACCCGAGCTTTCCATATATAAGAAAAGAGGGAGACGGGCATCAGGTAGGGGAACGAGTCAAACGAGCCATAAAAAAGAACACCATAAACGCCCAATGCTAAGTAATTCGTTAACGTAGTCCAAAAATCATAATTGATACTACATCAATAAAGCGGCATCCCATCTACACTATCGTATAAAAATGTAAAACAGCACACAGAACAAACAACTACCCTCCTAACTCGGCTATGAAGGCCTCAGGCAACCATCAAAGAATATCCTGTACAAGCAATCCTAGATGTAACTGATCTCAATAATCCATGCTTATCGCCAAACATAAAATCCAGAACCTTCTAAATGACTCCTATTCCTTTCCAACCAGATGTTCGAAGGTAGTGTAGCCGGAGGCCCTGGGACACAGGAGTAGGTCAGAGTTGGGGCCATTCCATCTACAGTAGTGTATTGAATATGAAAAGCAACCCTCAGAATAAACAATTACCTCCCAATTCAGCCATGAAAACTGTAGGAAACCAATCGAAGAATGCCCTAGATAAGCAACCCAAGGGAAGAATGCCCTAGATAAGCAACCCAAGGGTGTAAGCGATCTCAAAAATCCCAGCTTATTTCCAAAATGGGAAGTTAAGAACCTTCAAAAGGAGTGCCATTTCTATACAACCAAATGTAAAAAGGTAATGGCCCCCGGAGGCCCTAATACACGGGAGATGAGGGCTGGATTGTTCGTCAAGGTCACATTTCTAATAGCTTAAGCTTTTAGACGAGTTGGTCACTTAACATCGTAAAGGAGATTGGTTACACAAGGTGTTGGGTTCAAGTAATTCCACTTGTTGTTTTCATTAATGCAAAAGTTGGCACACTGTTTCCCTTTCTCTCTCCATCTCCCCACGTAGTAAAGCCACGCGTGTCCCTTCCGGTGAGGGTTATGGTGGCGTACTCGACTCCAGCCACAAATCCAATAACCTCAGCAATCCCTATGTAAGGAACACAAGGGGCAAGTTGCCTCTGGAAATTCCTATAGCACCTGTGTTTGCGGTAGTGAACTTGTCGACTTAATGGCTAATTTGTGTTGTGGGTCAAATATTGGGGAAAACCTCTAAATAAATGCTTGAGTGAAACAGCGAGGGTACTCAGGCCTTGTGATGCTAGGGTTGTATGTAAGCCTTTGCCATGTAGCCTGTGCTTTGAATGTTTTTGTATGTTTTCTCCAACCACTCTCTATTGATTACTTCTTTTAGTGGGTGATGTTCCCTTGGAGGGTGGTGCTTGCATGTATTGGACATACAAGTGGACTATCACATGCCTAATCAGCTAGACGGTATACCACAGAACCACCAAAGCTAAAGTGAGCTGCTGCCTGCAGACCAGGGACTTATGTCTAGTCTTCCATCCTTGCCCCTTACACCAACATTGGCGAACTGATAATTACCTGGACAACTCGACAAAACAAAAGAAATAAAAAATTACCAAAGTTCCTGTACAACCATAGAAACATTAGGGACCGTGGAGAGTCACCACAGGACCCCGCATACAATACAACAGTGAACCGGTATGCCTCTGAGTTCTCCTCAGGTTTATTTAAAGTCAAATTAGATTCTAAAGAGGCACAACATGTCCAAAGAAAATAATGAAAGAACTACCATTACAGTAATTCCTCTGTAAAGGAAATCGTTTATATCACACGAAGAGGTTGAGCTCTCTTATAAACTTTGGATTTCATAAGAACAGATGAACGCTAGTTTTTCAGTCCCTCTGCCTGGAATTACAAGCTCTAGGGTCCATAATATCCTTGTATGTTAAGAGTCTTACATGCTAAACTATCAGTTCAATAATTTAACAACTTCCATCTGAGTTTACGGTAAAAAAAGCATTTCAAATATCTTCGTAGGCCAATAGATCAGTGAGTATAGAATGAGAATGTTTATGCAATACAAATTCACAAGCATTATATTTGAACATCCATCACTCTATCTGGTGTATCATATGACCCTACGGAAACACATGAGCAAGAGAGTACCTCTAATATGGCTTTAGATTCATGATCAAATGCTTTACAGAGAATCTCATAGCTCTTCTCTAGTCCAATCTGCAAAGCAAACTTGCACAACTAAGTCGATCACTTTGGAAAAAAAGTTAAAGATAGTAAACTAAGGTGCATAAGTTAGAGATGGTTAGGAAAATGTTTCATACCAATAGATCAACTCTTGATGGAGACATAGTAGATATAGAGTACCTGCAAATATCAACACCTAAATCATGGATTCTCCAGCAATAATGTAATTCAGGGAGAATAACATAATTGAATTTTGGGGATACTGAAAATTTCTCAGCAACTATTCCAGTATGCTTTGATGAATGAGAATTAAAGGTAGAGTAACCATACAAAATAGTAATAAGTAGCTGAAAAATGAGCTGTCATATAAAGATCTAACAATGCATTTGTGGCGAAGAAGCTGAATGGGGCAAAACAAACTAATAGTTGTATTATGATTTTTTCAGAATGAGCATCTAACAACCACAACACGGCTTACTAACATATTTATAATGTATTTAAATACTCCCTCCCCCCCATAAAAAATAGTCACATTTTGACTTATCTTGGTCAAATCATTAAACTTTGAATATGAAATTCTAAAAATTGTTATTGATATTATTCTTAATATTGTATCAATCCTTGAATGTCATTACCTAAGACATAATAAATGCATGTTAAATAGTGATTTGATATTATCTCAAGTTGACTTTCCAACAAGGAAAGGGGCCTATTTTTGGGGAACGGAGGGCGTACATCTGAATGATCATGGCACTTTACGTTTATTTTTACTTTTTGATAGAAAAGGAAATGGATGCATTAATTTGAGATGCACTTTTCCTCGATAAGTTTTATTTTTAATCTTGGCTTTTGTGTTTGTCTTTGTTTCATTGCATTTTATTGTACACAGTTCTAGCTCTTCTCCTTTTTTACTTTGACCATTTAAATCAGTTCAAATGTTAACAAGAAGGAAGCCAGATTCAGCACAAACTATGTTTTTCTTTATTCGAACTTTGACCCAAATTACAGAAACAAGCACTACAGGATACAGATACACATAATAGGTACTGTAGTGCATTCCAAGTTAGAGCATACTTATGCACTACTTCATCCAACACTTCATTAGAAGATAGCAAACACGGAATATATATGATGAAGCTATTAGCCTAATCAATCCTCCTTCGGTTTCCCTCAAATCAATGAACTTTCCAAGTTCATCTTTTCAGTTTCTTTGTCCTCCAATGAGAGGCATAATTCATACCAAATCTTGGGGATTCCGACCTTGCACCGAAATGAAAATGGTTCCCCATCCCCTGGTGGGGCCCTACGATGCTCTTGAATGTCGTGTCGTGCCTCCACACTCCTTTAGAACTCGCTGATTCTGATTTGGTCATACCACATTGGGTCCCCTCTCCTAAAAGTGGTGTGCCTCATTGGCTAGAAACTCCTGAGACTCCAGATAATGTTTTATATTCTTCATCTGAGTCCCCTATCATAAGAAAATGCTTCTAGCATCAGCATTTCATTGGCAAGCAACTATGCTCACCCAGTCACGAGGACGTCTCCTCCTATATTTATTTTTCATTACACCTTCTTAAGAAGTATTATAAGGCACCTAAGGGGCCACAACCCTGCTACTGCTGATCCACAAGATGATGAAAAACCAATCTAACTGGGATCATGCAACTGATTTGATGCTCTCAGTCACTATTGTGCTTCTTCAATTAATGATTTCGAGCCAACTTCCTCAACAGATTCTCTGCTTCTTATGTCTTTAGTTGCACTCTCGCCTTGAAATGATCAACTTTGCAAACAAGATTCTTTTACCTTGAAAATCTGGGTCCAATCTCTACACAGTTCCCATTTCACCTTTTTTTTCCTTAATTGCTCTCAACCATGATATTATTTGTTGATGCAGGACGCAAACAAGGACGAAATGCAATTAGACTTAAATTGTTATTGGGTTAATTTGTTTTATTATTTAGGAATAAATTTATTATAATGTATCCAGTAGTTTTACTTGGGGATTATTAGTAATTAAGTTATCCTAGTCCAACAAGGATTAGTATTAGAGTTTTCTCCTAGTATAATTATATTATTAGTCCTTTAGTATGACAAGTAAGTGCAGCTTAGTTGGTAAGACGCTTCACCTATAACTGATAGGTCGTGGGTTCGAGTCACCAAGGGGGTAAGTGGGGAACCACTATTGATTCTCTTTGAAAAAATAAAAATAAATAAAAATAATAATAAAAATAGTCCTTTAGTATTTTAATTCCTAGAAGAATTAGGATTTTATTTTCAATTAATTAGCCCTAGTCCTCGTACGTTAAGGATTTATTTTTGTCTTATGAATATCGATGTAATCCCCCATCGTCTATTTAGAGTTGATTAATAATATTTGAGTTGAGGCTTTTGCCGTTGTGGCCTTCGGGCATGGTTGATTCCCTGCAAGGGTAAGCGTTCTTCTCCTCTTTCTTCTTTCTTTTCCCCTTTTCTTCTGTCTGGCGCTCGTAGGACAGGTCTCTGTACCTTGTCCTCCTTCACTTGTCTTCTCTATTTCTCTTTCGGGCTTGGTTTCCTTCTTCAATGGTTGAAGGCAGCAATGTTTAAAGTGGGCTAGATCCTTTTCTTTTCAAGTAAGGGGTCATGCTTGCCTTGTAAGATAGTTCCATAGGTGTTTCTCGCAGATTTGTACCATAAAGGGGATTGAAAAGCCCTCTAAGGTTTTGGTAGAGGCGCCTGATGAGTCTTAGCAGGCTTCTCGAGTAAGATGGTTCATACTCAACACTTTGAGGGTTTTGTTCTTCGTTAACAAATTTGCACAATCACTTTTTACGTCTAGCCTTTTAGTGCTAGAGATTGAAGGTGGTAAAGGTTGGTCCAAACCTTTTCAATGTATGTTATGTTGTCTCACCTGTCTGTTCCATGAATAAATGATGGTGTAACTTGGTGGCAAAAACTCTGATCTGTAATTAAGGTTAGGGAGGATGGCAATTGTAGGAGACAGGAAGTTCCTAATTTCTATCTAGTACGTCAATTTGACAAAAATACAGGCATCTTTAGGGACTTGTCCCACTTAATCTTCTAGAAACTTAGACTAGTTATCTTAATTTTTTGCTGCTTCTGAGTTCTTGGATTACATTTTCCTTCCCAAACATTTAGAGTGTAGATGAGGGTTCTCGTTGAACTGTTGCAGGAAACTTAGTGTGTGATGATCATGGGGATGACAGATCATCCTTGGGTCACTATGAGAAGGGTCACGTTACACCTTTGGAGCGTGACCATTTTAGAAATGAACATAACAGTGACCTGTTCATGAGGATGGATGGTAGTTGAATGACTAATTATGTTCTACCAATGAATACATTAAATTGGCCTGTATCTGAGCTCTCATTGTTAATTATGTTAGGAAATTCATGATTATCAAATTATCATAACTAGTGAGTATGGCACATGCAATGCATATCCATGATCAATTTTCGTTTCTCTTTTTCGCTATTGATAACTTTTATGTTTGTAATCCGATTTTTATGAATTTTTTTGAATCTTTAACTATTATTTTTATATATTTGATGGTTTTTTAGTAGTTATCTTTTGAAGAGTGGGAGAAGTAGGTGGTTATTCTATAGAGCTATGGGTGATAATTTAATTAAAGGGTGGTAAATATATTCTAATGACGGGTAAATTTGGCAATCGGGAAAAGCGTGACAGGGCTTATTTTGAGCCCTCCCGCTTTATAATAGTAATAGATGAGAATAAACATTGCACTACAGAAACAATTAAGAAACAAAAATGGTAGATAAAACATATATGCATATACATTTCTTTCATAGTTATGCATATTTTCCTATTTATACAACCGTGTCCTTCTGCCATGATCGTTTAAGCTACTGGTGTCCTCATCCCATAATTTGAAGTTATTGGTGTCCTTGTGCCGTGATTTTTGAAGCTTCTGATGTTAGACACCACCTGTCAACCTCGACACGGAATCCTCCTATCCATATCTGCAAATCATAGCGCTTTTTCCGATTCGGACACAGCATAGATCTAAAGTTCAGCCATTCAAGAAGCGAAGAATGATAAGGGAAAGAGATTAATGGAATTGGATTAAGCTCGTTTTAGCTTCAACACCTTTGGGTTGTGTGTTGGTTGTTCTTAAGGTTCCTTGAGTTTATCACCCATGGCTGTAAGTCCTTTGTTTACGAGGACAGCTGCCAGGAAAGAAAGAGTAATAGTAGGTCTGCTCCTTCTGATGAGTCCAAGATCCATACTATCTTCAATCATTCCAGGTCCTTCAAGCAAAGCACAGCTACTTCAGCAGTTTGTCCTGTTGTCGCCTTTTCTCCTTACCCTAGTTGTCGATGTTTAAGTAGATGAATTTTAACACCGAAGACGTTGGGTAAGTAAAGGGTATGCGGTAGGGAGAGAGGAGGTAAGGTTCTCCTCACTCACAGTTCAAAGATGATAATAGTTTGTTTCTTCCAGGTCGCCTTGGGGACTTTAAGAACCTCTTGACTGATTTGCAGATTGCCTAGGCTATTTTTTCCCTGAAAAGCAAACTTTCAAAGTGTAATTATCTTTTAGTCCTTATGTCTCTTTTGTGGGTTCTCACGCTGTGGCTTGGCCTCTGACCTTATTTGAGGGTTCCTTTAGGAGGCAACCCTAGATTTTCCTTTTGAAATCTTGTGGACAAGAGTCTTAGACCAGTTCTGTTTACCATTTTGCGAACTGTTATGTTCTTTGTTTTGATCTCTATTTTTGGATTTCACTTGAATTTGAAAGAAGTACGTCTTGAGTTATTCTTTTATTATATAGACCACAGGTAACTGGGACAAAGACCGAGTTGAGTTGAGTTGCCTTTGACGATAACTATAACTAAAATTGATCCTCAAAATTTAATAATACTTTTATGATTCCAAGAATGAAAATAGGAGGCAATTCTCAAATGCTAAACAAACAATGCCTTGAAATCAGATTCATTTGATTGGTGCTTCTTATCCTTAGGTGGTAAGATCACTTGGATTCAGGCTCAATTGTCTAGCAACCCAGTAAAGTTTCTCTCTCTTCAGGATTGTTCGCAATAAGGATGAGAGGATTGCAAGCCATTTTTTGTAGGCTGGCATTTATGAGGAGCAGAACCACTTGGCTTATTGGGACACACTTTATAGGTCAAACGAGGAAAGGGCCTAGGGACCGAACACCTAATACTTAAGAACATTTGTTTTGTGTGTAAATGGTTATGCAAGTTTCCCTAGGTACCTCGCTCCATTTTCCCTAAATGAATAAGAGAGAAATCAGTAGTAACGAAAGGTGTCAAATGCTAATATTGGTTCCTAGAACACTAAAGCCTTTGAAGTTTCAGTAAAGTACCCTTTGTTGGGTAGTCTCCAAAATTGATTCTTCTCAACAGACCCTTTAATTGGGGTCAAGGGTGGGAAGTTGCCTCAACAGCAACTGGAGGCTATCTTGATGGTGTCTAAAGTACTTTTCCAAGTTAATCAGGTTACTTGCTGACATCGTATAGGCGTTAGCTGAAATGACAATGCAGCCTGGAGTGCTACTCAACAATTTCATCATTCCTCAAGGGGCCTTTTAAGGGCCCGAGAAGAGAGAGTCGAAGCTCCCAAGTGATGAAGATCTACCCCATTGAGAGTAGCCTGGTCATTCTTGGGGCGTTAACAGCCTTAAAACTTAGAGATTAAGTCATTTCTCATGTCTCTCTTGAGTTTCAGGATCACTGTGGAATCAGGACTTTGTCGAATTCTTCAGATCCTGGGACTAAGTCTCTCTTAAGGAAATGTATCAGAAGGTACTAGGTTTCCAAAGCTTTGCATGTTTACTGACACATGCAAAGATTTTAAGAAACCCTAGCATCTAGGACCCAATAGTGCTTATGTGAGGTTCAAGAGGCCATGCAGTACCTATTCAATGCTGATGTCATGCTATGCTTTTGCAGCCCTCAATGGTTATATTAGAGGGTATAGCAGTAGATCCACCATAGTAGACTAATTAAAAGGTGCTTCAACTTTTCTGAGCAAGCAGAAAGACAGCGAGAATCGAGCCACAGATGAGATAAAGCAGCTGAATGAGACAGCTTGATAGATGAGCAGCAAAGAACATACCTTCTAAACAGGATGCATACAGAAATGAGTTCCCATGCATTAATACCAGTGCAACCCTCGTATCACTACCTCAATCAAGACATGAACATTGCACTCGTGCATGACATAACAAGGGTATAAAATGAGACAGCACGTCCTAATAATAGAGAGGAACAGCAACCATAAGAAGGTGAAACAAGGCTACTTTATTACACAGTGGAATGGCTGCTGAGGCAAGGAAATGATCACAATCATTCCGTTGCACATAAGAAGCAAGAAAATGACTTTACAGATAGAGTGGCAGCTGTAGCTAATTATTAACTAGATTGTTTCATTGCTCTTGAATCCACAAAAAAAAAAAAAAATTAACAATATGTTAACTAGATGAAAGTCAAGTTCTGAAATTTTAGTCAAAGGTTACCTTAGTTTATTTATGTAGAAGCTCATTGCTAAAGTGTTTTGTTTCTGAACAGTCAACATCACAGCACCCATGTGGTTCTACAAAAGATAAAAATATTAAATTAGCTCTTACATACCAAAGAATATCCTTTCAATGTTGGAGTTAGTATTTGTCCCGTGCAAACTGAAGCAATAGAATATATATATATATATATATATATATATATATATATATATATATATGTGTATATATATACATATATATATATATATGTGTATATATATACATATATATATATATATGTGTATATATATACATATATATATATATATATGTGTATATATATACATATACATATATATATGTGTGTGTGTGTGTGTGTGCTATGCATCCAAAGCTCATGTATTGATGTGAAGAACATTTTAAGCATCAGTGAACAGGTAAAAAAGAGTAATACAGAATGTTGCCAACTACGAGACTAGTATATTTTGAGAAAAATGTCAGCATACTTCGAGAATTTGATATTAGTAATCATGTTTACACCCTTTTAAGCACAGTTTGAGACAAGGAAAAAAGGAAAGAAAAGAGTTAATCACCTTGCGAGCAATAAGCTCAAGTAGTTGCATCAAAAATTTCCCTAGTCCCTTCCCTTGGAAACGAGGCTCAAGCTGTAATTCATACACATAAAGAACAGGTATTTCCTCCTCTACAGTGAACCGATATTGTACAAATCCTACAATAGGGTCCATCCCAGCAACACTTTGAGTGGATACCCGATCACACTCAACCAATTTGGACATACGATTGGAATCTGCGCTTGTGGAATCATGTACAAAGATATAGAGTGCTTCTGGAGCTACCATTTCCCTGCGCTTAACCTTTTCCTCTGTTGGCCACTCAGCTCCGTATGGTGCCTCCATATTAAGCTATAACAAAAGGAAAGGCCCATTACAAGTTCTTAGTTTGGGAATGTAAAAGAAACAATGACAGGGAAATTAGCTTTGGTTACCTTAAGGAGCTTTTGGATGTATTGCTTCAAATGAGATGAGAGTTTATCCCCATGTCCCGACTCTAAGTACACAGACAGACCTAATTGTTACACTGTTAGACTTGCATCAGCAGAAAATATAGTATATACCTTAAAGAATACTCGAAAACTTAAAAGGGTTGCAGGAAAAGCACCAAATTAGTTTAAACAAGGAAAGAAAACTGGAGATCTGAAAATAGAAATATCTCATAGTATACTCCCTCTGTTCTGCACCAAGAGTCCTAATTTCTAATTTGGGACGTTCCATATAAAGAGTCTTGTTTCAAAAACTAGGCTTATAAATTTTATTCGTTTTAGATTTCATCCTTATCACATTAAAGCTAAATGAGCAAAACTAGTTTAATCCTTGAAACTAAGGGCAAATATGTTAATTTATCTTAATCCTTAAAATGATTCACTTTCAAATGTGGACTCTTTAAGCAGAACAGAGGGAGTGTTCAAGACGACTGCTAGAAACTTAAAAAGGTCAGATCCCATTCACAGATAAGCTTGGTCAATGAGCATAATAGATGACCGCATCTGGTATCACCTAAGGCATATTTTTGTTAGAACCACTTTTAGAGGCCCCTTCATAGTATGAAGTGATACACAAATGTAAGAGTTGAGAGTTCTTAATTCTTCTTTGGTGTCCACTCAATACCCCTCACTGATAACATCTCAATCCAGGATACTCAACTAATTGATTTACACTGGAACATCCCCACTTAATCATCAGACGCTACTAATGGAAGTACAAGGAAATTATAACAGATATCGTCATCTCCATCCCCATTAACAGGAAAAAAAAAAAAGCTTTACCAAGTAGGAACTACGCTCCACAACCTCCAACCAAAGGAAATTTATAAACATATAATCAACTCACTGCTACAAACCCTACGGGGGTACGTAGTTTAGTGAGAATGTGGTTAAATACAACCCATGTGTCGCATGTTCAATTCAGGCAAGGGTCCTGTGGTGGTTTTATTCCTTTGGGTGGTTCCAATGTGGCCTATTATGATGGTGTTTCCCCTTGATTAATTAAAAACACACACACACACACACAAAGCTAAAAATTCAAATCATTTATCAACAACAACAAAAAAATACAATTTAAAAAGCCATTGCAGTATAACCAAATAATGTATACACGAACCATTTCTACGGTAATGCCGAAAAGGCGCAAACGAAGACAAGTGGTCTATGTCGGAAGCAGAAGCTGATTTGATAATCTCGTCGACCGCCTTCTTCTTTTTCAGTATCTGCATTTGTCGAGATACAGCAGTTTATATATTTAATTTTCTTGGCTCTTTTCTGGGAAAACAAACATATGAACTAGAAAAAATTCATTCATTCATTCGTATGTAACTATCGTACCTCTTTCCTCGTCATCTTCTTCACTCTATTGCCGGTGTTTTGGTTTTCCCTACCAACGAGTCCCTCAGACTCCATTAATTGCTCGCTCGCTTGCTTGCCGGTGGACTCTTTTGCTGGTTCGACGCTCGCTAGTACGGGTAATCTGGCCCAAAATACAATTTGCGGCCCTCAAATATGGTTTAATTTTAGTATCCTACCCTATAAGGTTGAGAATCGCTATTCACACACACCCCCCCTCCTTTTTTACTAAGTACACCCCCTTTGATTATTACAAAAATGTCATTATAAAATTTGACATATTTACCCTTTATTCGATTATTACAAAAATGTCATTAAAATATTCTGCAAGTATTGACGGAACACCTTTGGGAGTGTTTGGACAGTACTGGCTGAACACCTTTGGGGATGTGCGGTCAATACTAAACACCTTTGGGGGTCTTCGGTCTGATTGAACACCTTTGGGGGTGTTCGGTTACTGAACACCTTTAGTACAGAACAACTTTGGGGGTGTTCGGTCGGTACCAATCGAACAAGACCGAACACCCCTAGACTAAAGTATTCGAAGGAGAAAGGGGGTGAAACCGTGAAAGGGACGGATTTTATGGAATGTGTGTGTGTGTGTGTGTGTGCATGTTTATGTGGGTTGAGTGTGTGCGTGTGTATGTGGGTTGAGTGTGTGTGTATGTGAATTGATTATATAAAAGGGATAGAAAAGAGAAAGGAGAAAGGGGGGCGGCAGGATGATGGTGCTGGAAGGGGGAAAGAAGGGTGGGAACAAGCAAGAGAAGAGAAGAAAAAGAAAAAGAAAAAAAAATGGTTAAGAAATCGCAGAAACATAGAAGAAAAAATTGCAATGAGGGCTATGGTTTGGGAGGAAGAAGAGGCTAAATTGCAGAATGGGTGGGTGTGTGTGTGTGTGTGTGTGTGTGTGTGTGTGTGTGTGTGTGTGTGTGTGTGTGTGTGTGTGTGTGTGTGTGAAATTGCATGAGAGGGAAGGAGTGATTTTCATGGTGGGGGTAAAATAGAAAATTGAGGGGGGTGTACTTAGTATTTAGAGGAATTTACAATTTATGGAAGGGGGTGTACTTAGTAAAATGGGGATGTGAATAGCTATTCTCTATAAGGTTTGCCACCTTAAAATGTTTTAGATATGGTATGGGATACCCCTAACCTTCAGTAGGTGTTTAAAGAATTGTTTGTTTAACAAGCTTGACCGATGGACTCGAGAGGCTTCTTGACTTCCACAAGGGACAAATGTCATTTTACAAGCGACAGACGACTATGGTAACAGAATCGGGGTATTTCAACCCTAAGACCCCGTAGGCCTTGAGGAAGGGAAAGATATGAAGAAATAACGACAAAGCATAGGGTCTTGGATGGTATTTGGCGTAGACTAAACGATCAGAATTGCTACGAAACAAGGTTACCCACAAGGATAAGTGTTGAGCATAGCAACTTATATGTAGATTGTAATCCTTCTACGTTGTCTTAATATGTATAAACATAGTTTACTTCCAATATCAAAAAGTCTTTTTATCTTGTCTAGCTAACGAGTTAATCAGATCGTTACAGAGCCCTTCACATGCATTTTGTTGCCTTTCCTTAGCTTTACTAGAAGCAATCTCTCCAGAATGAGTATAAACACTTGTAACTTTATGAGCTGTATTGATTCTTGAGAATTGAAACCTTTACGTCAAACTAAGAAAGAGATTAAACAACTTGAGATCGTTTCAAAGTTCTCTCTTTTAAACTTGATATTCAAACTAGCCGTTTAAGAATTGAGTTTAGCTGGTTCTAATTCTACTTGTTTGTTGTTGAAGGCTTGAAGCTACTTGCTCTTGCATAGAGTGAAAACCTGAATTTGTTGTGAACGCTATAACCATCTAGACTTCATCTTTGATGCATCCTTGATTGAAAGAGAGAGAGAGAGATAGAGGGGGAGTTTTGTGCCAGGGCTGTGGCATGGTCGGGGAGGATAAAACAGCTGATCTGGTAATACATCAAAAAAATTACATGTCCTCTCTTCAAGTATGCTGACAATTTTGGCATGCTGGTCGAGGGCACAAATGCGTCAAAGCCAGGATAAAAAATAGATAAACGACTATTTCACAAGCTATTACTAGATAACCTAAAAGAATTATCACACAGCATGTACAACAATATTGAAGATCCCCTTCCACCCCGGACATCGCAAATCAGACAAACTCTAAAAATACAACGTACGTGCAAGAAAGATTACATCCTGGCTTCAACAAAAACTAAATACACTTGGAAGGGAGGATGATTGATACACTCCCAACAAACACCAAACACACCTTTCCACGCATTGTCCAGCCATGGGAAGTGAAATGGCAAAAAAAAACCCCAATGAAGATCAGTATAACCAGTGAATCAATTTCTGTCAAGGCGCAGTTGTGGTTCCTACTCCCTCATCTAAAGCACTACAGATCCATGCATCCAAGGCACCTTCAGCAGGTTGAAAATTGTATTCATCGGACAGTCTTCAGATGGCTCAAGATGATATTGGTTCATAAGGGTATGACAGCCACGGGTGTCTCAAAGCTTCTGCTGCTGAAGGGCGCTTTTTTGGGTTAATTTCAAGAAGATGAGCCACAAAGTCTATGAAACCTTGATCTCCCATTGGTAACCGATGCCTTAAGGATGTCTTTTTAGGAATTAGGTATTCCAATCTGTTAGTGTCCTGAATAAAACGCAACATGCAACACCAATCAATAAACAAACAAGTAACACTAACATCAACAGAACTCACCTACACTCACCAAGAGTACAACACCTTAAGGCATGATGTAGATGGATTCTGTTGATGTATCATTTTCCTAAACAAAAGGAGTGTCAGCAGCAACCAGAGCATTTTTTATTTCTATTTTTCACCATGTTTGTCATGACATCAGTGGATATGCATTATTTAGTACAACAATACAAACATTTCTAAGTTGAATATCGTAGAACTCAATGGCTGCCATATTTGATCTATCAAAAAAAATTCTCAGGTGAAAGACTGCTATTCAAAGGATTCTATATAATGTCCATATGTCTTACAACGGCAAGATCAAGACTGTAACTCTCTGGTCCAACGGAACTGGTTAAAATAGCAGGTTCAACCCCAGCTACCCAACAGTAATTCAGAAAATATTTTCATGAACTAGATGGAGCCAGAGTGAATTAAGACGTGATTAAACTGGCCTAGCACAGACAGGTGCGTGCATACGTAAAGGTGCACACAGAAAAAGACTGAACTACATATATATCTGCAAACGGACTCAAATCTCAAAAGTGTCCATCAACATAGAATATCACCAAGTAAGTAAAATCTAATGCACCGAAGAATCCATCGTGATGAATTCTTAAAAGTCATAAAAGTTAAGAAGAATATAAAACAGTAAAAGAAAGGTCATTTTCTAGTTAAAAGAAGACAAAAAGAATTACGTTACCTGGTTGCGTTCGTATAGCATGTGATTTTTGGTAAAATACTTGTATGTATCTCGTCCTTTGGCAAGCATATCTTGCTCGATTGGACTAATGATTCCAATCACACGAGCAAGTAATGTAGCTGGTGAATCATTCTGGAAGAGAACCTACAACACCAGAAACTCTATTTTACAATTTGAAGCAGGAGTCAAGATGCAAGTGGCAGCCAAGATAATGACATGATGTTGCAATGAATACAAACTGCACAATGCATCTCAAAAATTGCAGAACTCCATTTTACAATACCCAATCGATGTCATCATGATATATTAATAATACAGTATGATTTATTAAATTACATCGAGAAGAAAAAGATCTAAAATTTATGTTCCCAATAATACATCTATATCGAGAGAGATAAATATCATTCAAAAAGCTACAAGACTTCCTCAAGAAACAACTATACAACAGACTGTCCCTATCATTCTATTTCAAGTTCCAATGTACAAACAGAAATAGCTACACATACAGAGTCCTAAGGAGGCAGCAATACACATACAGAAGGGGCCAAAGGAATCAAGACTGACATCATCTCTGAATGAACAGGTTACCGAAGATCTCAACAATGTTATCTTTGGAAGAATTTGTTTACTTAAAATGGCCAAACTATCGAATATGAGAAAGTGATTCTGAAATGAGGTTTCTCACAAGTTCCTTTCATTCGACCAGTCTTCAGAGAAGAGCAAACTCAATCATCAAATTAGGCAATATGAAATACCTTATTTGTGATCATTCTGATTTCCGTACAGCTGATAATCTAGAATTCAAGGGGTGAATCAACCGCACTTAAGCTTTTACAAATAAAGGAAAAGCATTCTATGGAGAACATTATATCTAGTACAGGCAAATAAGCATCCATCGAGCTCAACATGACATGTAGTGATGATTTAAGCATTTTATTAGGTAGTTGTAAGCATAAGATAATTTATTTCCTCAGTTGCTTAAGAGTATAGAAAAGTATTATAGCCAACTTATTTGCATTTGGGAACAATCACTCCTTAGCTTAATCAGTGGAAGAGTTTATAAGAAAAGGTATCAGTAAGTCTCTAGCATCCCAACCCCAAGTAATTGGGACAAAGGATGATTTAAGTTGGGCAAGTCTAACAACTACGAGTTGCCATGCATAGAATCACAATCCCCATCAAAGAGGTATCGCAAGAATCTTTTCTTTATGATACTGCAGTGCATCCTAAATCGGTTCAAGCAAGAATTGTTACATCATGATAAAGATTATTGTGATTAAATAACTCACATTGCCGGTACAAAGTTCTGCCAGGATGCAGCCAAGTGACCAGATGTCAATCTTTTTATCATAAGGAAGTCCCAGAATAACCTCTGGAGCACGATAAGACCTAGACTGAACATAAGAGCAAAGATGATCTGTTTCGAAACAACTACTTCCAAGATCAATGACCTTCACTTCACACCTGCTGTAGCTTTTGACCAATATATTCTCCGGCTTAAGATCACAATGTATAAGCCCAAGACCATGCAAGAACCGAAGTGCCTCCAAGCATTGTATAGTTATTGACTGCAAGTATGAATTCAGAGTAAGTTACTAATCAATTTGAGACAAAATGCAATCAAGATATTTCTTAGCAGACCTGCAATCTTGGCATTGTGAAGTAAACCTCTCCTCCAGATTCTCGATTAAATTTATGGAACTCATATAAATTTGCCTTGAGAAGTTCACAAACAATTAACAAATGTTCCTGAAGAAATAAGAATGGATGTAATTAGTCAATATAGAACACATTGATAACACAACACTTGAGCAATAAAATAGAAGAACACAATGGACACGTCGGTGTGCTTTCAACAAAGACACCAAGAATAAGGCTATTCACAGGGAAACAGAAACAAAAACAAAAAAAACAAAAAAACAAAAAGATTATGATATTAGCAAAACTAATATGACGTAAGCTCAGCAGACAGCAGGTGTAAACTTTTAAAATTCTTGCCTTAGGGTTCACGTTGCTGTTAAGTTCTGGTCATTCGTCTGACAAAGAAAAATGGGTTTACATTCAGAAAGTAACAACAGAAAGCTGCACACTAAGGCCTAATAGTCGATTGACTGGAGAGTAGCAGAAGCTCTTCCCCGGATTAAAACAAGACATTCCATGCACTGTACAGCACTTTATTCTCTTTAAGTTGTCTCCTTAGGTTTGTTGCTACTATTGCATAAGCGACAAGAAAGGCCAATATGATAAACTCTTTTTAATGGAAAAAGAAGATTTTGGGCCAATATGATAACTAAATGAAATTTTTAGTACATAATATGGATAAAAGACACATGGATAGTTAGTGAAGACCCATATTATAAGTGTAAAATGCCTCAGATAGCCCAATAGGGTTGAGGTTTATGTGTGAGGGAGAGAGTTTTGGAGGGTGGGGGAAGGGGGAAATCCTGTTTCCAAACAGACAAAAAGGTGTTATAAGGACAATACCGCATCTTATAGTTGAACAATATAAGACATGCAATATCTGCCCATTCTTTTGCACTGGATATAATTAATTCAATATGCAAACCGTTTTTGGAATGTTTTCACTCTCTCTCATTAAATTTAAACGATATTTCCATGATAATATTATATTTTGATAAAGTCAGAATTCTGGAGACTATAAATCAAGATAAGTATCACCAATTTTTACTGCATGCGCTCCACTTGGACTATCCTTTTTTTAAAGTCAAGCATTTTTATATTTACCCTTTTAAAGTGATAATCATCAACATAACTTTCCACTAATGTCCTAACTCATCATTTTGATAAATGAGGGTTAAAGTTAGAATAACATAAAGGTTGTAAGTAAAATTTCAGAAAAAGGACTCTCTAAATGAGAAATTAAAAAAGAGAAAAGGACAATGAAGTACTATATAAGTATGGGATCCAAGATTACTTGGGATCAAAGGCCTAATGTGACTAAAATGACCTTTTTTTAAGTAGCTAAAACGACATATTGACATTAATTGAGATAAGAAATAAGTAAAGTAGGCTATAATCAGTAAGGCTTCATCGCAATACAGCAACAAATTATAGACTGATAAGGATATATAAATACACACACACACACACAGGAAAAAAACATTATGGGGGAAAAAATTGAAACATTGTAACAAGCAATGAATGATTATGCAGAATATATACCGTATTTCTAAACTTGAGCATTATACCAATATTCATATTATTACCCATGCGTAAGCACAAATATTTCCAGCATTTTTCCAGCGCTCATAATATTTATGCTCCTTATCACTCATCATAGTTTTGAAATACAGATTGTTTTGAATTTATAAAAAAAAAAAATTTGTGTAGTTTACCCACCTTGTATTTAACTAGCTATCAGAAAATAAAATAGATGGGATATTGCAAGCACGAAATCATCTTATATTAAAAACAAAAAAAAACAAGGACACACACGAATCATAAATAAGACATCAAATAATTGTTAAAATTTGACATTCGATTCTATCATTCAAAGAATCTGCGGTTCAAGAAATTTTGGTGAACAGCACATGAAGGTAAAATAGTAAATGAAGACATGTCCATAAGCTCAACATTATTAGAATCAGTGTACATGGTTCAATATGAACAACGTCTCTCAGTCTGAAACTTCTTTATGGTTTTGGTCATTATTTCTTGTCAAATTATCACCACTGAAATGGAAATGTGCTTAAAAGGATTTATATACAAGGAAACTACTTCCTGCATCGCATGAAATGTTAACATATACACATGTAATTTAACTCTTCCAAATGCATATACACGGTCTATGTGGGTGTCTGTTTAGAGCAAAGAATTTCAAGATATATCCTTTGCGCTTCTTCTAGGAACGCTTCTTACGAACCTCATGACGGTGTGATCAAGTAAAAAAACCAAATCTACAGCAACAACTCAATAGAAATGTACAACAGTGACCATAAGAAGAACTCTATCCGACTGAAGATTATAAATAAAGACCTGATAGTAGAGGAAAAAGGCCAAGAAAAGCATGTGCCAAGACTACAACAAGCAGTAAGAAGCAGCAATGTTAAGCAACTAAACAATAAAGGAATAGTGAAAAGAAAATAGCATGTCAACCCATAAATCTACTTACTCGATAATAGAAATAATCATACAATCTGAGAAGATGATACTTGTCACCAGGATCATGCTTGTTGACAAACTTGAGAAGCTTTATCTCATCAAGACTCTGGTCAAAGAAGTCTTTGTTATTTTTGATAATCTTCACACAGACATCCATGCCGGTATGAAGGTCATGTGCTTGAATAGCTTTGCTGAATGCAGCTGATCCAAGATACTCTGTAACATGATATCGGCCAGCTATGACTGAATTCAAAACAACATGGAAATTCTTGTCCTCCTCAAAGCCAGTTCTGAGCAACAGAGAAGTAATGTTAAATGTCTCCAACATCAAGGTCAGTGGAAAAAGAAAATAGATATGATCATATTAATGAAACAGTGAGCATCAAGCTTTCGCTATATAAGCTGGAGGCCCTAAAAAATCTAGAGAGCTTAATCGGTTACAAATGATTCTTTCTTAATGAAAAAAGAATTACCATTAAGGTAGAATGCAAATTACAAAGAGGGGAGGGGAAGGGAGGTGTCCACCAAAGAAACAAACAAACAAGTAATAGCAGCACTAAGCACCGAATCCCAGTCCCTACATAAAAACATTCACCGAAAACTACTAAAGACGCATCATAGTGCAAACGTTTTCAATCCATCAAAATATAAAAATGCTTATTTCTTTCAAGAAAAATATGATAAAGAACTTACTTTGCAATTTTGAAATTATTTTATATATTTATTTTTTGTTTGAGGGGTTTGCTAAGAACATATTTCAATCCAAAATACAGCACATAAAGCAAACAACTTCATTCACCACTTCCACCTACACAAAACATTCTCACAGAGCTAAGCCCTTACCCTGCATCAAGACTTTCCAACGCCAAATGGACATTCTAGAATGCTTAACAAATAAGAAAACTCACAATTCAGACTCGATGAAATTAAATACCATTAAATCTCCTATTCTCCAGAAAACTGAAACCTGAAAAGGCCTGAAAGGCTGAAACTGAGCTCCTAGCATACCTGAATGCAACCCATTTTCTACTTCTGAAGACAATGTGGGATCTGTGAATCAGGAAAAACGAAATAGAAATGCTATATAGCCGAAGTTAGCTATATTGTGATCAATTTCCTTGAAATGGTGCGACTACTGAGCAATTATACCATAAGAAGATGCAGAGGGTAGCAGACACTTGAAACCAGGATTCAACTCCCATCCGAGCAAAAAACAAAAGAAAACAAAATCGAGCCTGCAGAACCTCATGGCTCATGCCCTGTGATGTAACAGTGTAACCATTACTTTTCATCCATTACATTTGGTTGGGGGAACCTTGACAAAACCTGGTAACATGATGTAAAGGAAAAGGTGAACGCCATTACTTGTTACATAAAGGTTACGACCAAAATTTGATACACTTTTTTTTTTTTTTTGATAGAAAAGTATAACCCCTTGGTATAGGGATTGGAACCAAGGACCTCAAGGTCTTTGCCTCGAGTGCCCTTGCCATTTCTCCCACCCCTTGGGGTTAATGATACACTATTTATATGTTCAACAACTCAATATGGACCAAACTAGTAAAGATCTTAAGAATTGTGATCACAGAAATAGATGGTGATGAACTGCTGATAGTTGGTTGATGGCATGGCACACCATTCAACCTGTCATTTATGAGTCTGAGAGAGGCAATTACACCTGGCATGGGTGATCTGAGCTTCTTTTCCTTACATTTAGTCTCTAAGGAAGTAACCAGTGGAATGGCTATAGCATATCTTAGACAACTGGTGGATGAATAGAATTGCAACGTAAACAATACTCGGGAATTGTTTTAATGTACTTATTGAATAGTTTATATTATTTTAGAGCTTAAATCTAAGATAATTCCAACTAATATTTCAGTGCCTAAGCAGGTTGAGGTTTTACTAAATCAACTCCTAATATGTCAGTACTTAACCCCGGGTTTTATCCAACATCTCCCAAGTACAAAGTTCACCACTAAAAATCAATATGAATGAATCACCATGATCAAGTATCAGACAAATATGCAATCAAAATGAGAAGTCCAGCCAAACTTATTTTGGATAATGCAAAGAAAACAAGATTTAATAGTGTAACGCCCTGATGCCCGTAAAAGAACGAATTGCATGGTGTCAGATTGGATCTTCTATAATTCAAAAATACAAGTTAGTTTATCGAAAGAAGACATGCCTGTTTTTCCTGTGTACAATCTTAAGATTGAAGGTCTCAAATTCCTCCTCCTGAGCCTTTATCTGCTTTACTTGCTCTTGTACCGCAGCTGCTTCTTCATCTTCCAGTGATGCCCCAGGGTCTTCTTCTCTTGCACCAGCAATTTTATCATCATCCTCCTTTAGACGAGCCCTTTCAGCATAACCATATGTTGATAGCGTGGAGGGGCTAGAATTTGCAGATCCAACTGCATTTAAGTCGTCTTCATCCCTTGAACTCTTGACTGGTGAAGAATCACTGCTTTTCCGCCTCCATGAAGCAAGCATATCATCGTTTCCAATCAAAGTATGCAAACGATTGTCAGCTCCATCACTTATAACAGCATCACCCTTGTTTGACCACAAAGACTTATCAGAGCCCGGATGCACCGCCTGCCCATCTCTTGGAGGGGGAAAAGAAAATCCCCCATCATTTGTGGATTTCATTTGTGTACCTGAACTCCTACTATCCATTGCGTGCTTATCAGAATCAAATTTGGTCATTCTCCTTTTGTCCGACTGGGATCTATCAAGATATTTCTTCTCCGAGTCATGTTGTGAAAGTCTGGAACCCCCAATACCGACATCATGGTCATGAAAATACTCCAAGTCCCCCTCACTACTTCCCCCGACCAAGCTTTCCCGCACTTCACTACCAAATTCAGCAGCATCGCTGTTGATGCCCACACCAATTGATCTAACTGAACCATGCTGATCATCATCCATACAGATGTCATCAAGACGGGTCCTTCCAGCCTCATCCAAAACTTTTCCTTCACCTAGCATAATCAGTTCATTTGTCTGGGTAACAAAGCCCTGCCACACAGGTTCTGCACGCATCAAGCTCAGCTCCTCCTCATCCATCAGTTGCCCATCATACTGAGCAATCAAATCACTTTCATCAGTCCTCCCATACATTTCTGTTGCCGACAGCCCTATAGGATCATCTGATGGTGCAACTGGATCAACATCTTTGGAATGAAAATACTGCTCACCGGATAAGTAAGAATCCTCCTCCGCAAATGACTGATCATCATCCTCATCTTTGCTTGGCCCTCTTTCTTGTGGGTCCGGGCCACTGCCATGCCCTGTTCCCTTTTCATTGTCACTTGGGTAGTCAATTTCATGAGCCAAAAACCAGGTCTCATCTTCAATAGGCTGCCTCATGTAGCCAACATCATCATCATCGTCATATTCATCAGAGTCCCAGTAATCATTTGGATAATCAACAGATTCACTCAACCCATCACCAATAGTTGCAAAACCCGAGACGAGATCAGAAGTATCCTCCGCAATGCCCTGGCTTACAGAGAGCCAACTGCCTCCAACAGGCCGTTTTGCACCTAAATCATCAGTTCAGTAGATAATAAAATCTTAGCTTAAATTGAACAAAAAGGTGCACAAGAAACAAATAGGACATTCGGGGACAAAGACAATCAAGAAGTTCTGCAACAAAGTCACAAAACGACACTGAACAATATGAATTTACTTCAAAATCATAAGCATGGGTCATCTATAACTTACTTAATATTTCGGTGACAATACCAAGAATGGACTGGATGCACCAGAACTATAGGTGGGCAAACTAACAATCAAGTATGGCAGAACATCTCTAAACATTCAGTATGTCCTTCGGTGTTAACATTATGCATTGCAGATATATGATTGCTCAGAAGTTACCGAAAGGAGAACCCAACTGCATATTTATCCATAAATTATGTCAATAACCTAGGGTGATGGAATGAATAAGACTATTCTCAAAAAAATCTTCCCCTTCTGTTTTCCTCTTGTGAAATATACCAAATAACTGATTTTCTACCATGAAAAGTTTCTTCGTGGTTATCTCACAAGTGAGTCAATTCAACTGAGACCCTCTGGTTTGGGCTTATTCTAGTACCCCCGCCCCCCACCCACTTCTGTCAATGTCAATATTGAAAACATTTATTTATGACCAATTTTACCATCCCAAACGACTCTTGTACCCTCATAACCGCTAAAAGACTAGTCCATCCCTTATTAAACATTGAGAAATAACTCAACCAACCTTGTTTACGCAAACACAAGTCCCATGTAGGCACAATTTGTTCTCAACTACTACTACAGAGTACAAACAGTACTTTCAATAAATAGCACAATACGAAAAAGAAGATGGATATGAAAAAAAAAATTGAAACAAACAAAGTACTTTTCCACCCTCCTCAAAGGCCTTGCTTGGTTCCTGTATTAAGTATACAAGTGAAAGTGGCACAAGCAATGCATGTGCATTTTTCTTCCAGTAGTTTTTGTGATTCATAATATATTATTTTTACTTTGACAGTTTAAGATTAACAAGTATAGGGTACTCACTTTTTAAGAGTAGTGGACAAGTGGGATAATTATTCTCAAAGATGTCTTTGAAAATTTTTGGCAGATATTACTTGGCTGAATTTAATTTGGGAAACCCAAAAAGGGCTTCCATTGGAGCTCTCCGCTTTATAATAGCAATAGATACGTTTCCTATTACTACTATAAAGCGGGAGAGCTCAAATGGTAAATAGATATGCTTTCCCCCGACCCCGACCCCCTTCACAAATCTGAGCTATCATCGTGGCTATCCAAGCCTCCCCATAATCTATCTTCACCAACCACGGCTATCCAACACCTATACAATCTATCTTCACCAATAGCCCTCCACATTGTCTTTCTTGGTTCTAATTTGTAATATACATTTCTGTGTATCATTAGCGCAGCACGAGGGACCCCAAGAAGTCATGCCATCTTTTGACTCCTAACTGATGTCTCATACGTTTGATTGGTCAAGCACCAACCACATACTGATGGGGCTCACTAACCAGCGAATCACGACGATGACACATCAGTTGGGAAGACCTTTTTGGGTTCCTAACTTTACTCATCACTACACTGTTCTTGACGGAACTAGCTAAGAAAAATATCCAAAGAATGAAGAGATAAATAAAGAGACACATAGAGAACGCAATATGGATTTCCATTTCATGTCGGAGCATCTCTATACACATGACATAAATTTGGTCCGGCTAAAAAGAGAGGACGAAAAAGAAAGGGGAACATCTGGCAAACACATAGTGAGTTGTCGTGAAGCTTAGGCGTGACAATAACAACACTGGTGTCTTCTGTGTTTTTATATAGGTTCTCTAGGTGTTTTTATATAGGTTCTCTAGAGAGCTCTCCTGTTGGTTGTCCACGAGTGTACAGTGTTGGTGAATAAGAAGGTTGGGGTGGTAGTAATGTAAAGGCATTAGGAAAAGCAAGTGTCTTTGGCTTTCTTGATTTGCTTTTTTCCTATTAATGATAATATTAATTGTGTATAATTGATAAGAAAAACTCAATTGCATTTAATTTTATCGATAAGCATTATTTTTCATCTAATCTACATCCAATTTGTCCAATTACAGGGTTTATCCTCATGCTGAGGGTGAGGTATCAAAGCGAAATTATGCTTTATTTCCAATCAATTGCTTGGAATAATAACTCTATGATATGTTTCCTCCAAAATTTATATCTAGATTGTCAGAGCACAAGAAATACTTAATGTGTGTGATCGATAGGTTTGGCCTCATGAGAGTGCATTGAACAATATACAACTATTTCTTATGTAACTCATAGTATAATTTCTAAAATGCAACAATTATTTCAAACCATACAGAATTTTCTAAAAAGCAGCAAGTGAAACAACATCAATATCAGATGAGGACTGAGGAATGGGGTTGAAATGAATAGGATTGCAAGTATGTTGGGAAGGTGAGGGCAAACTTATGATCAACGAGTCAATATCACTGGGTGTGAACCCATTTGTAGAGTTTATAGACAGCATTTCTTTGGGTTAGTGATGGCGTTTGTCGTATACTCCCTGTGTACATAGGACGCGTCACCTGTTTTGACGCTTGTCTTTTTTAAAAAGGAAGTGGAGAGGAATACCGTGTGACAGAGCCCCTAGTAATTCAGATTGTTCAAACTGGTTTAAAATTGAGGCCACTGACCTCTTCTTGATAGTGAAAAGTATCGCATGAACTAGGCATACCCTCATGCCATGCAACCCAAGAAAAAAATGGTAAGATGATACAAGGATAATAAATGCTAGATACTCACTCGAGCATGTTAGAAACACCAACTTAGATTCCACCACACATGATGTGCCTTACCAGTGCATATGTCAACTACATGACCAGGTTGGTTACAAATTAAAGGATGTGAAGACCCCTTGGCATACATCTCTCTTAAGCAACAGTCACAACAGGGACCTAGCATGAATTTGCCTCATCTACAGCATCCAATGACATTCACCCAGCCTTAGTTACCAGGGTGTTTGGGTCCTGACGCCTTGGAGTCACTCAATTAACAGCTGCCGGAAATGAAGTGTAAATATATCCAGTTAAGGTAGCCATGTGCTAACAGTTTCCCCTACAAGAAGTAGATGTTTTATCCTCCCCATGGACTTTGGCTATGGGTCATTTAGACTTTGGCTATGGATCATTTAGAGGGTGCCACTAACATCTTAGTCGGAATTGGAGCAGTGCTCCATTAGATCTATTGTATCTTTCTTGCCTATTTTTTGGCAGACATCTTGCCCTTTGAGCTGTACATTCTACTAGAACTCCATTGTGTGTGTGAATTCCAAATGATTCGTTACCCAACAACAGCAGAGACCTTTTAGGGTAAGTCATTACTAATCCAGTTTTAGATGGACAATTACAGTCAAAAAGATATATTTATAAACAGTACTCATGAACCACAATGCAGGAAAATGAATTGGAAAAAATATATTGACTGACGACTCTTTTACGCCTAAAGGATAATGGTGCACAAATAGAGGAGTGAAAATGCTAGAAAATATGAATAGCAGTTGAATATGTACAAACTAACACAAGATTGTTAAAACCCTAGTTATGAAAAAGAGGATCAGAGTGAGGGCCCTCTAATATAAGCATAAGAAACTAGAATAGAGGTCAATATTTCCGACAAAAGTTAAGAGCTGAATTACATATATAGGATGAATATGCAATCATTGTATTGAAGTACTCACTGAAATAGCATACTATGGTTGCTAAGTTAAATTGCAAATAAGGAATTTAGTTTGACAATGTGTAAAGGATAAGTGTATTTATGATAGTAATGAACCTGCAGAGTTGATTTCTTGCCCAATAGGAACATCTAAAAATGACCCTATGAGGTAGGTACTGTCGGCATTGATAATCTTGGATCCATTTCCATCACGCTCAAACTTCTCCTCCCAATTTATGTTCAATGGCTTCTCATCTGACTTGAGTTTAACAGGTGGCAACCTTGGAAACTCCTCCTTCTGATTCTCAGATGTGGCTGGAAAACCCAAGCCACTAAAAGCTTTGGCCTCAGTACTACCCTGAGTTTTTGCAAAGAACAGAGCTCTTCCGACCTCATCCACTTGCTCTTTGATTGCTGCCCTAACATCATCAATCTCAGCTTTTCTTTTTCCATCTTTCTCAACAATACCACCAGCACTATCATAGGTGGTGAATGTCTCTCCTTTCGAAAATGGGAATACTGTTTTAACAGAACAATCTTTCCACAGCTCAGATGATGAATGTGAGGGCTCATCACTTCGTGACCACGGGTTATCCACAAAATCATCTTTTGAGTGAGCAACAGAAATCTTACGTTGAAGAGTAAGTTCCTTAGGCTCGCTAACTTGATCTTTGTTCAACTGATTTGGTTCCAAACTGGCTTTACTAGTACTTCCAGGCCATGACGTCCTCCTCTCACCAGAAAAGTTAGTTTCTTGTCCTGCTTTCGCATTTGCTCTGCCAACCTCTGCTAGCTCAGAAGAATGAAGCCTCGACACACCAGACGAAGACTGATGATACTCGGATAAGTTGCTTGCACTGACGCCACCATCATTCTGATAAGGATCCACAGACCCATTGCTTTGATTGAACTTCCAGGAATACAAATCAAGCACAGTGTCCTCTGAACTGTTGGAGAAAGTGAAATTCTTATCCTTCGTCGCAGCAGGCTCACGAGCTTTATGCCTTTCACCGACGGAGGCAGCATTTCTCCATTTACTCTCAGACCCATTTCTCCCAGTGCCACACTCTATCTCCTTGACAATAAGCTCCTTAAAGACTTCATTTCCATCCACAGCAGGTTTTGGCCCATTCTCTTCTTCCAGTAAGTTTCCTGGGCTCTCTTCCTCGAGGGTAAGGTTTTCTAGGAACCCATTCAAATCAGGACGGTTACTGAGCTCGCTGCGCAATGCAGCCTCAGCCCTAGCAAATTTGTTCCTTTTAAGGAATTCTAATATGACATCAACTGAGCCAGAATCTGCCATAAATCAACTGGGAAAAAAAATAATATTCCACAAATGGAGGTACTATAAAGAAAACTCCACCAAACCTGAAATTAAACCAAGTCATCAATCACTTAATCACATTACAACTTGATATCATAAGAACAAAAACTTCCATTTCTTGGAATATACAACATATAATGTACATATAACCCACCAACCCAACCCCTTATTACAGTTCATTTCTGTTCGGTCTCACATGTACCCAAAAGAAAAAATGCTAGTATTACACAAAGAGAGGCCAGTAAACATTGAATATACAAATTTTTTTGGTACTTGAAAAGCGTTCTTCAAGATAATTCGAGGCAAAGAAGCTGAATAGGCCAAAAGCTGAGTAGATTTCATTTGGCAAGGATCTAAAACAAGATTCGAAGCTAACATTCAAAACCAACAGCTGCTATATAGCTGTCACATTTTCCCAAACATCAAAATCGAGAAACCCTAGAAAGTATTCGTAGTATCGGGATTTTAAGATCTGGAATAACAACAAAACCGAGCCCTAGAAAGTAGACATAGTAAGAGAGGGAAAAAAAATGGATGCCAAACAATCGATTAAGAAAAACATAAGTAAACAGAATGAATAAAAGGCTTACAGATCGAAAGATATACTCCCTCTGAAATCAAAAAGGAACCATCCATCGCTATCAGAGGCTGAAAATAATGCCCTTCAACGTCATTGATTTGAATATATAGAGATTAGAGAGAAAGAAGAAGCAAAGTGCTTGTACTGCAGACCAAGTGCTCGTGAAATTGATTGTTAATCTTCTGTGTGTGTTTGCGGTGTTGAGGCGCTCTGGGTTTTTGGTTTGGTTGCTTTCTCTTTCCTTCGGCCTGCAAATTTCAGGCCAGGCATCGTCGGGAAGCAAATAATAATAATAATTTTATTTAAATATTTATTGCTGAATTATACTCAGCTTTTTCACTCTCATATGAGTACTTTATTTTATAAAATTATTAAATTTATTTTATAAAATATTAAATTTATTTTATAAAATTATTAAATTTATTTTATTTCTGTTATGTACTGTACTAGCATAATACACGGACCGAATAGTTAAAAAACGTAATTCAACCGTGCTAGAAATGTATATTTGAAATTAAACACATTTATTTTTTTAGTGACTATTAGTATATAAAAATTAAACATATTTGAAATGTAAAGATAATAAAAAATAATTTTATGAGAGAGAAAATGAGGAATTTTGGAGAAATTAGAAAGAGTAACCGGCTTTAGGGAGAGTAAGAAGTTAGGAAGAAATCGAAGAGTTTTTTGAGAAATTATATGTTGTTTCTATTTTATTAAAATTGTTTAGAATTTATAAGTGAAGACTTGTATTTTTAAAGTAGAGCTTTTATAATCAAAATAAATGAACCTAAACTTTTGGCCGAATATTTTAAATTCTCGATACTATCTTGTGTTCAAGCCAGAAAAAAATTAACATTAAGTTGTTACATTGCAACAGTAAATTTTGTTTGGTAAAAATTTAAAAATATCGTCTAATAAAACGGATCTCTCTGACCCGATTTACCGTGTATGTGGTGGGCTGAGCTGTGAGACGGTAGAGCTCCATCTTACAAATTAAGATCCGTAGAACCGTCTCACAGGAGACTTACTCGTTTTGTTTTAGTAATAGTTAATAGATTATCGATTTCGTATTTATTATATTACTCACTTTGTTCAAATCAAAATTTTACGTACTTTTTTATATTTTAGAAAATAAAATTTTATTAATTAAAAAATACATTAATAATATTATAGATTACAACTCTCATAACTTTATAAAAAATAAATAAATTTACGTAAAGTATCGGTCAACTTTAACTAAGTTGATTTAAAAAAGTCAAAAGTAAACTTTTTGCATAAAACAGATGAAATATAAAAATGCAAATACACTTGGCTAACATGATCAATTAAGAAATTAGGATAACAAAGCAAAATAGTAACTTAAAATCGAGTTAATAACAAAGTGAGTTTCACGGACTTACTAAATGAAATCTGTGATAACTCAAAATTAAAGATAGTAGATGTAGTTTTAAAAATTATGATTTTTGACCAAATTATCTATATATATATATAATGACACAAGTGATTTTGACACTTACTAAAATAGGAAATTTCCCGCCAAAGAACTTTCCAAAATGAACATATCCGAACTTAATAAATAGAAATACTTTTAAACATCTCCCACTTGAAAATTAAATGTTATATTAATGACTACAACATTATCCAAGGCATTTGAGCTACATTATCCAAGGCATTTGATTCCTTCATCACCACATGGACGTTATCGACTTTTTTAGTTTCCCTCTAATATTATACTACTACTACTCCATTTGAAAAGCTATATATATATATATATATATATATATATATATATACATATATATGGAAAAGTAAAAGTTGTACCAAACGTCCCTATACTATGATGCATTAATTGAAATTTGTCCTCTTGCTTTGCTATAACATTTTTTCGTCCCTATTGCGTTTTGGACGTCATTCCATTTACTTTTTTAGTATTTATTTTCTTTTTCACTTAATAATTCTTATCTCTACCAAGTGGCCATTACATGACATATTCCTACTTAATTTATTTAAACAGACCAAAATATTCCTACTTAATTTATTTTTAAACTAACTTTGTGGTTAATTTAGTAATTCTTTTATATCAAAATTTTATTACTTAAATAACCTTTCGAAAAATATTGCTCATTCCTGCTCCAACTTGCAAAATCCACCATTCAAGTTAATCCCATTGCTACCATCCACAAAAATCACAAGACTTTGAAGATGACTCAAATCTGTTAATTTATATATAAAAAGTAAATGAAAACGTGCTATTGGTACTAAACGATGTGGTAATCTTAAATATTTTATCCAGTTTGTAAATTGTTCTCTTGTATTCTCCATTCTTAAAAAAGTCAACAGATGTTCCATAAAAATAGTGTCAACTTTCTTATATTTTATGTTTTTATGGAGTATTTATTTAGAAGACATGAATGTTTACGAGAGCTCACCGTATTGGCCTATATCTTGACCGACAGACGACGCCTTTCTCTCTCCAATCAACGGACTTTGGCAACTCCTTGACGGCTCGAAGAGTGTACCAATCACTCACCAACCTCGGGAGAGTGATCGTATAGGGAGAGAGATCGTTATAGTTTTTGGAAAACAATGATGAAAGAGAAAATTTGGAGTTAGGTTTTTGAGTTGCAAACGGCGGATGGAACCCTAACGAAGGGTTAATGCACCGAGCTCACATATAAATATATGAGCCTTTTTGGGTTTTTGTTTTGGGCCGATTTATTTGTGTTTCATTTAGTTTGGCCCGTAGATTCTAGCTATTGAAATTATTTAAATTATTTGGGTCATTTTTAATTGATTTGTACTTAAATTTATTTCTTTTATCTCGTACTTAATTAAGTATGTAATATAATATAATTTTAATCTTAATGGATGAAATTAGATAATTTAATTTTAATCAAATGATGATTGGCTATTCATTAAAGTCATTTTTATTTATTTGTTTTTGTTTGTATATATAGAAACTTATAATCATTGCATGAGTTTTATTTAGTGAAAAAATTACATGTTCGTTAGACGGTGGATGAAACCCTAAAAGGCTAAAAGGAAGGGTTATAGCACGAGCTCACATATGTGCATCATTTGCGTTTTTGTTTTGGGTTTTCATTTTGAATTATTTGGGCCATTTTTTATTGACAAGTAATTAATTAAATATATATATATATTATAATTTTTATCATTCAATAAATGTGGGGTGGATTAAGATATGATGCGCCAATATTTGATTTTAGACATTTAATGGTTGACATTGGATGATTGACTTTAGTCAATCGATATGTATTTTGTTTTTATTTACTTTATAATTTTATTTTAATCAAATGATTTAATTTTAATGGTTGAAAGTGGATAATTTATTTTTAATCAAATTATATTTTGGTTCATTAAAGTAATTTTATTTTTTATTTTTATTTGTATATACAAAAACATATAAACATTGATGAAACCAAGTTTAGCTATGGGTAGTTGCGCTTTGGTAACATAGCATTCTGGTTTCAAGATATTGATATGCAATAAAGATGAAAAGCCAACAAATAATGTGTATAAATTTTTTTAGAATTTATACCGATACAATGATATATATTTATTTAAGTGATTGCCTCTTAAGATTATTTTCGGATTCCCCAATTTAGTAAATGGGAATATCAACAGTTTATTTATCCAGTTTATAATACGGTTTTTCTTCAAAATCGTTTCTTTTTCATCCTATTCCAATCTTTTTCATATACTTTGCATTATTCCTAGCCAAAGAACATAAAATGACTTTTACTCTATTGAAAGACATTAAAAAGGAAGATCGATTGGTTGATTAAGGTAAGATTAGCACGAAAGTGGGAAGTAAAACAATGGTATGAAGATTCCTCCATCTTTTGAGTTGCTTCGTGGATGTTGAGGTTAGCCTTTCTTCTTCCTCCTACTTTTTTCTATTTTGTTTCTATTTTGTTGGGACATCCTAAAAGGAAAAGGGGATACTTATTTTGGACCAATGAGTATATATATTTCCTATGATGGAGTCAATGAAAATAAGCTTGAACTAGGATAATATTTGCATAAAATATTATCTTTCCGTGAAATAGGATAGTATTTGGCCTGTGCGTTTAACGCACGGGTGTAAAACTAGTTACCTTTAAAGTTGAATGTGTAAATATATTCCAAAAAGTAATACTTTATATTAAAATTGCTGAAGTAGGCCAAAGCACAATTATTACCTATAAATTTGGATGAAATTTTTTAACTATCGGTTGGTGAGCCCTTTTTAGTTACCAATTGGATCCCACCGAATATTCTAAAATTAAGAACATCAAAATCAGTTAGCCATTACATAAAATATTCAAAAATAATGCTACCAATATTCTATAATAAATGTCTAAGTGATAGTTCATGTCAATTTTTTAATTTCAATCTCGTACTCCGTAAAGACCAGTAATTCAATCCGTGCTCGCACCGGATGTATTTTTAGTTAACTACGTTCACTCTTGCGCTTCAAACGAACTAAATAAAAATTAAGTAAATCTAAATAAGAAAGAACATAAACAGCTTTTCCAACAACTTTTTTTTTTTTTGATTAGTAAATAGGTGAAAAGAAACTTTCAAATCACTTGTAAAATCACTCTTTTTTAAACTTGAGGAAAGTAAATTGAAAAATATATTATTTGAAGCTCCGAATCTACAAATTGCATAGATAAACATAATTGGAGTGATTAGCTAAAGCTTCAGGTCTTGCTTTTTGCCCTAGTCCCTTGTCCAGCCACCCTCCTTTCCACCACCACCGACCATTTCTCCAACGGACTGCCATGAAAACAAAGAATTAGGCCAAAACAAATGAAAGCATCAATAAACAAAATCTTTGGTATCCATTTGTTCAAAATCACTTACCTGATCGTAGCAAATAATGGCAGATATATATAATTATTATAGATAACATATATCATTAACTCATAAAAGAAACCGATAGTTTTTGTCATAATTATAGTTAATATATATCATTTAAACAAATATAAAGATGGTCATGGTGGAAAACCACGAGCTTGAATGGTTGTTAGATTTATGTTTTGATTCCAAATAATACATAACAAAGTATTACACATAGTTTATATGTCTTTCTTAAGTGTAGTTTACACCTTCTTAGGATGGTAAATGAGTCTTTTGAAAACAATTTATTACGCGCAAGGGTAGGACTTGCCTCATTGTCCTATGAAATGTTTGGACATTATCCAGCTTTTTAATTGCAGTCATTAAGATTTCTGGATTTACGCCCGAAGCGGTCAATAATATGATAAATCAACCCAAACCGCCTTAGTAATAGGATGACCTGCTCTATTACAAAATTTGGATTTAGCTAATGATCCAATTAGGGGAATAATTGGAAGAATAGTATCAAATTGTGTAATAGCATTATCGCTTAGAAATGACATTTCTAGCATTTGATTGCGTACCCTTGAAGTCTTTCGCCGCACACTTGAAAAATAACCTAGAAAATCAATGGAGTACAATGATAAGTGGTCCTTAACTACATATGCATCTGATCATATATGTTTAGGTATTACAAAAAATGAAGGGGGTTTTTCAATGCGAGATCTAAAAACATATCTTTCCGTGGCACCGGTACTAAGTAGTCTATGGTTTGGCTCTTTAGCAGGTCTGTTGATAGAGATTAATCATTTTTTTCCCAGATGCGTTGACATTCCCTCCCATTAACACATGCCACTTCATTGTAGACTTTCCACATGATCGCAATAGCTTTTGTTGGATTACAACTCCAGATCAGTTCTGGAGTGTACTGAAAAATCTTAAGGATATTTTTATGTAAAATTGCTAAAGCCAGAACAGAGCATACATTACATTTAGCAAACTGGAAACTATCTAGGAGAGAATTAGTTATGTACACAAATTCCATCTTGGCCTGACTTAAACTTCAATTATCACTACTCCATACCATTTTGTTCTCCTCTGCACAACCTATAGCTAGCTTGAAGGTATCAAAACCACAGGAAACACCACGAAAAGATAGGGAAGGAATCCAACAAAAACTTCCAAGCCAACAAAACATCCTGTGTTTGCATGTGTTTAGGTTTATCATTTAAAAATTTGATAACTGAAATAGTAAACTAGATTATAAAATATGCTTTACAACAAATCTAAGTTCCAGCCAAGAATGATCGCACTTGTTCATGGAAAATCTTACTTGATTGATTGTACGATGTAAATGGTGGATAGTGGAAGATAGCTCACAGTGGACACTATCTATCAGCTCCAACTCAACGTGAATCCAATCGCAACCTGCAACTCAACTGCTTTTACCTATATATACCAGATAGAAGTAAAGGTTATCGGATGAGAGTGATTAAACATAAGAAAGTCCTATAGCTTGAAAATTGATTCAGAAACTAAAAAATGATCTTAAGAATTTGATTTGGCCAAAACCTGAATTTTAAGAACTTGGCAACTATACCACTTTAGAATAACTACCTACACTATTGACAACAAAATATTTTTAGGATAATAAGAAACTAAAAACCTGCAGATTATGGATTATAATACAAATCATCCATTTTTTGCATTCAAATAGATGCGTAAATTATGGTCTCAATTAAAAAGAAGTGATGAATATGACCTGTTCTCCCAACTTTGAGAAATTAGCAGAAAGAATTGATGGAGAAACGATGATGTCGCTTTTTGAAAATTTAGCAACCCGAGAAGTTGCCTTCACCACGGTTCAAAAACTTTTCATGGATACACACATTTTGAAACAAAGAGAATCATATCAGAAAAGGATTGCAATATTCTCTGTAAAAGCTAAAACCACAAATATTCATACATAATATAATTTTGGCAAAATGTGCATAAGAGCGTATGAAATCTATATATATATATATATATATATATATATATATTTAGTTGGTGAGGATGCCTTAGATTGTGACACCTCACCTCTTTTTGTTAAATCTTCATTCTCAATGCTTTGACTTTTGAAATTCTAGGAGGATGCAATTAGCTAATAGTTTTATCTAATTACTATAGGTATAATATTGTGGTATATAATATTCTTTAATAATATTAGTTGAAGAGCTTTAGCTATTGGCAAAGCAATGAAAAAGCTAGAAAAATAAAACAAAGTGTTGCCAATGAGATTTGAACACACACTCTTTTAATAAATACGAAAACTCACCTTAAACCAACCCAACCATTTATATTATGTTGGTATTTTCTATCACTATAAGATAATAACTGTGATTATTAATCATACTTAATAAAACAATTATAGTATGACTACCCGCTATAGTCTACAACAACAGCATAATGATGATTTCAATTCCTAATTCAATGAATGTTCTTTTGCAAGTGATTTCTTATGAGACCTTTAAACTTTTGAGTTTATAGGTTCAGCAAATTAATATTAACAAAAGAATTCATCGCAAGAAACTTTTAACGAAAATTATATAGTCCTACAAATTTTGTCTATTTCATTTGATCTGGAGTTATTATAACAAAAAATATTCACATAATTAGTATGCAAAAGGCATTATATCGATAAACTATTCAAATCATATATTTTAAGATACAATAAAATAAAATAATTAATAAACACATTTATTTTACGTCAAAATAAAAAAATATATATTCAAATTATATATTTTAAGATACAAAAAAATAAAATAAATAAATAAACACATTTATTTTACGTCAAAATTAAAAAATCGATCGATTATGAATATGTTAAGGTCAAAGTTGATAAATTTTGGACTTACCTTGAGGAAGTCAAGCAAATTTTTAAGAAAGAAATACGGGTTTAAAATTTTGTTTTTTGGTTCCTTTCTAAAAATTTGAAGCAGGGGTATAAGAAAACAAATGTCAAGCGATCGGTAAATAATCAAAAAAATATAGGTAATTTTATATACCCTTAAAGCTTCATTTAATATAGCATATCCTAGAGAAACTTAATTGTTTAGAAATGTTAAACTCAATTAATGTTCATGGGTATTATTGTCGAACAAATTTTACAACATATCATTAATTATGTTTTTAATTCCTGTATTTTATCAACTAGGAACATTTATTCGGACAGAGGAGTATCTAAAATATTGAAGTTCATTTCTATAGATTCAAAATATTTATAACAAAAAATATGAAAAATACGCATAAGCTTTAAGTGAAACCATTCGATTGGTAAAAATTCAGATCAATCGAAAAAAATAGATGAAAATATTTTTGGTTCTTTTCATCAAATCAAGCAAGTATAAGTAAAACCCTAGGAAAGTATATCGAAAATGGAAAAAAAATTATAATTTTTTCCGAAAAGTAAATTATTTATAATGTTAATGTAAGGTGTATGTGGAATATTTTTATTTTTATTTTTACAATTGTGTCTTATGCAATGTCTATCAACCAAAGTCTAGAGTAATCTTTTTATATTTACTTTTGATTATTTTTTAATTTTTATATATTGCACTCACTAAAATATTAAATTTTTATACATTGCACTGACTAAAATATTAAATTTTTATATTAATATAGATTTCATGCATTGCAGAGGTGGAATCATCCCTTAATTGGTATCAAAGTTTAACTATTTTATATCTAAGCCTGCAAATTGACTATTTTATTGGTATCAAAGCATTAGTTATTTTAATTGGTATTAGAGCTTAATTATTATATCTCTAAGTTTCGTAATACTCATTGAGACCCGGATATCTTCAGAATTATTTCTAATTTTATAATTATAAATTATTTTATTTATGTGATTCTCTTTCATTAATTTTATTTTAACTTTCACATTTTAATTATTTGTTTACATTAACTTATAATATTTATAGTATAATTATTTATTTATTTTGTTAACATTAAACTTTTTAAATATTTTATTTATATCTATAAAATTCCCGTGCATCGCACAGGTGTTATACTAGTTGGACATTAAATTTCTTCAAAGAAGGGCAATTATGAAAGATGTCTGAGTCCACTCGCTCCTCTTAGGAAATAGAGGTACAATTTTTCTCAAGGTAACAAAGAACACATGGTATTATGCTAGAGGGGACTAAGGAATGTAAAGACTTTTCAAAGATGCAAATCTCAAAGATTAAACTATTAAAGCAGTCAAATATCCAATAAACCAAACAACAAAATCTAAGAAAATTAAATTAAATTTGAAGTAACACAATATTCAGTAGTAGCAAGCATAACAATCCAAAGAATTTACAAAGTAACAAATCTCTGTCAATCTAATATTAACATCTTATATGAGCTTTAGGATTCAATCAACTTGCATAAGTCAAGTGATGGTTGACATGACCTAGGTCCAAACTGTAAAATTGAAAAGTTATACATGAAATCTGATACGAAATCGAAATTTACTTGATTGAAGACACCTTTTGCTTCTTCCGAATTCTATTTTTGGAAGTTTGATTATCATGCCTGGTGGTTCTTCTCATCTTATTTCTTGGAGCTTTGAAATCATTGTTTAGCCTGTTTGAAACTATTGAGTGCAGGGCCTCGAGTTCCGAAGCCCTTGATTCTGCAAATCTTTCGACATGAAGAGTTTGACTATTTGAGTGGTGGAGGGGCTATGGCACAAAGATGCTTACTTCAATCGGTCACCACCAGCAACAGTAAAGCAATTGTAACCAATCAATCAAACTCTCAAAATCATGTTGCAGAGATACATAATAGTACCGAAGCTGAACTTCGAAGTGAAACGTAAAGAAGTTAAACACCAATAATGTAATAAAAAATTGGTAATTTTATAAAACAGTTGATGCGCAAGTTGAGTTATAAGCAAAGCGCAGCAAAAAAAAATCATAAATAACCTAATAACGGGTACTGAAAGACGTTAATCCACATCAATAGCAACAGAAATTGCAGCCAATATATGGTTGGAATCGTCAAAATTCTTACATGGAAGCTAGTTAGTACGCTCTCCAGGCTCGGTATGAGAGAGCATCGTCTGAGCCAATTCGTACCCCCGATGCAAATTGGTTGAAGCTTTGATGTTAGGAGAGAGAGGGAGTTGTCGGTCGGTCTTATTTTAGTAGAATAGAGTTTTAGGGCTCTGATGGTGAGGAGTTCTTCCTCTCTCGCGACTGCTCTTCTGCCAACAAAGGGGGTAGGGAGTTCTTCCTTTCTCTTGATCGCTAGAGTGTAGGACGGTTCGTGTGTTGTGGCCGAGGCTGGTAACAAAAGTAGTGCCGCTGGTGTTGTTCTCCGGTAAGAGGGAAATAAGAAAGAGGGGAAGGAATTGAAGAACTAAAATCATACGACTAAATCGTGCATCAAACGTGCATCAAAATTATTGATGCGGGAGCATTGAGTTATAATCTTCGCAAAGACCCAAACAACAAGTCTTGCGTTTGTTACGCATCAATTATATTTAGTATCTTTTAATTGGTTGTCAAGTGTAATTTTGATATATATTTAGTGCACATTTTAAATACACGTAGCATTACTAAAAGCATATATATATATATATATATATATATATATATATATATATAGTCACGGATTTTACAGTTGAAGGGACTCTACCAGATTCGTCCTACCTGGCAAGGTAACCATTACACGTGACAAGCTAGGCAGACCAAGCAGGAAAACCGAGGAGAGCTCATTGCCCAACCCATATCAGAGGCGGATCCTTTCTGACGATCACCGAGGTCTTCCTGACAAGCTGAGAGCTTGTCGACCTCAACAAGCTACAAACTTAAACACTCCGCCGTATCAGGTCGTCATCTCAAAGGACGACCTCGGCTTTCAAGTGACCAGGTCGTCATCTCAACGGACGACCTCGGCGTACAAGGACGAGGTCGTCATCTCAACGGACGACCTCGGCATACAAGGACGAGGTCGTCATCTCAACGGACGACCTCGGCGTACAAGGACGAGGTCGTCATCTCAACGGACGACCTCGGCATACAAGGACGAGGTCGTCATCTCAACGGACAACCTCGGCATACAAGGACGAGGTCATCATCTCACGGACGACCTCGGTCTGCAAGCAACCAGGTCGTCATCTCAACAGACGACTTGGCAAATCATACCACGTCAGATCGCTTACTTCATCAGTATATTCTCCCAAGCGCGCCGACCATAGGGACCCACAGTGCGACCTGGAGACATCCCAGGCCGACCACATCAACATCAGGTGACCTGGAGACATACCAGGCCGACCTCAACCACATTAACATCGAGCGACCTGGATACATACCAGGCCGACCTCGATGTGACCCCTCTCAGCTCGGCAAAACAGAGTCCTTTACAGAATCATCTCTCGCCTGGAAAGAGTCCTGCTACAACTCTACATATCAGTCCTAAGCATATACGAAAAAGTATTCCGTAAGACATGCGGATCATATCGCCCCTATTCCGAATCCAACCAGGATTATGATACATCTCTTTATAAAAAACACCCTCAACAGGCCTCATAAGGTACATGCAAATATTCACTCTTAGCTTTACCTCTCCTATGAAGTATTGCTAATTCTCACGCCTGAGGGTTATTGCTAGGACAACCCAACACCCTTTACGGTGTTCTTTGTTGATCACAGGTTCAAAGCCACCTACACTTCAAGGGCAATAGCCGCAACGCAAGCCGGAATCCTACTAGACTACACACGTGGATCAGACGCGGTCACATACAATCTTTTTGGCGTGATCAGTTTGGTTCCGTTGCCGAGACCTAGAAGTTTTTCTGTGATCAATTATGACAACCTCCAAACAAGTCTCCAAGCCTGCAGCTCCAGCAACGACCCGAGCCATGCCTGCAGCCGCTCCGCCCACCGGCAATCCTCTTGAGCAAACTGAGAAGGAGTCACCTGCGGTGCCTTCGTCAGGTCTCCCTTTTCACCAAAACACCCGAGCCAAAAAATTAGCCCGGGCAATGAGGAAAAAGGCGATGGACAAGCGACCGACCCAGCCCGCTAAAGAACCAGCAAGGTCGATTCAGGATGGACAGACAGCGAGTCCAACCTCTTCAAGCAACGGGGACTCTGGAGACAGAGACGACCTCGTCATGATGGGAGAAAGGCCACCTCGCACGCAACAGGAAATAGACCTTGCCAAGCTGGAGCATATAAGGAAAGAGAAGGCTTTCCTAGCAAAACAGAGAGAGCTGGAAATACGTGAATACGAGCTGTCCTACAAACTAGCCGCCCAGGCACCTCAGCTACCTACCCCGAGCTTTCATCCTCCTCGATACGACCACCACGATGGTCGACCTGGCAGGACCGAGCCTAGGGGTCAGCGGGCTGATAGTCACCATGGGGGGTCTAGGGCAGACGCTCCCAGGTGCGAAAAGCCATGCGAAAAGCCGACTTGGACGAAGGATGGATGACCACCAGAAACCCAGCGTCAAAGATTGCCTAGGAACCCCAGACAGAGAGCGACCTAGGGGAAGTGTACACTCTAGAGTGGGGACCCGAGCTAGAAATCCTACAGGTTCTCCCGAATGGAACCTGACAAGAAACGACCTCAAAGGACGCAGGAGGACTACAGCTACAGGTCGAAACGCAAGTCCATCCCGCACAGTATCTCCAGCAGCGATGCATCCTCACATAAATACTCCAAGATCGGCATTCGTGAAGGAGGGGCAGGAGCAGCGACCTGGAAGACGAGGTACTGTGCAAGATGAAAGAAAGATTGGAAGCCCTCGAAAGAGGCAAAGAGGGCAAACTATCAAGGAACGTGACAGCAGCCTTCTACAGAAGAATCAGGGATACTCTATCAAATCATCGCTTTAAGCTGCCTGCCTTGAAAAATTATGAAGGGAATACAAATGCGCGGAGCCACGTATCGAGTTTCGAGGCAAAGATGAGAGTATGCACCAAGAATCTTGACTTGTGGTGTATTGTGTTTGTTAGCACATTTGAGGAGGTCGTCCTCCAATGGTTTGAAGAGCTAGAAGAGGGGTCCATCAGGGATTGGCACGGCTTAAAAATGGCCTTTCTAGAAAAATACTCGTCCGCTGGCGACCTCCCCAAGAGAGAATTCGACCTCAGTAGGATCAAGCAACAAGTTGGAGAATCCCTAGAAAGTTATCTGGAAAGATTCAAGCACATTGCCGAGCAGCTTTAAAATGTCCCTGACAAGACCATAATAGCCTTCTTCCAGGCTGAATGCCGATTAGCCAGGCTCTTGTCCGAGATTGGCATACGACCACCTGACAACAGCGCGAAAATATACACTGCTGCGCAGAGAATAGAGAATGTGGAAAAGACCTTGGAAGAGCAAGAGAAGGAAAGCCAGAAACCTTTGAGAACATCGGAGCAGAAATCCGAGGACACGACTGGAGAACAGAAATCCATTGGCAGTAAAAATGACTCTACATTCTCCTTAAAGTTGTTCAAAAGGCACCTCGCCACGTCGAGGTCACCTTACGACCTGCTCTTCACCACGTTGAAAAAGATCGTAAGTTAAAAGGCACCTCGACCACGTCGAGGTCACCTTACGACCTACTCTTCACCACGTTGAAGAATATCGTAAGTTAAAAGGCACCTCGACCACATCGAGGTCACCTTACGACCTGCTCTTCACCATGTTGAAGAAGATCATAAGTTAAAAGGCACCTCGACCACGTTGAAGTCACCTTACGACCTGCTCTTCACCACGTTGAAGAAGATCGTAAGTTAAAAGACACCTCGACCACGTCGAGGTCACCTTACGACCTGCTTTTCACCACGTTGAAGAAGATCGTAAGTTAAAAGGCATCTCGCCAGAACGAGGTCAAGTTACGACCTGTTCTTCACCATGATGAAGAAGGTTGTAAAATAAAAGGCACCTCGCCATTATAAAGAAGATCGTAAAATGGGACTCAATTCTCTCAAAACATAAAAGGTACCTCGCCATGACGAGGTCATCACTACGACCAAGTACTTTTATTTCGCAGCTCAAGGATAAATCCTTTCCCTGTGAAATAGGGGGCTACTGAAGGGACTCTATCAGATTCGTCCTACCTGGCAAGGTAACCATTACACGTGACGAGCTAGGCAGACCAAGCAGGCAAACCGAGGAGAGCTCATTGCCCAACCCATATCAGAGGCGGATCCGTTCTGATGATCACCGAGGTCTTTCTGACAAGCTGAGAGCTTGGCGACCTCAACAAGCTGCAAACTTAAACACTCCGCTGTATCAAGTCGTCATCTCAAAGGATGACCTCGATTTTCAAGTGACGAGGTCGTCATCTCAACGGACGACCTCGGCGTACAAGGACGAGGTCGTCATCTCAACGGACGACCTCGGCATACAAGGACGAGGTCGTCATCTCAACGGACGACCTCGGCATACAAGGACGAGGTCGTTATCTCAACGGACGACCTTGGCATACAAGGACGAGGTCGTCATCTCAACGGACGACCTCGGCATACAAGGACGAGGTCATTATCTCAACGGACGACCTCGGCATACAAGGACGAGGTCGTCATCTCAACGGACGACCTCGGCATACAAGGACGAGGTCATCATCTCACGAACGACCTCGGTCTGCAAGCAACTAGGTCTTCATCTCAACAGACGACCTCAACATATGACGACCTGGCAAATCATACCACGTCAGATCGCTTACTTCATCAGTATACTCTCCCAAGCGTGCCAACCACAGGGACCCACAGTGCGACCTAGAGACATCCCAGGCCGACCACATCAACATCGGGCGACCTGGAGACATACCAGGCCGACCTCAACCACATTAACATCGAGCGACCTGGATACATACCAGGTCGACCTCGATGTGACCCTTATCAGCTCGATAAAACAGAGTCCTTTACGGAATCATCTCTCGCCTGGGAAGAGTCCTGCTACAACTCTACATATCAGTCCTAAGCATATACGGAAAAGTATTCTGTAAGACATGGGGATCATATCGCCCCTATTCCGAATCCAACCAGGATTATGATACATCTCTCTATAAAAAACACCCTCAACAGGCCTCATAAGGTACATGCAAATTACTTGCTTACATATTCTCTCTTAGCTTTACCTCTCCTACGAAGTATTGCTAATTCTCATGCTTGAGGGTTATTGCTGGGATAACCCAGCACCCCTTACGGTGTTCTTTGTTGATCACAGATTCAAAGCCACCTACACTTCAAGGGCAATAGCCGCAACGCAAGCCGGAATCCTACTAGACTACACACGTGGATCAGACGCGGTCACATACAATCTTTTTGGCGTGATCAAGAGTGAATCGAGAGAATTACGTAACTCTTCTTGAATTCAACTATTTACCACCAAATATAAATAAATGATAATGAAACTATAAATCAATTTTTATAGGAAAAGAAAAATAAAATAAAACAACTACTCTAAAATATGACTTCTCATCAAATTTACCGTAGATTGTGCTTGTGAATTAGTCTTGGATCCATGAGTTTTGAGATACCTTGGAAAACAAAAATATGTATAATAATAATTGATGAAGAACCCCAAAAAGATGGATAAAGAATTAACAATTTGAAATGCAATAAACAAATTTTAAATACACTTGTTAAGCATAAAGATACGTTTGTAGACTCATCCACGAAGATAATTAGATTTACATGGATCTAAAATCTAATGAATCAACTTACATATAAATTAAAATAACAATAATAATAGTCACCTTTTTACAACGTTCATTGCCTCGACGTTATCAATGGTGGAATATGATTTTAACAATCTTATTATTGATGTACTAGTATTAGTGGTGTTAGAAGAAACTACCTCTATCCTAAAACGAGTGTCCATTTCAAAAATATATATTATTTTCAAATAAGTGTCTATATTTGTACAAATCTATTAATTTTACATTTGGCACATATGATGTTCTAGTGTGGACTTCTAATATCATATGTAGACATCGAAGGCATTAATGTTTATGTGCTATTAAAATGACCTAACAATTAACTTTCTTAATTTTGGTGAAAACTCAAAAAGAACACTCATTTAAATATGGATGAGGTACTTTTTTCAAATGGATTAAATAAATCTTAACTATCGGTTTGACTTTTATACATCCGTATATTCCATGAAAGCTCTTATTGATTACAATATTTTCAAGATAGGATAAATGACAATATGGCATGCATTTACTTACAGTGTGTGTGATAAATGACATGCATTTACTTCCAGTGTGTGTGTGTGCGCGCGCGTGTGTGTTTCTTTTTATTTTCTGGCATGTCACAGTTTTGTTTCCAGTCTAACAAATTTCACTTAATTTTATTTGGATTACCACATGATTGTCCTTAATTAATTTGAATGCCTGTGTATCTAGGCCTTACTTAAAATGTAACTTATCCTACAAATGATTTTGAAAACACATATTCCCTATGTATGTTTCTAAGAGTCCCAAAAAAAAAAAAAAGTTTTTAGGAGTTCTGTTTGACTCGTCATACAGATTAAGAAAAAATAAAATTAATTTTATTATAAATATTAGAATCTTGGGTATTTTTCAACGATACACATGTGCATGTAGTACATGTCAATTAAAGTAGCAAACAAATAATGAGCAAAATGGTAAAAATAACACATAGACATAAAAAACTTTAAAAAGTTAACATTTTTTCTTGAATGACCTAAATAGGAATAATACTCCTTGTTGGAACTAAAGGAGTACTAGACAAATACTAATTACAAAGGAACATATTCTAACTATAACTTTTACAACATGAATAAATTATAAAGAATTTGAAGAGAGTAAGTTCAAACAGACTAGTGATTTCCTGATTTAAGAGATAATCAAATATAACTTGTTACAATCAATTCGAGAGAGAAAAACGAGTGATAAAATGAGAGGGTAATAATAAGAGTCATGTGTATTATAATGGAGGTAGCGCCTTCGTCTCGACGGCCATGTGAACATGTTGTATGGGATTGTGCTGACTAAGAGTTTGTCAATGGTCACAATGTTTCAACAAGTTATCTCTACAAACAAAGGTCTTAATGTACAGAGGTAAAAGACTACTCAGACCAGTAAAGGAGGGAGACATGGCAACTTATTCTAATGTTCCTTTGAGGGCGTCAGCTTATACCAGCCTCAATGTGTCCAATCTAAGGCACTGTTGTGGCCTTGCCCACCGAGGCACCCACTTCATTAAAGAGCGGCGGTGCATGCTTTCAAACAACCTTGCCAATAATGTGTCTTATATTATCATACTTCCATCAACCATATGATTGTTTTTAACATACGACTCCGTGGCCACCCAGAGTCCAACCCATAAAGTCGTCTTCTTTGGCCACTTTAAATAATGGATGTTAGTTAAGGTTTCCTGGCTACATAAGAGGGTATCTCATCCATCCTCTTTGATGTTAATAGATTAGATGGATTTCTTTAGAAATGTAATTCAAGGAAGGGATTTTATAGATCAAAACTTTCATTCTCGTCATGAAAACCTTGTTATCATGGTGGCAGGGTTACTTTTGCGGCATCTCATTATGTGACTCTTCATGGTATAGTTTAGTGCACCTCGCTATCTCTTTGATGAAGCTCAACTATTTAGTGAGGTTTAGAGCCTTTACCTCTTCACGAGGGTTAATTATCGTGCTCTTTTTTTTATATGGCGTACATGTCTCTTTTAAGTCTTACTCGCCTCTTAGGAGTAAGCTTAATTGTCTCTTAGTCAAGGAGCTTTTAAGTGAATGTGATTCACCATTTCCTTACCAAGAAAAGTGGTATGCTTTTATTCCATCCACTCTGATGAGACCCGAGAAGGGGTGTGTATATCATGAGATGCTCTAAATAAGTTGTAATTGTTTCCGCCTTTTAAAATACCTTGAGAAATGGTTGCGACTACACAAAAAAAAATGAATTTTTTCTTGAAATCCTCTCTCAAGATGAAAGTACTTTTTTTAACAATAAAAACAAGGCTAAACAACACACACACACACACACACATATATATATATATGTATATATTGTATTTGTGGTTAATCTTTTGTCGTTGAACTATCTTCAAGTCCTTTTACCTGAAAAGTTTGTAAAGTGCGGTAAAACCTGAAACAATACGCCGGTACCGCTACGTTTCTTTTTCGATGGACAACTCGGTACATAATCCAGTACAACATTCATAACTATTGTTACTAGCTACTTAGTGGGTTGTGTTTGGTTTTGGGGCCATCATTTCACTATTTGTAAAGGGTTGCAAACGTAGTTCAATTCACTTTAGGATAAAATACGAATTAAACTGCATGTCATGCATTGTAATAAGTCAAATAGAGCCGAACCACTTAATATTTGAGATTGGACCGAGCCAAACCACATTAGTTTGATTTGAGACTAAGGCAATCTATAAATATTATGGCATTTCATAAACCAAGAGGAAAGAGAAAAAGAAAATGTTAACAAATAAAATCCAAGCCAAACAATTATTACATAAGAACAACCCCAAAAGACAAACATTTTGATACATTTTCAAACACAAAAAAGGCAAAGAGGAAAGGTAAAGCTAAAGGAAAAGCCGACAATCCTTTGAATGTAGATGGGTTCGAGATGATTAGTTCTCAGCTTTCATTGAGGTTGGATAAATACATGGTGATTAAAAAAATTGAAGCAAAAAATTAAAAGATTGAAGTGAAAAGTAAGATGATTGAAGCAGAAGCGAGGCGGTAAAGAGCATCAACAAAGGAGCGCGAAAGTTCGTCAAAGACATAAGTTTTCTTACGAAAGATACCTCGAATATGACTCCATATAAGTTTGCCTTACATCAATGTGGATGTGAGGTAATAAAGGCGCAGTTGAAGGAGTAAGAGTATGAATTGTAGTGCTCGTTGTTTGATGTAACTCTACTTTTAATATTAGGATGCTTTTATGTAACTTTCATCATCGTTTTTTAATGTAACTTTAATTATTAATATTTTATGTAACTCTAGTCATCGTTGTTTTATGTAACTTTAATTATTAATAAAACTAGTCGTTGTAAACTAGCCGTTGTAGAGCTTAGTATATATAGATGAAAAGTAGTTGTAATCTACAATCTACAAACCTTCAAGATATAAACCCTTGCATTATACCACCAAAGATGTCTTCTTCCTCTACCACTACCTCTACCACAAGCAGTGATCCCGAAGAACGCAACGAAGAAACCAACACTTCTGAAGGTGAAGAATTATTTATGGAGGTAATTGCATTACACCAACAGATGATTGAAAGGGCCAAAGCCAACATCGACAGGCGGTAAAGGAAAAAGAGGAGGTATGTACAACGAAATCGTGAAAGGGGAAATACTCAACTTGTCAATGACTATTTCTCATCTCAGCCATTGTATCCCGATCATATATTTCGTCGACGTTTTCGAATGCATAGAAACTTATTCATTCAGATAGTTAATGCATTGGAGAATCATTCAAGTTATTTTCAATAGAGGTGTGATGCATTCAGAAAAGTAGGTCTCGCACCACTTCAAAAATGCACGGCAGCTATCCGTCAATTGGCTTGTGGAGTTTCGGCGATCATCTCGACGAGTACCTTCGATTGGGAGAAATAACTGCCATCGAGTGCATGTTTAACTTTTGTCGATGTATTATTGAATTGTTTGGAGGTCAATACTTGAGAAGGCCAAATGGTAATGATACGCAACGTTTGCTTCAAATGCACGAGCAGAGGCACGGATTTTCAGGTATGTTAGGAAGTCTTGATTGTATGCACTGAGAATGGAAAAATTGTCCAGTCGCTTGGCAAAGTCAATGTGCAAGAGGTCATGGGAAGCCAACAATTGTAATGATCTTAATGTGCTATACGAATCACCTTTGTTCAATAACATACTCGAAGGAAATGCACCGTCGTACAATTTTGAAGTGATTGGCACACAGTATACAAAAGGATACTACATAACTGATGTAATTTATCCGGATTGGGCTACTTTTGTGAAGAGTTTTTCGTGCCCGTCGGATGCTAAGCGAAAGAAATTCAAAGAGATGCAAAAGACTGCAAGAAAAGATGTTGAACGAGCATTTGAAGTGCTCCAATCAAGATGTGCAATTATCAAAGGTCCTGCCAGATTTTGGTATAGAGATAACTTAGAAGAAATAATGCTCACTTGCATTATTTTACACAACATGATTGTCGAAGATGAGGGTGATCACGTTACGAACTGGGCTGATGATACTGTATACGACTCTCCACAAGTCAACTATGGGTCAACACAAGCATTTAAAGAATATCTTTAGCGAAATTCTGAAGTATGTAATAGAAGCACACATCATGAACTTCAAGCCGATTTGGTTGAGCATATATGGCGTCGTTACGACGATAACTAGTGATAGAGCTTAATTATTCACATTTTTATGTAATTCTAATTATTCACGTTTTTATGTAATTTTTAAGTATTTATGTTTTATGTAACTTTTGAATTATATATTTTTTAAATTTTAATGTTTTATGTAACTTTCTATTTATGTTATTTTACGAGTTATGTACAATATGTGTTTTATAGATTAAATTATAAATAAAATAATTTATGAGTAATTTATTATTTATAAATTAATTAATTTCTTTATTTATAAATTAATTTATTTTTATGAAATGTTTAAATATAAAAGATATTAAGTAATGTTAAATAAATTTATTTATTTAAAAAATATAAAAATAAAATTAAAATGTAAAGATAATGAGATTATAATGAGTCCCGGCTAAGAAGATATGTTTAGAAGATTAATAGGAAATGATAAATTTTTAAGAGAAAAGTGTGCAGGGCTGAAGAAGATTTGTTAAGAATATCGTTATGAGAATTGCTATTTGAACCCACAAAATTACTTAGTACACCCATTTACTAAGTACACCCCCCCACATTATTTTCAATTCCTCAAAAAACTAAGTACACCCCACCCTAATTACCAATTATACCCTTCATAATATTTATCACAAAATATTAAAAATATTGCTAAGTAAACCCCCACCCTATACCCTTATACCCTTGTTTGCTAAGTACACCCCCCACACCCTTTATACCCTTGTTTGAAAAACCCGCTCACACCCACGCATACAAACGGCAATCGCAAACAACGGCAACATCAACCACGGCAATCGCAAACAATCGCAAACAACAGCAAAGCACGGCAACAAGCACACAACAACAACATTTCTTCAACTTCAACTTCAACAGCAACAATGGAAGACAATAGAGGTGTGAATCTCGTCTTTATATTTTAGGTTAAAATACTATATATTTTTGAATATATGTGTTTAATTTTTGTTAGGTCATAGTTACATTCCATTTTTTTGCATATTTATGTTGAAAAAAATACAATTTAAAGGAAGTTTTGTAGTAAAAATTGCATTTTTCGAGGGGGCTGTTCGGCACCGGATTGCCGGACGAGAAAATGTGTAGTTCGGCATGGGTACCGAACAAGCCTTGAGCTGTCCGGCATGGGTACCGAACAGAACTGCTTGTCCGCATGGGTACCGAACGAGAAAGAGCTGTCCGTAGATGCCGAACGATGCTTGACTTGTCGGCATGGCTACCGAACAGTGTGTTATTGAATTTTTTTTTCCTTTGTTGATCATTAATACAAATTTAATATGTGCGAGACATCAATACATATCCGCGAAGAAGACCTACGGCCTCCGCTAGGGCTCACCAGACAAAGACAACAACAAGAAGCTCAACAACAAGAACAACAAGAACTAGCGACAACAACAACTACGGCGGCAACAACAACTACTTCTACAACAAAGACAACAACAACAATTTCTTCTACAACAACAACGGGGAGAACATGAGTATGAAAGAGGAGGCCCTGTTGAGGATGAGGATGAGGAGGATGAGGATGAAGAAGAAGAGGCATTTATCCCGTTTCCTGGAGGGCCACAAGTTCCATTGCTCACGACCTTCAATGACCATGTAGCGGCATGTATATGGAATGGGAAGAGCGACCATTGTTGAAGTGCTTAAATCACACAACCAAACAGGAAGAGTGGTCGATTCGGAATAAGCGTAGTCAAGTAATGAAGGATTTTGTCAATAGCTCGGGCCTCAATGTGTCCTCCAGATGCTCTTATGCGAAGTGGATAAAGTCCTTGTCTCGGCATTTGTGGAACGGTGGCATCCAGAGACCAATACCTTCCACATGCCCTTTGGAGAGATGACAATTACACTTGATGATGTGTATTGTCGACGAGATCGAATGTGCGGGCAACCACCGTTATCTAGGCGGAGTGTGCCACCAACACCTCGGGAGGTTGCGAATATTTTAGGAGTGCATCTCTCGAAGTGCTCGTTGGGATGCATGGTGCTAGGGGCCATCGATCAAATTAGAGTGGCTTCGTGAGAGATTCCGGGAAGAGGGTACCTCGATGATCCTTTGCTGTGCTCGGTCGGCGAGCATATTTGTGGTACACTATTGGTTGCACTCTTTTCGCCGACAAGAGTGGGACACGGGTGAACACAAACTATTTAGAGTTTCGGATGACGACCGGGGTGGATTCGTATGCACTGGGGCTGCAACTCTTGCGTACTTGTATAGACAGTTAGGGCAAGCGTCTCGAGCGAGACAAAGCGAGATGGCGGGATATTCGACGCTATTGGAGGTAACATACTTGTATTTTCAGTTCATTACATTCAAACATTATAGAAAGTCATATGTTATGGAACCATAGTATATTTGATCGAAACTGTTTTATTGCATGTAGGCTTGGATATACGAGCATTTTCCCTTTTAGGCCTCCATATCGATCAAATTACGGGGCTCAATACCCACTTGCAATGAGGTGGTTACCACAAGGAAAAGTTGGTGCCTCGATGCAAAAATTGGTCCAATACGGGAGCGTCTTGACGTCCTTAAGCCCAATGATGTGAGTGTTATTTAATTTAGTTTCTTTTTATTTTATAACACATGTATGTTAAATTAATTTTCCGTGGTTATTGTAGGTAATTTGGATGCCCTATACGGGTCTTTTAGGGAGTTACATCCATTTCCCGCCGTCTCGTTATATCATGGATGTTTAGTGGCGTGCAATGTTGTGGAACCATACCATCGGACCGAGTTCTTAGACAATTCGGTTATGTACGACGATTCCATGTACACCGATCGCTGATGTCCATGTCGGATGGGAAAAGAAGAGTTTGTCTACCCTCCGCCCCTTGTACCATACTTTATTGTTTGGGATAGTCACGTCCTATCTGGCGATCGTCTTGGCAATATTGCTCAACTACCATGGGAGTGTGCCCGACTATATGCGGTGGTACACCGCACATTCACATCCGTTGGTGCAAAACCCAGAGACGGTCCCCGGTTTACGTGACATCTCCCGCTCGAGTACCGACGCATGGGAGATGATTACGTCTACGAATTTAGTACAACCTCCGTGCGAGATGGAGGTTAGGGGATCGGGGATGACGGCGGATGAATTGGCGGAAGTATTGGACAGGACTTATATGATAGTGGGAGGTCCAGATCCGGGACCTTCTACTGGAGGCGAGACGAGGCGGGTCCATCTACTTACGGACGTGACGAGGCGGGTACATCTATCGGCGGGACTCGTCGTAGGAGACGACGAAATTGATTAACATTTGACAAAGAAACTTTTGATGTAACTAATGATGTAACTATTAGATGTAACTATTTGATGTAACTTTTGATGTAACTTTTGATGTCAATTGTTATGAGAATTGATGTAACTTGTTATGATAATTGATGTAAATTTTTATGTTATATTATGTTAGCGTCATTTTAATGAATGTTTAGTATGATTGGTTTGGACAATATAATCATAGCATTATGATACTATATGTTTTGTGATTGGTGTAAAATTGTTTACAAAAAATTGCAAGTTTACATACTTTCGGTAGCCACCAACCGAACAGTTTAAGAACTGTTCGGTACCCCACCGAACCACCTAAGACCTGTTCGGTACCCCCGCTGCTTAAGAGTTCGGTGGTTCCTTACCGAACAGTGTTTAGTTTGAATTTTTTTCCTTAACTATCGAACATCAATCCAAAAACAAGTTCTTGCCAAACTAAAAAAACAACGAAATATTGACATCAAACATAACTATTTCCATCGAAACTACCATCAACAGTCATTTTAATGAATGTTAAGTATGCTTGGTTTAGACAATATAACCATAGCATTATGATACTTTATGTTTTGTGATTGGTGTAAAATTGTTTACAAAAAAGTGCAAGTTTGCATCTTTCGGTACCCCCGAACCAACTAAGACTGTTCGGTACCCCCACCGAACCTATTAAGAGTTGTCCGTACTTGCTTACCGAACGAGTGTTTTATTTGAATTTTTTGTTTAACTATCGAACATCAATCCAAAAACAAGTTCTTGCCAAACTAAAAAAAAAGAAAAAGAAAAATTGACATAAAACATAACTATTTCCATCGAATCTACCATCAACAGTTTAGTTTACATCAAACTACAATCAACTACGATATAAACTAGCCTAAAAACATTCAACAACAAAGTTTAGGTTACATCAACAATGTTTAGTTTACATCAACGATAGTATCTTTACTATCCGTAGTGCGATTACTTCCATCAATCGTTTCAACATCGTACATATCTAATTGAACTTTAAAAATATCCTTCCAAGGAGCTGCACATTGTAACCGATTCGTTTCCCGTATGTTGTCACCGGAGGCAATGGGGCACCTTCGCGCAAGAACACCTTCAATAGAAATACATACATGTCATTTAGGGCAATATAAAGTGTTGTTTTAATATAAATTACACATTATATAAATAGATGTTTGCGTACTGGATATAATGGTCTCTTCACGCAACCGGTACATATCAATTTTGGATTGGATGGGGTTCGGTTCTCAAAGGTAGGTACATGATTGACATTCTCTTATCTAAACTAACGAAGGCAACATTATAGATGATGCAACCAAGTAACCCATATATGGGTTACAAAACCAATATTTCTTCGGTGCGGTCACCTCGTAGTAGTCGAGACTTTTCAATACCTTATCAACCATGCCATGTTCGTTGAAAACACGTGCGTAGAAGTCTAAGTGGCTCGACAACTCACGATGGAGGTCACCTCGAACCCTAGCCCAATCCTCTTCTTTATATCCAACTAATTCAGCTATTGCGCGAAAACCGCAATGCCCATCACCAAGAACATTCTTAGTGTCTTCAATAAAATCTTTAAATTTTGCCGGTAGTAGATGAATATAACCGATCGAAGTTGCGGCTCGGGTGGTTCGGCGGACAACCTATTGAAAAAGATAAATTGACGTCAATATACTTTATGAAAAATAATATTAAATATAACTAATTAATTAAATATAAAAATTAAAAGTATTTACCGGAATCTTTGTCTTCGTGGTCGTGAATGTAGGACGTTTAGATGATGGACCAACCTCGTATGTAACGAGTTGTTCTTCACCGGCGAACAACTACCTTGATCAATGGCCTCGACATACTCAAATGCGCTAGGATCCCGTTTTGTTGATTTGGACATCCTAGTCTTTGCAATCTTGGGACGACCACGAGTTTGGACTCGAGGTCTAGGTATCACCAATGGTGTTGTTCTTTGGATTCGAGGCTTCCATCAATCGTTTCAACATTAAAAGTCTATCCTCCGTCCGGGCGTCTCTAAAGTTTTTACAAACTCATCAACGCAATGAGTCATTTTCACTTCTAGTTCCTCCCTCACACCAACAACCTCATCGCCCTTAGGTGGTATCATATCTAATTTTCTCCAAAATGAATCAACCTTTTCAAGGGAATTGGTGTGTTCGATCTCACATACTCGGAAATCTCATGACGACATGGCAATCCACAAGTCTTTCTCAATGAACAACCACACAACGAGGGTCTACGGGATCTTCACCGATTCCACTCATTTCTTCATAGATCTTGTTCAATGCATGTATTGACACCATACCTCGCAGAGACATATACAATTGATTTGTATTTATGTTGAACTACATTCTTGCTCTTCTCAAATGATTGCTTTATTGCATTGTGTGACGTCTCAATGAGAGTGTGAATCTTTGCCAACAAGTATCGAAGTTACCCTGGCTAGATCCGATTGTCTTTTCAACGCCGCATGATGGCTCTCCACCGAAATCGAAATCCATTGGTTCAAAGCACATCTTTATCTAAGACATTTAGAAATCAATATACATTGAAGTGAATATACCTGTTTGTTGTGGTGTTGTCAAAATGGACGACGGTATTTGTCCAACAAGAAACAAATCTCTCCTTGTACGGCACTACCCAATTTTCGATGACATACTTCAAAGCGAGATGGATATGCTTTGAAGTTTGATTGCAGGCTGCTGAGGAACTGATCAAACTCGACCTCAGTATCTGCAACCACTAAAACATTCCAAGCTGCAATAAACGAATCCCACATCTCCTTTTTTCGGAAAATTTTCTTGCAATTTGCCAAGACATTCTTATTAATATGCCACCGACAAAGAAAATGTCTTGAAGAGGGAAAAGTGTGCTCAATTGCATTCATCAAACCCTTTTCTCTATCGGTAACAATTACACTGGGTAGCTCAGATTGATGCATCAAGGACTTCAATATTGTGCATGCCCACGTATAGTTGTCTTCCTTCTCAGACTCCAAATACACGGCTGCAATAGAGAAAGTCATATGTGTCGATGTCACACCAACAATCTCCAACAAAGGTAACTTGTACCTATTTGTCTTGTAAGTACAATCCATAAAGATGACCTTCGGAAAACACTTCAATAAATCAATGCTCGTCGGGTGAGCAAAGAAAAGATCCTTTACAGTATTAGTCTTCTCGCAGCGCCGATCATGATATAAATACCCATGTTTCTTCAATTGAAACATAAGTTGTTGCATTTCTGATCGGCCATCACGCTCAGTAACTTTACTCTTCGTACGAGCATTGTAGATCGTCTTGATTGTGGACTTATTCTGTTCAAATTTTTGTTTTAAACCAAACAAAATGTCTTTCGGTTTACTATTGTTGTGTGACAAATCAACTACATATTCCTCCTCTTCCACTGATAATCGCCCAGCATATGAGTGGCCTTCTAAGTATTCCGCAGTTGGATGATTATGCACACCACATTGAATCTCTAATTGCCATTCATTAGCAGATAACTGCTTCCCCTCAAACGAAAAGGACATCCACACTTCTTCGTACCGTTTCTCTCTTCCTCTTTCGTTTGCTCACATTAGCATTAGCCTCTTCGACATTTTCGATGATGATGGTAGTGCCTCAACCTTTTCTTTTCACGGTAATGGCCACTACGTTCACAAGTCATCAACATTCGAGCCCTTTTGCAACTAGCCGTACCTTGTCCGACCTGCTGATTATTATGACAATACCATGCTCCTGTCCCCTAGCACGCACCCAATCAAACATAAGCTCACGAGTTGAAAACAATTCATGCGTCGTGAAAACTTCGGTGAAATCCATGGCAATGTCTTCAACATTGTTTTCAACTTCAGGTTGATACGGAATGATCTGATTTTCTTCGGGGCCAATCACACTGCCCTCCGAAGACATCGTATTCGAATCCTGTTCACAATTACAATAATAAGACTTAATTAGCAAATAAACAAACATACTGTTCGGTACCTACCCTTGGAACACAAAGGAAAATGTTCGGTACCCCGAGCAACATAGCAAGTGTTCGGTACCCTGTGAGCTACTTCAAGTAATTTCGGTTGGTACCAGGACAAGTTTCAACATGTTCGGCAAGGGTGCCGAACAAGATGTTTTGTGTTCCACGGTCCATTGAACACGACACCCGAAAAACTCGAAAAATTGAAGAAAATTGCAATTAAAGACATGAAATGAGATGAAATACTTACATAATTGGTCCCTTTCTTGGTTTTCCATTGTTAGCGAATGTGGATGTATTTAGGTGGAATTTAGGGTTTGAAGTAGGAAGAAGTTGGAAGATGGAAGAGAATGAAGGTGATGACTTGTTATGAACGTTCAAAATTTGGGGTGTACTTAAAATCTTTGGGGGTGTATTAAGTATTATTGAAATTAGATTAAAAGGGTGGGGTGTACTTAGTAGCATCAAGGGTATTTAAGTCTAAAATTATAATGACATTTTTGTAAATTATATTAGTGGGTGTACTAAGTAAATATATGGGTTCAAATAGCAACTCTCTATCGTTATATCAACGATATGGACGCTAGTGGGGCGGTGCGAACACAATAACCGAGAAAAGCTGGCATTCGGTTTCGGCCGGTGGAATTCAGTCAGCTAGCTAGTCAATTCGGAAGCGGAAGAGACGGAGGAATAGCAGCAGAAATGGCCCAGGAATCGGCCGCCGCAGCAGAAGAAGACGACCAGGAAACCCCAACACTATTCCCCCTCTTCAACCAACCTCTTACCAATCCCGAAACCATCAATAACGTCCCTCGATGGCTCAGCAACACCAGCTTCACCACCGACCTCTCCCTCATCAACGAAGCCGTATCTTCTCGCAGCGACCGCCACGCCGACCTCCAAGAGGAAGACCACGATTCTGGCGACGCCAATGTTAATCGGAACGAAGCGCGACCCGTTTACCAATTGGTGGACTCGTTCTCGTCCGATGATGGAGACTCCGACGGAGGGAAGAAGCGGAAGCGGAAACGGAAAAAGAGAAACCGACCGTACGACTATGAGTATGCTCCTTCTTCCCGAAAACCCGATGTTCGGTCTTGGGCGAAGGATACTGCTCCCTCTTCTTCTCCTTCGTCCGCCACCAAAGAGTACTACTTCGATTCTCGTGGAGATCGCGACAATTTGGCATTTGGGTCTCTTTACAGGTATACTCTCCCATATTTCAATTGATCGATTTCTATTTAGTCCCTAAATGAGCGTCATTTTTTAGTTTTTCAAGGAAAGTAAGAAATTAGGACATTTGATCAATTTTACTATCTATAGACCCCTTATAATCCACATTATATAACTGCAGTTCATCATAAAAATGACAATGACACTCATTTAGAAACAAAAAGGTCTAAACTCTGTACTCATTTAGGGACGGAGGGAGTATAATTTGTGAAAATAATGTGCGGCAACTTCTTGTTAATACCTTTGCCTCTTTGCACTGTGCATGTTATTTGCTCGGTTTTCTATTTCTTTCTTGGCCACCTAACTGTGTATGAAGTTGTTATGTATTGTTAATCTCAATAACAGTACCTGTGCTATTATAAAATAATTGCTATAAAAAACCCAAATAGCAGTTCTGGTATTTGGAATTCTTGACAAGGATTGCTATAATGCAGAATGGATGTTGCTCGGTACAAGCCTTACCACACTACAGAATCGTATAAGCTTAATTATCACACACTGATTCGATGGAATCAGAGGATATGGGCTTTTGAGGGAGATAATGATGTAAATGCATTGGATAATAAGCTTAAATCTGAGGGTCGTTATTGGTCTGCTAAGTACGCCGCATTTGAGCGCAATAAGAGCTTCAAGCGGATGAGAATTGTTGCTCCTAAAGAATCCTTGGTGAATATCGCTGCTGATTTCGTTCCTCTGTCGGATGATCAAATTTTGGATGGTGCTTCAGTTTCAGCAGTTGAGGAGTCTTGGGAAGATGAGGTGTTACGCAAAACGAGGGAGTTCAACAAGATAACTAGAGAGCAACCCTACAATGAAAAAGCTTGGTTAGCCTTTGCGGAGTTCCAAGACAAGGTTGCAAGTATGCAGCCACAGAAAGGTGCTCGTTTGCAGACTCTAGAAAAGAAGATTAGCATACTGGAGAAGGCAGCTGAGCTCAATCCAGATAATGAAGAGCTGCTTCTTTGTCTTATGAATGCTTATCGAAGCAGGGACATCGGCGACGTCTTGATTGGTAGATGGGAGAAGATACTTATGCAGCATTCTGGGAGTTACAAGCTGTGGAACGAGTTTCTGCGTGCTGTTCGGGAGGATTTCTCTAGATTCAAGGTTTCCGAAATAAGGAAACTGTATGCCAGCGCCATCCGTGCTTTATTTTCTGCATGCAGCAAGCAACATAGGCAGGTTCTCAACTGTTCATGTTCATGCTTGCTTATTTTCACTAGTATTGAATACCAAATCATTGAAGCAATTATCTGGAAGTTCCTTCGTGTTGACGCCTTGATTGAAATTGTTCTTGCTTTTGGTATTGCTATCTGCCTTAATGTTTTTGATCTTTGAGATTAATTGACTATTCTATAAATCTAAGTAGTTAATTAGTTTATTCGAGAACGAGGACAAGGTTACAGTGTGATTAATGCCAATTTAAGTAACACTTAGTCTAGGTAAAGATAGTCAACATCATGACTTGACGTGCATTTTTATTTGGGCTCAACTTAGAGCTTCATCAATGTTTCAAACTTTATACTTATGCACTTCGGAAACCAGAGGTCGGGACTTCTCTGATTTGCCGGAGCATGATGGCTAAATTCCTTAATATCTATAGAAACGAAAAACTAATGAAAAAGATTATGGAGAACATGCTAACAAGGAAATGAGAAGAGTCTTAAAAAGATTAAGGTTCTTTTAAAAAAAATATTAAAAATAAAAATTAAAGTAAAATCTTTCTTTCATAGACTGTGACATAATATTGAATTGGTTAAGCTTAGAGGTATAGTCTTTCATATAAGAACAAACATCACAAATGGTAAGAAAAGTCAAAAGAAATACGGCGCGCATAGGCAATGCCTTGAGCCTGAGCCTAGGCGGATTAAGTGCGTGCCTAATGGACAGGTTTGGCCCTAGGACAGGTGAGGCACTCAGGGTGAGGCTGGATAAGCCTTGGGACTAGGCTCGTGTTAACAATGCGCTAGATCCTCTCGATTTTCTTAGAACTGCTAGCATGGACCCTAAATAAAGACAGAAAACTAATCCGAGTACTAGAAATACAAACCTTAATAAGAGTAAACTTAACCCCTAAAGAAAAATAGCCTGCCATCAACAATCTAACCTTATAGAAACACGCCAAACAACTGGAATCCCGTGAAGACCTAGGATGGCCTCCAAGAGCCATATCAAGGTAAGACACAGGCCAAAGCAAAATTTCACAATTTTCTTTTGTCAACTACACCTGTTTTTTCTTCCTTCTGTAGATTTTTAATGTAAATTTGTATTTCGTTTTACTTCTTAATTAATGGTTACTATGCGATATATTTAGGATTGATTTATTGCTTCCTATTAAAGCTAAGACTTCGTGGTTGTAAGCTGATTTTATCTACAATATCTATGATGCAGTTTAACCAAAATGCTAGTGCATCCTCTCCTGATCATGTTATCGTTGAACAAGAACTTGGGCTGGTTGATGTATTTCTTGGCCTTTGTCGGTTTGAGTGGCAGGCAGGCTACCAAGAGTTAGCTACTGCTTTATTTCAGGCAGAGATTGAGTATAGTTTGTTCTGTCCCTCCTTACTTCTTACAGAGCAGGGTAAACAGAGACTCTTTGAGCACTTCTGGAATAGTACTGGTGCAAGGGTTGGGGAGGATGGGGCTCTCGGCTGGGCAACATGGCTGGAAAAAGAGGAGGAACAGCGGCAGAAAGTTATTGTTCAGGAGTCTTCTGGTAAACTTGAGGAAGGTGGTTGGACGGGTTGGTTTGAACCTAAAAGTAAAGATAATACTGAAAATCCAGCGGATATAGCAGAAAATAACATGGCTGGTGAGGATTTTGCGGCTGAAGATGGAGTAGAAGATATGGATAAGAATGATGATACTGAGGCTCTAATGAAACTGCTTGGTATATCTACTGATGCTGAAGCTGATGGTGAGGTCAAAGACACTACAACTTGGTCTAGATGGTCAGAAGAAGAGTTATCAAGAGAATCCAGTCAGTGGTTGCCCGTTCGCTCGGAATCTGGTGTTGTTTCCTTCTATCTTGGTTTATATGCTTTTTCTTTCTTTACGTTTTCAAGTTTATGTTTTACTTTTTAGCTTCTGTACATGTTTTGTTACGGAAGCTATGTTCTCCTATCTGCCAACAGATGCACAGATAAATACTGCTCCCTGGAAATTCAGAAGTTCTGCTCTTTCCAAAGATACCATAAATGAGAAACATCCATAAAATCAACGGGTCCTCCCCTACACCAAAAGCTCATAATGAACAAGAAAATCTCTTATTTTTCTTCTTTTGTGTGAGGAGGGTTAGAAGGCGCAATGATCTTCCAAAGTAATAGACAAAACACACCAGGGGATGCGGAACTTGCACATGAATTATAATTAATATATTTAATAATTGTAGATTGGGATAATTTAACTTGCAATTTAGGAATTATGGTATTTCAGCCTTTTTGCATTACTAGGATTACAATTTGTACTCGTGCATATGGTTGGTTACCTACATGGTTGTTCTTCCCTTTTAATCTGTTAAATCTCAATAGAACTGCTATTTGACATTCATTGTTGGATCTCAGGCTGTTGTGCATAGCCATATCTCCAGGGCATCATCAAATCTCCCAAGGACAGCATTGTATTCTGATCCCTTAGAAATAAACCCTGGCAATAAAAACCTCTAAAACTTGATTGGAACCATGGCTTTCCAAAATCCTTCTACTATTCTTAAACGGTGAGAGTCAAATGACTCCAGGGGTTCTTGAACAGAATAAGCCAGAAGGTCAATTCCCAAATCCTTCTATTTCAATAGGCTGGCCAAAACCTTGAAGAGGATCAAGCAAACAAGCAGCGCCCGAAATTTTTAGTTGGTAATGAGCCTTGGGTTAATCCTTTTAACTGTTTCGCATCTAAAAATGGACGGGTCCTGGCCAAGGAGAAGATGCAAAAATTCTTTGGAGATTGTGGGGTGTTTGCAGTTCTTTGGTGCATGGATCAAAACGGAAGAGTAAATAATGACTATCCTTAGAATTTTTTTCCTGGTAAGAAAAAAAGATTAGAGCAATAGAAGAAAGTATTACATGAGACCGAAGGGATTAATAGAAGAATAAAAGATTAGATTAATAGAAGAAGTAGGTCGAAAGAAAAGAAAAACCAGAAATACGAAGCACAAGAAAGAGAAGGCAATCAAGTATCAGAGCATTCCAGTCCTGCTGCAAATCAGAAATAGGAACTCCTCGAAAGGAACCCCTAGCTGATGCCCAAAGCGACGCCATAACCACCACTCAGTCCCAAAGAAGAGACCAAGACAGCTCCTGATCTTGGAACTGAACTTCTGCTCGGTCCATATGCACCAGAAAACAGCAAAAACCGCATTGACACAACAAACTAACATCGCTGCACTCACTAAAGTCTCTTACTCGCATCTGGAGAATAAGAAGAGACCCCAGAATTTGCTTTGGATTGTGCGATTCACCTCACTTCCCTCTTGAGTCAAGGATTTGGGGCTTTCCATGGATTATCTTTGTTGGATCTCACAAGAACTGGTGTGCAGCTGTGTTTAACTTTGGATTGTAGGCATGTTTCTTTTTTCTTTAGATTTTGTTTCGCAGTGTCTTGTAAGGTGGACATCTTCACTGGTACTTGAGTTTTGGTTCTTAATGGAACGTCTTAATTTTTCTTTAAAAAAAAAATTTGAGAAGGAGAGAAAGGACCAACAATTTGAGTTTGATATTGTGTAGGTGGAAGGAGGAAGGGTGCTTAAGTGTTGGGTCTAGGTCTCTGAGAATAACTTTGTTTTAGGCATGTGGCTTTAGCGTTTTCCTCGAGCCTCATCATGTTTGAGATAGGATGTTAGAAGTAAGTTTGGGAATGCATTGAAATGTGTAGGGTGCAATTATGGAGTTGTTCACTTTTCCCGCTCTCTTGGAACATCCTAGTGTTATTTTTCGGTCTGATCTGGATCTCATTTTAGTTTATGGCAGGACAGGGATGCTTCTCATTTTGTTTCCCTTCATATTATCATTCCTTTCATGGGGAACTGAGACTTCTAGTTCATGTGAATAACATTTCTTCTGGAATCTAATGATAAGGAGGCAGTTAATAGAGTTGATAGCTATTCTTCCTTACAGATTTCACATGTTACTGACCATTAGTTCTATGACTATTTTGACTCACTCTCATACACCTACGCTTTTCCTTTCGCATCCATTGTTTGGAAAGCCAAGGTGCCTTTTGAGTTTTGATGTTGAGGCTTCGGGTTTGATTTGCTGTGCATAATTGGTTAAATATTAATGATTGGAGGTAGAGATGCAGTCTTCTTAAAGCCAAATCATCAAATGTTACATCCGTAGGCAATGAAGTGAGAGGAATGTGGACTTGGAAGCTTGCGCATATATGCTTTTTGGGCAGTTATGGAAAAGCTTGGGCTGGCCCTTCATCAGTAGAGGCATTGAGGCTCACTATTGTTGGAGCTTCACGAAAGTCAAGGATGTAGTAGTTCTATGGTGTTGCATCTTTTTATTACTCTACGGTGCTTGTGGACCGAATGGAATGCTGGGATGTGAGGGAGCAATCCCTCCCTTTTCCACTTTGGAGAAGTAAGAATTTGTTTTCTCCAGATTTTTTGCTATCTCTTTAGGGAGTTCCCATCACATATATTTGTAGTATTTGTGGGGGGTGCTATCTTAGAGGTTTTAATTGATTTTTTGCCTTGCCTCAGGTATTGTTTATTCTCCTCTATGGAATTTCTACTGTAGTTGAGAAAGTCTCAATAATATGTAGAAGGTGCCCTGTGAATCGTGTGACCACCTTGTTTTCCACTGCCCAGGTGCTTGTTTTCTAGGTAACTTGCTGTTTGGGATTTTCCAATGAGGCTTCCTGCTTCAATTTTCCTTTCTCTTTGTATCAGTAAACATGAATATCTTTGCCATTGTGGTGTATTTGTGAGTCTATGGTGCCTTACTGCCTTTCTACAGATAGGAATTCAAGGATTTTTTTGAGATCAGTCTTTATGGATTGGTAGGGATTATAATTCTTTTGCATAAGAAAAGAAATATATTAGATAAACGGAAAAATTATCCAGAGGATAGACGAGAGAACTCCTTCAAAACACATACTCCAAAGGTCTTATCTAGGAAACTTAGAAATCAAAGTGTTCCAATCGCGTCGAGTCACTTAAAAAGGGATGCCTCGTGAGGCCAAATAAACCACTCTGTCCCATAAGAGTAGTGTCGACAACGATTATAATATTATCCATTAACTCTGAATCTCGTAAGAGGTAACAAGATCAATAAGATAATTTGATAGGAGACACCAAAGAAAGTTTCTCTCCTTTGGTATAAGTAGTCAGTACTTCAACATTGAATTTACTGAGGGGCCTTGTCCAAAGCCAAAGTGAAAAGCTCGGAGAGATTGTGAGTAAAAACGTGTAATTACTTTTGCTGCAGGAGCCCTATGGCTGCCTCTGAAATCCTTATCTGACATTTTCTTGGATAGAGCTTTACAGATGATGTTATGCATTTCTGTTCAGGTTTCTTGCAATATATTTACTTACATCAGTTTTTTGACTCCATAATCTCCGTCATTATTGAAAATTAATCAGCTGATATGACTTTAAAAAGCAGGGATATCTCATAAAGATGGGACTGAGGATGGAGAAGGTGATGAACAACTTTTGAGGGTAATATTGTTTGAGGATGTCAGTGAATACTTGTTCTCTTTAAGTTCAGAAGAGGCACGCTTATCTTTGGTATTCCAGCTAATTGAGTTCTTTGGCGGGAGAATATCTCAATGGTTAGTATCTTGAATCACTATTTGATTTCAATTCTCCTGTTGTTATGACATGTTCAGTTATGTTATTTTTTCTGATAAGAGTTTTCTTAGGCAAATTAAACCATCTGACTGGGATTTGTCTCTTGTACTAGATAAGATTCACATTTTTTGTGTTGTAGTGAAATAACTTAGATTAATAGAGAACAGAGTATACAAGTAAAATAAAAAAGACTGCTAGAAAATGGACAAGAATCCCACACAAACAAATCCGGACACAAAAATAAAAATCGAAACAACAAAAATAGATGAGCCATTCTGCTCTTTTGAATATCTGTAGCGGCAACCCTGGGGACCCTCCCACCCCCCGCCGAAGCCCACAAGGATAAAAGAATACCACACTATTCCACAAAATAACTGGGACAGAGATTGATGTTGAAAGATCTTTTTTTTTTGTTAAGTAAATATTTTAATATAAACTCCAAAGATTAGATTATATTGAAAGTGCGAAGGATACAAAAGGACAGCCTTGAATTCCATCAAACAAAAACAAAAGCTACAATCCAAATAAAAAACCCTAAGAAATCAATGTAGTCCAATCCTGACGGATCTCTTAGATGGGCATGTCATCTGCATCCCTAGCCCAAATCTGAAGAGATGTGTCTCTCTCTCTCTCTCTCCACTTTTCTTCGTGAAGAAGACCTCATGAATTCTTTATAGTTGATTCACAACAAAATCTTCAACAAAGTGCTGCATGTTACTTGCTCTTCAAAGGTAGAAAACCCTGATTGTGTTACTGGATGCTTATTTATAGTGCTTTCAGAGAGTTTGGGTTATTTTGGGGGGTGGGGGGCAGATAACGTTGGGGGAGTTTACCAGAACAAGTTTGAAAGCTTGAGCCTGATTTGGATGGTTACTTACCTGTTTATCTATGCTTTTTGTGTGTTGTCACTTCCTTTTCTTCTTGCTCTCTCTCTCTCTCTCTCTCTCTCTCTCTCTCGTTCACTGGGTTGGGGTGCCTGTTTTATTGTGAGATTCCTTGCTTGTAAAGCCTTCATTTATTTTCACAAATGTACTTATTGGTGCATGTGCCGATCTGTTGTGCATGTGCCGATCTGTTGTGCTATCACCTGTGCTATGTCATCATCTTTGTTAAACGTATTCAAACCATGTTCCTTGAAAAATTCGGATCATGCTTACTGCTCATAAATGTGGTGCCATCTCTCCCTTTTTATGCTTTTGCAACATCTTTTTTTTCTCCCTTCTTTTATGGCTGACTTCTCTCTATTTGCTGCTAGTGATATACTACTTACTGTTGTAGGTCTTCAACGAACAGTTCGAGTTGGGCTGAGAAAACCCTTAACTTACAGGCACTTCCAGATTCTTTTTTAGATGACTTGAGAAGGATTCATCATATGTTGACAAAAACAGAAAGCAGTCAAACTAGTTTCAGTTTAGAAAGTGTTCTTGGCAGCTCGGACAACATCTCAATGAGGACCGGAATGATGCAATTTCTTCGAAATGCTATCTTACTTTGTGTAAGTGCATTTCCACACAACTACATTTTGAAAGAAGCTGCACTTGTTTCTGAAGAACTATCCAATACAAGAATGAGTTCATCTAGCTGCTCAGTCACTCCATGTCGAGCATTAGCAAAGAGCCTCTTGAAAAGCAATCGTCAGGTATACACTCTTTAATAAAATCTACTCACTGACGTACTGCACATTCGAATTGAGCCTCATTTTTAAACATCATGTTTACAATTCAGATTTGACCTACTTCAATGAAATATGAGAGACTTAGCCTCACTTTAACCCATACTAGATGCAAAGTTTTGTCATGCAGAGGGTCCAATTGCAGTAGTTCCTCTTTGAATGATCAACTCAATCTTTCTTAACCATACAGTTGTTAAAGTTTATGGCAGCGATAAATGTTTATCATGCCAAAGGATTTGATTGAGATCCTCCAAAATATGTTTACATAATCAAATGTATGTTACCTGGACCCAGCTTCCAGGACCAAATACGAGTGTGGATCCAGGTGTTGGATCCACCAAAATCTTTAGTTCTTGCTCAAGTATGGAAAACTGCTTCTGCCACAGCCACAGCCACACCCATGTCATGTCGTGTCGACATGGGTACTTTGGCAAAAATGAAAGATCGAGGTAACACAGATTCAAATTGTAGTGTACTCTTGTCTGTTATGGGATTTGTGTCCGGCGCCACATATCCATGTCAAGACGTGAAAGTTATGTCTATGTTGATTTGTCAAAGCTTGTTAGCTTTTGCTGCCTGGGTTAATTCTAAAGTAGATATGTGGACATCTCTTGAAAGGAATCATCTTGAAATTTTTGGTGCATAAATTATCTTCAAATATTAATATTAATTAAAAACAAGTATTGATAAAATTTGGGATATAGTAAGCCAAAAGTAGTTGTAAGTTTCACATTGAGTAGTATGGAAGGGGTCCAAAGGAAACATTTTCTCGCTTAAATCATATTATCTAAAATTGACAAATAGTCAGTCGACTCGGTTTCCTTGGAGGACAGTGAGATCTGCAGCTCCAAATAGAGTGACATTTTTCGTGTGGGAAGCTGTGAATGAGGCTATTCTCACAGGGGACAATCTGCGTCGTTGCCGTAAAATTTATAGCAATTTTGATTTATGTGTAAAGAGAGTGGGGAGAGTGTTAATCACCTGCTTCTTCACTGCCTGGTGGCGATGAAGATGTGGAACCTGCTGTTTTACCTTTTTAATATTTCTTGGGTAATGCCGAGTAATATTCAAGAGCTTCTTTGAAACTGGAGATATTTTGGGAGCAACAAAAGTAAAAATTTGATATGGGAAGTAGCTCCATCAGCAGTTTTTTGGTCGATTTGGAGGGAGAGAAATGGGAGAGCTTTTGATAATGAGGACGGTTCCATCCTCAGTTTAGAAAATACCCTACTTCACATGACGTTCTTTTGGTGCTCAGGGGAAGTCCAATGGCAAAAAGAGGGGGATTCATTAGCTCGTTATTTAGTACGAATCGGTGAAATGACAGAATCTATAAAAATTATTCAACAGGCTCTAGAAGGAATTCCGGGGGGGCCCTATGAGAATTTAGAAATCCGACGCTTTGATAGAGTAAGGGATCCCGGATGGAATGATTTTGACTATCGATTCATTAGTAAAAAACCTTCTCCGACTTTTGAATTGTCGAAGCAAGAACTTTATGTCAGAGTCGAAGCGCCAAAAGGAGAATTGGGAATTTTTCTGATAGGAGATAAGAGTGTTTTTCCTTGGCGATGGAAAATTCGCCCACCCGGTTTTATCAATTTGCAAATAACAGAAGGGGGGAGGTCAACTTGTTCCAATTCTTTTGTAGAATTTGTGAATAGCTTCTCTATGAGTTAGATAGATCTTTTGGTAGTGTATACTCCTAGTGTACAAAGGACGCGTCACCTTTTTTGGCGCTTGTTTGAATATACTTATTACTTATCAAAAAAAAGTTTCACATTGAGTTGGTAAAAGAAGGGATAAAATTAGGGAGTTAAGTCGTATACTTTTTAATTCACTTTGACTGTTAGTTGACTTGGTTTGAGCTTGGAATAACTCGGATGTGCTTGATTTGGTTGGAAATAGTGGAACCCAATGATTCTACTTGCACTCAACTTATATATATGTATATTATGTTATTTTTAGAAAAGAAGGTGTTGTATTAGGAAGGCAGAAAGAAATTTGAAAGGGGACAAGATTCTCACTTTGAAATAACACAATATAAAGTCAAAAAAGCCAGTAAGAATTTACAAGAAGGGGACAATTTGAAATAACAAAATATAAGTTAAAAAGGCAAGAAGAAAAAGAAAAATAAAAGTGGAAAGTAGCCAAATTCTTCGAATCACCGCTGTCTAACTCTCGAGAGAAAATAAGGAATTGTATTAGGAAGGCAGAAAGAAATTAGAAAGGGGACAGGATACTCACTCAGCAATAACACAATATAAAGTAAAAAAAAGAAGGATTTGTATTAGGAAGGCCGAAAGAAATTAGAAAGGGGACAAGATACTTACTTAGTAATAACACAATATAAAGTCAAGAAAGCCTGAAAGAATTTACAAGGGGACAAGCTGTTCACTTAGAAATAACTAAGTATAATTTAAAAAAGCTAGAAGAAAAAGAAGAATAGAAGTGGAAAGTAGCCAAATTCTTTGAATCACCTCTGTCCAACTCTACTCAAAGATGAGAGAGAAAAGACTGATCAGAACAGATGGGGTTATTTACCAAGTGTGAAGGATTTCCAAGCCATCTAGGGATATAAGGGAGATGTCCTAGATAGTCTTATTTCCTCAAGTCAATTTTTACTTATTGTTGAAAGGTTCATGTATTGTCTACAAATTCATGGATGAACATATTTAGAAGCAATGCATTAATGCATCAAGTGTCCAGATTGGATTCGAGCTCACCATTTTACATCTTGGATTAGGAGAGTCGTACTTTAACTTGAATTTCTGTAAACTATTACAACGTGTTTTGCTTCAGACTGCTGCCACCATTATACTTAGGACTTTGCATGGTAAATTTCTGAACCATTTTTGATGTAGGATGCTCTGCTATGTGGTGTTTATGCGCAAAGGGAGGCCACCTTTGGGAATATAAATCATGCAAGGAAGGTTTTTGACATGGCATTGTCATCTATCGAAGGGCTTCCATGGGTAATGTCTCTAGGGTAATATATTGTACTCCCTCCGATTTAGGCAAAGAGTCCACTATACAATCTCCATAAACCTTTCAACTTTACCCTCCACACGTGGTACAAACATATTAACAATGCTAAAATATTTTTGTAATTATGACCAACTCTAATACTTCTTATATATCCCTTAATTATTAGACTTTTCAAACGTGGACTCTTTGGGTGGAACAGAGGGAGTACTTCTGAATTGCATTGTTATTGTTTTTTAGTTTACTACTTCCATTCTATATGGTTATTCACATTAGTTGCTTTATAGTAAATTTGCATAGTTGTAGCACAAGCAGATTTGCTAGTGCCATACTGGTTGCTGTTCAATCTTCTTACAATTTTTTTGATAGGTAAGTATGGCCCCTTGGTATGGGGATTGGAACCAAAGACCTCAAGGTCTTTGCTTTGAGTGCCCTTGCCATCTCTCCCACCCCTTGGTTGGGGTTATCTTTTTACAATTTTATTTTTTCTGTTATAAGAAAATGACAGAGTATGAGAATTTGGAATTATCCATGCACCGCAAAAATTAACAGAGAAGAAAAAGGTAGGAAAAACATCATATGATAAAACCAGTTGGAATAATGAGTGAATTAGGAAGTTATCATCTTAAGATGAAGAACACTTAGCTTGTATTAGTTTTTTTTTTTTTGATAAGTAAAATGTATATATAAACAGGCATGTATTAGGATTCTTAGAGTGCTTTAATGTTTGCTAATCTGATTTTTCCCTTAAATGATCTAACTATTATTAGGTATCACTCAGTCTTAGGGGAGAGGGTTCGTATTGAAGCCACCTTTATAGAGGTTTCAAACTTTCTTGTCTTGTTCATTATTGAGAAGACTACTCCGAACATGATCCACATTTATAAAAAATTGCATCTTACATGAGGATGAGAAAGTTACAGCATGAGAAGCTCAAGTTGTGGAATAAGGAAGTCTTTGGCGATATTAGAGCCAGAAATGTTGAGATTCTTGAGGCCATTTCCGAGATTGATAAGTAGAGGGGTCTTGGTGTCCTTTGGGAGGATTTGGTTGAGAGGAGGGGTGCCCTTAAAAATGAGTTTGAAGAGGTGTTTAATGCGGGGGGATGTCAGTTGGTGTCAGAAAGCGAGGTTGAAGTGGGTTAGGGATGGGGATTGTAATTGCGCGCTCTTTCATAGGGTTGCTTCTGGTAAGCGATGTAGGAATTTTATGAGGTAGAGTTAGACTCCAGGGAGGTTGTGCATAACCCTCCTTGATAGAAAGTGAGGTTAGTAAGTTTACAAGTCTCGACCAATGATTGAGGGTTTGGAGAGGAGTTTGATTTCCCATGGTAGGAGTGTGTGGTTGGAGAGAGAATTTTGCGAAGGAGGAAGTTAGGGTAGCTATAGGTGAGGTGGCCCTGGACAAAGCTCTGGGGTCTGATGTATTCTCTGTGAGTTTTTTTTTTCCCAGTTAAATTAGGATATTTTGAAGGAAGATCTTTTGAGGGTTTTCTTGGAGTTCCATTTAATTGAAACTTTCAACGAAGAGTAATAATTTTATGTTCATTACCGTTGACCATAAGAATGATAGATCGATAAAGGTTATTGATTTCAAGCTATTGATTTGGTGCAAGTGTTCGGAGATACGGTGTCGGAGGTGCCGAGTGCTTCTGTTGGGGCTGCCAAAGTAAATACAGTATATGTTTTTTTTTTGGGTGTGGCAAATGAGGTGGTAGAGGATCTCAAGAGAAGAGGTAGAAGGGATTTAGTTTGGAGATGGACTTTGGCAGTCTCTAGATCTTGTCATGGAGGGGAAAAGTTTTGGCCTAAGTGACGGGGGTGGATTTTGGGTGCTTCAGTTCTCTGTCTTTCTCGTCTTTCTCGGTGATTATCAATAGTCAGCTTGAAGAGTGGTTTTGTGCCTCTAGGGGTGCAAGGCAAGGAGATCCCCACTCTCCTTTCTATTTACTCTAGGTACAGATGTTCTTAATAGGTTGATTTAGAGAGGTGAGGAGGTGGGGTTGGTTGTTGGTTACTTGATTGGTTGGGAGGAGATTAGGATCTCCCATTTGCAATTCGCAGATCATACAATTCTTTTTCTTTTCAAGGGCTATCAGGTGTTAAAGAATAAAGAATGTTCTCACTCTTCTCCAAATTTTTGAATCTGTTTCTGGTCTTCGGATTAACTTGGCTAACTAAATGTGGATTGGCGGGGATTCATCTTAATTCCTAGGAAGTCAATTCTTATGCCTCCCTGATTAGTTTGGCTTTTCTGTCCTTTTTTGGTGTCTATCATACTTGAATTTTCCTTTAGGGGGCAACCCAAGATTGATCACTTTTTAGACCGTGTGGTTGAGAGAGTGTGTGAAGGTTGGATGGATGAAAGAGGGCTTTCTTCTTTTCTCTGGGGAGGATTACTCTCATCATTGCGGGTCTCTCAAGTATTCCCCTTTACTTTCTTTCCCTCTTTAGGATCTCGGTGAGCGTGGCGGAGAGGAATGAAATTATTATGTGGAATTTCCTGTCAAGGGGGTGGATGAGGGGGGAAGACCATCTTGTTACGTGGAAGGAGGTCTACTTGGAAGGACGTCTGTAAGCCTATGGAGTAGGGTGGCTTGGATTTAAGGAGCCTGGTCCGTAGGAACACCACCTTGGTAAGTGGTTTTGGCACTTTCCTCGTGGCACTCAGCCTATATGGCATAAAGTGAACAAGTTTGGTTTGTATTAGAATTGGTGGGATGCTTGAATTTGAACTCCGTCACCTAACGAAGCTCTTGGAAATTCATTCATCAGTGTTGTTCCTTGTATCTTCCGTTTACTAGACTGAGGGTGCGGAAGGGGATACTAGATTGAAGGTGGGGAATGGAGATTTCTTTTATTTCTGGGAAGATATCTGGGTGGATGAGATACCCTTTTGCAGGTTTTTTCCTTGGTTAATGCTCCTCTATTTGGTTTATTCGCCCCTATTTCTGCTTTTCTTTTAAGGGAGGGTGACTCTAGCTCTTGGAAATTGCATTGCTTTTGTGGGCTAAATGATCGGGAGGCAGGAGAGGTTCTCACCCCTTGGTATTTATCTCAGGTGTAGTTGTTTAATAGCTCTGATTCTAACTCTTGGATGTTGGAGGGTTCAGTCTGTATTCTAGTTGGTCCTTTTTATCTCACTTGGCTTGCCCCCCGAACCAGCCGCCTATTCCTCTGTCTTATTTTATCAGGAAAGCTCGGATTCTGTTCAATATCAGGGCTTTTGTTTTGTCGGTAGCTCTTAATAAGCTTCACACAAAAGGTGTCAGACAAGCTTGTAGACCTAATAAGAGGATTCCTCCGGATTGGTGTGTTATGTTTAAGCTTGCTTCAGATTCTCATGATCATCTCTTTCTTCACTGTGACGGTGCTTATCTTTGGACTAGGCTGTTTGGAGTGGTTGATGAATATTGGGTTTGTCCGGAGTCTGCCTTCCTTTTTGCAGCTGCATGTGAAGGATTCAGAGGGATAAGGGTGCTAATATATTGTGGGAGTGTGGGGTGTTTGCTATTCTTTGGTGCAGTTGAAGATAGGAATTCTAGAATTATTAGGGATCACTTGAGTCACTTGCTGTGGTGTACAGAGTGGTGTTTATGGCTTCGTTATGGGCCTCTGCTAGGGGTGCCTTTAGAGGAGTCCCAGATTTCTTGAGTTTTTCTTTGTTTTTCCTTTGTATTGCCTTTCACTCGACAGACTTCTCGTCGATCTTTCGTATCTTTTCTTTTTAAAATATAATCTTCTCTTTACCAAAGAAAAAAAAGTGCAAAGAACAAAATGGGCCTTTTTAGGCGACCCAGGATTAAATTACAATTGCTGTTGTGCATTGCATCCCAAGCTGAGAGTTCAGCCATTTGAAGCATTTGACTTAGTAAGCTACAATAGCACTCGATATTCCATGATTTTTTCAGTTAATATAAGGATTAATATATACTCCCTCCGTCCCGGATAAATGTTCCTACTTTTTATTTAGGGATTTTCCAACTAATGTTGCTAAAGACTTTTGATCTACCTTTTCTCTACCATTCTTCCTAATATACCCTTAAAGTTTCATTTAATATAACATATTCCAAATAAACCCAATTATTTAGAATAGTTGAAGTCAATTAATGTTCATGGATATTATCGTCATAATACATTTTCCAGCACATCATTAATTATGTTTCTTAATTCCTGTGTTTTATCCACTAAGAACATTTATCCGGGACGGAGGGAGTAATTTGGTCCCTGAACTTTCCATTTCCTAGTAATTTGATACTCAATTGATAAAATTTCCTACGGTGGTCCTTGATCTCAACATTTGAAACCTTATTAGTCCCTCGTACCGTTATCTTAAACGAAATCGTTAAAAAAAAATTAAAATGACAAAATTGCCCGCTGCTAAGTATGATGCACATCCACGTGACTATTTTTGCTGATAGAGAAAACAAAATTAAAAACCCATCACTCATTCTCTCTCACTTATTTCAAATACTTATTCTCTCTCTCTCTCTCTCACACACAAAAACACGATTTGTCCTCCCACTTACTCATTTGTCACTGTCCATTTCACTTTCTCTCTCTACAACAACTTCTTCTCCTTTCTCTTTCTCTCTCTCTCTCTCTCTCTCTCTCTCTCTCTCTCTCTCTCTCTTACATGCAGCCATTAAAGCTCATTTTGTGCTTTTTCACTTTCGGCTTTTTTTTTTCCGCTCTGTAACTTTCTCCCTTCTCTACTCCACTTTCTCTCTTTCTTCTCTCTCTCTCTCCCTTCCACAGACGAGATCATCCTCCAGCTTGCGGCCTCCATGGATTCGTGCTCAATTGCCAAGACGCTGTCAACATCACCACCACAGTGATTAATTCTCAAACTTTCCGCGTGCTTTCAATAGACCAAATTGCTCATACAATCACCATTGCCCGTAACGATTTGTTGGATGATGTTTGCCCACAGGAATTCGTTAATAATGCCCTGAATTACATCATGTTGGATGATGTTTGCCCGCAGCTCTGCTAGTACTAACGCCCACCCCTCCTACTCCTGTTTCTTGACAGAATTTTGCCTCGGTAATCTCTCACAAAATAATGATTACCCTAAAAAAATCATTTAAAACCCAGGTCAGTTTTTTTGGATTTTATGTAATGGGTTTCCTTCAGATTTCAATTTTACAAACTCACTTTGTCCCCTTCTGCAATTTAGAGATAACATAAGAAAGTTAGAGATTTCAATTTCAAAAAATCATTTAAAACCCAGGTCAGTTTTTTGGATTTTATGTAATGGGTTTCTGAATTTGGTGACGGTAATCTCCTTTGTTTTCATTTGCAATGAGCTTAATTTGGCTAAGAATGGGTTAACACGCGAAATCCCAGATGTAATTGATCAATGGATCAATGGAGCTTCAATGGAACACCACCTGATGAGAGTAATTGTGTGTGTGTGTGTGTGTGTGAGAGAGAGAGAGAGAGAGAGAGAGAGAGAGAGAGAGAGAGAGAGAGAGAATGAGTAATTTTGAAATAATAAGTGTGAGAAAGAGAAAGAATGAGTGACGAGTTTTTCATTTTGTTTTCTCTATCAGCAAAAACTTTGCTACGTGGATCTTCATCAATCTCAGCGGAGGGTAATTTTGTCATTAGTTTTTTTTAATGATTCCGTTTAAGATAACGGTACGAGGGACTAATAAGACTTCAAATGTTGAGATCAAGGACCACCATAGGAAATTTTATCAATTGAGTACCAAATCACTAGGAAATGGAAAGATGAGGGACCAAATTATATATTAATTCTTAATATAATAGGTGTAGATATGTTAAAACTTACATTCTGGATCACTATCAAATCAAATCGTGTTTTACGACATATTCAGTGTGTACTATCAAGGAAAAGAAAATCAAGTACGAAGGAGGTGTATTCAGATTGTTGGGAACTTTATTTCTTGCTGAGTCACCGCTCAAAATTTAGCTTAATCTGAAGTATTTACTTGTGTGTCCCACTGTGTTCATCTTGAGGCTTGCCTGTTGGTACTCCCTTGTAGTAATCTGCACTTCTGAGTTACTTCAGTTTTTACAACTTTACCCTTACGTTAGCTTCACGTCGTATATAATGTTGTTGTTCCCCTGATGATATTCCCAGTTAAGATATAATTTATCATCATTCTTTTGCTGTATAGTTGTGTACCTTTTTGATCCGGAATGGATATCAATTCTTTTCAAAGGGGAAGTTGCAAATTATCGGATGAAGAATGAAGTTATCAAGAAGAAATATTGAATTAGTTAACTTTAAGACTAGGCTTACAAAGATGCTAGAGAAGAATATGGAGAGATTTATCTTCCAGGCAGGTAGGAAGACCTTCGATGTGCTTTGCTCGCTAGACAAAAATCGTAAAGGTTTTCAGATTTTAGCCCGAAACAGAGGTAGGAATGAAATAACACTTTCCTTTGACGAAATCCTTTGGATCTGCGAATGGATGGAGAAAGCCTCAAATATCACAGAGGCTTCTTTTGGAAAAAAAGACAAAAGAGGTGGCGAGAGGTGGTTTAGCTAAGAATAAGAACAGGTTTGGCGTGTTTATCAGTATACAGTTAGAGGTAAAGGGAGATCATCAATAACTTGTATCCCTGAGGTGGTGCCGAGTTAGGTTGGGACATGGTAGCTTCTAAAATTAGAAGATTAGCCCAGGCTAACAATCTCGACAGCAGAATTCGGGGGAAGTCTTTGAAAGAGGTAGCGGAAATTCCTCCTTGGCCGGACTTAAACCTCAACAGTTTTTCCAGTTTAGACAATTCTCAAGTGGATTTCACGGAGAAAGTTCCTGCGATGGCAACATGTAATTTCTGGAAAGATGTTTGGTGGATAGAGTGGGGGGCTGGAATGCTCCCTCCAGATCTGAGCTCCAAAAGTGGCCTACCAACAGTGGAAGACGGCCAGAGGAGTTAAAGTGATGGATATGAATGGGAAATATTTCCTCTTCGAATTTTTGTCAAAAGAGGAACCCAATCGCATTTTGAAGGAGAAGAATTGGGTGTTCCAGCAAATGCCTCTATATTTGGATTTGCGTTGGGCTTGGATTCTGGTTCGATTCAAGGAAGAAATGCCGGCATGCGTTCGTATTGGAGTGGCTAGTAGAATTTTTGCCGTGCCGATTTCGGTAGAAACCACCATTATTTGTCTTCCTTGGCGTCAAGACGGCATAGGCAGAACGGCCAAACAGAAGCCGGTTGGTGGGGGAGAGGAGAAATGCAGTACACGCGCGAGGACCTTCCGTGGGCAAGTCTGGAACGTGTGTTGACATACAGAGCAGGGATATTAATTGCAGCACGTGGGTGGACATGTTTTCAAATTTTAGACTAAGGAACCGCAAAGGTGTCATTTTGAGTGAAGGTGATAAAGCAGGTTATTCGGACTCCCGGTTTACGGTTAGAGGCAGTAGGGGGTTTGGGCCCAAGTGAGCCCAAAGCAAGTCCAGGATGAGGAGCTCAGTACAAGGAGGCCGGTTTGAAGGCCAGGAGGTTTTAGGGGAAAAAAATCAGCAGGCGTTCTCCCTCGGCCTTTAGAACAAATCCAATGGAAGTTGTGAAAGAATCAAATGGGCTGGGAGCGGGCCGGGGGCGAGTTCTCGGGTCCAAGAAGAAGACGCTAATCTCTTCAAATCGTCTTTGAGTTTTGTGTTCCGGTCTTCACAAAGACGTTCGATGGCGTCGAAGCCAACACATCAGGTTGCGGGCATGAGAGTTTGCAGATCATGAAGATGAGTGGGGTAGGTGACAGGGTCGAAGTAGCGTACGCATCGGATTTTGGAGAGAGTGCCACAAGGAGATTTTATTTTGGGAGAAATGAACCAGAAGTTGATCATTCGAACACTCAGAGGAGTGTGCTCTTTCGGTATACATAGAACTTTCAGCAGCTCCAATTGTCTGTTCCCCATTGTAGTGGCGCGCCACATAATTTGGTGACTTCAAGTCTTTGATGAACACAGAAGTGGAAGAGTGTGTGTCGGTATGGTGAAGAGAAGGGCCAAAGGCTTCGGGAAGTATCTTGTAGTGTCCTGTAGGCTTCGAAGACAGATTATTGGACCTGCTGTTGGATATTGAGAAGAACAAGAAATCTTCGGGGGTAGGCAGTAGTAAGAAACGCAGAAACGCAGTTAGGGGTAAAGGAGGGAGAGGGGAAGAGGAGAAGGAATTTATGTTAATTATGCATCTATGTATAATATCGTGGAATGTGTGGGGGTTTAAACGATGTAGGGAAGAGCAAATCCTTAAGGCAGCTCTAAGGAGATGGAAGCTGCACATTGTGCGTCTTTAAGAAACCAAAATGGAGAAAGTGAATAGAAGGGTGATCAAAGGTGGGGGGGGGGAGGTGGGTCGAGCAGGAGCACTTAGGGGCCATAAGGATAGCCGGAGGGGTTCTTGTTATGTGGGACAGAAGGCTTATCACGAGGATGGGTTCGGATTTGGGAAGGTTCTCTGTCTCTTTCCTGCTCAAGATAGTGGACAATGACAAGGTAGGGTTATTCTTGGGAGTCTATGGCACCTGTTCGGAGGACGCTGCACGGAAGGTGTTGCGGGAGGATTTAAAATCAGTAAAGCAATGATGGAATGTGCCGTGGTGTATTGGGGGGAGGGACTTTAATGTAATTCTCTTCCCACACGAACGCTCTAGTTCGTGTGGTTTCTCTCGTGCAATGTTGGAGTTCAACGTTTTTATTAATGACTTGAAGTTGGTGGATTTCCCTTTGTCAGAAGGTTGTTTCACTTCCCTCAGAAACAATGTAACCACCAATGCTCTAGAATCGATAGGTTTCTTGTTTCATTGGATTGGGACGATTGCTTGAGCGGAGCCGTTCAGCCTAGGGTGGTGTTTTCTGACCATGTGCCCCTGTTTCTCGATTGTGGTGGTATAACCAATGGAAAATCTCTGTTCAGGTTTGAGGATATGTGTCTCAAGGAACGGGTTTTTTTTGGAGTGGATGAGATCAATGTGGTCTACTTATGTGATTGAAGGAGACCCGTGTTTCAGACCGGCGAGGAAGTTGAAGTTATTAAAAAAAGACTTAAAGGTGTGGAACAAGGAGATTTTTGGTAATCTAGGCGTTAAGATTAATAAAGTTTGGAAGAGGTCAGAATCCTAGATGCCAAGGAAGGTTCAGGTGGATTGAACGAGGTAGAGGATGTACGTCGAGCATAGCTTAAAAGGAGATATGGAGAATTTTAATAAGTTAAGGGATTACTTGGAAGCAAAAATCCGGGCTTCAGTAGCTCAAGGAAGGAGATAGAAACACAAAGTTCTTTCACAGAATGACGAATGTTCATAAGAGGGCGAATCATATCCGGAGCGTATCTATAGATGGAGTTTTGATGGAAGATAAGGATGCAATAAAGGAGGGCATTGTGGGATTTTATCAACATTTGTATTCTGATAATGGGGATTGGCGTCCTAAACTTGATTGGGTGTTCTTCAAATCTCTTGAGCAAGAAGACATGCTTTCCTTGGAACAATCTTTTCTGAGGAGGAAGTTGTGGCTGCTTTGCATAGCATGAGTGGAGACAGCCTTGAGCCTTGATGGTTTCTTCTTGGCTTTCTTTGCGTTTCAGCAATGTTGGGAAGTGATTAAGAACGACATTATGGATTCATTCTATTTCTTCCATGATAATATGTGATTTGAGAATAGTTTTAATGCCTCCTTCAATGCTCTAATTCCAAAAATGGAGTAGAAATATTAAAGAAAACTACGAAAAATTCACTGAAAACTTTTCTATCGAAAGACAAGTGGTGCGGGGATTTGGTATTGTAGAGGTCATTTCTGAATCTCTTTAAAATTACAATAGATAAGGAAGCCATGGTCTGCACTGTTTTGCATATGGAAGCAGGTAATGTGACTTGGGAGTCCAACTTCTTGAAGACACTTTCAAGACAGGGAGATGGAATCCTTCGTGCAGTTTCTCGAAAAGCTGCATTCTCAACTGATTGACGGCAATAGGGAAGACAAGATTTTGTGGGAGGCTACAAAAGGAAAAAATTCACTCTAAGATCGTATTATTATAGCTTGGCAAACAGAGAGAGAAATTCGTTTCCCTAGAAGTTAGCTTGGAAAACAAAAGCTTCTGGTAGAGTTGTTTTTTTTTTTTGCGTGGGGGGAGGTCACCAACGAAGCCATTCTAACATGGGACAACTTGCGTACTCGCCATAAAATTTACATCAATTGGTCCTACATGTTTAAGGGAGTGGATCAAGTGTAAACCACTCGTTGCTTCACTATCCGTTCACTATCCGGTGGCAATGGTGTTGTGGAACTTTCTACTCAATCTGTTTAACCTCTCGTGGGTGATTGGTCGTGGGTGATGTCAAGATTGGTCAAAGAGCTCTTTCTTGGTTGGTCTCTGTATAAACGCACAAGGAGAAGTAGTGTTTGGGAGACAGCACCTTTGTGAGTGTGTTGGACTTTATGGAGGGAGAGAAATTGTAGGGCTTTTGACAATGAGGAAGGGGGACCATGGATAATTTGAAAAAAGCTTTGCTTCACACATATTTTTGGTGCACAGAGAAAGCGGAGCCTTCCACTATTCCTTTTTAACTTTTTTGTAGAATTTGTGATTAGTTTCTCTATCGATTTGGTTTTTTGTTTTTTTTTACTACAGTATACTTCTTGTGTACACAAGATGCATCATCTGTTTTGACGCCTTTTGGTTATATATGTTCTTACTTATCAAAATCAAAAAGAAAAGAAAAAAGAAACCTTGAATTTTCTTGTACTTTGACACATGCACGTGCACACACACACACACACACGCACGAGTGGGCACATATATACATACATAAATATAATGGTGGGATTTGAACCATCAGAGAATAATTTTGCCACCTTCAATTCCCATGTACTGCCGTACTCTTAAGTTCCATTTATTAGTAGCATGTTTTACTTCTGGTCTGAGCTGCAAGTGCTTGCCATCTCATTTAACTTTCTTGAACTTGACAAAGCAGGATGCCCAGTCAAATGCGCCTCTTTTATTTTTCTGGTACGCTGAAGTGGAGCTTGCCAATAGTTCTGGTGATAGTTCAGAATCAGTAGCACGCGCAGTGCATATTCTTTCTTGCTTGGGATGTGGGATAAAATATAGCTCATTCAAATGTAAACCATCAAGTTTACAACAACTGAAAGCACTTCAAGGCTTTAAAGAACGAATAAGGATGTTACATGCAACGTGGATACGTGGTGTTGTAGATGATAATTCTATTGCTTTTATCTGTTCGGCTGCTTTATTTGAAGAGTTGACCACTAATTGCGATGCTGCTATTGAAGTCTTAAATCAGGCCTTTTCAATGGTGCTTCCAGGTAATGTGACCGTCTTTAACATGCTTACCTACTTTCTCTTTTCATAAAAAAAAAAAAACTTATTTTCCTTTGTTTACTTTTTTTTCGACATACTTAATTATTGAACCGAAATAGGATGTTGGATGGTTACCATCTATTCATGGTAATTCTTCTACCTGAATCTCACTGCCCTGTTAAGATCTAAACACGTCCTTTTTTTGTAATGGATTAGTGTATGGTCATGCTTAAGGCCCCCATATTTATATATTTTTTGTGATCTAGTATAATCTCAGAGGTGTTGCCTCTTTTTCTTTAAAAGAAATGAAAAGAAAAAGGGAATCGATTCATGCTAGTCAAATCATATCGAAAAAGTTTTTCTCCCTTAATCATGATGAAAGAATGTATGCAACATCGGCCTTTAGGTACCAACCAATGATCTTAAAATAGTGTTTGGATTATTTCATTAGGAATAATTTATCTATGCTATTGCTGGTCTAGTTGTTTCCATCATATCTTATGTGTGTGAATATTTGGACATGAAGTGACATAGATTTACAAGAGCCGGGTGGAGAAGATCAAAAAGGTCAGGATTATAGTTTGTCAAGTCTAGTTGAATCTTATATTAATGTTAAGTTTCCAACTTATGTAAAAGCTTAAGGTGTCAAAACAACATCCAACTTGCACTCCCACTCACGTGAGACCTGCTCACACGTGGAGAGATAAACAAAGATGCTTTCCTAGGGGCATCACAAACATGTACCAACATGTTCACTCAGAAAACTGCTATAAGCCTATTCAGGTAACAAAATTCAAGCAGCAAGACTTGAACCAAAGACCTTGCTTAACTAGAGCTCTGAAATCATGTTAAGTTTGGGTAAATTCCGCTTCCCACCCCTGAGGTTTGGCCAAATTTCTATGCCTCCCCTAAGGTTTGGATTTTTCTCATTGCCCACCCTTCTGTGGCAATAATTAATGTTAATAGATGTTAAGCAAAACGGTGGGCAATGAGAGGAATTCAAACCTTAAGGGGGCACTGGAATTCGGCCAAACCTTATGGGTGGGCAGTTGAATTAACCCTATTAAATTTCCAACTTATTTAAAAGCTTAAGATGTTAGAGTGCCCAACAATGTATATCAAGCTTAACAAATTTTGATAGATAGTTCAGTGTTTGGTTTACAAGATAGTTATTTGTTACTTCTCCTCAATTTTTTAATAAATCATTTATGGGCCTGTGTAAATTAGGAGTATACACACGGTGACACTAGCTTGAACGCATTTGCGCTATAATTAATAATTAGAGAAGATGAAAAATAGATTAACTATAAGTATATGAATTATTAGAATTTCCTTCACTTTTGACCCCCCAAAAAACGAAACTATTACAAAGTACATACTTGTATCCCATATCTCAAAGATTATCCGGTTTTTTCTACCCTTTTTATCAGTCTTAAATGTAGTGAACAAAGTTGTTGAAATCTTTGATTTTGGATTATTTCTTAGATAAACGAATGGTCTTCTTATAAGAACAACATAATTTATTAGTGATTTAGCTTCAGCCTAGAACTTTTCTTAATTTTTAGATAGTAGAATTTCAAGAAATTCGCAAACCAATTATAACTATCTTTGTAAAATCTATATCTTTCACAAATTATATTTACACTAATAATTCATAATACTACATGAATTTTGCCAAAAAATTACTCTTTCCGTCCCTTAATTATTGTCTTGGTTGACCCGGCACACGGATTAAGAAAAAACAATTGACTTGATTATTAATATTGGTATAATGTGTAATTTTCTTTAATGCCTATGTGTATGTAGTCTATAATTGAAGTAGAGAAAAAAGTATGGGTAAAATAGTAAAAGTGATGTCCTAAAATAGAAAGTTTTCAAACAAAACAATTATTCTGGGACGGACAAAAAAGGAAAGGAAGACAATAATTTAGGGACGGAGGGAGTATTAAACTATAAAAATAATAGAAGGGAGAGACTATCTCCACTACATATTTTGCTTATCCACTACAGTCATTAATATTTACTTAAATTATTTAATGTCTTGACACAATTGCTCTTCAACGAAATATGAAAATAATTTTTCATTTTCTTTAGTAATTTTTGTTGACTTCCCAAATAAATTATATTTAATCAGGGTAGGAAAATATTACGGGGGGCACTATTTGCACTCCCAACCCTCTAAATACACCCCCACCCTATTTTAAAATCTATCGAAAAAAAAAAAACTTTACACCCCTAGTTTTCCTATTTTGCCCTTCTAAAAATATCCTTGTTTGAAACCCAAAATATTCAATACACCCCCTCCCTCTCTTTGAACCCCCCTTCCCCCCAACAAACAAAACTCTGGGTGCAAAGGAGGACGAACAAAAGGGAGAAAGGAAGAAGACCTAAATCCAACTTAAACCCAACCCATTTCATCTCAAATCTTTATCATTTCGGCAAAATGGAAAATGCAACCATATATATGAAATTTGAATATGATTTTGGTGCGTTGTTAGAATGTAATTTGTATGTTAATAGTGTTTAGGGTTGAGATAACAATTTGTATGTAAATTTCTTTACAATTTAAATATGAATTTGGTGTTTTTTAAAATGTAAATCGGGTTTAGAGGAAGAATTGCATTGGAGTTGTTTAGCCAAGGGTGATAGAACAACATATGATGTTCTGCTCTGGTTGGTAGAACAATTGAAAAATGTTCCACCACCCTTGGTGGAACAATATAATAATTTTTTTTTTCAACTTCAACCTAAACTTGATCAATAAGTTCATACAATCCACAAAACTAAATATATGACATGAATGTATAAACTCTAGTTTAGGTTGATGTTGAACAAAAAAATTAAAAAAATCACACTTCTATATTGTTCCACCAAGACTATTGGTGAAACAATTGTCAATTGTTCAACTATCCTTGGCCAATCATTTTTTTTGATAAGTAAGAGAGTATATATATATATATATATATATATATATATATATATATATATATAAAGCGTCATAACAAGTGCCGCGTTCAATGTATATAGGGAGTATACACCGACAAAAGATTTACAAAAAAGAAAAACTATCCATGAAAGGCACAAAAAGATCCCCAACCCTAGGGTTTGAATCCGAACACCAAAAGCGCAAAGTTTGAATCAATCTCTCCTTCAATTTCTCAATGTCTAGCTCCACGTTCTCAAAGATTCTACGATTTCTTTCCTTCCATATGCACCAACAAATAGCCAAAGGAACAGCATCCCACACAACGTAATGCTTTTCCTCTTCCGTTTGTACAGTGACCAACCTCTGAAAAGCTCGAATAATGGACCGAGGCATTGCCCAAGAAACGCTGAACAGATGAAGAACAAAATCCCACATCTAAGCAGCAACAGCATATAAGCACGTGGTTGGTACTCTTTTCATCCCTCTTGTACATGAAGCACCAGTTAACATAAATTCTCTTTCTAGCCCTCAAATTATCTCCCGAACATTACTCAAAAATTTCCTTCAATCAAGGTCGAACATTATGCGCCAATGACTCCTTAATTTTTGAAAAAGAACGCTGGTGGGGACCATTTTTAAGCATAAAACGAGAAGAGATACTTACAACTGACGTCACATTCGCATCCTTTTGCTCCATATTTAATTTTCACACCAATGTAGGAGTTTAAAGTTTATGGAAGGAAGGTTTCAACAACAAAAACACTACCGAACAAAAGGTTTAGGTGGTTGTATTTGTTGGGGGGTGTAATTGGTGGGGGTATATTTAGAGGCTTTGGCTTCTAAGAAAGACATGAGGGGGTACATTTAGAAGGACAAAGGGAAAAGGGGTGTATTTAGATGTTTAGGGGTACAAATAACTAGAGATGTTAAACTGGTTGACCCGACCGCTAACTAGAGATGTTAAACGGACTGACTTTAGCGGTTGGGTCAGCCCTAACGGGCCGCGAGCTAAACGGTCCAATTATTTCGGGCCACTGATATTGCGGACCTAACCCTAACCCTAACCTTGGCAGTCTTCAGGCTAGATGGGCCACTATCGGGCCAAGTCTAAATATTCAAGCTAAAACCTTCACCAACAATTTCATGAAAATGAGTCCCCTCAGACGACACGAGATCCAGTAGTGAAATCTATTTAGGTAATGGGAGTGCAGAATCCTAACATGACCGGTTGGCTTTGTCCCAATAGTAAGTATGGTGCAAAATCATTGTAAGCTTATTCTTCTTGTAAGTAGTTAAAGCACAACATCAGTTGACATATAACAAAGGACCCATGAAAGCTTCAGCTAAACGATCTATAAATTGATTCATCATTGATTGATTGGCTATCAAAATCTTCCTTTCAAATTAGTATAAACACCCCGAGATCAAACCCTAATCCTAATTACAGTAAACTCTTCCAAACCCACATCAAGATTTACAAAACCAAACTAAACCCAGATCTTAGAAACTAACCAATTACTAGATCAAAAAACAAAATTAAACCGAACCCAAATCTTATCCAACAAAAATACACAATTCAAACAATCAAAATTTAAACCAAATGAAAAATAACCCAATTGTTATTAACCCAAATCAAAGCTAAAAAATACAACCTCAATCACAAAAGTCAAAACCCACAGTTCAAACTACATTGATATATATTGACCCTTTTGAAGAAATAACCAATTTTAAACTAATTAAAAAGGAGAAAAATAACTTGATTTAGTACATGAACTGGCGGGGATCAAAGTCAAGTTCATAAGTTCATAACACCTTGTTGGCCAAGAAGAAACCTATATCAACTTTAGAGAGAGAAAGAGGTTTTGAATGGAAAAAAACCTTTGCCGTCGGGAGAGAGAGAAGAGAGCACGTAGAAAACAAATATCGCAAGCAAACGGAGGTGGTGAGCGGCGGTTGCGCAGCTTGACTGCGTCGTGTTCGATAGGTGAGAGAGAGAACTTGGTTTTGCTTAGATAGATAGAGAGAGAAAACTATTGCGGTACTGCGAAGTAGGTGGCGAGGCGGGAGGAGGAGGAGGCGACGGCGGCGGTTTGCTCTTCAATCGTACTTCTGTGGATCGGAGGCAAGAGAGGAGGTGTCGAGCGGCAGAAGTAGAGAGAGACCGAGTTTGTGGACGGTTTCTGAGAGTTGCGGTTAAGGTTTAGATTTTAGAACTTTACTCTTTAGTTAAGTCATTTACAACTAACACCCCAGACATTTTTTCTTGTTAATTTTGCACCCTAGCCCGCGGGTCAACCCGGAAGCCTGTCGGGCCAGCCCGCTTAGCCCTACTTTTAAAAGGATCAAAAAATTTGAAACCTAATCCTGTTGTTTCCCTGTTTAAACGGGTCTAACCCTACGGGCCGTGACCCTTTTAACATCTCTACAAATAACCTCACCCAAAAGATATATGAACAAAATTGAAAACAAAAAAAAATAGCTAAAATAGTAGGCCTTGTTTCTTTCAACTCACCAAATAGAAAAAAATATAATTGAGAAAATAAAATAGACTAGGGGTGACATTTATTCTTCAAGTTTTCTCTCCTTGAAGAAATTGAATGAAAATAATAGATGATAGACAATTAATTTTTTAGTGCTGACAAATAAATAAAATTTATTTTGAAAGATAATAAATGCCAAAAAAATGAAGTTAGGAGAAATAAAAAAAGTAGTTAACTTTAGGCAACCACATCATTACTAAAGAAGACAAGTATTTGAAGGACAATTGTGTTATGACAATGATTAATTTAATTAATTATGAATTAATGTAGTGAATAAACAAAATTCGTAGTGGAAATAGACTCTCCCATAATAGAATTGTTAATTATCTAACATGGTATTAAGTTGGATTCTCAAATTTTATTAAACAAACAGTATATTAGCTATTAGAATATTAATTTCTTAGTGCCGATTGAACACTTGATTCATTTAAGACTAAATGATAATACAAACTAAAAATATTACTCCCTCTGTCCCAAAATGAGTGTCCATTTAAAAATTTTCTTGTCCCAAAATGAGTGCCAATTTTCGTATAAATTTACTAAATTTACATTTGCGTACTATCATATCCTAGTGTTCACTTGTAAGGCATTAATTATATGAGCTCTCAAATTTTATTAATCAAAGAGTATATTAGCTATTAGAATATTAATTACTTAGTGCTGATTGAACACTTGAATCAGTAAAGAGTAAATGATAATACGAATTGAAAGATATTACTCCCTCCGTCCCAAAATGAGTGTCTATTTTAAATTTTCTTGGCCCAAAATGAGTGCCAATTTTCGTATAAATTTACTAAATGCACATTTGCTTAGTATCATGTCCTAGTGTTCACTTGTAAGGTATTAATGTATATGCGCTACTAAATGGCCTAAAAGTCAACTTCTTTAATTTTAGTGAAAAACTAAAAATGGACACTTATTTTGGGACGGAGTGAGTACATGTTTCCTTCATTGTGAATTTTTACTATAAATCTAATATGAATTGACATTTTCAATGACCACTTAGGGGTGAGCAATATATGATCATGATGTATCATTTAAACTGTTAAAATTTCTGTCCATGTTAGGTTTGGTCTTCCTCACTTCCCCTACCGCTTGGTTGTTACTATTGATACTATCAAACTTCCTAATGGGTGCACTTAGTGTTCTGATAAAGAAAATTTCTTTTGGATTCTTTAACAAAGCAACAATATCATTGAAATAGTAAACTTGGTTGACTTTCTACCCGGCTGATTTACTAGTTTGCCCCCAAATCTCAGCATATTCGAAACAATCATTAAAAACTGTTACAATTTCTAAAGTCCTTCAGTCAAAGGTACAAAAACTGACATCGAGACTTTACTTGGGATGGGACACTTTAAATGTAAGTATGACTTGGTATATACTTGAGCAAATCGTATGTTGGCCTCCACTCTACATTGTCTTGTGACAGATAATGTTAACCAGTTATCCTAGTCTTCTTATGACTTAGTGGGATTTACCTTTTTCCTGTGGCTGAAAACCTGAAATGAAAATGATACGACAGATGAGAGCTATTATTAGCTTTGACTTTGTTTCTGCATCCTCATAGAGCAGCAACTAAAAAAAAATTATCATTCTTTTTTGTGTGCTTTTATTCTATGGAGGAGAGGGGGTGGGAGGGTCCTAACAAGTTTAAGGGGTGAACAGCCATCTATGGAGAAGCTTGAATTGTTGGCGCAGGTGTGCATTAAACATATTATTGGACCATTCTTATGTACTTCCAGCAAAAATTAAGGGCTTTTTTCCAGGAATTTCATTCCATCTTATCTTTATGTTTAGGAAATTTATTCCTGTCATGACTAACGTCGTGTGTTTAACTGCAGAAAGAAGAAGTCAAACTTACCGACTTGAATTCTTGTTCAACTTTTATCTGAGGATGCTTTGGAAGCATCATTCCCAGTCAAAACTGTCAAAAGTTTGGGACTCTATTGTGCAAGGGTTGGAAATATATCCCTTTAGCTCCAAACTTTTCAAAGCATTCGTTGAAATCGGTCATCTTCATACTTCACCCAATAAACTGCGATGGATGATTGATGAATACTTCCAGAAGTAAGATGTTTCGTTTTTGTATCATGTCTATGATTTCAGTAAGATACTTTGCCTTTCTGTCATATCTCTAGTAAAAATTCTCTGCTAAATCAATCCCTCATTGACTTGATAGCAACATATTTGCCCTTATGTTCATAAAAAGGATCAGGAACTAGCTTGAGTCAGACAATAGCAGAGAAGTATTACAAAGGCCAAATGGGGTGAGGAATGATATTAAGTTCACTGATTAGATCTATGTTTACAAAGAAGACTTGGGCCACTGGTGGTCTCTCCAACACGGTTTGACCTTTTTAGGGGCAGTTGGACTTGAGCTATACAACTCTATTGGTCCATGGATGAAACTTAATGTTCCTGTAGTAGTTTGTAAATGCCGAGGTGGATTAGTATTTCCAGATAATTGATTAATGAAACTTTATGCTAGATCTTTCTGCAATCTCCTATGATCCAAGCTTTCCAGAAGAACTAATTAATAAAAGTCCTTCAACAGATTTATGGTTCTACAGAGTATTATTTTTCTGATATTTTTTCCTGCTTATTTGTTTCAAGTATTCTTCATGAATTCTAGCCCGGATAAAGGATGAGGGTTTTGTCAGGTAGCTTGACAACTGGTGTTAAATTTTGCTTGGTCTTTTATGAACACAAATCTAAGAAGCTAACCTAGTAATGGAAAAGGATTCGTGTAGCTGACCGCAAGTAAATGGGAGAATAACTGAGTAGAATTGAATCGACTACTTCATATAGAAAAATAAGTTTTTTTTACCCATCTTTCTGTAAATCTGTTTCTGCTTTGCTTCATTTCAATATGCTCTCTCTCTCTCTCTCTCTCTCTCCCTGAACTTGGAAGATAAAAATGACTGGATTATCTTCAAGTAGGGTCCACAATTACGTTTCCATTCAAACAGTAATTGAGATGTTGATGTTGTCAAGAAAAAAAGAAAAAATACAGAGACAAACTTTCTACTAGAAATTTGAAAGATACTTGAACTCTTTTACATGGAAAATTTTGATGAAATTAATAAATTTTTAATCCTTTATTTTCTCAAAATTCCTTTTTATTCCCCCATTTTCTCACCCCTCATATCTCTCTCCAAATCCCTACACAACCAAAATCACTTCTCATTGCCTCCAGCTCTGCCCACCACAATCTCCTCCACACTTACTAAATTTTTTAGTTATCCTATGATATGCATGCTGCACTCCAAATTTATCTCATGTTCTGCCAACGCTTTCAGGAAACCGTCGGTTACTCTGTGTCTCTTTGCACTGTCATTTGAGATAAGTAAAGGAAGCTCCCACCACAGGGTGCATGGACTTTTTGAACGGGCGTTGGCAGATAAAATGTTGAGACATTCTGTATTACTTTGGCGTTTGTACTTATCATACGAGATAAATGTTGGATGCAACATTTCTTCAGCCAAGCGAATTTACTTTCGGGCTATCCATGCATGCCCATGGTAAGATCTTGACTCTTGATCAGCTGTACCATTAATTATAGCTGTCTCATTAACCAACATCCTATGCATTTGCTAACATGCTGTACTTTCTCGTAGTAAATTGATAGCTATCATCTGTTTGAGTTGATTATTTTTATACAAGGTGTAAAACCCATGTAACTAAGGCAAGTCATTGTGAAGTTGGGTTGCCTAGAGCACGATATTTTTGGTTCATGTGAAAAAATTTACTAAGTTATCAGTTCTTGAAGTTTGCAACGCTGTCCATATGGATAGTTGTAATTTACTACGCATTTTTGGTATCGTGCTCACTTCGATCAGAATGCAATATGTTGCAATTTCTTGATAGTAACGTGGTATGAGATGACACCCCCACACATACTCTGTCTCGAAGATAAAAAAAGTCCTATTTGTAAAGTCAAACTTTTCACATTGTACTTTGATTCCTGAAGAAGAAGGAATAATACATATAGGCCTTTCCATTAAGCCTCTCTCTATGGCCTTCTTTTCCTCAGGGCATCAGCTTATTACTCACGTTATTATTATTATTTTTTATTTCATCTCATAGTTTGTGGGGAAGATGACGGATCCATTCTCTTTGATTTCCCTGGATTTGTTTTTCTCTTTTCACAATTATTGCTGCTCTTCTTTTCTTCTTACTAAAACTTGGTGATTTCCTTACAGAGGTGTAAACTTCATAAGTGAAGGTGAATATATTTCTCTCTCTGTCTCTCTGTCTCTCTCTCTCTCTCGCAAGTAATATCCATGCTTCTTTCACGATACTTCTGTTCCATTAGAAGGCCTTATTAGCTTCCCTTGTGTTGGAGCTGTAATGCTTGATTGCTCCAAGATCCCAAAAATGGCTAAATTTTTTGGTACCATGAGTAGTAATTTGTGAGGCATCATCTCTGTGTGTCATGTTTGGACTTAGCTGTCATTTCCACTAGTATTTCCATGTTACTTTATCTACCATCTTCTATTTTGCACATTCTCTTTATCTTAATAGAAGTTGAAACTTGGTGAAGGTTTTTAGTAACCATTATGCCTGTTACTTAATGGTAATGGTTGAGTGCAGTTGCATTTTTCCGTGGTATCATCAGTAAACTTTCGCACATGCTATCATCAGTGAACTTTCGCACATGCTATTTCGCTCCTAAGCCAACCCCAGTTTCGTTCCGTGAAGCTAACGATTTCTTATTTGCCATATTTCCAGGTCAAAAAGGCTATGGCTTGATGGTTTCCAGAAATTGAACTCTGTTTTAACTTTGAAAGAGCTCTCAGATCTTCAGGAAGTGATGCGAGATAAAGAACTAAATCTAAGGACAGATATCTACGAGATCCTTTTGCAAGAAGAGGCAGAATCATAATTCTTTCTGAGGATAGTCTCTTGACACAGGTTTTGACAACACTAGTACTAACTGTAAGCACTTTGTACAGAACAGATGACTTTGGGGAGAAGAATGTACATAATGTTGTATTTAAAAAAAAGTTTTTTTTTTTTTGGTAGAAATAAAAACTTCATTTCATTAAAGAAGATGAATCTACATTGAAGAAGTGAGGCCTTTGTAGCCAGTTTATGTGCCGCTGCAACTTTATCCCTAGCTACCTTAACAACATTACGGCCATGAATTATTGTAGCAACTAGGGTAATGCACTCGGTGTAATGTGGAAATGAAGAAAAGGATCCTCCATAATATGGACTCTACTTGTCCCATGGGCCATGGCCATGTGTGAGTCTCTGCTGCAGACCTCTTCTTTACTGTTAGATTGAACATATATGCTGGGTGGGTCTCTTAGTGTAGACTGAATTAAATTTTGTATGGATAAATGATCTTTGATTGCATAACAAGGTTGAGCAGCAGAGGGTTTTGGGTCATTCCTCGGCATTCAATTTTTTTTTTTAAGGAAAGTACCAGGTCGTTGGTGCCTAGAAATTATTTTGAACTTGTAAATGTACCTGCCTACATTGACTTCAATTTAATTAATCATGTTGGGATTTACTCCCTCCGTTCCAGGCAAAGAGTCCACTTTTCTTTTTTAAAAGTCAATATGTGACTAAATCAAATCAAAATTTTACACATTTTACTTATGTTTTAGGAAATAAAATTTCATTAATTAAAAATTATTTTAAGAATACTATGGATTGCAATTTTCAAAACTTTGTAAAAATCACTAAATTTATGTTAATTATCGGTCAAATTTTAATTAAGTTGATCGAAAAAAATCAAAAGTGGACCCTTTGCCCGGAACGGATAGAGTATTTGTATATAATTGCAGCCTAGTTATGAGAGTAGGGAAAGGATGCCTGCAATGCAAGCAATTATATTCAAACTGCGCTTGCCTGCAACTAGGAGTGATCACAGTTCGATTTGATCTAATTTTTTGTAGAAAAAAAGAGAATACTCTGTTCTTCAAAAAATTAGAATTAGAACCAAATTAAGATGTATGAGAATCAATACTTTGGTCTGATTTTACACATTTTTCGGTTCTGAGGGACTAAACTCTTTCAATTTTTCTATTTCATTACAAACAAATAATAAAATAATATTTCATACATAGATTAAAAAGCATTCAATAACAGATGAGAATACAAACCAGTTCATAAAGGAAAATAAAAGTATATTCAACAATTAAAAACGTTAGAGTGACGACATTAGAGGGTTTCAAGGCAAATGTCGACAAACGAGGGTTTTGATTCTTTTGAGCAAGACTGTGTTGATTTTTGACAACAAAAAATACCATCTAAGTATTTGTATACTTAGGGTTAGTGTTAGGATTAGAAATTAATTTTTTTAAATATTAATAAATTATATAATTATATTATATATATATATATATAATATAATATATATACTGAACCAATTTATAAGTTTTAAACCAGGACCAAACCAAATGTTCGGTTCTACTGAAATTCAAATTAAACCGAAACCAAACCATAAGTATTGGTTTAGTCCGTTCCATTGGTTTAGGTTTAAAAAAAAATCGGCCCCCACCAACAAATCCGAGTCCTTTTATATATGATACTAAACCTATTATAATTAAGGAAAGTCTATTTCCACTCTAAATTTTACTAATCCACTACATTTATTAATGATTAAATGAATAAATCATTGTCATGACATAATTGCCCTTCAAATACTTACCTTATTTGATGATGAAGTACTTGCCTAAGGTTGATTAGCTTCTTTTTTTTCTTTATAACTTAAATTTATTTTTTTGCTTTTCTTATTTTCTCTAATAAGTCATGCCTATTCATCAACACTAAAAAAAAATTAAATCTATCCATTATTTTTTCATTTGATTTCTTCAAATAATTTTTTTAAGAAAATTAAATTTAACATAAAAAAAAACTAAAGATACTGTACAATTGCCAACTTATTATAAAAATATTTTAAGTAATTGCTGAACATAATAAAAATAGACTCTCCCTTATAATTGTTATAATTATTCATCTTCCTATATAAAGTTGATTAATCCGAGTCCTTTTATATATATATGATACTAAACCTATTTCTCTTACAAGATCGATGAGATCTTCTCAAGGATTCTGGGTTCTAGGATGTTTAATTGCCATCTTTCCTTATCCAAGGTGGTCGCGGACATATTTGTCATTATAAATTATCCATGCAGAGCTCTTTGATTGACATTCCCAAATACGATCGATCGAGATTCTAGTTTGAAAAAAAGGATGATTGTTGTAATCGGCTGGGATGTGTAGGAAATGAATATGTGTCGAAAATTAATATCATGATAATCAAACGTGTGACCCTCTGCTCAATCTAGAGGGTCACCTATATATAGAGGATGTGTTTTTATCCACGTCCTTTACTGTCAAATTTTTTAATACTCCCTCCGTCCTGGATAAATATTCTTATTTTCTTTCTATTTTGGTATATCTCAACTAATTAATGTTCCTAATGACTTTTGATATACATATTTTCTATCATTCTATCTTTTAAATTTTTTGTCATATATACACGAAAGGGCTCTTCTGTAAAAAAAAAAAAACTACTCCCTCCGTCCCTAAATTATCGTCTGGGTTGACCCGGTACACGGATTAAGAAAACTCAATTGACTTAATTATTAATATTGGTATAGTATGTAGTTTCCTTTAATGCCCATGTGTATATGGCCCATAATTAAAGTAGGTAGAAAAAGTAAGGGTAAAATGATAAAAATGGTGTTCTAAAAAAGAAAATTTTCAAACAAGACAATTATTTAGAGACGAATAAAAAAAAAAGGAAAGGAAGACAATAATTTAGGTACTGAGGGAGTAAATAATAACATTGAACATGCTATAATTTTTGTGTTATACGCCATCCCTCTCGAAACGCCGGGAGACCAAATTTCGACAAAACAATCACCACCCATCTCCAACATTTGTACATACTACCATGTTTAATGAAAATATATATTCATGAAATTTTATCAACTTTTTTTCTATTAATTTTTGGAATGAATCATTTAAAAAAAAAAAAGAAGATGAATCCATTTTTGGTGATTGCAGAAATAAATGGGTTTTTCTAGCTACTTAATTGCTGAGTCATCGTAATTTTCTCTCTCATATTCTTATGGGACAGGGGTGTGGGGGGTCTCTGGGGGAGTGTTTCCCCTTTTGGAACAGAAATAGAGGGGTTTCAGGAGATACTTAGATGTAGACATGCCCAAACGGTTCGAACCGCCGGTTCCAAAAACCGCCAGACAACAAACCGTAACCGAACCGACAAATCACGGTTACGGTTCCGGTTCTGAACCGGCTAAGCGGTTCGGTTCCGGTTCTAAACCGTAATTTTTAATTATTTTTTTAATATTTTCTTATAATTTTTTTAAAAAAAGATTTCATCTTAAAACTTTGTACAAAGTATTTTTTGAATTTTTGAAGCTTTGTAAACTTTTCATTTTTGAAATTATAGAGTAAACAAGGAAATTTCAAAATTAAAAATTTAAATTTTGGCAATTTTTCACGGTTTGGAACCGGCGGTTCCGGTTTTCGGTTCCAAACCGGCGGTTCACGGTTTTGAGAAATTGGAAACCGAAACCGAACCGTGTAACCGGTGGTTCCGGTTCAGGGACGGTTCCGGTTCCTCACGGTTTCGGTTTATGCGGTTTTTTGGGCGGTTCGGTTCCGATTCGAACCGCCGGTTCCGAACCGTTTGGGCATGTCTACTTAGATGCATGCTGCTCAACCTGACCGTTCGTTGACTAATATATTAAAGGGCCAGAATATTCAGATTATCAAAACAAGGGGAGGTGTGTGTGTGTGTGTCTCTCTCTCTCTCTCTCTCTCTCTCTCTATATATATATATATATATATATATATTAATTACCAAACCTCATAAAGAAAAAAGCTAGCGAGTGCTATATTTATATATGCTATGCTGGGAGAGGAATGGCATTATGCATGGAAATCATGAACAAGATGGTAAAGGCCGCAAACGAGGCATAATCCTAACATGCAAAAGAAAATCATCAGTTACAAATTAATATCATACAAATAAACTCTATGGGCCTGCAGCCATTTCATTCGTCGTCGTTCACACATTTTTAGAATCAACGGTGACATGAATTTTTCCGATCGGCCACCCCTTTTGGCTGCTATATATACTCATATGTTCCGTACAGATACATACATATATATATATATGTATTTTCATATGTATATATGTATCATGAGTTAGCTAGCTAGCTAGGTGTGTCAATATATACTAATTAAAACTTAATTTCTCTATGTGAAAAGTCTACAGTGGATGCATGGGTTCATCTTTATGATCACCAGCTGAGGAATATCGATCGAGACCGATGTATATATATATAGTTAGGAATTAAGAAGCTTCCTTCTGTATGGATAAGAAATCTATGAATGGAACATGATGATGATCAGTGCTACTACTAGCCTCTCTTGGTTGTTCATGGTCAGTTGCCTCCTGCTCCACCTCCACCTCCACCTCCACCTCCACCTCTACATCTTGATCTCTTCTAGCTGCTTGGTCTATCACCTCACTTCCATTAGAGTCTGTATTTACTTGCAGAAAATCATAAAACTCTACTGGTTGATCATCACTCTTACCTGCAATATATATGATCATAACAATAAGCATATTAGTGTCGACATTAAATAATAATCAAATTTAAATGATATATAGTGAAAATTTTAAAACCAAAAGCCTACAAGAATAATTCTCTTAACATGCATATTTCTATTTATTGTTTACTCTCATAATGCATATCCATGTTATAATGATATGTCTTGGATACATTTTGCATGTAGAAATACACATTAAAATTTTGATATACCATTTGAAATTATAAAATATATGTTGAGACGAAATTAATTTGGAAAATAGCTAACATATTGGACCATATATAATATTTCTAAGTTAAAGAGACAAAAATTATGTTTTCATTGATTACCACTTAATAATTATATATGTATCCAATATAAATAAAACCTTCAAAATTTCAGGAAATAATTTAACTTTAGAAAGTTTTACAAACTTATATATATGATGACTTCGTAAGAAAACATGATTTTCTTCTTACATGTTTAGACAGAAGCATATCGTATCTATACTATCTACTCCCTCCATCCCAAAATAAGTACTCATTTTTACACTTGATCATGAACAAAAATAAATACTCATTTTGGGACAGAGTGAGAATATTGTAAGACACTGATAACGGATTTAGTACCTTAGAATATAAGGCTTATGTTATATTGTACTTTCTCCTGAATGACTTTTTTTTTTTTTTTGTCAAATAAGGTGATTTTCAATACAAATTGACGTATATTTTTTTTATTTTTTCTAAAATCATAAAACATGTAATTCGTAGTATTTCTAAAATACTATGAATTACGTCTTTTATGTTTTTGAAAAAAAATAAAATAATATCTGTCAAATTTACTTTTGAAAATCATTCTGTTTTGACAAAAAAAAAAAAAGTCAAATAGGATGATAATTTAGGTATAGAGGGAGTATGATACAATTGTAGCATAATATAGGATAATGATAATATGCTCTCATGTATTGATTTTTTGTCCCTGTCGGATTACTCTACGAGCTTAGTGGGCGAAGATGTATGTAGAGGATGAGAACAATAACATACTCCCTCCGTCCCTAAAGTAGGGTCTGTTAGTTTTGTACTAAAATTAATTAAGAAAGTTAATTTTTGGATCGTGTTTTATTAACATATATACATTAATGTCTTTAATGTTAACGTCACATATAAGATTACAAGTTTACACAGAGACATGACAAATATCAAAGATAAAATTAATAAACTTATAAAAATACCTTGATGTATCTTCAACTGATGAAGTAGACTCATGGAGTAGCGTAGGTCTGACAGATTTCGACGAGGGTCATACTGGAAAGGGTATGGGTATTTCTCAACAAAGTTGGCCAAGTTCCTCCTTGCTTGGCTGGTCATCATCATCGGGAAAAGGTGATCCGGTTTTGCTGAAGAGTTTTTGCAGTTAGGGTTAGTAGAATAATTGGTGGATGATGTTTGGAGAGGAGCTGCAGCAGATCTCTTTGCATGCATCCGAGACCTTTCTCTGCAACGTCGTGCCATGATAACGTGCCAGTGATTCTTGACGGCGTTATCAGTGCGACCAGGGAAGAGCCTGGCAATGATAGCCCATCGATTCCCGTGAATTCGGTGCGAAGCAAGAAGCCGTTCCTCTTCCTCTTCCGTGAAAGGGCTCCGATTGATTCTTGGATCCAACTGATTGAACCATCTCAACCTACAACTCTTCCCTGATATACACAAACCAATTTTTGTGCTACGTGTGTTAGTTAATGAATACATTAAGTAGTCTAACTACAAATTAAACCTATATACACACACACACACACACACACATTTTTAGATGAGTTGATAACTTAATCAACTATTTCCCAGAAAACCAGTAATTTTCTTATGTTTTTTTTGTTCTTTATTATTATTATTATTATTTTATTTTAGGTTTATCTGTTTGATTGTTTGATAAGGACCAAAACTCTAGGACCCAATGTAGTTTAGGGACTCCTAGTAGTGAACCAAAGAAAAAAAAAACTTAAGATTCTTATTTGCTATAGTAAACCCTAGAAGGGTTCATTTTCTAGAAAAAAATAATTCCTTCAAAAATAAATTCAAAAAAAAAAAAAAAAAGGGGAATAAAATGAGGAAAAATATATAGCAACTAGCAAGGTAGTTGAGATAGAGGTTAGATCATCGATAGTATATATTGATTGACATCTCTCTCTCTAGCTCTTATTCTCACCTGATCTGCCGTGGAGCTTCTCCGCTATGGCGTTCCAGTTATGAGGTCCATACTTGTCCACCAACTGCCGGAGCTTCTCATCCTCGGCGGGTCTCCAGTGACCCCTGCTACACATGATCTCCAAGCTATATATAGAATCTGTATATTAATGAGTTAATGGAGAGTCCGTGGGAAACCCTAATCTTCTCTTTCCTTCTTGGGCTCTTTATATAATAGTAACCTGATCAAGCTCAAGAAAAACTAAAATATATGTCGTTCCTTAGGACTCACAGGTGATGAGAGAGAGAGAGAGAGAGAGAGAGAGAGAGAGAGAGAGAGAGAGAGAGAGAGAGAAGTTTGATCGATTAGTAAGAATAAGGATATGGGATAAGGAGGGCAAATAAAAGGGAAAGAAGACAAGGAGTGGAAACGGATCTCAACAGAATATATATGGGAGGAGGAGGATGATCAGAGTTGAAGATACATAAAAATATATATATATATATATATATATATATATATATAGAGAGAGAGAGAGAGAGAGAGAGAGAGAGAGAGAGAGAGAGATAACAAAGTGAGTTTTTCGTTAGGGAGTTGGGGAGAGAGGGATCGATCGGCTATATATGGCTTTATCTATCTCTTTATACCACTACTACCAGGCATTGATGCAACGTCTTGTCTAACAAACCCTCACTTGCATATATAGATATATATATGTGTGTATGTATATATAGAGAGAGAGAGAGAGAGAGAGAGAAAGAGAAAGTTTGCTTGGTGGGGTGAATTCCGTTCTCCTTTCAACGTCTTTCTAAGTTTCTAACCTACAACGTCTACTTATAACCCACCCATCTTTTTCTTTCCTTCTTACTCTATATATACATATTAATTTAATTACCATAACAAATATATATATATATATATATATATATCTGCATGTTTGTGTGTGTGAAAATTAAGAGAAATATCATTCTTGCTAGTCATGTTCTCATCAATTAAATATTTTAATTAAACTCCTGGCTTTTGCATTTAGATACATATTGTTTTACCTAATTTGATAAAACCCATTAATTAAAAACCCTAATCGAGGCATGTTTTCCTAAATACTCTCACTGCTCTATGATCAAGGAATCCACGATGAGAATTAAATATTTTAAAGATTAAATCTATTTTTAATTTTTAATTTGGAAACTCAAAATAATTATAAACCTAGTGTTTTAAGCAAGACTTGCAACGTCTCAAAATAGAAATTATGACTCTTCGAGCTTAACAAAGGGTTTTCTTGTAACCAAAAAAAAAAAACTATTAAGGGTATTCTTTTAAAAACAATTTGATCATTTCTATTTTCATACATTCTATATATATTTATTCTTTTTTCGAATAGAAGTGTGATATGCAACACGGGTACCCTTTCCCTTTTCCAAACCCTTCCCCACGCCTAGTAAGCCACGTCCATTGGCTCAATTCATACGAGACTTGAACGCTCAACCTTTAATTAAGATAGTTAGTACACGACCAAATAAAATATAGCTCCTTTGGATTTATATATATATACACACACACACACATATATACAATTTGACGTAATTTAGTAAAACCAACACACCAACGAGCTCTAGCGCTCAACTGGTATTTTTCACTTCGCTTAATAGAGAAGTTGGTGTTCAAGTCTCACCGGAGATACCCTAGTACTTAACTACTCTCAAAACTACACCACACCGAAGGTCTCTCTCAACGGAGAGGTCACACCTCACCAGAGGCACCATACCAAAAAGGTCTCTTTCGTCGAAGAGGTCGAGTGTGTGAGGTCTCTCTCAACGAAGAGATCGAAGAGGCTGCGGGTGTGTGAGATCGGGTGTACAAGCCTCACCAGAGACACCATGCTATAGGCCTCTCTCAAAAGAGAGGAGAGGTACCATAATATTCCATCCGTTCTACCCAAATAGTGCACGTTTAAACAATCTAGCTAATAATTAATGGATAAATAAGTAGTATTGTATTTGATCATAATTACAAAAATATTTATTTTAGCATAGTTAATATGTTTGTACCACATGTAGAGGGTAAAGTTGAAAATTATATAGAAATTGTAGGCATAATTTTTTAAAGTAAACTCTTTGAATAGAACATTTCAAAATAGTATATTAATTTTTTTGCCAGAAACGGAGGTAGTATATAATAAAACCAACAGAATTAATCCCTAATTGAAACATATTGACTTAGTAAAAATATATTCTTTAATAAAACTAATGATTTTTTTATAATGTTTTCAAAACAATATATATATATATATATATATATATGTAATAATATAATATAGTAGAAAAGGTTGGTAATGTAGTTAGAACTCGTGAGGTTGTACGTATGGTATGGATGGGAGGGTTTTAATTAGGTCATTGATCCCCTTTCAAACCTAACTAAGCAACAGGAAGTTTAGTTAGCTTTGCATTCTCAAACAAACAAACTACTGCCCGCCCGCCCGCACGCACGCACGTGTACTACTTTTCTCAACTATACTGTTTAACTGTTTTTTAGTCAAACTTCTGGTCAACTGCAGTTTTCAGTTACTGAAACTTTTTACACAATCTCAAGTCCCGAGAATTTCCAATATTACCCTTAAGTTCCATTGCGCGGGCCCCCCCTCCCCTTGTGTTTTCTTTTAGTAAGAATTACTCCATGCATATTATTTTCGTTCTACCCCAATGAGTCTATTTACATGCATTTGAAAATCATAAAATTATTGTAGATAATTTAGAGATACCGTTAAATCATAGATGAAAGTGAATGGAGTGACTAACGTAAACGCAAAATTGAAGTACAATGATGAAATTAATTGACTGAACATATAGTAGCTAGGATGACTCTAATGAATAAAAATTCATAGTAGGGTAACCGACTTACTATTTAAGTCAACCCATTTTAAAGGATGAGTCCTTACACATGTAACGATTTTAACTACCAATGAGCTCTAGCTCAACTGGTACTGTTCACTTCTCACTAGAGACGACAGCCTGATACTTAAAAAGGTCGGGTGTTCAAACCTCACTAGAGTAGTATTGCTCACTTCTCACCTTGATACTTAAAAAAGTCAGATGTTCAAACCTCATTAGAGGCACCGTTGTTGTTCAAAGGTTAGGTTTCAAACCTTACTAGAGGCACCGTTGTTGTTCAAGCCTCACCAAAGCCCCATTTAGTACTGTTCACTTCTCTTAACGGAACCATTGTTGTTCAAGTCTCACCAAAGACCCATTTAGTACTGCTCACTTCTCCCTGTTCACTTCTCTTAACGGAGAGGTTGAGTGTCCAAACCCTACATCAGAGCCACCCTGGTACGTCACTACTCTTAGCAGAGAGGTCGGGTGTTTAAATAATTTGTTCTAGCCACACCAAAGGCATCATATAGTCTTAACTCACCCCGATACTTAAAAAGGTCAGATGTTCAAGCCTCACTAGAGGCACCATTATTGTTCAAAGGTCAGGTGTTCAAGCCTCACAAGAGGCACCGTTGTTGTTCAAGCCTCACCAAAGGCCCAATATTTAGTACTGCTTACTTCTCTTAATGGAACCATTGTTGTTCAAGCCTCACCAAAGGCCCATTTAGTACTGCTCACTTCTCCCTGCTCACTTCTCTTAACGGAGAGGTTGAGTGTGCAAGCCTTACATCAGAACCACCCTGGTACGTCATTACTCTCAGCAGAGAGGTCGGGTATTCAAATAATTTGTTCTAGCCACATCAAAGGCATCATATAGTCTTAATTGTAGTCTTTCATGACATTAAATAATAATAATAAGGGTTGGGGTAAGGTCTATGTCCCCTCCAACCTTTAAAAATAAATGTAACGATTTTAACTATAACTATTGTTACAACTAAGTCTTAATGAAGAGAAAAGCTATTTTGGAGAAAGACAATTTTGCCCTTCATCAAGGCTTATTTGTAGAAGTAGTTGTAAACCTAGCAATGTTGTATTCAATTTTCCTTTCCCTCCCTTTTAGATCTTTTTTCATCAACGTAGGAGTATGTTAGATAAGTAAAATGTTTTATGGATTTGACCTTGTGAAAGACTGTAATACCCCCATGACAATTAAAACAACTCAACTGCACAGGACAGGAGTCGTAACAAACTCCAAAGGCTTCGATTGGTACGCAAAAATAGAATCAATTCTGCAGAATTGATTTCATATAATTAATTGATAGTGGTTTGGTTCCCAGAACTATATTTGGAATAAGAATGGATTACAAAAATCTTTAAATTGATTACTAAAACTTAAGGAATCACAATTCTGATGGAATAGGTGGTATTTAAATTTTTAATAGTTAAAATCCATGTAAAAGAACAACTATATCATTCTATTATGTCAAATATTTGCTTTATATATATTTATAATTATGGGTATAGAGCACATGACAAATATGATTGGCAGACATCTTAGGGGAAATAGAGATCAAACGGTAAAGATCATTGAGACATTTGCTACTCTGAATGCTAACACTTTGACAAAAGGTACAAGCTCAATATTGATCAACTTTAGAAAGCTTGAAGGGGTGATCCTTCCAATGAGCGACATAGGGCTGACATGATACTCCTATGTGATTTATATTAAATGGATTTCTTCTTCACAATCGAAGATGATGAAAAAGAAGAGTGGGTGATTAACCTGTTTGGAATATATATGAGAATAAAATACGCCCTCCGTCCCTAAATTATTGTCTTATTTGACCCGCGGCACACAGATTAAGAAAAAATAATTGGCTTGATTATTAATATTGATATAGTGTGTAGTTTCCTTTAATGCCCATGTGTATGTGGCCCATAATTAAAGTTGGAAGAAAAAGTAAGGGTAAAATGATAAAGGTAATGTCCTAAAAAGAAAAGTTTCAAACAAGACATTATTTAGGAACGTACAAAAAAGGAAAGAAAGACAATAATTTAGAGGCGGAGGGAGTAGTAAATATTTTAGCTAAGTTATAACATGTACTTAATTATCTCAAATTGTTTAAGCTATTTTTATTTGAACTAGTTTCATTATAACATTAGCTTTTTTTATTTATTTAATATTTTTTTTTTACTTTATTGATGTTGAACAGTTTAAATTATTTACCAAAATTAGAAAAAGAACGAAGAAATTGTTATTTTGTGGAACAGTAATAACGTTAATGTCTAATTTGTATATGTTACGAAAGTAATTAGTAGGTACTTGTCTACTTTGGGATAATGTTGTCAATTGCCTTAATTTTATCATGCATTTCAAGTTGTTTTGTTTCTTAAGAAATAATATAATATAAATTTTTACTAGTAGGCCCGGCCCTAAAGCATGTCTGGAGGGGCGATCGCCGTGGGCCCCCAATTGTTGGGGCCCCAAATTTATATATACATATATGTATATATAATATAATGTACAATAAACTTTTCATTTGACTCTATGACCCAATGGATAAGGTGTTAATTTTTTGAATCAAAGTTTTGGGGTTCGATTCACAATAAAGTCATCCAACCTTTATTTTATTTTGGATCCGCTGAATTTACTTATCAAAAAGTAAAATGTTAGTTGACCATTAATTTTTCTTTAACTGGGTCATAAAAAAATAAATTACTTAGATTAAAATAAAAGTCTAATAATAATAATCATTGGGTAGATTATATCAACATTCTAAGTAAAAATCAAGTTTTATTGTTATTTGACTATCATTTTTATTGTTTATGTTTGTTTGATTCTTAGTTTCATTAGTTGATTTTGTGTGTGTATTTTTTAGACTTGAATTTGTAATGCAAACATATTACTAGGAAAATATACATCTAGAAGTCAAAAAGAAATAACAATAAAAAGAGCTAATGAGTAATTGAAAATTAAAAGAGGGGCACTTGATTAGTTTTTAAAACTAGTTTTTCGGTCAAAGTGCAGAATAGTAGTTTTCAATATTTGATAATATATATATATATATATATATATATATTGTGATTGTAGGTGTTGCACTTTTTCAATAATTTGAATAATGAAAAGTGAAAAATTATTTGTCTAAAATTTTATTTTTATATTTCTATAAAGTCCTATTTTTTTCTTTTCGCCATGGGCCCTCAAAAGTTCAGGGCCAGCCCTGTGTACTATATTAGTAATCACATTCTTTTTATTAACAAATATTTTTTAAGAATCATCTTCCTATCTGATTTTATAGAATCTGATTACTAGTAATGAATTCTGCAAAATCGATTTCATTCTCTTGTATCAATCAAGGTCAAATGTATAGTAGTCAGCAAAAGCACTAGAAACTAGTTCTCATTCATAATTGGATTAGGTTAATTAATTACTCATATATATAATTTCATGAATCTTAATTAACCTATTTAAAACTTAATACTCCCTCCGTTTCACCTAAAGAATTCATATTTGAAAAGACTAATAATTAAAGGATATATAAGTAATATTGAAGTTTGTCATAATTACAAAAATATTTGAATAATGTCAAAATGCTTATATTACATATGGAGGGTAAAGTTGAAAAGTTTTTGGTGATTGTGGCTCTTTAGGTGAAACATTACAAAATAGAATAGTAGACTATTTACCCGAGACGGGAGGAGTAGTTGTCAAAACGTTCAAATATTTGTACATGACACGTCAATGAACAAGTCGACCCACAAGTTTGACCTTCATTGTCCGCTATGTCAAACGAACAAGATAGATTTCAAAATAAAATATTAACTTGTGAACTAACTTGTCAACTATCAAATTTTCAGGCAAAAGTATCCTTAAAATCTTGGGAGTTGTACTTAAATTTATACCGTAGATGAGCTTTGCTTTGACCGGTGGCCTACTAATCTCCAGAGAAATTGCTTGTTAAATAAGGGAATGCAAAATGAAATTCACCCAAAATTACAAAACTACATCCAGGTCGTTATATAGGTAACTGTCATTTCTGACTCCATAGCCCCGATCCCTTTTTCTCTTCTTCAACTAACTAATCATACTCTCTCTCTCTCTCTCTCTCTCTCTCTCTCTCTCTCTCTCTCTCTCTCTCTCTGTATCGACTGATGAAGCATACATTGATTGGACTTCTTTCAACTGTTCACCAGTTTAACCTACCTTTTCTTTCTTTTCTTTTCTTTTCTTTTCTTTTTTTATAAAGAAACATTTCCATTTTTCAGACATAAGATTTATTTTCATGTACCCTTTCTGGTTTTGTTTAGAATATATATACTAGCCAGGCCAATATCATAACAAAACTTTTTACTTGGATTTTTATTCCACTCCCTATTAATTCATGATCAAACTAATTACAACAATTTCATTTGCATATCGTCTCCCATGCGGCCGGCCTTTTAAGCTAGCTTTGGATTTGAAAAAATAATAATAATAAATAAATAAATAAAAAACCAGAATCAGCTGATTAATTATTATATCCAATTAAGCCCTATCTATTGTTGTAATTATCATCTATCTGATCATTGCTATATATTAGTGTTGACCTAATCCGGAATTAATGAAGCAAGGGTGAATATATAAGTTATCTCAACTTCTCAACTGTAAGTAGAACAACAACAGAAAACCATCGAGCCGTTTTACGTACATGTCCTTAATTTGTTAGTTTCTAATTTTATTTCAGTTCTAAGTTTATACCTACCTACCTCACCTAATTATATATGCACTATATAGTACTTGTACTTCTACATCTCTATCTGGTTTATATGCATGTTTGCAAGATTGATTAATTAATTAATTTTGTTATATACATATATATATATATAAAGAGAGAGAGAGAGAAGAGAGAGAGAGAGAGAGTTTTCAATGGTTACTGTATGTACTGTCTTCTTGACTCGTATTTAAATACTATAAAACTAAGTACCACAAAAATATTTAGGTAGAGTGTTATGACTCATGAGGCTATAAGAAGAAAGAAAAACAAAAAGAATGTTTTACCTTGCTTGAGTGTAAATCAATTTTAGGTAGAAGACCACTTTGATGATAATCAATATGTCATTGTTTCCATTAATACATTCCTTTCAGTAGATTTCTTTTACTAACTTTGATGGAATACATCACCTTTGCTTTCATTCTTTCTTCTTCCGATCCCCAGCCCTTCTCTCTATATCTTCGTATCAAGATATATAATTAGCTAGCTAGAGATCGACAACCCTATTTTTGTTTTTATGACCATTGAGAAATAAGTCATCATTCGATCATTTTCAAAAAGTTCAACGGCTGCATCAGACGTTGAAATATTCTGGTAATGATATCATTTACTTCACAGTATTGTGTAGAAAATCTATTAAAGCGAAGAACAAATGCACTAAAGTCCATTTCTTTCGGCAAAATTGTTGAGATTAGTGCTAACACATTGATCACAAGTCTATCGTGAAAGCAACGTTTTGTCGTATTCAGGATTGATTAGCTAGTGGAGCACATTTCATCGTCACAACAATAACTCCCGACAAAGAATTAACATTGAGAACAAGCACAAAGGGATTAATCTTCGAGATTACTCAACATTCTCTCGTGCGACTTTTAATATACATCACCAAGAGAAGTCCAGTCCACTAAGCATATGACGACACTTTTCGCTAATCACAAGCTTGATCTACCCATTTGATTGATTCCGTTCATCTAGCTACTGCTAGCTAGCTAGATGAAGGACTCATAGCTGAGCCTTACTGTTCCAGAGATTTTTTATTTTTTATTTTTCTGTTTAGATTAGTCAAAGATAAGTTGATGATGCCAACACAAAGAAGGATGATGATAAGTTGAACATTTCCTAATTTTCCCTTCTTGAACAACATATATACTGGAGCAAAGAGATGACCATTAAAGATGTTCTTACTACGCCATACTCTGGATGTTGTAGTAGGATCATCTAGCTTCCCCCACCCCCAACCCCCAACAACTTTCATTTTGTTTATCCCTACATTGTGCAGAAATTTCTTTTCATTTAGTTTCCTTTGTATGCCAATCACGCAACCCAATAAATGATCTCCGGCCAGTTTTCTTTGCTTTGACAAGTGGATCGATCACGATGAGCCAATAACATGCAATCTTTAGCGCTTGTTTGTTACGCAATAACCGTGATTCCTTTTAATATTCAGTTTGAACTATCATAAAATGAAATTCCTACTAAAATGACACACACACACAGTGGAATGATCTTCAATTGTTGCGTGACAAACACGCTAGTCTTCTCATAACAGAGTCTTTTAACTGTTGAACAACAAAAGCATCCGGGTGAGATTGATGCAGAAAAGCGCACAGTTCTGTAGCTTAACAAAAATGGCTGCGGTAAGAAAATTAGGAAAGAAACATAATCACCCCTCTAGCCCAGATTCAGTTTCTCAGACTAGAGGTATCTTTTTGTGATCTCTTCTTTGTCATCATAGCGAGTCTTACCAGCGCAGTCCTCATCACACCTCTAGTCTATATTCAGTTTCTCAGACTAGCTAGCGGTGCACAGTTGCTACTACCCCTCCTGGAGCATATCGATCTCTCCTCCGCCAGCAAAGTATGCATCAAAATAAGCTGATTTGCAAATGTTGTAATACTTGTTCTTACAGACGCAACAGTTTATCTCCAACCCAAGTTAACCGTGAAAGTGTCCGGAATAACAAACCAGCCAACGCTAGTGTCAGCAAAATTGATTTGAACGTAAACTTCATTTCCAATTCTTAACAGCAATATGCATTGGCTCCCAAATAAAAATAAATAAATAAATAAAACAATATAGACTGCTGTTACAGTGCTCTGAATCTATGCAAAGGCCCCCAATCTATGAAACTCTTGCTGAGAAAGATTTCTTCTTTTTGCTCCCTCTTGAAGGCTGTTGCGATATCAATAATCTGGTAACTATTTCTGCTTAGTACAGTGTACATTACTGTACAGCATCATTTACAAAAGCCAATAGACTGGCAATGCTGGTGACCTAAACTTATTTCTAATCTTAGCAAAGTTTCAACTCTTGGATTTTCATTTTCTTTTTCTCAGTAAGAAGACGAGAAAAATACAAAAGAAAGGTAAGGTGGTGTTTCCCTTTCTCTAAACTGCATTTCCGATTAGAAGAATATTGGTGTTGGTGATTCTTTATGCTTGCAATGCTGACAGTTCAACTTCCTGAGTGCAGGGCCTGTATGCAACAAAAGTGCTGTCATTGGAGAAGGATCCAGGATTAAAGCACGTAATTCCTGTGTACTTGAATGCTTTCTGCTCACTTCTGTCACCCAAAACAATCTGTAGTGGAATAACGCAATGATAAAAATGTTACATGTTGTCGCTTCCGCTAGAAGAGCCTTTCATCTCAGGGCCAAAACATAGATTCACATATAGATTCAAACCATGTTCTTTTCTATCCAAAAGCAACCATTGAAAATGTTCAAAAGCATAAAAGTATTCCAAGAAAAAGAAGATGCATTTCATATGGACTTCAACTATAATACAGTCAGTGTAGCTAAAACTGACAGCAGCAGCTTGTAGAAACTCAAACATGGCTACGAGGATTACAATGGTTGCAGGATTCACCAGGATACAAACTTCAAAATGATTGCTAAAGAGCAATGTCATGGTTATGAAAAGTTGATCAAATAAGTGTGATTGTCAGGAACGGTAGGTTGTATTGCTTAGTGGTGAGTCGTGTGACCCAAACTAACGCCAACCAAATCACATGATTCGGAAACAGAGCCTCCTCACACTGAATCCAACCAATCACATGATTTGGCAATGGGCAACTACAACTCGGCTGTATGATTACCTATATTTTTCTCCCTCCCTCCACCAGCCCTCTTTGTTTTACAGTTTGCATCTTTCTAAATAGACCAGAGCTTCCCTAATTTAGTCAACTTTCTAAAATAGAAAAATCAGAAGCAACATCTGACATCAAAAAGAAGGGCAAATTAATGAGAGATTTGGGAAAAGATATGTTTACTATTCTAAAGGAAAGGAAAGGAAAATGAAAAGAGAATATTAAAATTCAAGACGATTGGGTATGTGCTCTGGCAACGACTTATAACACTCGAATTTAACAAAGTACTTAAAACTCCCACCATCCTATTTCAAGACGCCCTTTTCAAAAAGGAATACATTATTGCCATAGTTATTAAAGGCGAAAGGTGGGAGGCGGGCAAGAGGTACTTCTCCAGGCGAGAGGCAAGGCAAGAAGCGGGCAAACAAAAGGCGAACAAGGCGATAATTAAGAAAAAATAATCTTAAAATAGTATATGTTGCAAGAAATTTCATAAACTAGTTATAAATAAAAGTACTTCATGTAACTTAGTCCACAAATGATAATAATAACACCATTTTCAACTTTTAAGTTTTGTACTTAAACCAAAAACTACACTTATTTTATTGAAAATCAAAAGGTTAAAGGTGGATATATAAACAATAACCATCTAGATCCTCTTCATACCAGCCAACCAACTTTGAATCTAACCTATGCAAGTTCTAGGGACCCTGTTCGCAAGATTACAGCGCCGGTCAAATTTTTTGGCGAGATCCGGCGGTGGAAATGGTATAGATGTGATCATCTTCTCAAGGAGACGACGACTGTGGCCTTGGATTGGGCAACTATTAAGTTGGTTTGTCCAGATCTAAGAAAATATGTTGAGATCTAAAAAAAGAATTCCAAATCCGGCCAAAGTTCCATCGGGCCGTCGCCTTGGTTCACTTCTTGCTTCGCGCCTAGGCGGAACAGGGGACCGCTTGGGGTCGCTTTCTAACATCCCCTCGCCTGGGCTCTGTGAGGCGCCATACCCTCGCCTCGCCTTTGGCGAATGCCTTGGTTGCCTTTAATAACTATGATTATTGCCCTTGTCTTCTACTAGTATCCTGACTTGCTTTTATGGTAAATGACGGTTAAAACTGTGAGGATTAAACCTTGTGATATGTCAGGTTTATGTGTATCAATTTCCATAGAATAGCATATGTATTGGTTCCAGTTCTTATGCAGACACGAGGAAAAACAACTTAGAAAATATATACAAAGTCATACTTTCAACAGGTGTTAAAGAACACTACCGTATGTGGGGTTGGATACAGATGGAGACAATGATCATAATTCCAGATAATCGGCTGTACACTCAAAGGGAGTGGACACAGATGACTCTGATGTGTTATGGTAGCAACAAGCTGCATCAAGAGGATGAGATACAGTGCATAAACTTTCATGAACTGTAAGATCAATAGCAACAAAGTACTCGAGAATGAGAGAGTAAAACTCACATGTTCAAAATGGTCACTGGTCTCTTCTGTTGAAGGAGGCATCAGACAGGACCTCCGCATTCTATAAAGTAGATCCTGACGAAAAAATACGATCTCCTGGGTATAAAACTTGATTCTGGTTTCAAACATGAGAAGCATGTTAATAGTAAAGACAGTTAAAATGCATCCAGTAGTAATAACAGGATCGCTTAATAATGCCTAGTAAAATTTAAGCTGCACCATCAAATGGTGCAGGATGTCAGTCAAAACACTATGGTTATCCTTGAATATAATTCGATGGCCATTGACTAGATAGGTCTACCTGCACGGGTTACTCGCAAATATGGCATTGGGAATGTGCTTCTGGAGCTCTTCGGTTATATATTTTGGCAAGGCACTCCTGGGTAGAACTGTTGAAGGACCTGGGAAATACCCAAGATATTGCATCAATGATTGCATCTAAGAGTTTTAGGAGGCAAGTGCCATGATCAATGTTTATTTACCTGCATCATCAGGACCTGGAATAAACAGGAACCTACTATGCTCTCTTAGCCGTTGATGGGCTCCAATCATCTGCCCGAGCTTTCCAAACTGCAATCTGCATACCAAAGTTGTTTCTTTTACTAATTTCTAATACTAAGTTTGTGATCAGTAAAAAGCAATGCCAACCTCATTGAGCCCTCACCTGATATCCGAGAAAGAATTATAAGAAAGGTTACATGGATGGGAACAGAAATTTCCCATGAAAACAAACAGAGAAGGAACCACCTCTACACTTTCGTAACCATCTAAAACAGTCTCTAGCTTTCCCATAGTCTTCTCTACGAAAAAGAACAGAGATTAGGCAAAGTTATTCGCTGAAGAGAAATGAAAACTATTTAAGCAAACTAATTAGAGAAAACAAGTAAAAAGAGGATCAATACCTCCTCCTCGTCCAGCCAAACATCGGAGAATATGACAAACATTTCATTGACTGCCCTTGTTTCCAGCTCTCCAAGTCTCAGCTATTGGAATGGTCAAAGGAACACCCACAAAAACATCTACCTGCTAGAACTAATACTGAAATATTAAAAAGGCTTATGCACTGGCGGATCCAGGGGGTGGAGCACGGGCTGCTGCCCCGCAAAGTTTTGAAATTGTACAAATTTCCCCTTGTAACTTAAAAATAAAAAATGTCGTCTAGTGGATTGGCCCCAGCAAATTGAAATATTTAACAGTTCCTGGATCTGCCATTGGGCTTATGCAATAGTGAGTGGCTATTGTTGAACTTTGCTGAAGACAACTACCATTATCAATTAAAGGTCTGCAAAAGGATACAGTTTCATCTTTTGTAAGTGTGCCACCACCAAAGAAGTCAAGACCTGGAAAAAATGTGCTTGACTTCTCTCTGTCTTCTAGAGGAGGAAATCCACATGTTTTAACCTGCACGATTTCTGCATATTAGAACCAATCAAAGGAAACTCTGAAAAAAATAATAATAATAACATTTGGTATGCTAAATTTTATAGTCCTCGGTAAGAAAAGTAGAAATGGGGATAAAAATGTATCTGTAGATGGCAGATGAAACTTGGCCAGTTCCATGATGCTCCTGGTTCAATACAGACATGCTAAACTTTCTTGGAAATTTTTGGATAACACAGGAATCAAAAGGATTGAGGCTTGGAAAACAAGGCTTGGGCTACAATTGCTCCAATTGACAACTAGAGTTTCCAATTTAAGATTCAATCAACCTATAGAATGCTATATCAAAGACATAAGTTCCTAAATTAAGTACAATGTCAGCACCTGAATTGAATGAAGAAGTTAACACTAAGTGAGTACAAGATTTCATAGTCTGGAAGTTAATAAGGCAAGAAACTTAATCAAAAGGGATAAGCACCACCGCAGATAGCTGTTGAAGGAAACAGAATATCGAGACAATAGTCAATCACTAAGCACACAGTGATACAGCATATAACTTTGAATCATTAAGTATATATTTTAAATAAATAACAGTAAGAGCAAAAGACGTAGCTTGTTTTTGATCCCGGAACAGGCAATATCATGTCAGAAAATCCTTTTGAGAATACAGAAAAAGGGTTGGAGAAAAGAAATTGTAAGACGAACCTGAAATATTCCATCCAATAGCATCTCGCCTTCAGCTAAGACTATAGTGTTTTCTGAAAAATATCCTGTAGTTATCTTGTAATTCATGTTAAAGAAAAGATCAACCAGCAAATTCTTTAGTATCACCTATTCTATATCGGCTATATATGCAATAATGAGCCCACCGAGCAGCATCAGTGCAATCCATGAATTTTATGGGAGCTCCAAGGCCCCAACTTGTGTGTCAATTTGGTGTCGCACATATAGTCATTTCTTTTGACTCGTGCAATAAGAGAGTAAACGATGATGACAAGCGTCTTCAAAAAGGATAATATGCAAAGGACGGCCTAGTTGCTGACTTGCTGGAAAGTGTCTAATGTAAATAGCCCTAAGCCCGGGAGTGGAAAGGTAGTTCTTAGGAAAGAATGCAAATACATACACTTGCTGCAAGTGGCCTAAGGATGTAGCATGTTGCAGTATCATGCGTAAATGTGAACAGAAGGTGGGAGATCCATTTGACCCATAAGATACAATAAATCAAAGAAACCAAATGGAAATCTGAGTTAAAGGCAGCTGCAATGACGCCCTAAAGGCAAAACATACAGAAAATAGGAGTACCTATGTATGCAGTTTGAAGCCGTGAAATCTTTCACGATTCACATTATTAAAACATGCATTATCACACTAGTTTACAACAATTTCAAAACATTCGTAGGATTAGTGCCCATAGGCATGGCAATTACATTTCAGTTATATGAACTGCTAAGAAAGAATGTTGCCATAGAAAAAAGTCTTAAGTTGAATTTTCAATGTCAACTTGACCTTTTTCAATGAAGATTTTATGAACTATCTACTTTTTTAAATGAGTTATGCTAAGAAGTGGCCTATGGGACTTGTTAAGATAACATTTATAGAAAGATTGACACTGGATATGCCCATCAATACATGGGGAATGTTCCCAATGCATTGGCGTGTTCCCAATGCAAAAACTTTCTTTTGAAAGGGGTTTGGCTAACATGTGCACTAAAGGCACATTTAAAGCACCTACTTATAGTAAGCTCGTGACAATCACCCTTTCACAAGTTCCAATGCCACAAGGGTGGTTGTCAAGATAAAATTTACTATATTTAGGTGCTTAATACATGCTCTTAGAGCACATTTTAGCTTTTGCCTTCTTTAAACAGATACTTAACAAATGCCAAAGGGGCACTAGTCAGCATTTACCATTTTAAATTTTGAATTCGTGGTTCGAATAATGTACTAGATAATGTTATGGTCCAATTCTCTGAAATTACTAAATAGATGTCAAATATCAACTCTAAAAATGGTCTTCTTAACTTTGGGAAATCGAACTATGACTCTTGGATGTCGGACGTATAGAAGTTTTGCTGATCAATATATGTTATATAAATTAACATTGAAAATAAGTCAAATCAATATTACATAAATATTAATGAGTGTGGTGTGTGAGATGACCTTGCTTTGGACGACATCGAAAGGCGAAAAATGATTCATGTAGCCGACCCCAAATGATTGGGACAAAGGCTGGGTTGAGTTGAGTGGAAAACAAGTACTTTGAGCAATTTATGTAACAGAAATGTCAAGTAGACAAGGTAACTGTACGAGTGAGATTTTGAGCCCTAAGCATATATAAGGGAAGAGCTCAACAAGCATACAAGGAGCAGAATAAGTGTAGTAGAAATGAAAATAATCATGATATGATAAAAGTGCCCCCATAGGAGAAAAGATGAGAGAAACCTTCTTGAGATGGTTTGGGCATATACAGCTTAGACCACTAACTGCATCCTTTAGGAAGTGTGATCATATCAGTTTAACAACAGTAATAGAGGTGCATGAAGACCAAAACTAACATACACATTATGATTAAGAAGGATTTTAATGAATGTGGATTGAGTGATGACCTTGCTCTATACAAAACAAAATGGCAAAAATTGGTTCATCTAGTCAACCTCAAGTAATTGGGACAAAGGTTGAGTTGGGTTTAAGATATTTTTGTGATTACATGTCACAGTTGTAAGCATTCAACAACTCTAACTTGAGTAAGTAACAAGAAAATTAGAAATTCCAAAAGGATATTGCATTAGACAAATTGATTTCAACAGCTGCTGTAAGGTCCTCCAAGTAGAAATGACCATCTTCCAGCTGAGATATAACACCCATTACCCAGCTTCTCCCTGTTCGCCCAACCAGAGATTGAATTGGAGATACCTGTCAAATAGATGAATGAAAATACTGTAGTAGGTATGCCCGTGAATGCATTTGATTGTGGGTGTGGTCACAAAGAGATGTATATACATAAAGGAAGAGGGATTACCTCGCAGCTCCCCAACTGAGACATTTCAGTACCAAATGCAGGCCGTGAAAAATGTGGATCACGAGAAAGCCTCTGAAACAACAAGAGAAACCTATCTCTATACAACAATGCTTTTGCAGAAGCATCTCCGTGAATTGGCAGCTTTCCTGTATGCCTACATAGAGAAAATAAAGTAGCATAAAAATGCATAATCAATCGCCTACATTTACATGTTCAACTCAAAAACCACAATGACAGTTTCAAAAGTCAAATCTTCACCTAGAATAGTCAATGATTCCTGCATTTACTTAATCGGCCTTAGGAAAACAAAACCTAGAATTTACACACTCCCTCCGCCCCAAGAAATAAAAGTCAGAATTTAAAAAATCAAACTTTTTTAATTATGTATTTTACTTCTATATATTTCTTTTCTTTCAAATTGCACCAAAAATTATATCTTTCGTTTTGTATAGCATGCTAGAGAAATATTATAATTTCGAAAAGGAATTTAAAAAATAATGAATATTTATGGCTTAAGTCTAGAAATGTGACTTTTTTTTTTTTGTGGGTGGAGGGGGGGAACAAACTCAAAAGGAGAAAACAACAACAAAGTAATATGCTGCGGGAACTTATTGAATAAAAGTAATGATTGGTAGATTAACAGTACAAACCACAAAGTAAAAACATGAGAAAGAGAGGGATTACTCGTGGAAGGTCTTCTTAATAGGATCATAGCGAAACTTTGGGACGACAAAGGCATCAATTACTCGGAGAGCTGCGGTACTAGTAGAAGGGGTTTCGTCGACGGCGGCTTCGGCTTCCAATAGAAGGCTTATGGTACGATGTACCGATTCTTTGTCCAGTATTGATGATTTCACTATCAATTTCACCCAAAAAAAAAAAACAAACAAAACACTAATTAACGAAAAGTAACAAAATAACAAACAAACAAAACACTAATTAACGAAAAGTAACAAACACTAATTAGCAATTTATGATGTGGGGTATGAGAAAACTTACATGATTGGTGCTGGAGTTCGTCGAGGAGGAGATCTAGGGCTTCGTCTTCGGCGTCTTCAAAGCGGCTCAAGAATGAGAGGATCTCAGTTAGGGCTTCTACTTTTAGAGTGTAACCCCGCATCTTGAACTTCCTCTGTACTTTATTTCTCATTGCGCCACTCATCTTCAACTCTCTCTCTCTCTCTCTCTCTCTCTCTCTCTCTCTGTGTTCTCTGTGGTGGCCGCAGGTTTCAATTGGCGGGAGAGTAATTTTACTATCTTTTCTATGGGGAATAATGGCGGGAAAAATTCGATCTCCTAAATTTGGAGCTCCTTTTTTGGGGAATGGTACAGTTTATTTAACCATTTGGATTAATATATAATTTGGTCCCTTAACTTTACCTATCCCTTATTTTGGTCATAGATCTTTAAAGTTTTCTAAATTGGTCTTTGAACTCAACATTTGATGTCATATTAGTCACTCCTACCGTTATTTCAAACAAAATCATTAAAATTTTCTTAAAATGTCAAATTTACCCACAGTTATGAGGTGAATTTTTTTTATGGCAGGAATGGAGAACTTTATTTATCTATACCTCTCTCCACTCATATTCAATAGCTCTTTGCATTGTTCCATGTCAAATCAACGACTGTTTGTGTGCCAACTCTTTGGAGAGGGAACAAAACACATCCATGAAGTTTGTCCTTCCCGATATACCCAATATCCAAGATGAAACCAGATGCACAGCTTGAAGCTCAGTTTCTTATTCATAGAATTTAGATTTGAAGGCATTCAGATTTCCATGTATACACATGATGGGAAGAATATAAATTTTTTGTGTAATTTTCACGAAAATGCTATCTGGGCCTATTTTCAGTCTTCAGAAAACGAACGTATTCCTGCTGTACCATCTCCCCTTCGTTCACGGGATCAAAACTGCACCTGTAGAAACTGATCATAGGGACACACGAAAGGGGAAAAGAATTAGAATGAGAGGTCACGTCTAGTAAGTTTTACTCCTTCCGTCCCTAAATTATTGTCTTCTTTTCCTTTTTTGTCTGTTCCAAAATAATTGTCTTCCTTGAAAATTTTCTTTTTTAGGATATCACTGTTACCATTTTACCCTTACTTTTTCCTTTACTTTAATTATGGGTCACATATACATGAACATTAAAGAAAATTACGCATTATATCAATATTAATAATCAAGTTAATTATTTTTTCTTAATCCGTATGCTGGATCAAACAAGACAATAATTAAGATACGGAGGGAGTATGTAATACCCCATTATTTATTTTATTATTTAAATAAATTGTGATAATAATGATTTTTCGACACAAGTTCGTTTGGGCCGATTATATCTGTTTTTGGGCTTCGTAATAAAGATGTAAATTTGATTCGAAATATTTTGATATTGTTGTGTTGGGTTTAGCCCGTAAATTAGTCCCATTAGTTTAAGCCTGAGATAGTTAAAAAAAAAAAAAATTCTAATCGGATGAACTGAAAAAGAGACGTGAGGGAGTGGGAGTGAGATGTAACTGCCGCAACGGAGGGATAAGGGTGAGTTAGTTTTCAATTTCGAAAGTGAAGATTTCTTTGAGTTTAACACCATAACAAATATTCAAGACTCAGGATTAGAGAGAGAGAGAGTGTGTGACGACGCAAGGAAGAGAGGTGTGACGCAGGGAGTTGATCGGGAAGCAAGTTTGTGAAGAAACAACTTGAGGTAAACCTTGGTTCTCATCTCCGATCGGAATAATACTGTTATTTTACTCTCTATAATGCAAGTCTGATTTGTGAGTTCGAAACGGTATGAGACGGAGAATTGAAGTATTAATTGTGTGATCGTTGTTGTTAGGTGTTCATTAATGGTGTATGTATGTAAATAGGTACTTATTCTGTTGCAGGGAAGGATGAGTGTGTGCGTGTATATGTGGGTTGAGGGTGTGCGTGTGTTTATGGGTTGAATGTGTGGTGGTGTGTATGTGGCTGGAAGGAACAAAAAAAATAATAATTAATTAAGAAAGGGAGTAAGAAACAGAGTGTGTGTGATTCATGTATGTGTGTGTGTGTGTGGGTGTTGTTTGGGAGTCAAGAATTAATGCACTTGCTTAGTCATGGGTTGCCAATTATTGTAGCTGGAGATGATTGAGAGAAGAAAAAAAAAAAACAGAACAGAACAGGGGACGTTTTGGTGAGGAAAAAGGAGAAAATTTTCAGAATAGTCCCTGAGCTTTTAGAGTTTGATTGATAGTTTTTACATATTCAGAACAGTCCCTTGGTTACAGATTTGTTGGACAAAACCCCTCAGGTTTGAAAAATTCAGAAAGATGGGTTAAGAATTGTTGTGGCCAGTGAGGGGTGGAAACTGATTATGGTTAGATAAGTGTAGTATATTGGTATTGGTGGTGGTTTGAGTTAATAAACATCATTGTATATTTTTAACGTTATAAAAAAAAATTAGTGAGTATAATATTATTTAGTTATAAATTAGATAAAAAAAAAAAAACTTTAAGTGATATATGTGTATATTAAATATTAGTTTTCTTTTTGACTTTTAGATTTGGGCAAGAGCGGGTAAAAGCTACCTTTCGTGTTCGAACTAATCGTTCCGCTGCGTTATAAAGGTAAGGGATTTCGCCTCTATTTAGGTTATTTTATAATACACCTTAATGTTAGGTTTCTCGTACATATTTTTATAATACCGTTTTTGACACCATGCCCGACATTGTGTCGGTATTTGTTTTGACTCCGTCGTATGCGTTTCTTCGTACATTCGAAATTGTTTATTTTCGTAAATCTCATGTGTTAGTTTTGATAATACATGCGATCCCTTTTGATTTGAAAAGTTTGTTTTGATTCAGTAAATTGTACCGTGTTCGGTACCATTCTCGTTTTGAATTCCGTATGATCACTAAGTATGAATTACTTGTCACTAGAAATTTAGTGACTCTCAGACTTTATTAGAAAATTTGCACCACTTGGCATGTGTGTGCGGTAATCCGGATTTACCATTTAGAACTCAGAATTCAGAACCCGTTAGGGGCCAATTGTTAGAACTTTGAATTATTCGAACATATTTACGTGATCATATTTCTTGTGAATATTTTGTCGTAATTGACTGGTATGGGACGGTCAGTGGCGATTGGAATATTCTGTTTCCTTGGTTGTCTAATATCGTCCTTGAAATTCCCTCTTTGGAAAACTTTTAAAAATTATTCGTTTTGTATTTGAAATGTTGATGCTAAACTTCAATGATATACTGTCGGCAATTATATTTGTTCATACTCTCATTTGAACTTCTTTGTGTGTCCACCCTTCTTAGTAACCGGAGGGGTGGCGTTTGATCTTACTGGGCATTGTTCGCTAGGGGTGAGCAGCCCAGCCCATCAGCCCGTCAAGCCCGCCATAGCCCGGCCCCCAAAGCCCGTGCCCATGGGCTAATACATAGTGCTGGGCTTTGGATGAGTGAAAGCCCGCGGGCTCGGGCGAGGCGGGCTCTCCAACTCGTCCGCTTGAGCCGCCCGCGGCTCTATTAATTAAATCGTTTTATATATATATATATATATATATATATATATATATTAATATTTATCTAAAAAAGTAAAAATTAAAACCCTATCTAATATCTATCTCTCTCAGACTTTCACTCCTCAAAATCAAATCAAATCCAGATCTACACCAGTACACCACCGCTGCACGCCTGCACCGCACGATAAAGACGACAGTCACGACACCATCTCGGCCTTGATCCCGTCGATCTTCCTCCCAGCACGAAGGATTCCTCCCAGCACCAGTACACCACCGCTTGTGTCTCATCGACTAAGCGGGCCAGCGAGGAGAAGACCAGCACGAAGAAATCAATTTTTATATGGACTAAATCTTGGCAGTTCGATTCCCTTCGTCCTTCTCACCATCCTTCGGAACTGCATCATGGTAATGCAAACATATATCCACTATTTTTTCAACCGCAATTCCTTTTTCCTTCAGACAATCCTCTTCAAACACATCATCTGAACTGTTAGCACAACGATTCTTTGGTCTTGTATCTCTTACAATCATTCCCTTTTTCTCCTTACCAACCAGTGAACTCTTCTTATTCCCATCTTTAAAGTAAGATGAGGTATTGGCATTCTGTTGTTGTCTTCTTCTAGTCCTTCTAAGGTATTTTAACCAAGATTTTTTTTTTTATGGACTAAATCTGGACTAGTTTATCGTAAGCCCATCAAGCCCGTGCCCGCCTAAAGCCCGTCCAAAGCCCGCACAAAGCCCGTCCACTAATGTCCGCGGGCTCACTACTGTACTGGGCTTTAAAATATGAAGTCCGCTGCCTGATGGGCCTATGCTGGGCATTGCCAATGCCCGGGGGCTTAGGGCCCGTGCACACCCCTATTGTTCGCTCACCCTTTCACATTTTCTTCTCTCCAGGTCGCAGGCGAGAAAATTAAGGTTTATAGTTGAAAGTCGTATTTTCGAGGACGGTCTAGAATGGATTGTGATTTATTTTCATTACAATGAACTGTGTAGAGGACTTTAAGGATTTATTAATTTTGACTAGTCCTGCGAGACTATTTTATTATTTGTTTGGAGTTACAAAGGTTGTAAGACTTGGAATTTTATTTTCTAGTATGAGTCGTGGTTTGAATTAAGTTAATTTGTTGGTATACATTATTGAGTTAAGTTAGATTTTGTAGTAGCGTGGCTGGACTTGGGCCATATGGTTGGGCCCAAGTTTGGAGCGTTACAGAGTACTATGGATGAGGATAAAAAGTGGGTTTGTGTTCTTGAAAGTAAATGAGTGGGGGTTGTAGAGAGAGAAAAAAAGGGAGAGAGAAGAGAGAGAGCAGGTGGGTTTGTGTTCTTGACTCTAAATACATGGAGTTCTAGAGAGAGAAAGAGGAGAGAGAGCTTTGTGTTCTTGATGTATATACGTGGGGTGGTAGAGAGAGAAACATGGAGAGGAGAGAGATTTGTGTTCTTGACTGGGGGGGTTAGAGAGGAGAGAGAGCAATGTGTTTCTTTCTTTTCTTGTTTGTTGGCTTTTAGCGAATGATGAATGATGCCACAGTTACTTCTTTTGGTGACTAGCATTGTAAGAAATAATAATATTTTTCTTAAAGAAATATAGTAGAAAATGAATGAGAATAAATTAATGGAACAAACAAAATGACAAAAGACAAAAAAATAATACAAACTTTTAATATTTTAATACAGACTTTTTAATTTTTCTTCTTATTAATTTTATCTTATAAAATAAAATAATTTTAGGAACTAAATTAAATTTTAATTTTTAAGATTTTATTTCTAACTTGTTAGTTTTTCCACTATTTAATGGTAAGAGATCGGATTTTACGAAAGATTATTATCACTTCCTACCTGATTTTAATTTTCCACTTTTTTTCTCTTTCTCACTCTTGTTTATTTCTCTTTTTTCCTTTATCTCTCTTCCTCTCTTTTTTTTAATCATTTTTTTGTAGTATAGTAAGTGAAATATACCAGTTCGCTCAAATTTTTTTATCCCTTCCCGCCAAAAATAATTTCACCTAGGCATCCCACTCAGACTCAAGTGAGGGCAATTTTGTTAATATAAGAAAATTTAAACGGATTTGTTATCTTAAGATAACAGTATGAGGGACTAATACGGTAATAAAAGTTAAGTTCAAGAATGAATATAGGAAATTTGAAGCATGTATGACCATTATAGGAAGAAATGTTAAGTTCAGGGACCAAATTATATATTAATTCATAATTTTTTCCACTAATTGTTGTCCTTGTAACATATGCCCTAAATGTTGCCCCTTTTAACCAAATGTGGCCACTCCTTGACACAAAATGTTTAGATTACCCCTTTAGTAAATACAAACAAATTTTACAAATCTTTTCGTATACAACCCCTTTTGGAATTTTAAAGATAGGAGACACCACCCCCAAGGTGAGGGCCCCCCCCCCTCAATTATTTCTTTAAAATTAATATTTTTTTTCGTAATATAACAGAATTATAACATAAATTTTATAAATATGCAGTATGAGGGGCTGATGCTTAGCAGAGGCACCACGGCGAGGGGGTGATGTCAAGGTGAGGCAATACTCCTCTTTTTTTGAAAAAATATTTTTTTTCGCAATCTCACAAAATTATAACAAAAATGTTATAAATATGCAACACAAGGGGGGTGATGCTTAGGAGAGGCACCACCCCCAAGGGGGTAATACCTAGGAGAGACACCGAGGGGGGTGGTGCTAAGGTGAGGCGGCAACTTTTTTTTTTTTTTTGAAAAAAAATTAATTTTTTTTTTCAATATAACATAATTATAATAGAAAATAATATAATTTAACAATAAAAATGCCGAGAGTCAAATTTGATGAATGAAGGGTTTGAAATGTAATTTTTTTTTATAAAGGTTTCAAGGGTAATATAGTTTTTTCACTATGAGAGGAGATGATATTTAGTTTGGGGGCGACATTTAGCACATCCCTTGATGTAAACAAACATTTTTACTTTTTGAGCAAATTGTTTTATTTTTCAAACAAACAATCATATTTTTCGAACAATTCTCTATATATTTTGAAAAAAGATCTTATTATCTTATGCCCTAAGTGCATATATTAATGAGCATTAGGGTAGTTAGCTGTGAAAATTTGTGAAAGTAGGCATTTGGGTAGTTAGCCCCTAAGGATTCAAATCATCACATAAAGTGGGGGAAAAATCCCCACTTTTTCTTCTCCAAAAAAGGTTATGCAGGTTTTTGATTATAATGGAGATTATTGATGAGGTCGGTGTAGCCGAGCAGTTCTCTTGGGAGAGAGCTTGTTTTTGCAGCTTGTGTGACCAAAATTTGAAGAAAAAGTTGCCCCCACTTCCCATGTGTTGTGCGTCTCTTACCAATGTTATATATATATTTGAAAAATAAAGTGGTATAAGATAAAATGGGACCCATAAAAAAATTATTGGGAGGTTTTTTTATAGTGGATAGAAGTTTGAGGTTTTGGATTATTGAGGTAGAGATAGTGTAACATATGGGGGCCACAAAAAAGCTGGAAAAATAAAGCTCCACTGTTGTGGATGCTCTAATGTTGGCCCATTTTGTGTCACTTCAATCACCTGGTTGCCTCGTGTCCAATTGGGACTTCAAATCATCTATCACATAATATTGTCACATTCTCTGTCACTTCAATCACTGGCTGCCACGTGTCCAATTAACTTTTTTCAACTAAACTCTTCCGTTATTCTCCGTCCAGCCCAAATTAGAGTGATTAAAAAAATTACTAACCGATATTACAAAACTGAAAAACCTTTCCATCTATCTTGTCGTATTCCTATCATATTGCAGAGCTTCGTCGCCAATCTAATTTCTTGGTTTGGTATTTCTGCGGCGCCCATTATCGGCAAATAAGATATGTGATTTCTTGGTTTGGTATTCAATGTTTTCTTATTATGAACTTTTCTTGTTCTAAATTATGGAATTGATTAAGAGTTGTTAAGAATTTTTTTCACGTAAAGTGTTCGATATATTGCTTGAGCTATAGAAGTTTTACTTGGTGTTATGTGTTTCTCCGGTGCACCCGTAATTAAAGTAGTTGATATTAACTAAAAAATTGTAAAAGTAAGCACCAATTAGAGTGATTAACGTGAAAGAAAATATTAACTAATATTTTTTAATATCTGTATGACACGAGTTAACAAGAATTTAATAAATAAATAAAAAAGTGCACCAACTATTATTCAAGGCTTTTTAATCATTGACGAATCACAATGGGTGCAAAAAACTAATCCAAAAATTTAACTGTCATTTCCTTTTTGGGATTTGGAATGGGGGAGTCCGTCTCTATCAATTAAGGGACAAGCCCCTATGGTTTCGCCAAATTTCAACGTCTACCCTTTATTTGGCTAGTTTCGTCATCACCTCTTTATCAGCTTTTATAAGATCTTTTTATTAAATTGAAGGCGCTCTTGTCATTTCAATTCCTTAATAGATTTTTTTTTTTAAGAAATTCAAACCTAGATTCAGAACCTTTGGAATGAATTTTCAATATAGTTCATTTAATTCTGATCCAAATGAAGCTACTGCATTGATAAGAAACATCTAATAGTTTAAATTATGGTGATCACGGTTCGATTGGATCCATTTTTTGTAAAAAAAAAAAAAGAATTAGAACCAAACCAATACTTCGATACTTACAAAATTCAGAATAAGAACCAAATCAAGATGTATGAGATTTAATACTTAGGTCCAATTCAGAATAAGAACCAAATCAAGATGTATGAGATTTAATACTTAGGTCCAATTCTTATTCGTCTGATCCTGCACATTTTTCGATTTTGAAGGGTTGGACCCTTTAATTTTTCTATTCTACTACAAACAAATAATAAAAGAATATTTCATACGAAGATTAAAAAACATTCAATAATAGTTGAGAATACAAACCAGCTCAAAAAAAAAAAAAGTATATTACTATATTCAATAATTAAAACGGTTAGTGGCATGAGGGTTTAAGGCGAACGCCAGTTGCCAAACGAGGGTGTTGATTCTTTTGAAAAAGATTGTGTTTGACTCTAGATGGTAGAAAAAAATACCACTTAAAAATTAGATGTATATGTATATATTTTTTTCTTTTCAATCTCAAAACACGTAATATTTTAAAATACTACGAATTATGTGTTTTGTGATCTAAAAAAAATATTTAAAAACATACATCTAATTTTCATTTAAAAAACAGTTCATACGTCATGACAATAATTTAGTAACGGAGAGAATAATAAAATGCAAGTTTTTTTTCCTAAAAGACAAAGGGTCAAAATTGATAAAACTTTTATTTTTGGTAATAAAAAATAAAGCAAAATTTCTAAGTATCTAAATGACATAATTGTATAATTAACTATGAATCTAGTTCGAGAAAGGCTAAACCCGTCTCAAACCTAACCCGTTGCCATCCCCGTTACTAACAAGTCTTTCAAAGTATGTATTTATGTGATAACAAGATAGATTCCACGTGATTATATTAGGGGAAAAAAAAAATTCCAATTTAGTTTTGATCACGCAGATTTAGTTTTGGTGAACATGTCAGCTCCGTGTGTAACAAATCTTCTCGGTCAATATGTCTCGGCTCTCTAAAGGTCTTCTTTAGTAAGGATTTAGTTGTGGGACCTACAACAATATGGCAAAAACAAAAACCGTTAGGGGTGTCGGGGGTTTGACCCGACTATTACCCTCCGACGTGAGAATCAGTTCAAAGGTATTAAATGAAAGAGAGAGAGGCTAATGAGGTGCTCTCTTTAATACTCAGGCTGTGTATTGAGTGTGTGTTGCAGGTGAACGTGAGTGTGAGTAAGCTTTTAAGAGCTTTGTCTTTTGAGAGTAAATGTTACCTTAGTCATAAATGGAAGTGGCTCCTGGTATTTATAGCCAAAGATGACGTACGTGGTGGTATCGTAGGAACCACCTGCTGGCTAAGGAATGTATACACGTTGAGGGGGCATGCTGGACATGCTGTTGCCAGGGACAAGTTGACAGGTAATGGCTTCCCTCCTGGAGAAATGAGAAGTTGATAATTATTGGCGCCGCCACACGCCAAAGGAATGTCTCCCCTCAGTGAAAATGTCTTGATTCTGCTGGGTTAGGTACTGACAGTCAGTAAACATTTAATGCTGTGAGGCCGACCTGCACCGAGGTCACGCGTTGCTCGCTTTGGAGTCGTCCTCGTAGACGACCTGGACTTCAGATCGCGCCGAGGTCTGGATTAACCGATGACCTCGGCCTGGGAATCCGAACTCCTACTGCCAACGTGGGTTCATGGGCCCACCTAAGGCTAGCTACACGTATTATACATATTTGGGAGGATCCCATCAAGTTTTTTATAGGTCGGTTTCACAAAAAAATATCGTACTTAATTTTTCACAGGTCGGTTTCACTCTTATTCTTAATTTAGGGAGATATCTTCTCGTTACTAATCAGTTCGATCTGAATTAGAATTCACATAATAAAAAGTGATATTATTATTTGAAACAAACAACAATTTCTCGAAACAAATAACAACCACGATTTCTTCAATTTAAAATATACTATCTCGCTACTATCATCTTCCTTGCAATCTCGTTAAGTTTTCCACCATGGTCATTGGCCCCTGCTGCAATTGGATAAGATCTTCGTCTAGCTCAAGATGCATACTTGCTATAGACATCAGATTTATGTGAGACTCTCTACACCTTTGAAGCTATATACCCAATTGTCCCTCTAGCTTCCACCATGGATATAATACTCTCTTTCCTCCAACCAAGTTTAGCAAGCCCAAAATCAGATATCTTTGTGCAAAAGTCTTCATCGAGAAGGATGTTGTGTGGCTTTAATTATGTCAAAGATTTGAGTAGGTTTCCTGTAATACCGTCTTACTGTAAGATAAAGTCACTTTAACCAATTCCCTACACTAACACTACATTTGCCACAAAACGATCTTATCTAAGTTTTTGCATATGTCAAAATGCAAAATACGAGTGTTGCACCCACATTCAAGCCCTCTAGCTATTGCAACTCATAGTTTTTTCGGTCCGAGGTGTTGTGCACCCTCTATAGGAATATTGTGATATACGAGAACAAATGCAAAATACGAGTGTTGCACCCACATTCAAGCCCTCTAGCTATTGCAACTCATAGTTTTTTCGGTCCAAGGTGTTGTGCACCCTCTGTAGGAATATCGTGATATACGAATTTCTCAAGAGATCCGTTACACATGAACTCGATCTTATACAAGAGCTCTTTTTTGACCCCCGTACGTAACAAAATCCTAGAAGAGCACAATATTAACATGACAAGTCCTACCAATGCGTGCAACCTAGCTCATTGATAAAATCGTTCTCCATAATTCTATTCCCTTTGGACTCTTTCAAAACCTTTACTGCCACAAACGAGCCATCTGCTAGCGTCCCCTTAAACACACTTCCAAATCCTCGTGTCTAGGGGTGAAGGTGGTTCGGTTTGGTTCGGTTTGAGCCAAAACCGCAAACCAAACCACCTCCTAACGGTTCCACATATTTCAAACCGAACCGAACCGCCACAAACTTCAAACCGAACCAAACCGAACCGTTCGGTTTGGTTCGGTTCGGTTCGGTTCCGCGATTTAATTATTTAAATATTTCAAAAAAGAAAAAACTTTTAAATATCAAAAAAATACTTTTAACATAAACTAAATAATTAAAAGTCAAAAAATTAACTTTAAAATTACAATAATTCAATCAAAATGTAGGCAAACAACAATAATTTTCTTATTAAATTCAATTACTAATTACTAAATAATATATATATATATAAAATGAAATGGTGGTGGTTCGATTCGATTTGGTTCGGTTTGGCACCAAAAACCGCAAACCGAACCGAACCGCTCGGTTTATAAAATTTTCAAACCTAAACCGAACCGTCCTAACCCAAAACCGAACCGAACTGGCCAATTCGGTTCAATTCGATTCGATTTGGCGGTTCGGCGGTTCGTACTTACACCCCTACTCGTGTCTACCCAGTTCATCTATGAAAGGGTTTAATGTTTTTAACCATACTTTAAAAAACAGGCCCAAGGGCCTGTTTGTTAAAACTGAAAATTAAGCTCTGATGTCCGAAAAAGTAGAGCTTAAAACATTAAGACATCCTCTTTTTACTTAAAATTTTGGCTATTTTTAAAAGATACTTAATTTATTAAGTGATGTAATATTGCATTATCAAACAATCTTATTCTTAATATCACTTAAAAATTTCCTAATTAAGCTCTTAATTGAGTTAACAAACAGGCCCAAGTCATTTTCTTAATCTCTTAATACTGATTTTAGAATTTTGTTGTCCCAAATTGAGTGCTTTTTTCCCTACTCCCTCTGATTCAATTTAATTAACGTTTTAGAGTAATACATAAAAAACTATATACTACACCCTTATAAAATATTTTTCTCTTTTAAAAATTTTGTCCCCTTATTAATGATAAGATGATTAATTATTCAAAGAAGATGGAGGTAAATTAGAAAAGAAAAAAAGAACTATGCATTACAAAACCAAACCAACACTTATTTTAGATTTTTTTTGTGCTAAAACAACACTAATTTTGAATTGAAGAGAGTATAAAGTTAAAAAATTCCCTTGATTTTTTTTTGGGTTAAACAAGACATTTTTTAAATGCAAATTTGACGTATAAATATATATATATATATAATTTTTTTCAAAATCCTACAACACGTAATTCGTAGTACTTTTAAAATACTACGAATTTCGTGTTTTACAATTTTAGAAAAAATAAAATAATATACGTTAAATTTGAATTTGAAAAATATCATGTTCAAAAAAAATAAAAATTAAACAAGACGATAATTAAGGAGCGAAAGGAGTATTATGTACCAACTGGTACCTATGGTATTATAGCATGAATATTATGATTTTTTTTTTATGTAATATGTGGCTTAAACATTTAATTTTTTTAATTTTGGTAAAAACTAAAAAGAGACAAAATAAAAAATAATAAAATAAAGATAAAATGATGTAAAAAGTTAGGAAAATGATAAGAGAACGGAATTGTTCGGTAGATTTGGTTTATAACAAGTATTGAACTGTTGTACAGTACAACTTCTCAAAGCACTAATAATTACTTAAAATGTTGGGGGGTTGTTCAATTAGGATGTGGAGGGGTAGTTGAGGTTATCTTGTTGATCAAGTAATTTCTAGACAATTCTTCAGACGTTAGGAAGAGGAAAGGCGGCAGGGAAAAGAGGATTAAATAGACAAACTCAAGTTTCAGAATTCACAATAATAATCTCAAACTCAAAGAGAGACAGAAAGAAACACAGCAGAATTGTATGAACAATTGAAAGGAAAGAGGCTTCCATTCGTTCTTCTGTCATCCCCGCCGGCCGCCATCAACTTGATAAAAGGAAAAAATTTCAAGGAAAAACGCAGGTATTCATTCTTTCTTACTTTAATACCGGCCGATTGAGATAGCATCCTAAATCGATTGCTGTCGTAAATTAAAACCTAATTTTCTGTTTGTATTTTCAAATGCAGAAACAGAACAATAATATTGTCGATATAGATACTGCAGGGGCTCTCTCTCGATTGTTCTTATGGTAATCTCATAACTTTTCACCACCAAGTTAGTGTAAATTGATTCCTTAGTTCTTTTATATTAATTGTATTCACATATATGCATTCAAAACAAAAGTGGGTTGAAATAGGGAAGTGAGGGTTCTACTGGAATAACAATGAGTTGTACATTTACAGTGTATGGGGCTGGAGAAATTAGCATAACGCAGATATTTGGGCTGCAAATATCTTATGGACCAAACCCATTGGGTATTGTAGGTCTATTTAGCCTTGAATATTATTTGTTCGATGGAGCAGCTCTGGCTGGGCGTGTATATATGGATGATGGATTCTGGACAATGACTGTTTATCTTTCTGTTTTTTTTTCAGGAATCTCCCGTAGTAGTGGGTGCTACAGTTGCGGCTGCTGCCTTGGGAAGTAGATACTTGATAGGAGCGTGGCAAGCATTCAGAGCTCGCCCCCAGGTTCCTCGTATGCGAAGGTTTTATCCTGGTGGGTTTGAACATGCCATGACCAGACGAGAAGCAGCATTAATTCTTGGAGTAAGGTAATGTCTAATATTTTGTCAGAACTAAGAACTGTTCTGCTTTCTGTAAGGTTTTTCGTGTTATGATTTGGGTATTTGGTTTGGGTGCTTATCACGGTATAGTCCAATCGGATTGTTATTAAGGTTTGTTTGGCTGTAAAAGAAAGAAAGGAAAAGGATTAGAGATAGAAACCAGTCAACCACAAGTTCAAACGAATCGTATATCCCCTTGTTGTAGGTGAAGGTGAATCAGTGATAAAGAATTTCTATCTGCCAGGTCCAAAACTGGTCTAAATTGTGTGTTCCCCTTTTGGAACAGTTGCACATATGGAAAGATGATATTCTCTACTATTATAGTTAAATAGGTATTTTTGCTGAATTGTTATTCACACGTCCTTTTTAACAAATGCAGTACTTCCACTATATATGTTTCTTTCCTTGATAACTTGGTTTATTTCTCACTTGCAGAGAGCATGCAGTTCTAGAAAAGATCAAGGAGGCACATCGGAGAGTTATGGTGGCAAACCATCCTGATAGTGGTGGTAGCCATTACCTTGCTTCCAAGATTAACGAAGCCAAGGATGTCTTGCTGCGAAAAACCAAGGCTACTGGCTCTGCTTTCTAACTCGGTACTCTCAAGGAAGCAAACACTGATATTTGAAATCACCTTTTAATTAGTTTCTGGTCTTTCTTCAAGGATCAGTCAGTTTTACTTGTATATCATTAATTAAGCTAAATGTTACGTGATCCCAGGTGTCTTAGTAATGACAAAATAATCAGGAAATCGTGTGTTGTCTTCAGGTCAAGTGATCCCCTTGTACCAACATATGGAGAATTAGCTCAATCTGCTAATTAAACTTTGCACTCTTGATTTCATGAACGTGTGTTGGTTAGATATGCAAAAAGTCCCATGTATGCAAAATATATAGCTATTCTTCTCCTATTACAATGCCTACTGCGAAATTCATTAGTATGTGGGATCATCAATATGGTACCTCTTAGACATTTCTACAAGGGCCTGTTTGCTAGGACAAGTGGATTAGCTGTATCTTGTTACTAAACTGATTGTTCTGCGACTCAACTTATCTTCAGTCTTCAATTGCTCTAAAATATGATCCAGTTGCCATTCGTCTACTGTAAACTTGGGTCTGCTTTTGTTGAGTACTTTTGAGTCTTGAGCCTCGATAATATAAGTCATAGCATATGGCATTATTCTACTTTGTTACTAGACCGGATCCGTACGATGATAATATAAGTCATATCATATGGCAATCTACTTTTTTACTAGACCGGATCCGTACCCCAGTATGGGATGTTTGTCAAAACTGCAGAGTAGGTCACAGTTTTTATATACAACCCTGCAAACAAGGGAGGATGTAAGTTTGGGTTTATAGTATGGGTTCAATGGAAAGAACTCAAGTCTGTAAGTTTTGTAGCTTGGAGGAATTCAAGTGTTTTATACCGATTGTAAATGTGATCAACAAAATAAACCTTTTATCTACAAGTAATTATACTTGTAGATATGCCAATATGACAATACTTTCACTAAAATAAACCTTTTATCTACAAGTAATAATACTTGTAGATATGCCAATATGACAAAACTTTCACTAGAACAAACTTGTAACTGGTTACAATGATTAAAACAAATTACTTAGTGAAAAACTCACGAAAACTCCCTAATGAGTATATTTAGATCATGTATTACAACTCATCCATACAAAGACAGTGAAGTAGCACTGTTATGCGTTGGATGTGGTAAACAATATCGTGACATCAATGATCACATTCAGCTTTGGTCAGACTTGTGTGTTTTTTCTCTCTAAAACTGATCTCTCTTGGTTTTCTTCGGTGTGTGCTGAATGAGTTCGTCCTTCTCCTTTATATAACCATATTTACCAATAAAATCCTAAAAGTTAGCTCAATCAAATCAATCTAAATATTATCAAATATACAACATATCCATATATAACAAATTTTTATATCTTGACGAGAAAGGCAAAATCAATTAACAATCAATCACAATCCATTTAACAAAATCACAATCAAACAAGATTGTTTGGAGTGGATCTTTCAGTTCCAACACAGTCATCAATGGAAATTAATAGAAGGCAGGGGAAGGAGGCCACCAAAACAGAGCATGGAAAGAAATAAGGCAGAAAGAAATGTTTTTTTTTTGGGGGGTTCGGATAGAGATTTATGTGAGGGTCTAAAGTATAGTGCAGTGGCCTTTACAGAACACCCCGTATATAAGTAATTGAAGAGAATAGAGTGTTTGGAAATTTCAATATCAAGCTATGACCCTAGGCAATCAGTCCTTATTGTTAGTCTCTGAGGAGGAAGACTACTACGACGAGTTGAAAGCAAAGAAAATTGAAACGTTGGAGGTTGTCAACGACATATTCCTTGGAGCAGCATGGTTAAGAGATTTTTTGATTACTTGCTCGATGGTGGTCAGTACATAAGTTCAAGCATATACCAGAGATTCGGAAAGACATCATATGCATAAAGGATTATGGAACGGGACGAATGCTGATATCAAATGTTGAAGTGGTAAGACTAATGAAACGATTAGTGTGAAGCTGACTGATATTTGAAGAAGTGGATCATGAAATCAAAAAATCTGACATTATTCTTGGTATTCCATCGAGTGGCGAAGAATAAGAAGCTACAATTGCTGATCAATTAAAAGAGTACCTGAGAAAGGAAAAGAATGGAGAAACAGAAAACAGAGGAAGCAAGAGTCTTCTTTATGAGGTTCCTAAGGCAAAATCCAGTTTGGCTTTGAACAAGAGAGAGTAGATCGATATCGATGTTTGGATAATGGATTGGTATTACTCATTTACTAGCTCTTCTAGAATTACTTTTGGATAATGGATTGGTATTTCTCATTTACTACCTGTAGCATTACTCGCGAAATATTCATTATCTCATCCAAAATCTATGGTAGCAAATGTAGAAGTGATTTCATTTGCTTATATTTCCCAGACCTAAACAAAGAACAGGCATTTAAAGTCCGATGTCCGATAATGTTCTCAAAATGTGGTAGTGCTTGATTAGCTCTCTTTAATCCTTTACCTTCTAAAGCAGGAACCAAAAAGGAGGTAGTCCAGCTCAAGAGGGCACAAAGTTCTCTTCTTCTCGCGTCGACCCGACAAATGATCCGGCTAAACTACACCATCGGACAAGTGCTTCACTGAATAAAACCAGCCATATAGAATGTACTCGGGGCTGAACTACATCATTGGACAAGTCCTTCACTGAATAAAACTAGCCACGTAGAGTGTGGTCGCACAAGTACATACGCCAATCAACTAGCTTATATCACATCACACCTGGAAATAACTACAACACAACCTTTTAGGTACAGCTGATATAAATTTCTATGACAATATCAAAGCAGCGTATATCATATCACACTTGGGAATAACGACAATGCAATCTTTTGAGCACAGCTGATATAAAGTTCTACGGTAAAATATAAAATAAATACCCCACCATAGCCCCAAAGGTGCTATATCCCCAAGTAAATGGAGCTAGAAATAGGCTTACTCTGTGATACCAAGTAAACCAAAGTTCCTTCAAACAAGATGGAATAGGGAACCTAACACACTCCACTTGTTTTAATACCATTTGCAACCCTCCTCCAGTATTTTGTTATATCTTCTTTCGACTCCTTCACACTCTTCTCAATAGCATGGTGACCGACAGTGCCGTCCTGCATTTTACCCATATCAGCAGCTTTAGCAGCTACTCGGGATGGCAATGCATCCATCTCTTTAAGTACTTTCTCAATGTCTGCTACGAGTCTTTCTGCCAGGCTGTGGCTAAAATCCTCCCGGATCACTACTCGAAGGACATCAATGTGCTTAGCATCTGGAGGCATAGTGTATGCTGGGACTATCCATCCGAATCTTCTAAGAGACTCGGATATTTCAAACACCGTGTATCTGGAGCTATCTTTGAGAGAGAATGCTACAAGGGGTACCCCAACATCCTTCGAGATGATGTCGAATCGCTCTATCTTTGCTATCCCCTCCCTCAGAACCCTCATGTTCTCCATGCAGTTCTCCATTATGCTTTTGTAACCCTAGAAGATATGATAAAAGGAGAAGGGGAGAGAAATTTAAACAGGACATGCAAAATTAGTTTATCAATTCAAACATATTGGGAATGTAATCAATAGTCACCTCGTCTTGTATACCCTAAAGCATAGACAGAGACTAGTTGAGTGCTCAAATAATTTATGAATCAAAAAGGGAAAGATACTCCGGCAGGTTTGACTTTTGCATATCGTTTGCTCATACTTGGTACAGCACAGATAAGCCACACCTTTACTAAAGGCAGAAATCTCATTTTCAGTAAACTATGGCAAAATCTGAGACTTTTGCAATTAATAAACTACTTTAAAATAAGAAAGCTAATATCAAGCATTGCCTATGATGATTCTAGATGCTTGGTGCTTGAAAAAATTACCTCAAATCCAAGCCTTATGAACTGGTAGTACTGGGCAATTATCTGGCTGGAGCCTGTAAAAAGATAGAGAAAATTAACACACAGATCTCCTCGTTTCATTAGCCCTTGCTCAGTGGTATGTTAGAGCATACTTGGGGGAGAAAAGGAGGGGAGGGAAAGAAAAAGATTTGAGAAACAAAACCTTCCTGCAGGAATCACCTAAACTCAATCCACTCGCACATAAAATAGCTAAAACACTAACACTGTACAGAATGTATCTACAAGAATATCTGTTTCTTAAGTCAATTCCTCCTATAATACCTCTTTATAATTTCTTTTACTCGTATTAATTAATGCCTACGTTCACTTTTGCAAAGAAAGCAAGTAGGATGAGTGTCTCAAGAAAATCATTTCCTACAGAACTAGAAATGTTTATCATAATTTAAGGTGGGAAGTGGAAAAAACCTGACATATGTTCTCCCCTCAACGCTGCTCGGACCGAGATTTAAGTTAAATGCCGTACACTTTTTCCCTCTTACGAATTCCAGATTTCCATTATGAAGGGCAGGCATGATGGGAAGAGAGGCGGGAGGGTTCTTTCAAGCCAAGAAGGAGCGGCACTAACACGCTAATGCGATCTAACACGACCATGACGCGATGACAAGAAATTATTATGAACATTATGACACAAACATTCCATTATAAAGCGCGTGGGGTAGGAGAGACCGAGAGACGGGAGGATTCTTTCAAGCTAAGAAGGAGCGACACCGATGCTAACACAATATGACACCACACGTGCGATGACACAAAGTTATTAAGAATAGTTTGACACAACACATTAGGGACATGGTAATAGAGAACTCATAAATACATATTGGAGACACATTGTTGTGATTGATGAGACGAAGAATGTGTTCACTAATAGAAAAACAGAGAGAAACTTTAGAAGTGAAAGGATTTAAAATAAGCTGAAGTCAAACAAAATACATGGAATGCAACTTTAGCGGTAAAAGGAGTAATAGCGGGGACAATGATAAGCTAGATGGTTAAGAAATACCACAAAAAGAACAATTCTGATATTTAATATCAATTATCAATCAAGACGGGGAGGTAAGAGATGATGTTAGTCATAGGATAAAATCATGCCACGTGAAATGGAGAAGTGCATCTGGAGTGTTATGTGATTGACGTATACCGGTTAAGTTGAAAGGAAAGTTTTATCGAACAACCATTAGACCGCACTACTTTATGGAACTGTTAGGCAACTAAGAAAGAACATGCTAAGAAGATGAGTCATGAGTATAGCTGAAATGATGAATATGTGGGAAAACTAGGAAAGAGAAAGTTTGTTATGAACAAATCAATGAGATTGTGAGAGTCGCCCCAATAGTAGATAAAATGAGAGAAAATTGCCTAAGATGATTTGGACACATACAACGTAGAGCAATTAGTGCACCCATTAGGAAGTACGAGTATATCAATATCAAATAGACTAGAAATAGGGGAAGGGGAATACCAAAATTGACATGGACATATGTAATAAAGAAAGATATGAATGAGTGCGGTGTGTGTGATTACCTTACTTTGGACCGAATTGAATGGCGGAAAAGGATTTATGTAGACGTACGACCTCAAGTGATTGGGAAAAATTATGGCTGAGTTGAGTTGAGTGTATACACCAAATCACATATATGCATGTACGCCTGTATAATCTTCCATTTAACATCACGAAGAAAACACAAGGCACATCCAACATTGATCAAGACATCATTTCTTTTAAGTTGGAGTATTTGAGAATTTTCCATTTGTTATTCACATCAATTAGTCCAGGTGCCGTTTGTCTTATAAAGTAAAATTGCATTTCAGATCCCATCGTGTTTAAGGTGTTGCATCAGGGCGTCATACATATGCACTCCAAAGACAATGCACATCTATCAGAATAGAACACCGAGAACCACCGACAAGTTATATATGTTAGACATAAGCCAAAATAATGTAGACTTAAACCATAATACATATGCACTAAATTAAGTCATACTCCTATATATATATATCATGTAAGTTCACTTATTATTCCTATGACTCGATCGTCTACTTAGTATTGAACATTGCTTTGAACCTAGATGAGTTTTATTGGATTTTAGAAGCTTTAACCATGGGACATATCTTTGTATTACTTCTCCACAAGCTGATTATTTAGATCAGATACTTCTCTTCATATAGTAATTTAAGGTCTTCATTTCTCTTTTCTAAACAAGTTAAAAGGTGAAACTTTAAACTTTCGTGTGTCTAACACGATCCAATCACCAATTTGTTTAGTTATTAAATAAATTCTCAACCAAACAAATAAATCTTCAGGGGAAATTGAAAAGGCCAAACAAGAATAATAGAAACTTTATCTAAGAACTAGATCGAAGCTCTTATAAAATAATGATTCACAAGGTTTTTGTCTCAGTGCGCATAAAATGTGATACCTTTTGAGAAGTTGAGGGTGAAAGTGGGTTGATCAGATCCGAGATAATTGATGTGGAAGACCAGATCTTCAGGCAAGTCCTCTTTGCTCCTCCAGACCACCCAGCCAACACCTGCGTACACAAGACCATACTTGTGACCACTGACATTGATGCTCTTCACCAATGGCAACCGGAAATCCCACTCAAGATCTGGGTAAAGGAAAGGGGCAATGAACCCTCCACTTGCAGCATCAACATGAATGGGTGTACTCCATCCGGTTTCGTTATTCTTTTCGGACAGAAGTTCATTAAGGAGCTTCACATCCTCAAACTCTCCAGTCAACGTAGAACCAAGAATAGCTGCAACACATATGGTGTTCTCGTCCACCATCTCTACTGCTTTAACAGGATCCATCACGTAGTAGCCTTCCTTCAATTTCACCTCCTTCAGTTCAACCTCAAAATACCGTGCAAATTTCTCCCAGCAAACCTGTGCAGCACATATATTTTAAGTCTTGAGGGCAGAAGATTCTGTGGCCTATGTTTTCTTGTTCTTATTTTTGTCACTCAATAAAATTATCAAGCCTCTTTCTTCCATTTGGTATATAAGTTACCCAAGCCCCACCAGTCTATCATGTGAATTGCTCTAATACATAGCAAATCTGAACAAACACTTGGGCACAAAGCTTTATCTGCTGGGGGGAGGGGGATCATACATTAAGGCGTGTCTACCGTTCTTCTATCAAGTGTTCAATTTACTCACATGTGCCTCTTTCCCAACAATTTAAAGGGACATATAAACATAAACACAGAAATCACCCATCAGAAATGCGTAAAGCATCAAGAGAGAAAAAAAGCTCTCGGAAACCTAGTGGCAAAGATAGCAAGGGTGGGAAAACAGCTTTCACTCGAGGATAACAAAATATAACCGTAGTAAAACGAGTCTCACATCCAGGGGAACAAGTGTTCTCTACATTCTAGAGGCTAGTATAGAAACCTCAAAAAGAAATCAGACTTTTAAGACGACACTCACCTGGTAGTGAGTAGGGAATTGGAGGGCCAATCCGAGAAAGATGATTGACGAGATCAAAGAAAGAATATGTAATTCGTATGTGCAATAAAGCAGAATAACAAGAGAGGCAAACGCAAAGAATCACCTGCACATTAGTTCCGGTGACAATGTTAGGCATATCATAAGCTTTGCCTTCTGACTTTCTCTTTGCCTGCCACTTCCTTTTAAAAGCAAGACCTGCAAGCATTATTGCCTCAGACGAACCCACTGTGCCCACACCGACAGCAGTCTCACTTTCGCCAACGGGGGCATGAAAAAGATGGGCAATCATATTGACACACCGATTCTGCATGATTACTAACATGAGTACGCATGTTATGAATGGGAACTCCAATCACTTTCAGGTATGAGTTCCAAAGCCGAAAGCTATTATGGAAGGCGTATATGTGAGAAAGCTATAAATCATTGAATAATGACTAGGAATTTTGATTGCTAATATATTCAAACGTAATCCATAGGAAACTTAATTTCACTTTAAATGCAGGATATATTAATATACGGTTTGTGTAGGTGTGCGCATGTGTGCACACATCATCCGTGAACATGAAAGATCCATTCCATAAGATCAGAAATCTGAGTGCTGATACAAATTGACTCACTGGACGCTTAGTTCAATTTAGTCAAATACCTATACTCTAAAGTCTAAACCAAGCTTCTGATCACTGCTCTAGTTCAGAAAATATACCTTTGTACCACACATGCAGTACAATCTGTATAGATAGGTAATCATATGTATAACTGACTTTGGTTCTTCCTACCGCGTTCTAACTTGTAACCACATATACTGTACTGTTGACAAGTTCCCCAAATAGGTGATCATGTGACATAACCGACTATGAGGTCATCCTACAGTTTTCCTACTTGTATAAGTAAGTTCGTATAGCCTCCTATTATCCATGGTAGAGCCTCCAACTGCATGGTATGTGACCCAATACTAGTTACGGAGGCAATATTCTTGAGAGATTACTTTTCGTTGCATTTGGCATTAGTAGAGTTCTGAGTGTTCCGCGTCGAAATCCTCTTGACACTAAACATTGTGTTTATGATTTTCCCCCCTACCCTTCTAGCTACATCGTTCATAATATAAAGTTTCTGAATCAATACTGGGTTATTGCAATGGTAACTAATTGGAGAAAGAAGGTGGATTGTGTGTGTGGGGCTTCACCTGAAGTTCAGTGGTGACAGGGTACTCGTCCATGTCAACGTAGTTCTTGTTGAGGGAAGACATGATGAGTTTGTCGCACTCCGGCTCCATCCACGTCGTTACAAATGATGCCAAGTTGAGCCTCGGGTTACCGTCCAGCATCAACTCGTCGTTTATTATCTGATACGCCGCTTCCTTTGGTATCGACTCCCCCGCCATCTTAAACCTGAATGCACCAACCATCACCCATACTCAATACACATGCACGTCCATGAATACGTACGTGATAGATAGCAACCGTGAATTTAGTACATATACAGGTAAAACTCTATAAATTAATGTCTTGGGACCAGTAAATATTATCAATTTAATGAGATATTAATTAATTGATAAATTAATAATTATTAATTTATACATTAATTATTACTTTATTCATTTATTACTACTTTATTAATTTAAAGATTAATTAATACTTTATTAATTTATCAAGTAATTATTCTGATGGTGCTTGTAGGGGTAATCCAGGCTTGAGTGCTGGCGGTGGTATAGTTCGCAGCTCTACGGGTGATTTGATCTATGCTTTCCACTCGTTTTATGATTATTCTACCAATTTTGTTGCTGAATGTCGTGCTCTTTATCATGGCGTCAAATGGTTGAATTCTCATGATTTACGTGGTGCTATTATCGAAGTTGACTCTAGAGCTCTTTTGGATTGTGTGACTGGGAAGGCTAAACCTCCCTGGGTTTGTCTTTATATGATCAGAGCTATTTTATCTATCCAGACTTCTATGCAATTTTCTTTCTTTCATTGTTTTCGTGAGGCTAATACTGTGATGCATTGGCTAATCTGGGGTGTGATAAGGGTAGTAATGATATCTTCACTCAGGTTTCTTCTCTCCCTCAAAATATTCGGGGCCAAATTTCTATGGATAAGCGAGGAGTTCCCTATGTTAGAGTTTCTTAGTTATTTTTTTTTGTTTGCTTTCCTGTATTTCCTTTTTCGAGGTCAGACTCCTCCGTCCTCCCTCTTATAAGGGCAAGGCTGGTTGTCCCCCTTTCGTTTGTATTTTTATTTTCTATATTAATAAAATCTAGCAGGGTGCCGCCTCTGTTTCCCTAAAAAAAAAAAAAAAGTAACTATTCCTTTAAATGAAGTACACAATTTACTAGGCGTCTTTCAATCAACCACTTAATTTATTATGGTTCATTGTTCAATGCATTACTTTATGAACATTAAATAATATTCCCTATGCAAACACGTGAACAATCATATTAACACAAACATATCATACACACAACAAGTTCTTGTTGAGCTACGAGAAAACCACACCAAAAGTTCTTACGATCGTAAGAAAAAGAGATGAAATTCAAAGTGACATCAATTTCAACAAAAAAAACAAAAGACAATCGAGTCATTTTTAAAAGTCTTCATAAATCACTAATATATTATGTAATATATAAGGAGTTATTAATTTATATAATGCATGGGGTCTTTATGAGTAATCATATACTCCATCCGTTCCAGGCAAAGAGTCAACTTTTGGCCTTTTTCAATCAACTTAATTAAAGTTTGACCGATAATTAACATAAATTTAGTGATTTTTACAAAGTTATGAAAGTTGTAATCCATAATATTTTTAAGATAGTTTTTAATGAATGAAGTTTTATTTTCTAAATCATAAGTATGTAAAATTTTGATTTGATTTAGTTATATGTTGACTTCTAAAAAAGAAAAATTGACTCTTTGATTGGAATGGAGGGAGTATGTATTATCTTATAAAATTTAGTGAATTATTAATTTAACACGAAGTTGGACTGACCAAAAGTATTATTTAAAAAAGATTATTAATTAATCGAGTTTTAACTATACATGATCAGCATTACAGTACTGTTATCTATCACGTTAAATTTAGTAATTGAATAAAATAAACACTAATTTTGGGATGAAAATTTCTCAAAATTTAATAAAAAATGTAGTCCAAAACACCGCCTTACCCCTAAATACTCTCACCTCCTCATTTCCTAAATAACTGTCATGTTTTGATTTTTTTAAAAGTCAAATTAATAGCTTTTTAAAAGAAAATTTGATCGTATATTTTTTAAAAACATTATAAAACATGTAATTTGTAGTAATAATACTTTTTGTGCATTACGAATTTTGTGATTTAAAAAAAATAGACATCAAATTTTTATTTGAAAAATAAACATTTTTTACTTTAAAATGTCTAAACGGAACAGTTTATTTAAAAACATTCAGACTTGTTTGGTAGCTAGGCAGAGATAAGTAACACTATACTAATATTAATAATCAACTCAATTAAATTTTCTTAATTCGCGTACCGGGTCAACCAAGACAATAATTTAAGAACAGTGAGAGTACTAAATATTCAACAATTCTATTTATTAATCGTATCCAGCCATATTCATGACAACCAAACTATTCCAAAGTGAGTTGTAAATAGGGTGAGTGAGTACGTACCGGGGAAGAGAAGTGCGAACATATCTAGAGGCGAACGTTGAGGACACAGTACTACTAGTATTACTACTGTGGTCACCATCCTTAATCGTACTGCTGATCACCATTTTTCTTCTCTCTCTCTCTCTCTCGATCTCTACTTTTACTTGCACACTCACTCACTCACCGTGGATAACGCCAACCCATCCATGCAATAGCAAATCAAGTACAACGAGTCAACTTTTTCAACTTTGACTTTTTTTGCTAGAGAGACACGCAAGTGAATGATGCATGTGTCTCAATTTCTATTCTCCACGTTCTTAATCTGGTTCCCAACCTCTCCCCTATTTCCCATATTCTTTCTTTCTTTTTATTTATTTTTTCTTTCTATTTTGGTCCATAGTTCTATCTTATCTATCCATGGATTCACAGTTTTCATGTCGGCAGATTTTGTTGGTGTAATAATTAATAAGTTCAAATTTCACGTCAGTAAATTTTGTTAGTGTAATATCACCTCCGTCCTAAAATGGACAAATGTCTGTTTTAGCAAAAAAAAAATTTATCCTAAAATAAGTGTCATTATAAGATTTTAAAAAATACTGTATTTGTTTATATTTTTTTAAAATTATCCTTATTTACTACTCTCATTAAATTGAGTTGTTAAGAGAAAAAAAAAAATTACTTATGCAACTCATTAACAAAAAAAAAAAATTAAATAAAAGTAAATTAGTCTTTATGTAAATTTTCTTAATCTGTATATAAATAAATTGCTAAAACGATAACTATTTTGGGACAAAGATAGTAATTAACAAGTGCAAAAGCTACTGATTTTGAATCATTGAATAAATATTCGATAAAGCACAGGAATTAAAAAATATAATTAATGATATGCTGTAAAATTTGTTCTAACTATGATACTCATGAACATTAATTAAATTCAACTATTTTAAATAATTAAATTTTTTTAAAATGTGTTATATTAACAAAAGATTTAATGGTATATTAAGAAGAATGGTAGAGAATAAATAAATCAAAAGCTTTAAGAATATTAGTTAAGACATTCCAAAATAAAAAGTAAGAACATTTATTCGAAACGAAAGGAGTATGTTATTAGTAGGTTCAATCCTTGAAATAGACCAAATAAACAAAATGAAAAGGATACCAAATCACCTCTTCGCTTTACTTGTTCAGACTTCATTAATTAAAGGCTTAAATACTAATTTTATCACTCAACTTTTTTCAAAAATTTAATAAGCTCACTTCTTTTATTCACACTTTAATCACTCTACTTGAACTTTTCCAATCAATAAACTCATTGATTAAATGAGCTTATTGATTCTCCTGACGAAGTAGAGTCATCAAAGTGTAAAAAAAAAATACAATGAGCTTAATAAATTTTGAGTGAAAGTACATTGATCAAATTGGTATTTAAGTCAAAATAATTTTAAATTTATTATTTGATTTTATATTATAAACTGCTTCCTGTCATAAATGCATTTTTTTAAATTTATTTTTGATATACTGTCTGTCTGTCGATGTAAAAGAAAAATTTACACAAAGACCTAATAAAATGAAATGATAACATAACATTACGGTTAAAACCACCGATGCACAACACAGTCCTGTCTCCACTGTGGATCGATGGTACGTAACGCCACCATCCCATCCCATCCCCACTTGTGGGCAGATAGATACACACTATTTCACATGCAAGTGCTTTTATTTTAGAAAAAAATCATGTTAATCGCTCTCGCTATGTTTGGATTATTTTCTAAAACATTTTCCCAGATCCATCAACCCTAGGTATAGATTCATGAATTTCCATTCTCCGCCATTTCCCAACCATTGACCCCATCTCATCGACCTTGTCAAACAAACCCAGGAGTCCACCCGTGTGTATGAATAGGATCTTTCTTCCTTCCCACTCCATTGGATTCTCTGCCATCTCTTTCATCAGCCCGTATACAGCCTTTCCACTACACACACCCAACAACCAGAAAAAATAAATTTGTCAAATTAAATTCACAATCAGAAAGTACTCGAAGATGAACGAACAGCTTCATTATTACTATGATCTCTCTTACTCGACAACATTGAACTACCCAAGTCATTTGAAGGTCAATCGACTACTTTCTATTTTTTTATTGGAAGAACCCCTTAAGGTATTTTGCGATCAAGTAAACAATGTTCTCTTTATACATACAAGTTCTCGTGAGTGTCCTGATTAACCCATGCAAGCACACATTTAGACAAATTAATCTTGGGTCTGAGACAATCTCAATTATTTGAAGCCACCGAGGTACATTCTCAAAACATCTAGATAGAGGAATCAGAAAGGAGAAGACATAATAATTTATAGATCTGCAAACTTGCACTAATCCTTTGGGAAGTCTGCATTTTTACAAGATATTATTATACTGACGAAATTATAAAGTGAAAACAGATAGCAGCTTACCTGTAAACGGGATCAAGGACCACGCCAGTGGCTTCAGCAACTTCCTTGACAAATTTAAGCTCCTCAGCAGTATTTATTGCATAGCCGAGACCTTTCGCCTGTTGAAAATCAAGTTAAAATAACCATATAACTCATGAAATTGATCCCAAGTCCACAAGGGTAGGGAAGAAACTAGGAGAAAAGCAGATGTACTTAACACAGATATGCAATTTTCATATGTTTACATCACTGCTAGATCACTGGATCACCAGAAAAGTAGAAAAGATACAAATTAATCAGCCAAGCCTCAGGACTTGAAGTGATTCATAGTTATAAATCATCTCACTAAATGGTCATAAACATGAGAGTAACATGGAAATTGACGGCAAGAAGTCTTTTTTAACGAGGCCCTCCAACAATTTTGTAAACAGATTGTAATCATCAGCAGGTTGAAGGCTGGTATCTCATGGAGACTCGCCCATAATCAAGGATCTCACATATCCGTTGTCCCTTATACTTCGCTCCTAAATTGTTGGGCGACCTCGCCAGGAAAGAAGTGTCACTGAACAAGAAAAGGTAAGAACAAGAAGCAAACAAGAGAAAAAGGGAGCCTGGAGTCCTGCTCCAAGGGGAAGTCTCCAATGCCTGGGGGGGAGAGAGAGAGAGAGAGCAACAGCAGTAATTAGGAAAAGTTATCAAAATCCACCAGAATTCAAACTCTTAGGAAGACAGAATTGGCATTCAAGCGGGTCCTACTTTTAAAACATACTACACAAGTTAATTGGTAAACAAAGGCGAAAGCCCACTCGTCATTTACACCATAGAAAACATAGGGCAATTGTCAAATAGTAGTCGTAAGCTTTTGGGGGAAATTTAGAAACAAATTTGATAGAGCTGAGGTCAATCGGTTCGAACCATAGTACAAAGGCCAAATTGTAAATAAAAAAAAAAAAGCAAAGTGCCCTAGTCATTTGGTCATTTTCCCTTGTTTTAAAAATAATAAACTTGGAAACTAAGGTAATCATCTATAATAACTCACAAAGAGCCCTTATCAAGTAACATTCTAACCATTGCACGTGAACCTAACCGTAGCATTCCATGTTCGAGGATGTATAACGTACTGTGTTCTTAGTGCTAATATGCGGGCAGACAGTGTTTCAAGTAACACTGAAGTGACACAGTTTTCCCAAAATATATTTACCTTTCTAACTAATACTCCCTCTCTTCCTAAAAAAGAGTCCATATATTCCTTTTTAGGCCGTTTCATAAGAAGTGTCCAGTTTCTAATCTTTCCTTTTTGGGATGTTAACTTTAGCCTTGGTTTAATTCCTACTTTGATGATGGGTGCCACTCTAACATGGGCTTTGATAGAAAACACACAACATCCTAAAATTTATATTAGAGTCAATTCACTTTTCTTGCCAAGTCAAACATCACTCTTTTTTATGAACGGAGGGAGTATGTAACATGATACCAACTAAAAGGAAAAATATATGTACAGAATTGACAATCAAATAATGTGCTCACATTTCGAATGTTAACTATATCACGTGAGCTAACACCTGCTTCAAGTCCATCCAGTAGGCCTTGAACATAATCGTAAAAGTAATCAGGGTCATCACATACAGAGAATGCATGAACCTGCAATCAACAAAACTTATTAATAGTGTTACTTTCCTTTGCAAAGAGAATGAATCAGATGAATAAAGTAAGATATTTACTTTTAATTTCAGGTTACTTAGCCATGATGCGATTGACAAACCAGCAACTGTACCCCCACTAGAAAACAAAACAAGAGAAAAAGAGAAGGATTTTCATGGTTTTATAACAAATATTACAAATAGTATACTAGTGTAGCAGACGTCGAAGAAAAAGGAAAATCAAGAAGTAAAAGCACTGGTTAAGTCTTAGGAGCTTTACTTATTTTCAGTTTTAACGATTGCATTGCAAAAATCCTGTAGGATGTAACATCAACTGCTGAGCAAAACAAAATGTAAGAAATTAAACCAAAATGAAAAGCATACAACGACTGATGATCTCATATCTCCTTACTGCCTTTGCCATATTGCTTGGAGTCATTATGTGACCCAATTACCCAAAAGAGAGCATTTGGAAAACAATAATTTTTAAAAAAAAGAAAGCGAGATAAAACAACAAAATCCTGAACCTGCTTCGAGAAATTACTCACTATTCAATTTAATCTACAATTTGTAAACTATGGCCTCCAGAATATGAGACAAAATCATTCCCCAAGATCAATGTTGTTCAGGTTTGCTTCGATTAGACGATCCAAGAAATCTATGATCTTCACAATCCAAGAAAACACTTTTCCTGGTGGTTCTATTTCTAGCATGCTTATTCTGGTGGCTTCACACTATTAGAAGGACCTCTACATAACCAACTATCATTTGCTGAGGGGCTGTTACAGCTGTAACACTATACGAATAAGCTTGCTCTGAAGGCTATTCTTGTTATCTTGCTTCGGCCATATCAAACTTTTCATCATCATGGTGCTCCAATTTCCTATTCCACCAACCCTTCTCTCTCCGTAATCTTTCTTTCCTTTTTCTCCTTGTTTCACTACTTCCCAAAGTATCTTCCTCCAACCTCCCTTACGTAACGCTCAACTGACATGGTTGTTTGAATGGAGAACCTGGGATGTCAGGTCGAAGAAGGGTCATTTTATAATCTCAAGGTTGTTTATATTTTTGTCTATGCTAGAGGTATTCATGATCTAACTCTTACACATTTGCGAGGATAATCATATTATGAAAATTTTGTATCGCATCCGACTATTAGTTTTAATTGATATTCTGAATGACACTGTTGGTGCTGGTCTCTCAGGTACCTCACTAGCCGTATGAGTAGTAATCACTACTGGCTTGGACAATTTTCATGAACAAGGTTACCGATACCCTTGTTTCCTTGTGCCCGAGAAACGCTCAACAGGAACAGATATTGAAGTCTTATTCTATTTATTTCTTGTAAGCTTTCTCGGCCTTCGAAGGTTCAGCACATAGCCCCTGTTCCTTACTCTCTTTCTATCCTAAGTGATTATCTACTGGCTTCATTATTTTTCATTTTTATTCATTTATTTATTTTGATTAGGAAAGAATCAAACAGATTAAAAAGGAGAAGGTACAAGAAGACGGAGGAGAAGTCCATTAAAACACAAACAAAAAAGGAACAAAGAAAAGAAAAGGATACATAAGAAAACTGAAAAACAAAGCATTCTAATCATGCGGTATCTTTGAAAAGGGAACCCCTTGGAATGCTCCACTCGTTGACTCCAAGAGAGAAGCCAAAAGAACAGCTCTATCCCACAAGAGCGACAACGACAAAGCCTGATCTCTGAAAATTCTCAAGTTAAGCTCCATCCAAATGCACCAAAGAAACATAAAAATGGATAAATGTAGAAGTCTTAATTTCTTTGTGTTTCTTTGTAAGCCTTTTCGACATTCAAAGGTTCAGCACATAGTCCCTCTCCCTTATTCTCTTTGTTTCCAAACAATATCCCCATTCTTTGAGGTAGCTTAGAAAAAAAATGCCGAGGCAATTGTCATGTTCCTCACCAATATCTTTATTTCAAAAAGTTCTCTTTAGCCATTCGTATTATTGCATTTGGTGCGAATTCCAATGAAGAAATTTCCCAAAAACCTAAAGTACTCATTAGAGGGACCCCAAAAAAAGAAGAAGTAATACACGTGAACAGTGGAAAACCGACCAAAAGAACAAAAAACAAACAAACACACACACACAGAGACTGGATGTCTCCCACATATCTCTGAAAATGCAGTCTAATGATAATCCAAGAGCTTATATTTTTTTAATAAGAAATTCAAGAGCTTATATTATCTACCTATCAACAACAAACCATCATCATTGACATAATGAATATGCTGTATAGTCTAGTGAATGAGCCTACCATTTTTGACCAATCACATGCATCTTGTAGAACTTAATGTTTCCAAAATTTTGTGCCAGTAGCATTACACTAGAACTTTAAGAACTTGCAAATTATGAATGGTTCTGCATCTTACAGTCCCTAATTTCAAGGCAGGAGAATGTGATAAAATAAGATGACAGCTTCAATAAGGATAGAGGCAAAAGATTTACTATAAGAATCCTTAGAAGCTCAGCTTATCATACCTAAAATAAACAACCAACAAAAATAGGAACATTTTGCAACCAATAAGAATTCAACAGATGGTCACGATTATAACCTGCCACATGCTACAACAACGTCATCGAATCCTACTTCACTAGTCCCTCTCTGAAGCTGCTGCTCAATCTCCCTAATTGCTTCAATATAGCCCCTGAAGAAAAGAAGATTTTTTGCATTAATATAGTAACACTGGAAAAGACGAAAAACAAAAATTGACTTCTCAATTCATATTACTATCATAAAAAACAAAAACTTAAGGTTAACAAAAAAGGATGTACAATCATCTGAAAAGAAGAATGTGCAATGATCTGAAAAGATGAATGCGTGATAATCTGAAAGAAGAATGTACAATCATCTGAAGAGAAACAGAAATGCATTACTTATCTAAGAAGAAAAAGAGCAAACAAGTTCAGTAAAAAAATCATCTATTCCTCGGACACTTTGCAGAAAGCCGTCCAGCACACCAAGATCATAAAACTTCTAGCAGTATATAAGACATCTGACAACAAACTGAAAAAGATGCACAGTTACCCACAATACAGAATGATGTAGTTTCATATATATTCTGAGAACGACCTTTTCATATGTAGAAATTTAGACACGTGGAGAAAACTATCAACCCTAATCTTCAGCAATAGTTATATTCTGAGTTGTATTTGGTCGTCAATAAACAAGAAAGGAAAGAATTGAAGTAACAGAAAATTAGATGCAGACACCCAACTCACCAGGTTCCAAGGGAATTTGATCCCCCAACAGGGATGACATAAGGCCGTCTCCCTTCTTTTATCAACTTTTCTTTCAATATGTTGGTAAGAGCCTGAGAGTCAAAGCATGAAGAAATGTGAGGCAAACTTACACAGGAAACTTATGCTTTCAATGATAAGGAAACACATTGTTTTAAGAACCAACTCTGAACCACTGTATACTTCTTATGCATGTCTATCAATTGAGCAAATGCCTTAGATGCAACACACCGACAAAGCTAAAGGAAACATTTGGTTGTCTATTTGGTTTGTTTTGTATATAGTTAGAGATAAACAAAATTTTAAAAAATATCCTGAATTACTAAAACTCCTGAATGAATTTTGTAGGATGTGAGTGTCTGAGGAGGGACCCAAGTTGCTGGATAAAAAGTAAATTTGGAGTTGCACAGCACAATCCAAAGTATACCTACGAGTATGAGCCAAGGGCTGGAAATCAAGGCTGCAATTTCCAAAGCTGGCCCAAGATCCTTGATGGAATATTAGGATGACGAGACCTAATAGCAGAACATGGAACCTTATTTCCCCTCATTTTCTTCCTCCAACCCAGCTGAGATAGAGAGAGAGACTCTAGGGAGAGGAAGGAGAGAGAGAAGTCATCAATTCATTATATATAGAGATCCGTCTCATTCGCAAGAAAGGAGATAAGTGTGATATGACTAAGCAACCGTGGTAACAGGTCACAAGTACCCCACTTAAAAGCACTGTGCTGCTTCCGATTCCAACCACCCACTGTCAAGGACTTTTGAGAAAGTCATCATTGATCCACTCCTTATGAGTGACATGGCTCTTTAGCCCGCTCACTCAAGGAGGCCATGTAAATTGTCAATGTACAACTTGGGATCCCAAGCACTGTTTCCCTTACTCTGCTTGGTTGGGTTCCCCTTTTGATTATGTCTGGGAGCCTAGATTTTTTTCTGTTCTTTTTGACCCTGCATCGACCAAGACTCAAAAATCTTTAGTTGTACAGGAGGCGGTCAAGAAGGCTACAGTTCGTACAGAGAAGTAGAAAAAAGCTTATACTCCTTCAAAGCCTAAACCTGCATTTGAAGCTTCACAGCTAAGTTCGTGAGATGAAGATGAAGAAACTCCTATAACAATGGGCCAAAGGGATGAGAATGTCCCAAATAAATATTCTACCAGTCATCCGCAGAAGTATCAAGGAGAGGAGGAGAAAGAAAAAAACACAAAGAAGCCCCTGCTACTAAAGAGTTTGGCTGAAAGGAAGACGAGAAAAAGCCAGCGAGCCTGAGGGGGATGATGAAGAGGCACCATTGCATACTCAAGCGCCAGAGGATCCAGGTATTAAGCCTCAGATGAGAGAAATGAGCCGGTGTCCCTTCATTTCCAGAAGGAGCCTATACTGGTCATTAAACCAAAGCCGAGTTGTTGTGCATGCTAGGAAAACTAGCACAGTTAGGGAAGGGCGCAGTTTGTAGCAGTAAGTCAGTAACAACCAAGCTCTTCCTAGATAACGGGTGCAGATCAGGATAGTGTACTCTCAATCGAGTCCCCTAGGAGAAAACTGATCAAGTCAGTGGCATAAAGATCACTCCTACCAGAGGTGCCAAGTCGATTGCTCAGGCTACTCAACATTCCAAGCCTACTGAAACTAGCAACTCAAGCTGCTATTGGATCTGACATCCGAGTATGAAGCCTCAGATGAGGAGAATGAGCCGGCGTCCCTTCGTTTCCAGGAGGAGCTTATACTAAATGTTGAACCTAGGCCTAAGTTTACGTGCATGCTAGGAAAACCATAACAGTTGTTCAAGATTTTTTTTTTTTTTTGATAGGTAAGGTAAAATATACTCCCTCCGTCTCGTGTTTGACCCGGCACATGGATTAAGAAAAAATAATTGACTTGATTATTAATATTGGTATAGTATGTAGTTTCCTTTAATGCTCATGTGCATATGATGATATGACCCATAATTAAAGTAGGAAGAAAAAGTAAGGGTAAAATAGTAAAAGTGTTGTCCTAAAAAGGAAACTTTCAAACAAGATAATTATATTGGGATGGACGAAAAAGGAAAGCAAAACAATAATTTAGGGACGGAGGGAGTATATAAAACAAGATGTACAGGTGGCGCATCCTTTGTATACAGGGAACACAAGGCCCTAAATAACAAAAAAGTTATCCACAAACTCTACAGAGGAATTGGCTACAGTCAAGAGTCGACTCTGTGCACCAAAAGGACAAGGTCTGGAGCATAATCTCCTTCAAACTATCAATACTAGTCCCTACATTATAAAAAATTCTCCGATTTCTTTCATTCCAAATAGACCAGTAAACTGCCAGGGGCCAGCATCCCAAACACTGATTCTCTTTCTTCACTTGAACAGGACCACCATTAAGAAGATCCTTCACAGATCTCGGCATTACCCATGAGAGATGGAATAGATTCAGCAGGTAATTCCATATTTCCTTAGCCACTGGACAGTGAATCAAAAGGTGGTCAGTGCTCGCCCCGTCACCTTTGCACATATAACACCAATTAATATATAACTTCTTCCGGGCTCGCAAATTATCTCCTGTCAGGATTGCCTCGTTAATCGCTTCCCAGACAAAAAAAAAAACACTCTACTCGGGTGCAGTTTGTAACAGCAACAGCCCAGATGAACTCAAGGCCGTCAACCCAACCTTCCTGCTGAAGATGCTGTGAAAGAAGAAGTGTCAAGTGAGTTCCCTGCATGCAATGGACAGAGGTAACTGGCTCAAGATCATGAGATTGGAGTTAGGACTGCAGACAAGGAAAATCAACTCTGTTATGTTTGGTCAAGCAAGACATAAAGACTTGTTGCAAGCCAATGGCTAATTTCCTCCATTTTCTAAACAGATTTAAGTTTCATATTTGAGGATGTATACTCAATGGCCCTGACTCGCTTGTGTCGCTTTCTGCTGGCTGGTTTGTAAAAGCATCAAACCTTGCCCCGATTACTATATCTTCTCTGTATTGGAACAGTAACCTGACCGAGGGCAATGCCGTTTGATCCCAGGCCTGATCCCAACAAAACAGATAACCTGCTGACCAAAGAGCCATTGCACTCAAAACACTGAGTGATTCAATGATGATTTTCTCCCAAGCCCAGAATAGGAGTTAACAATGAGAGAGAGAGAGAGAGAGAGATGAAACCTCACACATGGGACACATGGTCTAAGACCCTTAGGGGTTATTAGGATGATGACACCTTGCACGGGAATATGGAATATACTGTATGACAGCTAATGTGATTGACAATTCACAATAAATAGAAGTTCAGGCCTCATTCCCAAGACGTTAGATAAGTGGGATAGGGAGCAGGGTCTACCCTCTCGGCTAATGCTATCTCCCTCTCTAGCGTCACTGGTGTTGATTTCCACCCTCACATACTCGCATGTCCTTTAAGATGTCATGCACAGCCAAGTTCATCTTATTCCAGTAACCCAGGTCCCTCCAGGTACACTCACATTCTACATCTTAACATATAGCTAAAGTTGAACAAACCCCCAAAGCATATATATCTGTAATCTTCAAGATCGCTCGCATTTATTTCCTGCTTTCCACATTTCTTTCTACCCTAAATTTCTTAGCTTATTGGACAGTTGAAAATACAAACCATGAACATACCCACACACACACACATGCAAGAAAAGAAAAGTTGGGAGGAGGTGGGAAGCTAAACTGAATAAGCAAAGATGGAGTTTTTGTTATCTATCATTGACACTGAAACGATGTGACCCCACTTCTAGCCAAAAACTCCACTTTATGTTGCTCAACCATGATACACCCCAACCCGCACCCAAAAAAGAAAGAAATAGAAAAGGAAGATTTTTGGTAATGCATCTAATGATGAACGAAACATCCAAATTTGGGCAATTGACTGATCAGAATTTCAGAAACACCGTAGCTCCCTGCACCAAGCTAGACTTGGTCTTTTGAGAGCCTCAAGCACGCGCAAGATCTTCCAGAAGTAGATTTAACTTGGCCTTGCACTAACTGATCCAATTCTATTCACATTGGATCCTGAATGAATAGCAAGTACTAAAAGCTGTGTAAGAATGACCAAACACCAATATCTTAGTGCAAAAATCCCTAAACTATGGCTGAATATTGAGCTTAATAATGAGCACACCACAATATCAAATGTGCAAATTTTCAAAAACCATGATGAAAGTTGAACATACCAAACTCCCAACTCTGGCATATTCTTCCTTTGAAACAAGATCAATATGAGCACCAACCAAGCGCTCAATGAGAAGATTCCCTGTCAATCCAGGGTCTTTCTCCACAAGGGCCTGCATATGTAGACACATGAAAAAAGTTATTTCAAGCCAATGCAACAAATAATTTGATTAACAATCAAATAAGAACCTTTGAGGTTCGTAGTATAAGATAGCAGTCAAGATTCAAATACTTGGCAGCAACAGCTGTCGCACGGCAATGATTGCTTTGGATGCCTCCAATAGTTACAATACAGTCTACCCCCTGTGCCACGGCATCTGCTAACAAGAATTCAAGTTTTCTAACCTTGTTACCACTCAATTGCATTCCTGAAAGATCATCACGCTTACATGATGAAAAAATGTTTGTGTCAGCGTAGAACGCGAAACTGAATGAGCCCATGAGAGAAATCAGAATCTAGCACAAAATTTATCAAGAGCATATCAGGACGTATTCCAAATCAACTAACAGTTAAGATCCTCATCTAAATCTCCCAACTCACAAATGAGATAGCCATCTTATGGAAGGTCCTAGTGAGACCACAAATGAAGATTTCCAATCATACATACTGAAAGAAAAGCATGCTGACCCAACCGAAAATGCTTTGTTTCAGTTGGGCGTCAACCACAAGTTCCCAGCATTGGGCAGCCTAGGAAGCCCTGGGACTTCTAACATGCATATTACATTTGTAGTTTGTAAAGGTACGCCGGCACTTAGGATCAAAGACTGAATGTCACCCACAGACAACTACATCTGTTAGCTTTCTTAATGTAATAGCTCTCCATATTCGCCATAGGTGTTGGTCAGGCCGAAAATTTACACACTTACGATTCTGAATAACAATGTACAAAAATATACTAAGCTCACTTGGGCAGTGGCGAAGCCACCTATTTCCATAAGGGGTTAACCCCCTTAGTTTTGATAAAGTGAAATTTTACTACCTTTCAAGTTAAAGGAAATGACTTATTACCACAAAAGATAATAGTTTTATCAATTGTGACCCCCTTTAGTTTAGGAAGAAATTTCACTATGTTACAATTTCGACTCCCATTTGTGCCTAATCCATATATCACTACATAATTTTCTATTATAAGATAATCTTGACCCTCTTCCAGCAAAATCCTGGCTTTGGCACTACACTTGGGGCCCGTTTGTTTGACCTGTTTATTTTAATGTATAACATTTTCCCAAAAATATTCATTGTGTTGTATGACTGTATCATGTATTTGAAGAGTCATTGTTGTCTTTCAGTGATTTATATTGACTCATTTACTTCTTTATCTTTCAAATAATATATATCATAGGATCTCTATCTTTTGCTTTCAAGATCCATTTCTTAAGAGGTACAATATTTTTCGGAAAACATTTTACACTGCAATAAACATAGAGTTTGTTTAGATTGTTCTCCCTTTTCAATTTGCTAGGATACCTAACAAAACAACTAAACTCGAACCTCGTCATAAGTTATACATCTCTTCTGGCAAGCAACAAGAACTTGTATGATAGTTTGAGCAATCATTGTGACAATAAAAAAAATTACTCCCTCCATCCCAAAACGAGAGGCACGATATTGACCTTTTTAAGTCAATCTGAATAGTTTTCAATTCGATATTTAACATAAATTGTCTTCAGTTGTAGAAAATAAATCTTTCCCTTTTGGAAACTACAATAAAAGTACTATAAATAACGTGTTTCACAGTTTCTAGAAAAAAAAAAAAACTAATACATAGATCTTCATCAAAATCAAATCCCCGTTCAAAAAAATAAATAAATAATTGACCAAGAAAAAGTCAATCTTAAGCTCTCTTTTGGGACGGAAGGAGTACTAAGAAGTAGATTAATAAAGTAAATGCATCAGTTACCTTTAGCCAAACTTGAGTGTTGTTGGGCAAATTAGGAAGGTTCCATTTGTGAATTGGAGTAGGAAACTGATATCAAGCAACATAAAAGACATGAAACTTAAACACAATATATCATTTTAATCAACTGAACAATCAACAAAATTAAGATAAAATTGTAGACAGCGAAATTGACACCCACACACACACACACACACATAGAGAGAGAGAGAGAGATTGGGTTACATGTCCGAGAGAGAAGGTGTGAGAGGGAATGGGGTTAAGGTGTGAAGCCCATGAAGGAGGCTGGTACGGTCTGCTTGTGAGAAACCCGAAGGAGGTAGTAGACTGTTGACCCGTTGACTCCATTGTTATCTTAGGGGGATTACTTGGAGAATAACAGCGGACAACTCGATGTTGGGTTGAGTTGATCGGCGGGATGTCCACCGCCGGGTTTAGGTTCAATCTGCCGCAACTCCAACTCAGGCTCATCGAACTTTTTCTAATAAAGACATTGTATTGACTTTTGAGTAGCGCTTTTCCCACCACAATAAAAATAGCAGAGTTGCTATTCAAATCCAAATATTTGCCGAACTGAACACACCTAAAGCTGTTCGGCGGTGTGCCAAACACTTATAGTAATGTTTGGAAGACCAACACCTAGTAATGTTCGGTAAAGGTGTCGAATACTTTGGGTGTTCGTAACACATATCGAACGAATCATTTAAAAAAAAGAGGAGGGGCGGGCTTGACTAGGTGTGGTGAGGGGAGGGTGGGTTGGGAAGGGGGTAGGTTTTGTGGAGAAGGTGGGAAAAAAATGGCTGGTGTGGTGTTTTGTGTGTGTGTGTGTGCGCGCGTTAGTGCGTGTGTGTGTGGTGGGGGAGGAGGAGGAAGGTGACGGACTTGGTTGGGTGGGGTGGCGTGGCGTGGCGTGGGGTGGGGGAAAAGGAGGAGGAAGGGATGTGTTTTGTTTTGAGTGGAGTGTACTTAGTAAATTTTAGGAAAAATATTGGTAAGGTTAAAATAAGAAAATAGAAAATTAGGGGGGGTGTACTCAGCATTTTGAGGAGTTGAAAATATTAGGTTTGGGGTGTACTTAAAAATGGGGTGTACTAAGTAATTTTTAGGGTGTGAATAACAATTCTCTTCTAGTACACTCCGTTCCAATATTACAAAAAATACACCCCTACCCTCTTCACACAATACACATATCCAAAGAACACATTTTCATTTTCATACCTTCAAATTCTCTCTAAACCCTAAACTTCCAATCATCTATCTACATTGTTGCAAAACACAAACATGGAGCATAAAGAAGTCAAGAAAACAAATAATGTAAGTATTTCAGTTCATTTTTGGCTTTTTTTTAAAAAAAAAATTCTCGTATTCATTGAAGCACACACGAAATTGTCGGGTATCATGTTGTTCGGCCATTAATGACATCATATCACTGCAACTTCATTAAATTCATTCTTACTCCTAAGCCACATTTGTGTCTTATCAAATCGCTTCATCCAAGAAAGCTCTTCAAATTCTCAAAATTTCTAGAGACATGTTCATTAACACAAATAACAAGCTTCTCTTAACCGTCATTTTGTACAATCTCAAATTCTCTCAACCATTTCATCTTCATCTTTTAAAATTACGAGGAACACAAACTCTGCTAGGCCAGCATCTAGTCCTATTCTCACACCGAATGGTGATTACGGATGATGACTGTCTTTGCACCTCAACCCCAAACGATTCGAAGGCCTCCTCGAATCAGTCGACGACTTAGAAATCGATTTCAAGACCCCAGGAACAATGTCTCAAATTTCATTTCCTGGATTCTCACTAGGAATACGATATCAACTGATGAGTCTGAATCTTTCCCTGTTTCTTCATCTGCTCTATCACTTGTTCCACTCGAGCAATTACCTGTTCAGGAGGAACATGTATCTATGGGTGAAAATTCTGCACCAAACTCCGTAACTACTCCTGACATTCCAAATGCTTAGGAAAGAAAAACGTGCTTCGCTTAGAATGTTTTATTTTAATGATGCATTTCCTTCTATTTACATATCTTCCATGTAATAGATTCTGCTTATGTTTTACTTCTGTTATTCTTTTTGAACTTTTCTATTCTTCTACTTGTCCCCCTTACCCATTAAGGAGGAGAGTACTGTAATATTTATATACTATTTAGTAGGAAAATACTTAGATATATATATATATATATATATATATATACTTAGATATATACATTTAATACTTGTGATCATATGAACATATACATTCAACACTTGAACATAGACATTCTGAAATGTATGCCTTATACATTTTAGTATCTTGCCATATAAGGAGGAAAGCACCTTAAAATACGAAGGAGAACACAAAGAAGTAGACATTAAGAAGGAGAATTATATTTTGATGAATGCCTTAGACATTAATATTTTACTTTGAACTATATAAACATTTTGAAATGTATACCTTATACATTCAGGAGGAGAGTTACTTTAAAATAGGAAAGTTACATACCTTGACACACACATTAAGGAGGAGAGTACTTTGACAAATAATATCTTGACATAGAATACTTTGACACATAATATGTTCACATATAATATTTTAACATTCTGAAATGTATGCCTCATACATTAAGGAAAGCTATATAACGTGACCATTAAGGAAAAACATGTACATACGACTCATATACTCTAAAATATATACCTTATGCATACAAGAAGAGACATACTCTAGATATTCTATAAGAAGATGCACATATTCAAAAGGAAGGGTCAATATTTAGATAATAAGAAAACACTTGGATAAATATCTTGAGAAGACGTCTGATTAAGCCGTTGTAACAATAAGCCACTTCTTGAGAATCCCATTTCTTCAAACAAAGCTTGTAAAAACTCTTTACAAGCAATGAAACAACACCTTCAAAAGGATATTTCTTACACTATAATACTGCACTAGTTAACATTTGTATGTCTTATACATTACGGCTGTGCACTATGACATATACGTCTTCTCATGTTTGTACCAATACACCTATGTCCTTAAGAAGGACAGTTTATTTTGTTTGAGATCAATATTTTGCTTGTGACCATTGAGGAGAGTTTATAAAAATCGACATATACATATACATAAGTTTATAAAAATCGACATATACATAAGTTTTATAATAATCGAAAGCCTCTCATACAGCTCTGAGTAAGGAGGAGAGTTCTGTGTAAAGAGGAGATGTATATCTTGTATATATCTCATGCTAAAAATAGACTGATACATCCTAAAAATATGATCAACATGACCAATTAAGTTGTCCGATCATATTAAGTTATCCAATCATCAAGAGAGAATTCATTAACAGCAATTTCTAAATGATTATTCTTTTACACGACACTGTTATTGAAATTACCTTTGTTTCTTTAAGTTATTTATATCATCAGCATCTCTTACATAAACTGCTGCTCAAACTACTTTCTTGTAAAAAGTCTACACAAGAAAGGGACTGTTTTCAAAATTATCTGATACTTAATCAATTCAATTAAGTATTAAGAAGTTTCAGCATATTAACTAAATCATAAGTACTGATCCCAAACTGCTATAAAACATGTACATCTTATTTTGAAATCTGCTGATTCAAAATTCTATCTTGCTCTAAATACTTCAACTTATACACATTATATCGCAAGAAACATCTTTATGGCCTACTCATCAATTATATCTCATAATTGCCTAAAAATATTTTTGCTATTGCTTCGTATCTGTACCTTTATTTATTGAGTCTGTAAAAACTTAGCAATAGATGACTACACATACGCTATCGCTTGTAAGTTCATCCTAGGGCATTCCTTGAGATAAAATGATCATTCATTAGAAGGTGTGTTATTACTAAGGATTGAACATTTGCTTTAAAAGAGCCGTATGTATATGTGAATTGTAGTAATGGCCCCAAGCAAATAGGAGGAGATTGTTAGGAATATGCCTATGAAACAGTTGATACATATGTATGCATATTCCAACACAGTGATTTGCTTATTCCCATTACAACGCATGTTTCACAAGTGGCTAAAAGGGCTGCGTACCGGTTAGTGTGGCAGCTTGATGAAACAATGCATATGTCATTAGACTAGGAAGTCTCTGTACATGTATGAGTCTTTGTCATACCAAGCAAAGATGACTCTTCATATGGATTAGCTCTACTAGCGCCAGCAGACATGTCTACCAACAATCTCACTAGCAGACATCTCTACCAGCCATGTCTTATCAGCAATCTTTACCACAACAGACTTACATCGGCAGATCCAAGTATCAGCCATGCTCTTCATCAGACAACTGCAAAGAAGCTGATTATTCACAAAAGGAACATCGGTCGTTGCTCTAAGCTATAATTCAAAATAGATCCGTTATAAGATCTTTCTGATAGCTCAAGATACGAATCGATGTCTGTGCCTTGACTATTATTCAGAAGACATTTCTACTTTCGTGTATTGGTCCTAGTCTCCAAGGCTACATTCCATAAAAGGCCAAGCATAGTGCGCTACATCCCAGGCCTGCTTGTCAAGTCTCTTTCATCCAGCCTGAATCACAGACGGACTCCAAGACAAAGCTTAAACAGAAGGTTTTTGTCCAACAGTCTACACAATGCACTCTGATGCATTAATGATCCAGATCGCTAACGGGCAAAAACTCATCCAAGCTCCAACGACTACTTCATCTTCTCCAGCCTATAAAAGAAGACTCGCATTCTCTCATTCAAGTGTGTGCGTGTGGAATGGTGATCTAAGTGCTTCCAATCTGTAACCACACTGAGAGTGAGATAAACACAAGTGTAAGAACAAACACTTTGTGGGAGAGAAAACTGAAATTCTTAAAGTGAAGAAGCTCTGCTTGATCAAGAACTTCGTTTTTGATTTGAGTTATTTCTTCCTTCGAAAGACTCAGTCTCTTCAGTTGCTACACTTCAAATCCACAGCTAGAGACCAAACATTCTGCTAGTCGTTGAAGACTGATCAAGCTTGAAGATGTCCGATGAAGAACCAGAGCATAATAATCCATACTGTATTCATATCGGCAGACTTATACTACATTATAAGGGCTGTTGATTGTGCAATGAATTGTCATCATACTTGGCCGAGTGCTCAGCGCTCAGTTGTTCAAATACAAGTTATTTGAACAACGCCTAATATTTTCTTCTCACCACAAATTTATCGAGTTGATATTACAGGAAGACAACTCAATAAATATTAACTACGTCTTCCAATGTATTTTCGATAAATTTGATTTCGCTTTCTTAATCTCTCCCTTTTCTTTCCTAAGAGATTGCTAGGTTAGAGAGTCTAGGTTGATGTACTAAGCACGTTTGTCTTTGAGCAAACCTCTGCTGAATTTTAATATAATTTATATTTTATTACACTCAACCTTTACTTATCTTTCCTGTAATTTATGATATATATTATGCAATCTGGTTGTGAAAAATAATTGATGCATCTAATACAAGATTTTAGTTTGCTATCATGAATTCATGATAAACATGTACCTATTACTTTACAGCTGCTTTAATCCTGACTGTTATACTTATGCTACTTATTCTTCCGCTGCTTAAATTCTTCTATACCAGTTAAGTATAACAATATCTTCCTATCAGCTATCCTTAAAGTCTGCCGATGCACATCAGCTGATTCCTCTATATCGGCTGTGTTGCTTAAACAATGAAGATGACCTATTGATATTAATCATTTCATCCATGTTCTCATCATAAATTTTAAATAGGATGAAATTTTTAATAAAGGTCATATAGGCTATTCACCCCACCCTCTAGCCTATATTCTGAGCACATCCTCATGGACCTAACAGCAGACCTTGTTGTTCTCTTCCCCACATAACATATCACAATCGTGTTTCTTCCCTGAAGAAATGCGAACTACGTTTTGATCTAAATCTCTATATAGAGATACGTAGGCAGCCTTTTAGAAGGTTCGATCACCAAATAACGTATTTCCTTAGTACGACCATCCTCTTCCCCAGCAGTGTTGCAAGCCTCTTGCATCATAACATTTTCCCAGTGGGATCTTTTCCCCACAAAGTCATGAGTGGATGTTCTTCTCCCTAGAGAGTTCGAGCTAAAGTCTTGACACACCATACACTTGATCATACAACCCCAATGCAGGGTTCGACCACACACATACATATGGTCACACAAACTCCGATACAGAGTTTGACTATACAATTACCAGTACGAAGCTAGATGTCTATCTTTTTCGACGACGCTCGCTTACTTCTAAGCAAACGTAGTCGAAGGGCTTTGTAGGCAACTAGAATTCGTACACCAACATTATACGAATTATCCTATAAACAACTTTTTATTTACAAATGGACTAACACTTGTTTCTATGATCATTTCAGGAAACAACCTATTCAACAGGACTAACGACGTCCAACACACAAACAAACTTTAGTTAGATCAACATAAAGGGTCCAGACTGAAGACACACAGAGCTTAGAAGGGCCAAAGTACAAGACACAAAGCCTGGAAAAGACAAAAAATAAGTTTGGTGCACTGAAGCCTTGCTGAGTGCGCTGATACACCCAAACATGGTTTGGTGCGCGGGCGCCATGCCTGGTACGCCGCGCACCAAAGCCTGCATTTCCCCTAAAGTCAAGCCGCCTGGCTGCTGAAGAATTCGAAGGCTGAAACGAAGCTTCGTGCAAACTTGGCCCGGCGAGTAACTCACAAATATCTCTCCCTCGGCTCCTATAAATAGAGCTCTCAGCTCTCCCTCAAAAGAGACTAACATTCCTTCATCCAAGAGATCATACACACACAACTCTCTCTCTCTCTCTCTCTCTCTATATATCAAGCCTCTTTTGAGGAAGAAAATAGAGAAAGAAAATAGAAAAGAGTATTGACTCTCTCTCTCACACACAAAAACGTAAGTCTTCATTTCCTTGAACGGTAGCAGTGGAAGCACAACGTTCAGGCTACGAGCTAGCTTGATCCAATATAACATAACGACCTAGAACTTGGCCCGATTTCTGTAAAACGACAGAAGGTAACCCCTTCCGTTCGTTAGTCCATTTAATATGTAAAGTATATTTTAAGAATGTAATTATTTCAATACATTTTAAATAAATATAAAGTATATATTCTGTCACATAAAATAACAAATTTGCGATACTTAAATACGAGCATGCAAACATGTAGAGACCGAAAGGGCGTGATGGGTGCGTAAAACCTTCCCAAATCGTAACTTGACCCCCGAACACATAATCTAAATTTTTTCTCCCGTTTACTTTATAAACGAGAGTGATGATTCTGTTTTCAAAAGATAAATGTGTTTTTACGTTTATCGAACCACACAAAATCAACAGAGGGAAACTACAAGAGCGAAAAAGGCCCGAAGTTCGAAACGATCCCGTCGGATCGGGGTGCTCATAGCTGCCGAACACCACTAAAGGTGTTCGGTATGGGGTTGTCGAACACCACTTAGGGTGTTCGGTAACACAAGGCCCAACAACTTTGGTCCAAATAATTCGATTTTTCAAAATAAATTTGCTATAAACCACGAAATTTGAACACTAAATTATAAATAAATTGAAATGTAAACTTTAACAATAATTTAACATACAAATTGCAAAACAAGTTTTATTTAAATCTAAAATGTAAATAAAAAAAAAAACATGAATGAACGGTCATTGTTGCTATGTGTGTGTGAGTGAGTGAGAGAGAGGGCTGAAGTGTGTGTGTTTAAAAGAATTGATTTTAGAGAAAATATTAGAAAGGATAGAAATGTAGAATAGGAAAATAGGGTGGGGTGTAATTAGATTTTTAGGGGTTATAAATATTGGAGGGAGTGTTCTTAGTAAAGGGGTGTATTTGAAGATTTTCGGGATGTTAATAGCAACCCACTTATTTATTTTAGTTATAGAGTTATTTTAAGAGTTAGATAACTGAAATTAAAGTGGATGCACAACTTTAATTTCCTGAGTTAGATACATTATCAGTTAAGGGTGTAAATTTAAATCGCCGAAGTGCGAAATCGAACCGAACTAAACCAAACCGAGCGGTTTGGTTTGATTTTAGACTAGGGTGGTTCAGTTACAGTTTGAAAATTTCATAAATCGATCGGTTCGGTTCAGTTTGTGATTTTAGGTGTCAAACCGAACCAAACCAAACCGTTATATATATATATATATATATATATATATATATATATATACTCCCTCCGTCCCTAAATTATTATCTTCCTTTCCCTTTTTGTCAGTCACAGAATAATTGTCTTGTTTGAAAACTTTATTTTTTAGGACATCACTTTTACCATTTTACCCTTATTTTTTTCCCCTATTTTAATTATGGATCACATACACATGAATATTAATGAAAATTACACGTTATATCAATATTAATAATCAAGTCATTTTTTTTTAATCCGTGTGTCTGGTCAAATAAGACAATAATTAAGGGACGGAGGGAGTATATATTTATATATAGTTTTCTTGTTATTAATAGTAATTTGATTTGCCTTGAAAATTTTGTACCAAAATCTAGAAAATTCTAAAAGTAAAGATAGTAATCGCATGTCTTGTTCTCCCAACTATCTCACTTTTTCTCTCACCTCAACGCAATGTCGCGCATCACTATTAGTTCCCCGTTGTCCCTCTCACCTCGTCGACTCTTTCTCCCTTTTACCTCTCTGACATTTTTTCTCACACCTCATAGAACTAAAATTTTCTCTCACCCATCATAGGATCTTTTTTGACCTTACAAAATTAGTCTCAATTTTCTTTTTATTTTTTAATATTTGAAAATTGACTTTACCTTCTTCTTTTTTAATATTTAAAAATTAACGTTATCTTCTTTTTTTTCAATATCTCTTTAGAGGTTCTTAAAAAATAATTACAAAAAATAAATTACTTTAAGCTATAAAATCGAATCAAACCAAACTAAATCGAATGGTTCGGTTCGATTTCAAACCTCAGACGATTCAGTTCGATTTAAAAAAAATAAAATCATTAAAGAGATAGTTCGGTTCATAATTTTAATATAAATCAAACTAAACTGAATCATTTACACCCCCTAATCAATATATTAAAATTGGGTAGTGCTATTCCTACCCCCAAAATTACTTAGTTTACCCATTTACTAAGTCTACCCCCCTTCAAATATTATACCTCCTATATTACTAAGTATACCCCCATTTTTTTCCTATTTTACCCTTTAACAATCCATTTTTTTCCCCTCTTATTCTGTTTCTCTTCTTTCCCCTTCTCCATTTCCTTCTTCTTTCCCCTTCTCCATTTCCTTCAACTCATCTGATAGCCTAACAAAAAAAGCAAAATTCAAAAAGTCAACTAAGCATCAAAATCTCCAAATCCAGCAAAGATCATATGGGAAATTTGAATATGCAAAAGTATACCACCTGAGTGATCATCTTATGCTTGAGGACCTTCTCCTTGTCGAGAATCTTGATGGCGAAGTTCTCACCGGTCTCGATGTTCCGGGCAAATTTGACCTTAGCAAAAGTGCCCTCCCCAAGGGCCCTTCCGAGTTCATACCTCCCAACTCTAGTCCTCCCACTACTACTCCCTCCCCCTCCTCCTCGAAAAAAAAACAAGAGATTTTAATTTGAGAAAACAATGGGCGATAAAATCTTATTGATGAGCAAAGCTGCGTAGTGTGCGGCACCCTCTCGCACGCCCAAGGAATGTGTGCACGCCCGCACACATTAGGTGGTGCCCACCGCACATACTTAAGCCGTGCGGTCGACCGCACAATATCTTAGGATTTTTAAAATTTTTAAAAGTAATATAGTCTTTTAAAATTGTAATAATTTTGTAATAATAAAAAGGGGTATACTCAGCAAAACGGGGGTGGGAATAGCAGTGCCCATTAAAATTTTCATGTACCCATTAAAATTTTCATGTGTATAGATTGAAGCGAATCAAAACGTTCAAAGACTGGGGAAGGCAGGTTCGGGCGACCCTTATCGTGTAGTCGTAGAAAAATGGAGTTGAATAAGACAAATATTCCATTTCCGGGAGGAGTAAAGTCAGTTTTGTGGGTTACGTGTTTGTTTTTCACCAGTTCAACCCCCCCGGCTCACTCTCCTCCTCGGAAATTTCTTCACCAGAGCCAGCAGTCTAAGTCGTCGCCCCAGCTTCCCCGCAACTTCCGTCTTCCCCACTCTTTATCCCCATTTTCACTTCTTCTTCTTCTTCTTCTTCTACTACTACTACTACTCTCCTCTTCGCTCCGAGAGCTCAAAGACAAGAGTTCATAATTATTTTTATTATTTTTGTTACAATTAGTAGGATGCTGATGATCGTGATGGAGCTTGAGAATCCGTAGTGGTGAACTGGATTTTGTCATAATTCAGCTCAATTATTATATACTGGTTTGTTTCTTATTCTGCTTGCTTCTGGGTTCTTTTTTTTTTAATTTAATTTGCCGCCTTTTTTTCCTTTTAAATTCTAGCCCAATTCAGTTTATGGGGTTTGTTAAAAGCTTTGAATTTAACCCCTCAGGATTATCTACTTCAATTATGCTATTCAGTTCAGTATTTGTAATCTTAACTATGTATTTAAATTATTTAGACTGCATGTTTGTATGTTACTCTATTTCCCGCCCCTAAACCATGTACATTTAGGTTGTGTTTGGTTTGCCGGGGTAAAAATGGAACGGTCAACGGATTGACATTCCAACATTACTTGACTTTTTCTCCTTAGCTATTTCCCATTGCTCCACATTTAATCTTCCTTTCCAAAGATATGATATTTATGATTTATCTAACTTGTTATATATGCCTTTAGTGCAATTTAAGGGAAATTTAGAGAACCAAAAGTACGATATTAAAAAGTTTAGACTTGTGAAATGCATCTCTTTTTCTTGGGATGTACATGATTATACATACCTAAACCACTTTTTCTTAGGACTCACAAGTTCTTAAAATGGCTCAGGGAGTTCTAACTGGCACTAGTGCTACACTGCAAAGTTCTAATTTCTAGCAGTTTGCACTTCAAAAGTTGAAAGAGTTTTTGGTCAATCAAGAAAATTACTTTAAAAGTTTATTTTGCAAAACTTATTTACCAACAAAATGCGAAGAGGTCATAGTTGTATTCTTCTGACTATCAGTGGCTGATATGGCTAGATATGGAAAAACTCAATGCAATAAAGCGCAAGATCTTTACGAGCAGAACTTCAACTTTCATGCATATATGATACCTTTCAATAAGGATTACGTTGTTAAAAGTTTGATATTGGCATATGAGGCTATGAGAGCACTCAAGTAACATCAAACTCTGCCGTTATTACGCGAAGCGCAAGGGTCAGTATCATCTCATTTGTATTCCAAGTAATTTTGCTAGATTATTATTAATATTATTATTTTGAGTTTGTTTCAAAGTAACATTACCAGTGTTGGATGCGTTCCTTATGATGCTTCATCTTGATCTCTTTTTGAAAATTATTGAATATCTAATATACATAAGAGATTTTCGGGTCCTATTAGGCTGTAGATGCTATCATTTAAATGCGAGAAGCATTAGTTTCAGTGAAACTAAAGTTGAAATCCATAACCATAAAGTGCTTTTTTGGGTTTAATATGATAAGTGTCTTAACTAGTTGAATAAAGCCGTGAAGTGAAGGAGGTTAATAGTTGAAAAACTATTAGGGAGGAGGATAATCTGAAAAGTCCATCTTTTTGAATATGAAGAGAACGCTGCTTGATAGCTGAATCTAGGTAGCCAAGTACTTTGGAGATCATAATCTTTAGTTTCTAAAATCATGTTCAGATATTGGAATTCCCAATTTGGTTTAAAATGTAGAAAAATTGCACCCTGCTTAATTTTAAAACTGAAGCATGGATTGTCATTCAAACTTAAAATTTGAGATACAATTTGTGTGTGTGTGTACAAGAATCTCAACTGCTACCTTGTGTCTGTCTGGGTCTTATTAGCTTTTTCAGTTTGACATGGTATCAGGAAAGGACAATTCACAGTCTAATACTCAATAATGCACTTCTTATGGTGGATTGCTTGTTTTCATTTCTCTTGTAGGAGCATAATTTTTAGAAATGGATCCTCTTGAAAAAGATGTGGTCCCGATGCTGTCTGTGGCATCTACACAAGCAGATGAAGATAAGGAGACTCAAAATCGACGGTTTACATACAGGACACGGAGTGCCTCAATGTCAATTCCGACGAGTTCTATGGAGCACGACGCCAATGAAAATTATCTCGTCGGCCTCACTGGTCCGTTGCGCAGTGAAAGAAAAACGTCATATATCCAGATGAGTGGTCCTTTATATGCTCGCGGGAGACATGAGAACCCATTTCAGCCTACTGTAGGCGCAGTTGGCCTCAAAAAGACCAAATCTCCTGCAGAAATACACCTCTCAATTAATGGAATGGATCATAATGATTGGGAAGATAGCAACAATGCAGGCAAAAATGAACATTTATTGAGGTCCGGTCAACTGGGAATGTGCAATGATCCTTACTGTACAACATGCCCAACATTTTACAATTCTAAGCGGCAGCAGAAGAATTCAAAAGCTCCTGTTGTGCTTGACCCCAAGGTATTATTCTTTCTCAGGCTAACTGATTTTTCTTTATATCTGCGGTGTCATATAATTTGTTTTGCAGAATTGTATTCAGTTTTTTAAGTACGGCTTGAGGATCAATGGTAATTATTTTCCTTCGGACATCTTCAGAGCAAATTGATTGATTTTCTGATAGGCTCTTGCATAACTTAGATTTTACCCCTTACACAGCTGATTTGTTATTTGTGTGAATATATGTCATTTTGTTGATTTTGATTTCATTCAAGTTGCCCGCCATGGAAATTTGTGAATGTAATTCTTAGAAAAATCATTTATTTATTTGTTTTTGATAGAGAATAAATCATGTTAATAGGAGAAGAGGGAATGTAAGGATAGAGGACAAGCGATCCACCCCCCCCCCACAAAATAAAAGGACAGAAAAAATGCCAAAACAGATAAAGCGAAAGGTGTGGGAAAGGGCATTTGTCTAATGAACAATGTGCTCCAGTCTCTACACAAGTCAGTAAGCTGCACTCCTATCGACGTTACTAGTGTGGACGCCAACATGGAGAACAAAAAACACGACACTCTCCCTCAAAAGTTGAAAGGGGAGAGCCTAACTGCAAAATATAAAATATTCTGGAGTTTCTCTACGTCCATAAGCACCACAAGGTTCTAGAAATCCCACATCGCCAGAGCAATCCTTCATTCTTATCTCTCCAAAGCTTCCAACCATCATAAGAAAACTGGATACATTGTGTAGAAGGTAAGTGTCTTGAAGGTCCCAGAGGTCCACCGTGGAGGTGTCTCGGGGTACTTCAAGAAGGTACCTTAGTGAGGGGGTCTGTTGGATGAAGTAGATGGTGTTACACTCTATTAGTTGACGGACTGACACATGAATGGAAGTGGGGTGGAGACAAAGACAAGACTAAGTGGATAGAGAGGGCAGCCGCCAGGTGGCCCTCCAGAGACGGCGTCAGAGCAATGTGCCTCTAGAGGGATGTCCTCGGGAGAGGGTTTCCCTGAAGGGGTGTCTCTAAAGAGGGTTGCCCTGAAAGGGTGCCTCTGTGGAGTAGAGGGGGGTCCCTATGTCCCTTTGCAGAGAGGGTGTAACAATAAGGGTTCCCTAGATAGTCATAAATCCATTGAGCCATGATGCTTGATAAGAATGTCTCACTATGGGTATACTACCAAGCCCAAGGCTGAGTCCCTCATGTGGTAGGTTGAATGGGGGTTCCTATATCCGAAGAGGGGTCCATTGAGGCCGTTAAACGTGGCCTAAGGTGATGTGGAAACTGAATGGAGGGTCCCATTCCACGCAGAGAAAGAGAGGGAGAACTATTGTCCAAAGAAGCCTTAACCCCAAAATTGGTTAGGCATGGGTATTAATATACACATATAAATAATACCCTTAAAGAGAAGCAAGAATTCTCTAAGACTCTATCACCTACCCTTATCCTACCAAGGTGGAGCATAGCATATTATCATGCACGTCTTGTTACAAATATGATTTTCTTCCTATTTCCACTCAAAGACTTCGTAAACACACCTGCAAGTTGTTCACCAGATTTTCATAACTTGTGGCTATAAGCTTCTGCTGAAGCTTCTCACGAACGAAATGATAGTCAGCCTCAATGTGCTTTGTGCATTCATCAAACATGGGATTAGAAGTAAATATGGATAGCTGCCTAAATATCAAACCATAACTGCATAGGCATTGAGAAATTCTTTGCTTGTTGGCTTGTTTCAAATTCAATCAGCTCATTAACATTCAGTAACGTGTTAAAATGAAGGGCTTATTCTGTTTAAAAGTATAAAAGGGTGCAGCTAAATTCGCAGATCAGTAATTAATAAACTGTCAGTTTTTTTAAATGAACTTTACAATCTTCTTGGCCTTCCTATATGGTTTATTTTGTCTTTGGTGTTAGAAATGCACAAATTGGTTTAAATTTGGTGCAAGGATGGCCTGATTTGTAAGATTAATTGATCATCAAACAGTTGAAAGAGTTTATGCTCTAGTAATTTGTGTGTTATATTTTTACTTTCACATTTTAAGGTATATTATTTCTCAGGTTCTGTAAATATTAAAGCATCAGTGTGGTTAAACATCATATGAATACCGATAGAAATTACAATTCCTCCCCAAACATCATTAGAACCAACATCTACTCAATCTTCAGGTCTAATAAGCTCTCACTTTTTTGGTATCTGTTAGTCCTTATATTCAATTGCCTTAAAGAATAAAAAGAAAGAAGGAACAGGGAAAAAAGTCCTTTCTTGTTTATGTCCTATTGTCCATTACTTTTTTTATCTGCAGAAACAAAATGAAGGTGCGTTGGTGCTCATGCAGTTCACATCCCTTGTTACAGTATCACAGGGCTCTCTATGGAGATGCAAAAGGGTGGGCAAGGAGAACATTTTCTTTCCTACATCAATATATTCCTGGGGTCATGAATCCACATGCCAAAGTTGTTCAGTCGTGGAACCAATTTTTTGTCATTTCTTGTTTAGTGGCAATTTTCTTAGATCCATTATTCTTCTTCTTGCTGTCAGTGCAGCAGGTATGGTTACATTCTCATTTGGACATATTATTTCTGATCATTGCACATTAATTAGTTATGCTCTTGATTTCACATCCAGATAAAATACGTTCTCGAACTCTTTAATGTGCTTGAAAAGGAATATAGGTGGAGACATTTAATTCTTTGTCATTATCTACTATCAAAACTGAAATGTGGATGTTGTACTTCGTATTTGTTCGATGATGGTATATGTTTCTTACTCTGAAAGACCTATGCAATAACAAAGTTCTATAACCTGATTGAACATATACATAACATTAAGTTACTCTAACGAAATAGAAATAGAAAAGGAGAGGCACCTAGAAGGTGCAATAAATTCAAGTGAATAAAACCTCTAGCCCTTTGAAGGATAAAGCATTTGACCGGACTGATTTTCTGTGAAAGCAGTATGTATATCAACACTTCTTATGGTAAATAGATGCCCTGAGACATCTTTCCTGTGATCCCAAAGTTGAAACTGCTAAAACCATCAGCAAAATCCAAAATCTAGGTTATAGATGTTTCTCATTACTTAACGAAATCGAAGGAATTATTTTTGATGCTCCCATTATTCTCACGTGGAGACTTCTGTACACGCCATTGGAAAATTGGATGAGTTCCTTAACTTAAACTTAGGTCCTATTAGTTGCTGCTACAATAATAGGGAGCGTTGGCACTAAGTATAAAATTTGGTCTCCTGTGACCTATAGTTTCAATCTTCTGAAGCTGCTTCCTCTGCATGTGGAGGTCAGGCGGATATGTTAGATAAGTCCCAGACATCAGAGTGCAGGGCCTCATGCACAGGTTGTCCTCAGTTTCAACTGCTATGATTTACTATAACAAATCTTTGTCATTTATATGTAGTTCTTCAGGGTGAGAGATTCCCATCTGAATTATTCTTCTATTTACTTAATGTAAAGTTGTATTTTTCATACAGAGCTCCCATTTTATTGGCAAGATATGCAACAAAATGAATTTTTGGATCATTTTCAGAGAAAGCACGAACAATCTCCACTTTTTTCGTCTCCGGTCCAATAATTACTGATTGAATACGAAAAAAGTCTAACATCTAAAATTTATCCCAATAGAATACATGATCTCTTATTTCCTATTTTATCAGTTAGATTAAAGTTATAACCATGTCCTTTTCTTTTGGACAGTAGTCGATTTGTAAATCAGATTGATAAGACATTACACGTTTACATACGTACAAACATACATACACATTTGTACATATTAAATTTACGTTAATATTGAAAAGTTACCGTAGTAAATTAAAGAAGGGATCTATCAGGAATCAAATTGACGACCCTTTCTTTTCCTAACTATATTGTAAGTATAAATGTGCATGCTATACTTGCCAAATTACATTGGAATTTAGTGTAATAATATTTCTCTCCTTCCCCCTCCCCTCCTCAACTGGTGTTTATTATGTGATTAGAATTCTGGTTAACCTCATTGCTCTTTTCTGTTTGTAAATGAAATAAATTCCCGACCATGCTTGTTGGAGTTGAAATTTTTTTTTCAAAGGCATGACATTTAGCTTTTTATTGTCTATTGGTTATCGCCTAGAGTTATGTTGGTCTTATTCATTATTTGAGCACTTGCTTACCCGTTACTTGCTCTCCTTCTTGGAAGCAGGATAGAAAATGCATAATACTCAATTGGCCTTTGACAACAGCAATGGTGGTGTTCAGAAGCATGACAGATTTCATTTACTTATTGCACATGCTGCTTCAGGTAAACAATTTACTTACATCCTTTTGATGAATCCTCTTTGTCATTGTTATTGCCTTGTCTTTGTAAAAACTACGTCTCAATGTTACTATGAAGGTACAAACTAAAATGGCATTGTTCACTACTATTTTCTTGCACATGCCACTTCATAATAGGTTGAGAACTGAACTGCTTTTGGAAAGCTTACTTAACTTCCACATGAAAGGAAAAACTGACATGATCTTGACTGCCATGGAGAAATGTAAGGTTCTTTCAGCACTGGGAAGCATAGCCTTTGTCTTTTAATCTCTGTTCCTTGTCTCTAGGTCGTTTTTTTTTACTACCTATAATAAGAAGATTGCCCCCAAAGCACCTAAAATCATCGTCTTTAGGTAGATTATGTCTAACAACAATACATTCTTGGAATGAATTATGAGTTAAGAAAAGTATAGGGTTGGATGCCTCATATATCTTTGGACCTGCATGCGGTTGTGGCTATTATACACACACACACACACACACACTCACAACCCTCTTTATCTACCGATCTAACAGCTTAAGCTTTTAGATGAGTTGGTTACTTAACATGTTATTAGAGCTCTACTCTAGTTTGGTAAGGTCGGGGGTTCGAGTCATCCCACTTGCATTTGTTACCCGAAATATTGTGAGTGCATGTTGTCACTCTGTTTGGATCGTGATGTCCTGGTGAGGCATATTTGTTTGTCTCTCCATGTGTGAACGGGTCACACATGAGGGGGAGTGTTACGTGAGGGGGAGTGTTAAGTTTGATATACATTGTTGGACCCCTATCTAACAACTTAAGCTTTTAGATGAGTTGGTTTCTTAACATTATACTGCCTATACTAATATATTATACACTCTCCTTCAAGCTGGAGCATTGATATTAATCATGCCCATCAAGTTACCAACATTATTTATCCTAGGGCTACTTTCAAAAAGTTATCAGCCAACTGGTCTCCTGTTTTATCACGAGAGAGAAAATTCCGCCAAATTTTCTCTCGGATGAAATGACATCAACATCAATGTGTTCGGTTCTTTCGTGATAGAATAGATTTGATGCGATATGAGAAGGAACTTGAAAATCACACAAAAGCTTTATAGATCTTGAACTACTAGACCTATCTTATTAAGTCACTTATATGTCCATATAAGCTTATTGGTAGATTCTGGCATCGTTCTATATTAGATCATGATACCATATTCTGCTTCTTACTCCAGACACCTCGTAATAGACCTTCTATCCGTTTTAGAATCTGTCCAATCTCATATAAAAAAACCCTCTACTCTCGAATGGCCATGATTACTACTAGGTTCCCTGCCCCCAAAGCTCCCTTCAGATAACACAAGATCTGCTCCGAAGCAACCCAGGGAGTAGTTCTTGTAGAAGACATTAACTGACTTAACCCCACACTAACACTAGGATCATATTAAATATCAGGACGAGTCACTATAAAAAAAATTCAATTTGTCGACGAGTCTTCTATATTTTCTGATCTTCAAATTGCTCCTGTATGGAGTAATATGGATACACAACCGATCACTATGATCTGTTTGATGGACTTTTTTCGTCTTGCAAAAAAAAAACTATAACCGTAGAAGGATATAATATCAGGAAACAGAGGATGTGATCAGGTTTTATGTTATGATCAATCCCTTATGGCATGTGCATTATGTAAAATCATTCACCATATGCATCTTTCATTTCGTTCATATTTATTAATTATTTTGGTCTCATGTACTCCATAGTGTGACTGTATCTAAATTGTCTATTGCAGTTTAGGCTGGCGTATGTTGCTCCTGAATCCAGAGTTGTGGGGGCTGGAGACTTGGTTGATCATCCGAAAAAAATTGCTCTCAATTATCTCTCTGGATATTTTATTCTTGATTTCTTTGTTGTGTTACCGCTGCCTCAAGTATGGTTCTTACTCTTGAATTAGATTTCTCTGTTTCCTCATCCTATGTAACCACCGTAATGTTATAAAGATTTTCCATTAAGGGGTTTCATTGTGGGGTTTGAGGACGGGTAGGCTGCAAGCCTTTCTCTTTTCTCTTTTCTGGCACTAAATTTATAGGATTCTTACAGCCAGGGAACACAATAATGTGAAACTCTTGCATGAATAGTGTATGACTTTGTGTTGAAAATAGTAGGCTACACAGCTGATCACATGTATTGTACATACAGTCTTACCTTGCATTTATCTCAAATAGTTCTCTCTAATTTTACACATGCCCCATGTTGTCCATGACTACATTGTGTTTTAGTCATTATATGTACCTTCCTCATTGATTGATTACTCCCTTATGTAGATCATCATATTGCTGGTCCTACCCCAGTCGATCGCATCATCTGGAGCGAATTATGCAAAGAATCTTTTGCGAGCAGCTATTCTTGCTCAGTACATTCCCAGGTTGTATAGGTTTCTGCCTTTGCTTGTTGGTCAGTCTCCAAGTGGCTTAATATTCGAATCGGCATGGGCGAATTTTGTTATAAATCTTCTCACTTTTGTCTTGGCGGGCCACGTTGTGGGGTCATTATGGTATCTCTTTGGCTTACAGGTGTGTGGAGCTCATCATACAGGATATCGTTGAGAAGTATCGAAAATTTAGTTACTTGTTCAGTATGCCTTTCGTTTTTTCATCATACTTTCAATTATTAGTGCTAGCTTCCAGGTGTGCTTATATTTGTAATGGTTTATTCATTTAAGATTATAACTTTCTCCATAGCCCGAAGCTGCAGATCAGTTCTTGTATCATGAATCATGATCAGGATTATCATTGTGGAACATTATGTGTTTGTATGTGACTGGAAATGAATTATTTTCTTATTAACTTGTCATTCTACCTTTGAACTTATCAAAGTTGCTCTTGCAGATATTCTGGTGAAGGTCTGCAACTTTTGAATGTTGTCATATATAAGCTAGTATATTTGGCTCATGATTTTTTTTAATGTGAATTATTTTTCACACCTTTTGGTTTTGGGTTGTTTTGGTGCACAATTTTCAAAATGGGAGAAATAGATAATAGTTGCATCCACTTTTACAAAAACCTCATCCTTTCCAGAGTTGTCTTAAAAAAACTAGGGTGAAAGAATCTTCGTCCACATAACTTTGGGCAATTGGTTTATTTCGCTCTCACCTTCGTTCTGCTACACCAGAAAGTATTTTTTGCCTCTCGATAGGTTAAATATTTTCTATCTAATCATTGGGTAAATTTTTTCACTTAAGTGATTCCATTGGAGCGGTAAGTTGATGAAAACACACTACGTGATATAGTGGGCTGTCTCCTCCCAAGGATATTCTTGTATACATTCTTGATTAGAATCAAGGATCTGTAATAGACATGGTTTTCTTGTTTTCTTGAATGCACCTCATTTATTGGTGATTTACCTATCTTCTGTCCTTGGTATGATTGAAGTTACATGTTTTCATGTAATGGAATTCTATATTAACTTCAATCTCTCATTATTTTTTTCTAGAGGGTAAATCAATGTCTTCGGGATGCTTGCCGTTATTCTGGGATTGAGATGTGTGAGAGCTTTATAGATTGTGGGCGGGCTGATTCTGATGGATTGGCATCTGATTCAAATTTGGAAAGCTGGAAGAGAAATGTAAATGCAAGTTCATGTTTTGCTCAAGATGGTGGTTTCTCCTATGGAATCTATGTGCAAGCTGTAAACCTTACTACAGAAAGTAATATAATCACGAGATATGTATATTCATTGTTTTGGGGCTTCCAGGTATTCTGATTTTCAGTTCTTGTGTTCCTTTAAAAAGGGGGTTTATCCTTATTTGAACTTGCTTGTTGATTATTAAATTAGAGAAGACTTTGTAGGGATTTCTACTCTCTTGTTAGGATAGCTTCTTGTACAAAAATAAACTAGGATATATTAATTGCTAGGGCTCTCACACGATCCAAGCCGGGTCAGGTTCGTGTGGATACTATCCAAGCGAGCTCATGAGCAGGCTCGTTTGTATCAACGAGCTCGAGCTCTATTAGGTCAGGCTTGCGTGTGTACTCGTGAGCCTCAAGATCAGATAGTTTAGCTCGGCTTGTTTGGGTTTGGGCTTGACTAGGCTCGAGATTTTTGGAATAAATTTAATATATATATATATATATATATATATATATATAGATAGATAGATAGATAGATAGATAGATAGATATATATATATGTCAGAATTTTTTGGTTTGAATTGTATTTTATTGAATCATATAATCTCCTATATATACAAAGAATACAACATATAATCAGCATCAATCCCTTAAATTTCGGGATTATAATTTACACCTAATTATTCTCCTAAAATAATGTCAATCCCTTAAATTATGGGATCCTAACATTCTTCTGAAATTATGCCACGATTTTCCACACTCCACCTCAAGCTGGTGAATAGGGATTTTCCATTCCCAGCTTGGATACAATACTCTCAAAAGTTGAGCTACATAATCCCTTTGTGAGAATATGAGCAAGTTGTGCATGCGTTGCTATATACGGTGTGCATATCAAGCCACTATCTAGCTTCTCCTTAATGAAATGCCTATCCACCTCGATGTGCTTCGTTCTGTTGTGCTGAACATGGTTGTGGGTTATGCTTATTGCTGATTTATTATCGCAGTAGTCTTATAGGACCTTCCCACTTAATCTTTAAGTCTTCTAAAATGATTTTCAGCCAAAGCAATTCACATACACCTTGTGCCATTGCACGAAATTCTGCCTCAGCACTAGAACGTGCTACTACCCCTTGTTTCTTGCTTCTCCATGTCACTAGATTGCCTCCAAGGAAGGTACAATACCCTAACGTCGATCTCCTGTCAACAATTGATCCTGCGTAGTCAGCATCGGTATAAGCTTCAACTGTTATGCTCATATTTCTTTTAAACGAGATCCCTCTCCCTAGTGTTCCCTTAAGGTATTGCAAAATTCTGTGTGCCGCTTGCAAGTGGACTTCTCTAGGATTATGCATAAAGTGACTGATGAAGCTTACATAAGCTATATCAGGTCTAGTATGTGCCAAATAAATAAGCCGTCCTACGAGTCGTTGATACATTTCTCTCTTAACTGGAACATCTTCCTCAGCTTTTCCCAGCTTAAGACTCGGGTCCATTGGTGTACTTGTCGGTTTACATGCAGCTTTACCTGTCTCCTTGAGCAAGTCAGTCAGATATTTTTGTTGAGATATAAATATCCCTTTTTTGGAGTGTGCCACCTCAATTCCTAGAAAGTACTTTAGCCTTCCCAAGGTCTTAATCTCAAACTCCTTAGCCAAGCAATTACTCAAGACTTGTTATTCCATCTCATCATCTCTAGTTAGTATGATGTCATCCACGTACACTAATAATACTGTCACTCCCCCTGTTGCTGAATGCTTAATGAATAATGTATGGTCTCCTTGACTCTGCTTGTATCCCATAGCTAACATGACTCTCGCAAATCTCCCAAACCAAGCCCGAGGAGATTGTTTTAGTCCATACAGAGCTTTATGCAGTTTACATACTGTATTGGTGGTCACCTTTGTTACATAGCCCGGTGGAACCTCTATGTAAATCTCCTCCTCAAGATCCCCGTGCAAAAATGCATTCTTCACATTAAATTGCTGCAGTTCCCAACTATTGTTAGCAGCTAGAGATAAAATTACTCGAACTGTATTCATCTTAGCCACAGGAGCAAACGTCTCTAAATAGTCAATCCCATATGTTTGAGTGTATCCTTTAGCTACTAGTCTTGCCTTGTATCTTTCAATAGACCCATCAGCCCTATATTTTACTGTGTAGACCCATTTGCAACCCACTGCCCTTTTTCCTGCTGGCAACTCCACCAAACTCCAAGTTTTATTCTTTTTTAGTGCCTCCATCTCCACATCCATGGCTTGTTTCCATTTTTCATTGGACAATGCCTCAGTTAGGGTTGTAGGGATGATTATGGTGTTGAGGTTTACAAGGAAGGCTTTGAAGGTTGGTGAGAAGTTTTGAGAGGACATGTGGTTTGAGAGTGGGTATAAAGGCCTTTTTGTGCATGTTCTGGTTCCTTTCCTAATGGCAATTGGTAGGTCTTCATCTTCTTTACTAACATGTACCTCAGTTTCACTCTGCAACGTTAGGAAATCAGAAACTGTTACCTCATTTGAGGGACCCGGGTTAGACTCTTGTATGTGCACAGATTCAGGATTAGCCTCTACCCTCCTTGAGTACACCAAATTCTTGCCAAATCTCACATCTTCAGGAGCAGATCCAGAGCCAAGAATGGGTTCAGATTCAGGAGGTTCAAGTTCAGACCTAGTGGACTCATGGTTAGATTTTGTTTTTAATTAAATCGAGGGTAATTGAACTGAGGGTATCTGGTTGGATTTAGATGGAAGTAAGAGATCAAATTTAGATAGTCCAAGAATGGGCTCGTTATCTTAAGACTCTCCCCCTGAAGATAAGGTTGGATGAAATAGGTTTCTTGCTCATTGAAGGTTACATGTTGGGACACATAAAATTACTTAAAAGGAGGATGATAGCACTTATACCCTTTTTGAGTTGATGAATACCCCACAAAGATGCACTTTAATGCTCTAGGATCTAATTTCCCAAGATCTTGGTTATGGATATGAACAAAAGACACACACCCAAAACTGCGAGGTACAAGATTATTTGTAGTCGACAGATTTGGGTAGAATGAAGAGAGTACCTCCATAGGACTTTTGAATCCTAAGACTGTAGAGGGTAATCTATTAATGAGATGAGTAGCTGTTAGAACTGCCTCCCCCCAAAAATATTTGGGTACATTTTTCTGAAACAATAGTGCTCGAGTTTGGTCTAACATGTGTTCATTTTTCCTTTCGGCAACACCATTTTGTTGTGGTGTTTTGACACAAGAAGACTCATGAATTATCCCCGCCTTTTGACAATATGGAGTGAGAGTTTGATTGAAATAGTCTTTCGCATTATCTGATCTGAGTTTTTTGATACTCGAACCTAACTGATTTTTTACCATAGATGAAATTTGGGAACACAAGACTCACATTAGACTTGTGTTTGAGCAAGAAAACCCAAGTAACTCGGGTGCAGTCATCAATGAAGGTCACAAACCATCGTGCCCCAGACACAATCAAAATAGTAGAGGGACCCCAGATTTCAGTGTGAACAAGGTAAAAAGGAAGAGTGCTTCTTTTATTACTAATTGAAAAAGGTAGACGCTTGTGTTTAGCAAGTTCACACACCTCACAGTGAAGATTCTCAAAATTTAACTTTGTAAACAATGAAGGAAACAAAGATTTGATAATTCTAAATGATGGGTGACCTAACTGACAATGGTAGAGAAAGACTTTTTCTTTATTTGATAACACAGACTCGGACATGAATGAGTAGGGGGATCTGCACTTGATTATGCTCGACCCGTTTGATTCCTCAAGGTAGTAAAGGCCATCGTGTTCTCTAGCACTTTCAATCATGATGGGCTAATTGAGCTTGAGGGGATACCTTTTAAATCCTTAGATCATGGGGACATGACATTGCTAGAGCTAGAGCAGCCTTTTCTTGAAGAGGAGGTGGCTGCAGCTGTTTGAGGAATGAGTGGTGATAAAGCTCCGGGGCCGGATGGTTTCTCCATGGCCTTCTTTCAACATTGTTGGGAGGTGATAAAGGTGTTAAAGTTTGGGGGTCCATCTCAAAACCAATTGGCTTGTGAGAGGTGTGGCCCCAGGATCTTTATTAATTGTTTGCTAGACTTGTGTTTACCCGATATGGGAATTGACTTGTAAGGGGTGTGGCCCCAGGATCTTTATTAATTGTTTGCTAGACTTGTTTTTACCCGATATGGGTTTAATGTCTCAACACGCTCCCTCACGTGTAGCCGGGATGGAGGCTTACAACGTGGACTCATTGATCGGGTGGCGCGGAGGAAGAACGTGTGCCGTTGGGCCTGCACGTGTAGAGAGTCTGCCTGATACCATGTTAAAGTCTGCGGATCCATCTCAAAACCAATTGACTTGTGAGAGGTGTGGCCCCAGGATCTTTCTTGATTGTTTGCTGGACTTGTTTTTACCCGATATGGGTTTAATGTCTCAACAAAAGGATGACTTAATAGAGGTTTTCCATTTCTTTTATGTCAACAAGTGTTTCAAAATAAGTTTGAATGTCTCCTTTATTGCCTTGATCCCAAAGAAAATGGGTGCAGTGGATGTGAAAGAAGACTTCTGGCCTATTAGTCTTATTGGAGGGATTTACAAGATCATCGCTAAGGTGTTATCGATTTGGTTGAGGAAAGGTCGGAAGGTCATTTCAGACTCCCATCATGGTTTTTTAGGGGAGCGGCAGATTCTTGACGCGGCTTTGATAGCTAACAACACTATGGGAGCTAGAATCAAAAGTGAAGTTCTAGGTGCAAATTAGACATTGAAAAAGCCTTCGATCATGTTACCTGGGTTTTCTTGATGCACATGTTAACTAGGATGGGTTTTGGGGATTCTTCGAAAGATTGATTTCTTTTTTGCATCTCCTCAGGGAGATACTCATTGAGAGCCAACATGTTTCTTTCTAGCTCGAGAAGTTTGCAGCAAGGAGAACCACTTTCCCCCTTTCTTTTTATTATAGTCATGGAAGCTTTGAGTCGGATGTTGGACGTTTCAGTTTTTGGTGGTTTCATTAACAGTTTAATGTGGGAAGAATAAGAGATGAAGATGCATCTCCACTTTGCGGATGATACTCTTATTTTTTTGCGAGGCAAAGTCTTGTCTACGGCTAGTCCTGCTATTTTTTCAAGCAACATCGGGCTAAGGATCAACATTCTCATCGGGAACGTCGAGAATGTTGATTTTTGGCTTCTTACTTTGGGTGTAAGGTAGCCTGCCTTCCTACTTCTTACCTTGGTCTTCTATTAGGAACCTCTTTTAAAAGCACAACTTTTTGGAATCCAGTAATAGAAAGATTTGAACGTGGATTGGTGGGGTGGAAAAGTCAACTTTTGTCAAAGGGGGGGTAAACTGACTAAAAAGTTCTTTGTCCAGTTACCCACTTATTTTATGTCCATTTTCGTTCTCTTCTCTTCTGTGGCAACGAGATTAAAGAAGCTAGAGAGGGATTTTTTGTGAGAAGACCCTATGGAGGATTGTAAATATCATCTGGGATACCGTAAGCGCCAACTTGAAAGAAGGTGGGTTAGGAATCAAGAACCGCATGACTTTTAATTTTGCTTTATTGAGCAAATGGCTCGGGAGATTCATGGTAGATAAAGAGGCTCTGTAGAGAAAAGTGGTGGTGGGCAAGTATGGAGAAGGTGATCTTAAGTGGTTTCCTAATGAGGTCTATTCTCTCTATGGAGTAGGTGTGTGTAAAGGGATTAGAAAGGGATGCGATTGGTTCAGGCGGTTTATTTCTTTTGAGATTGGTAATGGAGCCTCAGTTAAATTTTGGAAAGATAAGTGGAGTTAAATTTTGGAAAGATAAGTGATGAGGGATACAAAGTTGTGGAGAACTTACCCCTTTCTCTTTAATAATGCGACCAACAAAGAAGTGGTTGATAGTGATATCCTTTATCTTACAGAAGGTATATTTACTTGGAACCCCTCCTTTAGAAGAAATCTGCAAAACTGGGAGTTAGCTCTGCTTGGACAGCTTCTTGAGCAGTTGTACGCTCAAAAAGTGGACAATAGCAGGGTGGACAAAGTTTGGGCAGGGGAAAAAAACAGGTTATTCTCCGTTAAATCATATTTTATGGTCTTGTCAAGCAGAAATCATTCTTTCCCTTGGAAGGCGGTGTGGAAATCAAAGGCGCCTAGTAGAGTGGACTTTTTTTGTTTGGCAAGCTATTAACGAAGCTATTCTTACAAGTGATAATCTGTATATTCGGAAGAAGATTTATGTAAATTAGTGTTTTATGTGGAAAGGGGATGGTGAGAGTGTTAACCACTGTCGAGGGATTTATGGGATTTTATGTGTAAATTAGTGTTTTGATGCACTGTCGAGGGATTTATGGGATTTTCTGATGAGTCTTTCTCATCTTTTGTGGTTATGTCAAGATCCGTGAAAGAGTTGTTTCTTTATTGGTCCCCGTACAAGCGGAAAAGGACCAAATTGAACGAGGCTATCGTTCAGACTTTGTTTATTTGGTGCACAAAGTCGTTCGAGTAGAGATTATTCTTTTGTAGAGTTTGTGACAGATTTCAGTTGTTTAGATCTTTGTGATGAGTATACTACTTGTATACAAAGGATACATCACTTGTTTTGACGTGTTTGTAGACTCGAGGACTTCCAAGTGTGAGAGTTTGGAAAGAAGAAAATTTGTGGAGTATGTCAAGAAAAAGAGTAAATGGAGACTTCCTTCAACGCGATTTATAAACGCAAGCTCTCAACATCTTGAATTACTACTCCAAGTGTGAGCGCGGGGGGGTGAAGAAGGGGACACAAAGAGCGAGTGTTAAAGCATGATATACGTTGTTGGGACATCTCTTTAAGAGCTAAAGTGTTTATGAGTTGGGTACTTGACAGGTATGTTACCGGATCCTTCATTTTTGCCTAAGTACCCATGTCGACATGACAATGGGTGTGGTTACTTTACAATTAGTGCAAAATCCTAAAATTTTGGTGGATCCCACACCTGGATCTGCACCCATATCTGGTAGGTAACACCGCTTAAGCAAAAGTGAATCATCTTATCATCTTGACAAACTTCTTCACCACTTAAAAAAATACATTAGACTGGATTCCCCACTATCACAAGTAATATGCAACTTACTTCCTTAGTTTTACCATTCACCAGAGGTGCTTCTGCTTTCGAAAGAATGTTACTGTTCGGCATATAAAGAATTATTTTCACACATTTAGGCTTTTTAGTAAAGAACTGGTATTAATATATCTTGGTGCAATCATGTTTCTTGAGTTTAATATTGTTTTTGTCGAACCTGTACATGAAAGTTTCATGATGAAACACACAGAAATAGCTGTTACTGATAATAGTTCTTTGTGGTGATTGTATGAAGCAAATTAGTACACTTGCTGGCAATCAGACTCCAAGTTATTTTGTCTGGGAAGTCCTTTTCACCATGGCTATCATTGGGCTGGGGCTTTTACTTTTTGCTCTTCTTATTGGAAATATGCAGAACTTTCTTCAAGCTCTGGGACGAAGGTACAAACTTAAATTGAGACTTTGTCATGTATTTTACTAGAGAGGACTTGTGATTGAGAGCCCTGTATTTAGTGGCTTTTAGTGGGATATGGTTCAGTATTCTCTTGAACATTTCGATTGAAGTTCTGGTGGAGTACATGATTAAATTACTAAGATGCACCTGGTCTCGATATTCCCCCGCTCTTCCAGTATTTTCTCTATTTGTTTCTTTTAAACGCTTTAATTAGTCCTTGTTGGATTGAGTGGTTGGTTTCCAGTTTTTGCTTTATATTGGCACTTACCTTTTGTCTCCAACGGTTCAAAAAGTTCAGAATACCGTCGTCATGATTGATTCACTAAGCTATTTTTAGAGAGCAAACTATCCCAAGCCTGGCTATGGTCTGATACCAGTCTGTTACTGCGAGCAAGGATTTGTGATGGCAGAAGGTTCTCAACAACCAAACTAATCACTACCTACCAGTTAGGATTCACAAGAGGCATACCAATATGCAAATAGACAAGACATGAGGATTTAACATGGCTCACCAAAAAGCAATAGGCTGTACCTGAGCCAAGAGTTATAATCTTCAATTAATGATGTTAAGCTACAAGTGCAACCACCATCAATCTCGCACATTCAGGAACAGCTCTCTGCCTTTCTTAACAGTGTCTACTTGGAACTATTTCTTACTACCCAAAGTAAAAAATGCTAGTCCATACTCCATAGACTCTCGTTTCAGTTCTACACTCGGCCTATATGTCTTGCTAAAATAAGCTGCAATAGTACTTTATATAGAAGCTCGAAAACCCAACACGTCACTGAGAAACCGATTTGGGACAAATTGAACCTTGAATCCCGGTACATCTATGTGTCTAAATGGTCTGGGATAATTGCCACACCACCCATCAATATACTTGCATGCCAGTATTTAAATTTTCATGTTGTGTTTAGTAAAAGATAACACGTGTTGGTCTGAAGTAGTGTTATGTCAGAAAACTGAGAGTATCTCATAACTAGATGGAGCCTATATTATTTTAGACTATTAAGTATTGATAGGATGTATTTGAACTTTTTGTTTCATGTCGATCATGTGGGATGTGGGATTGTTTCAAGGTATAAGCCACTACTTACATAACATTAAGTTCTTGCTCTGTCTGCAGCAACCAGAATCCTCCTGCCTCTCTTATTTTAAATTCATATGTTGAGGAAAGTATCAGCTATTTACATCCAATTTATCTTCAGGAGGCTAGAAATGTCCCTCAGAAGACGTGATGTTGAGCAATGGATGAGCCACCGGCGCTTGCCAGAGAATCTAAGAAGGTAGACCTTTTATGCCTGTTGATACTTTTTTCCTTTATTATTCACATATATCTCAATTAGATATTTTGTCTGTTTTACTAAACTCTTATTTTTTATATGTATATAAATAGATAAACATCTGTAACCAAAAATACGTAAAATAAATTAACATCACACACAAACATAGCTTTATGGTGAATGACGACCAGCACTTCCATCCCTAAATGAATCCCATTCTTGAGTTGTATTTTGTTCATGTTAAGTTACCATTTCCCTCTAAAAGCTTAAGTTGTTGGAGAGGGGATCAACAATGTATTTCAAGCTTAACACTCCCCCTCACGTGTGACCTGTCAACACGTGGAGAGATAAACAAACATGCTTCACCATGGGCATCACAAACCAAGCAAGGTGCCAATATGCGCACTCACAAAACTACAGGTAACAAATACAAGTGGGATGACTCGAACTTAAGACCCTGCCAAACCAGTGCTCTGATACCATGTTAAGTTACCAACTCATCTAAAAGCAGTTGTCAGAGAGGGACTCAACAATGTATATCAAGCTTAACATTTCATCAAGGAGTATCATATTTAAGCTAATTGATTTTGTCAATTTGATTTACTATGTTAATAAGTCTCATGCTTTTATCAAAAGTAACTCTCATTTTTGGGACAAAGTTTATAATTACTCCTACAAGTTCCTTTTTTTTTTTTTGGTGTTCTAAGGTGGCTTGGGAAGGGATCGAATTTGAGACCTCACACTTTGTGAAGCCCCAACTCTACCACTAGGTCACCTTAAGAACTACTCCTACAAGTTCCATTTTAAATCAAATCATGTAAAATTATGAGAAATTTCAGCACCTTATTTGGTTCATTTATTGTAATTTGTGCTACCTAAAAGAAAAATGATAAAATTGTTTCTGATTACGATATCTAGTGTTTTCGAGCAAAGGTGTACCATGAAGTGTGAATTGGGAGAACACATTTTCATTTGCGATTAGCATTTTCAGGTAACTTGTTACTGACAACCCAATGTAACATAAGAGACCAATCTTTTACTGAAGGACACTCCAAATCAATGTATGTGATGTTAGCTGTATCTCTCTAACTTACTATATCTACCACTGGTTGACCAATTTTATTCTATTCCATATCACTTGGGCTCAGTAGTATTAGCCAAATTGTCTCTCTTACTATATCTGGATTTATTAGACCACATGTGCATGAAAAGACAAGTGCTCCACCGCAATTCCTTGAATGTTACCCTTCTTGTTTTAGGTACAGTAATTGAATGTATGTTGCCTATTTATTCATACTTCTGCTGTATAATTGCTCTGATATGCAGGAATGTTCGAGAGGCTGAACGTTATAATTGGGCTGCTACCAGAGGGGTAAATGAAGAAATGCTATTGGAGAATTTGCCCGAAGACCTACAAATAGATATAAGGCGACACCTCTTCAAGTTTGTCAAGAAAGTGAGTTTGAATTGTCTCAGCTTTCAGTTATTTTTTCTTTTTTAGTTATTGTTTTGTAGTCATCTGCCTTTTAATTGATTCTCTTCATGGTACTAAGACAGGACTAATCTCTGACAGTTCAATGTCCTAAGCACTCTATACAGAATCACCAATGTTTTTTTTTTTCCTTCCTTCTCTGGTCTCAGTCTCTTCTTCCTTTTCATCTGGATCTCTCATTTTAACCTGATCGTTGAGCATTTGTCGTATTCAAACAGTAGCATATCACATGACAGAAATTCATTAACAGATATGTGCTCAAAGCCCTGGGTTTGAAGAAGCCGGATGCTATTGATGATAGCATTCATTCGCTGATATAAACGGCCTTTACACTAATATAGGTTCTTCCAGGAGAGGAGGTCACTCCTTTAACTTAGCCAAGTGAGCACATTAAATATCTAACCGCTTATGTAAAGCTCTTTAGCTGGTTCCTCGTTGGACTACTGATAGAGAGATTGCCAAAACTACAGCTCAGAAGGAAACAATTTGGATAGCAACTAACATTCCAAAACTTAATACGCATCAGTAATTCCCTACACATAAAAATTGTGAACTTGGATGTAAAATTCTGATCTGAAGGTTTTCATTTGAAGTTGGTCTTTTATATCCTGGTGTCGGCTTATGGACCATATATATTGATCAGTTCCCAAAGTTATATCGATAAATGGGTCCTGCTAACAAGTGCTGCTATAACACTTGTTAAGAATCCATATTAAGAAGTATCTGGCATTGGCAACCAATACGAACTGGTGGGTGTTTCCAAGGTGAGGATTTCCAACGCCAAATATTTCTATAATAAATGGATTCCTAACAAATGCCACTAGGGAATTATTAGCAAAATACTTATAAACTCGGACAAAGTGCCTGCCTTCAGACTTTGCTGGAATCACCAAATCCGTGAATTCTTCTTCTGAAGATTAGATTAAAATAAAACTATGTTTGCATGTAATTTATGGTATGTAGGTGGATCAACTTTCTTATCCTTTCATAACTCCTTTCTTATTTTATTTTATTCTTTTGGCTGTCATCAGTAATTATGATGTATAGGAAAAAAAAAATGATACTTAGAACTTACCTTTAGGTTGGTCGTCTGTGCTTTCTTTACTTGACACACTTTTCAGGTAAAGACTGTCATTAGGTTTTTGAAACATATATCTGTAATCATGCAATGGTGAGCTTTTTCCAGTACAATTACTCGTGCATATAAGTTTTGTTTTGGGTGTTCTATTAACAAACTTATGTTGACTTGTGCCTGAAAATAGTCAAATACTAAATCTATCATTGTTCCCTAAAAGAAACATTTTTCTTGTGGATATCTTTTGAGAACAAGATACGTATATGGATATTTTACATTTAAATCATCCATATTCTAAGAACTTATGTGCAGGTCCGAATATTCGCTTTGATGGATGAACCCATTCTAGATGCCATATGTGAGAGGTTAAGACAAAAAACATACATCAAAGGTAGCAAAACTTTGTATCGTGGTGGTCTTGTAAGCAAGATGGTCTTTATTGTACGGGGGAAAATGGAGAGCATAGGAGAAGATGGGAATAGAGTTCCCTTGTCTGAAGGGGATGTATGCGGGGAAGAGCTTCTCACATGGTGCCTTGAGCATTCCTATGTTAATAAAGGTATTTTTGTGATTCTTGAATCTTCTTTGCATATGAAATCAGTAACTGGGCCTCAACCTGCATGGCCTAGGAGGTAATCTGACCAGAATGGAGGAAATGTAGTCACTGTTTTTCCCCATATATGCTGTTGCAGATGTAAGAAAACGCAGATCTCCGGGTCACAGATTGCTTAGCAATAGGACGGTTGAATGCTTATCAAATGTTGAAGCATTTGTACTCCGCGCTGAAGATCTTGAAGAAGTCACTAGCCTTTTTGCGAGATTCTTGAGGAACCCACGTGTTCAAGGCGCCATAAGGTAATTTCTGTTATAACTCCATTCTCAGTGAATTCCTCATAACGTTGCTTTTAATTTGGCGTTGAATATTGTCAAGGTTCATGTGAAAAGCGAAAATTCAAATTTTAAACTGTTCCTTCCACGGTAGATTCCATGATGACAAGTACCCGCAACACTTCACAGCTCCTTGGAAGTCATTATGTTCTTAATAGTTTGATCCTCTGAACTGAATTATACATTCGGCATTAATTACTAAAGAAATATTTGTAATGGAAACTATAAGCAGGCCTCACAAATATGGAACGGTTGAGGTATTCCTCTCTAGTACTATGTGTTAGTCGTTGAGGATGTGTCACAATTCTGTGTAAAGTGGCTATTCTAGGCCTATAACTCAAATGTCCTCGAGAATCCCTAGACTAATTATATAACCTGCTTAGCTCTTGTCTTATCCAGATCTCCAGTCACTTAGTTGCTGCAGGAATCTTCTGTGATAATGCAACCACATCTTATTTAGTAGCTTGATTGCATGTGCCTTTTCATCCTATCTTTAAGTTATGCCGCTTCTGAATCTGCTGCGCCAGTGTAGTTGTTACTAAAATTGCAGATACGTCTTCACATCCTTGTTTTTATTTCCACTCAGTTTTTAACATATACCAGTTCCCTCTCTCATAGTTGCCTTCTCAACACACCATCTGTTAGACGAAGACACATCTTCTTACTTCTATCTCTGTCTGTATATATATATATATACTTATATATATATAGATATATACATAAATATAGATATGTACATATATATACATATACATATATATATATATATATATATATATATATATATGCATATATACATATGGGGGAGTATTCAATGGTTACTACATCTCACTAATCATCAATGGTTACCATTGTTATTATCCATTAGATCGAAAATCAATGGCTAAGATTAAATGGTTAGTTGGAAAATGCAATTAATGCAAGTGGGTGAGTCATTTAATGCAATTAATCTTAGTCATTGATTTTTAATTCAATCGTTGATATAATAGTAACCATTGATGGTTAGTGAGATGTAGTAACCATTAAATACTCCCCAATATATATATATATATATATATATATATATATCAGTCCTCAGCCTTTTTTTTTTTGTATGAATTACACAGATACCAAGAAGTGTCTCCACTAATTTTCCTTTAATTATTGAGGTTCTTATGTTTCCAGATGCTTTATAAGTTTAGCATAGTGGAGTTACTGTCTTATCCTATTAGTTTCTTCTGGATTTACCTGTTTGCCATGAATCTGCCTTACCTAATAAAGACTCACGTCCTCGTTTTATAGCTCATTAGTGTTATATCCTGAAAAATGAAATAGCAGTATTAAACAAAATCAAACATCTTGTTCGGAAACAATTCTTAACTAGTTCGGAACACATCAAATATGTTATGGTTATATATATACACATTGGCGGAGCCACCTCCATGAAGGGGTCCCTTGACCCCTTTTACTAAGATAAAAATTCATTTCACCACCTATAAATTTACAAAAACTACGATTTTTACCACTAGAACAACATTTTTATAAATTTTGATCCCCTTTATTGTGGAAAAAAATTGCACTGTAATGCTATATAATTTTTCGACCTTGGATGATCTTGGCCCCCTTTCAAAAAAATAAAATAATTAAATAAATAAATAATTCCTGGCTCTCTGTGTGTGTGTGTATATATGTACGAATGTTGTAATTTAGGTGATTTTGTATAATCTTGGGAGAGTTTCTTTACCTTATAATCCAGGGATTCCTAGAATTCTTAGGAACATCGTAACCGTAAAGGATGTAGCAGTTGAGCGGTTGTTCATATAGCACCTCCTATAGCCTGACGCTGTTTGTACAATTGTGCGATTTACTATTTTGCAGGTATGAATCTCCTTATTGGCGAGGCGTGGCAGCAACCTATATTCAAGTTGCATGGCGATATAGAAAAAAACGACTAAGTCGCGGGGACACATACAGTCCTCAAAAGTAAAAGTTCTGCTAGAAACTGAGTATCATTCTTTATAGAATTATAGTTTATATATGTATGTAACACGAACAAATTCATTCTTCACACAGTAGTTTATAAGTGTATGCCTTGCATGTAGCGCATACAAATTCGAATCTTAATATCCATTACTATGTATTTAAGAGGATTTCATGTAAAACTTACACATCACATGGATTCTAAATACGGATATATCCAACTCATTTACCAAAATGGTGAGGTATTATAATCCATATGATATGACATGAAGGATAGGAGATACTTATATCAGTTGTATTGAACAATGAACTCAAGTTTATAAAAAATTGTTATTCATCTTTTTGCGATTTGGCTACAGTTTATCTTTTGGAGTGTTTCTTAACAATAATGTCATGGAAAAAAGACGTATGGGTGTAAAGCTAGAGAAACCATGAGCAAGAACTAGTACTTTGTTCGTCCCAAATTGTCGTTTAACAGGCCATGATGTAGCTTATTCTGTTCTTCATAGGATGAGAGAAGCTGGGATTAACCCAGATGTCATTTCTTATAACTCTTAGATAGCTGGCTCTTCCAAGCATTGCTTACTTTTGCTATGCTTTGATCTGTTTGACGAAATACTTCAAATGGGTATTTGCCCCAATCTATGGAGTTACAACACTTTGATGCATTGCTTTTTTAAAGTATGAAAACCCGATGAGGGCTATAGAGTTTTTCAGGACATTGTTTTGAACGAATCTCCTTGTCCGACCACATTTAACATCATGTTTAACGGCCTATGCAAGAATGGGTATGTGGATAATGCCTTTAGTTTGTTCAGGAATTTGGAGCGAAGCAGATTCATTCCTTGGCTGATTACTTACAATATTCTTATTGATGGGCCTTGCAAGTCGGATTCGTGGAAGGCAGAAGAGTGATCCTCAAGGAGCTTGGGGTGTCGGGGCATTTGCCAAATGCCATTACATACACTACAGTGATGAAATGTTGTTTTAGATGTAGGAAGTATAATGAAGGGCTTGAGATCTTCTCAGAGATGAAAAATAAGGGATATACATTGGCCTGACTTTTGTGTAATGGGGTTGTTGCAAATTTGGAGAGGGGTATACTCCAAGAGCTGGGAGGAAGCAACAAGGAGGTGAAGAATGAAGCACCTGTGTGTAGGGGAAAATTATGGAAGTAATTCAATTGTTGCAGAAAGGGGAGCAAGAACTCTGGATGCCTTCTGTTCTTGAAGCTCAAGTCCAGACTCCAGAGAGTGTTGTTGTGATGAGTTCAAGCAATGGCCTGATCTGTTGGCTGTTGCCACAGTTTCTTACCTTGTTTGCAGATACGTATGCAACTCATCAAACAAGGAATTCTGGAATTCCTGCACCTGATATAGAAAAGAGCGTGACCGTAGGTTTTGTTCCTCTCCAGAAACCGATGATGTCTCCACAGACTTTAAGGTGGTCAGAGTTTGTCAAACTGAGATGGAGACCAAGACAGATGCAGAATGCATGTTCTCAGTTGACATATATTTGTCTAGAAGAAGGGCTTCTAGGAGATCAACCAATATCTGCAAGAGTGCAAGTGCAATCATTATTTGTTCAAAAACAAAGGCGTCATCGCAGAAGTTATTTTATATTGTCTGACTGGTGTTGACCAAGTCGTCATGATCGATTCTGTAAAGGAACTCTATTTTCTGCTTATGGAACCATTACCCATCTCACATTTCAATCGCATCCCAGATCAATGTATATTGGAGAGTCTGAAGGCAAGGTTCACTATGTCTTGGTATCAGAAGACGGACTTCAGATGTGGTTTCTTAAGGATCGGTTTGCATCCCAATGGGATCTTAAGCACTTGATCGCTTTCGACAAGTTGAGGGAAGAAAATTTGATACTCCTTTGTAATGTGCAGGACAGAGTGGCGAGTCGGATAGCAATTGATATGGTTCCATGGATAGATCCTTTAGCATTCAAAGATGGACTACTGCTTATGAGGGTGTCTGCAGATATATTCTCATATCATTTTGAGACAAAGAAAGTTGAGAAAGCATTCAAAGATGGACTCTGTTGATCGTACTTCCATATGTCATGGGATTGGTTCGGCTGGGTCAAGATTAGGCAGTTTTTGGCACGTGTTTGACCTCACATAGGGATCGCATAGTTGAAGATGTAACAAGCTAGCTTGGAAATGGTTTAGTTGCTATAAGTCAGAAAGGCGCACAGTTTTTGTCCACCCCTTTGTTTCCAAGTTCTGGCAAATGATTAATATTTTGAAAAGATTATATGCAGTACTGCTGTTGCTACCAGGTTAAACTCACATGTTTTCTTCTTTGGTGGATTTTTCTTGAGACTTTTATGTCATGCAGCCATTGGTTTTTGTGAGCGAGCCTTTGTCCGAGAGAGGCTTCCTTCATGGAGTCCAATCTAGCTTCTGCTTGGGGTAACAGTTTGATTAGTAAGGACGTGCTTGCTTTCTTTCAATTCGTGTTGGCTTTTTGATAATGCTATAACTATGGACATCATGCGATGTTTCTGTTAGTTTACCATTAAAGTAGACTGCCTTTATGATTCAAAGATACCCACTTAATGATTTTGTTATGGTTCCTACTGAATATTCATACTAATCTGCAGGTTTGCAAGCACTATCTGATCAACCTTTCTTGAATTCTTTTCATAGATGTTACAATTACAACTAGCTTATGGGTAAGTAGGACGGTTTTATCTCAGATGACCGAGGTTTGTTTCCCTTTCCCGATTACATCTTGCTCGAGTCTTTCCTTATCTGGCTGTGACCTTGATGATTATGAGTTTTCCTTTGTTATCTGCTTTGGTGCGATGGATGCATCTGTTGAGTGCTTATCTAACTGTATAGGTTTTACTGAGCTTGGATTGGGGTTAATGTGTAATTACAAGTCAAGAAGAAGGAAAAGGAAAGAAAAAACCGGTTCACCTTTCTCTTAGTCCGGCTTGGGTTGATCTTCTTAGCTATAAATCCAACATAGTGAGGACTGAGGAGAGATGTTAAATAAGCTAGTCCTAATTATTATGGGTCAGTTTTAACGAGCTGTGGCCTTAACAGGATACAGACTAAACGGATCAATTTTTTCTGGCAACTATTATTGTGAACTTAACTTTAAGGGAAAATTGTTGGTCGGTTCAATTTTATAACATTTTTTTCTCTTCTGTCCACCTTTCTTTTTTTTAACTGCTAAAAGACAGTTTTATAAAATTGTTCCTATACAACGTCAACATATCTTACAAGCCTTTGTAATATCTCCTGTAACTCCTTTATTTTACACTCGATTTAAAACACTTCGAATGATGATGATTGCGTAAATATGATGTTGTTGGTTAAAATTTTATCAGTTAGCATTATATCAGTAGACGTTTTTGAAAATCGTTACTTGGTGATTTTGTTTCCTTTATTCCACCTTTTGATTCAACCGATGCCCTAATTGGGCATCGTGATGTAACAATTAATAATCCCTATGCAGAAATTGTGTATCTCGATGCAGAAATTAATAAGGGTCTTAAATTGCTTTGGTTCATCGCAATCTAATATTTAGGCATCGCGATGATGAAATTAGGCATCGCAACGCTTTTGATTATGCATACTGATGACTGAATATTAAGGACATTTTAGTATTTTTGTCAAAAAATAAAAAATAAATGCATCCTGTGATATGCCTTTTACTTAGGCATCGGGATGCCAATATGATTGAATTCGATGCACATATCAGGCATCACAATGCATAAAATTAAGTTTAAGAGCAGTGCTATTTCCACCCCCAAAATTGCTGAGTATACCCCCTTTACCATTATTACAAAATTGCCATAATTTTAATAGACTATATTACCCTTAAAATTTTTGAAAACCCTAAAATATGTGCGGCACCCCTTACCGCACGCTTAATGGTATGTGCGGGTGCCGCATACTCCGTTCGCAGTTTCCTCCAAAAAATTCAAAAAATCATTAAAAATTTTAACCAAAATGCGTGTTTCAAGCCTAAGTAGTGGCTTGACTTTGTGCAATTTTTAGGAAGCTAAATCGAAGTATATGAAGTTTCAAAACAAATGGAGATGATAGAGATTAGATGATAGAGAGAGAAATGGAGAGTATTTTAATTTTGGGAGGGAGGTGGGTTGGGTAGATAGTGTTTTAATTTGGGTGGGTGAGAATTGTGGGTTTATTGTTCAAGGGTAAAATAGGAAAATAAGTGGGGGTATACTTAGTAATATATGTGGTATAATATTTGAAGGGTGGGTGAACTAAGTAAATGGGTATACGTAGCAATTTTGGGGGTTGGAATAGCAATTCCCTAAGTTTAAATTTTGGGTTGCACATATCGGACATCGTCTCGCCAAATTTGATGCACATATCAGGCATCGAGATGCCTTGGGTTACTGATGCGCACGTGTTTTTCTTTCATTAAATTGGGCATCGAGATACTTTAAATTGGATATCGAGATGCCTTGGGTTACTGATGCGCACCTGTTTTTCTTTCATTAATGGCATAATCGTTTTTTTGTCTCAAAAGTGTCTTTTTTCAGTTTTAAAAAAAGTATGGTGGACTGGAGCAATTATAAATGTCTAAAAAGGTACCGACTTGTAATTCACTCTAAATTTAACTCTAGCGAGCTTCGGGTTAAACATGCTACTATTGGGTTACGGTTAAAAATTTTAAATACGTGATATATGATGATTTTATCTTTGCAAATATTCAAGAAAGTGAACAGTAATCGTTATTAATACACCCACAGGTTTAATTTTCTTTTCATGGTTGCTTCATGCAATTCTAAAACTCCTTTTAAAATAAAAAACTAATATGTTAACATATTTATTTATTTTTGGTTTTTTTTTGCAAAAAATAATATTATCAATTTCTAGTAATGAAGTGTAGTTAATGCCATGTAATTAAAAAAATTGAAACTTTTGTTTTTGCATGTGCACATCGTAAATTATTAAAACATGAGTATTGAAAGACGTTATAATTATATTATATAAAGAACCAAAAAAGAATACTGAATCACTATTAATGCTTCAAATTTCAACTACGTCCTCCATCTTTATTTATTGTTTATACCAAATATTTTAAAATTTATAATTCCACTGAGAAGTACCGAGCTAAAATTTAGAATGCTAATGATAATTTCAAAAAATATAATATGATAATATTTTGAAATGATGAATCGATAAATCATTCATAACTTAGATGCATTATTACGTCTTTGATAAGAAATATAGTATAAATTAGACATTTTTTACATTACCAGATTTTAATTTTTAACATGTTTTACTTTAAAATAAATATTGAAATATCTCTACTTAACAATTCTTTTCAAGAATTTCGTTTATATTTCAGTATTTACTCATAAGAACACAAATAAGAGAAGATCTGTAGTACAGTACAGTGGATAAATGTGTTTAACTTTGGATTAAAAGATTAAAGATTGTGGGTTTAATTCTCATAGTGGTTACGGCTAGTCGTGAAACGTGATGAGCTAGTATTAACGGGTCACGGGTTAAACGGTTTAGGTCAAAAAGCCCTGATTTTAAACAGGCCAAAAATTTAAACCCTAAATTTATTTTTAATTTAAACGGACCAGCCCTACGAACATTGACTCTTTTAACATCTCTAATCGATGGTTGGAACTATGCAATTCTATAGATATAAGTTTGATGGGGTGCTTCCATCTTTGCCTTATATGGTTGCACATAGGGGTGTAAATTTAAACCGCCGAACCACGAAATCGAACCAAACCAAATCAAACCGAGCGGTTTGGTTTGGTTTTAGACTAGGTGGTTCGGTCATGGTTTGCAAATTTTATAAACCGATCGGTTTGGTTCGGTTTGTGGTTTTAGGGTGAAACCGAACCAAACCAAACCGTTAAATATATATATAATATTCTTGTATATATATAATATTATTCTTGTTATTAATAGTCATTTGATTTGTCTTGAAAATTTTGAACCGTTTCTTGAAATCTTAAAAACCTAAGAGTAAAGATGGTAATCTCACGCCTTTGTCTCTCACCTCTCTCTTTTTCTCACCTCAACGCAATGTCGTCCCTCACCATTAGTCGTCATTGTCCTTGTCACCTTACTCTCTCCCTTCACCTCTCTAATATTCTTTCTCACTCTTCATAGAACCAAAATATACTCTTAACCATCGTAAGATCTCTCTCGACTTTAACGAAATTAGTCTCAAATTTCTTCTTCTTCTTTTTAAATATTTGAAAATTGACATTGACTTTTTCTTTTTCAATATCTCTTCGTGGTTTTGAAAAATAATTAATCAAAAATAAATTTCTTTGAACAATAAAACCGAACCGAACCAAACCAAACCGAATGGTTTGGTTCGGTTCGTTTCGAGTCTCAGCGGTTCGGTTCGGTTTGAAAAAATGGAACCGATAGGAGCGATTCGGTTTGTGGTTTTGGTATAAATCGAACCAAACCGAACCATTTACACCCCTAGTTGCACACATTAGTTATAACAAGTTTCTGACAAACATGATAGAAAGGCTTCTTTTCAGCCCACAAACTGGCCCAGTTAGTTCAGCCTCATTCCGACCAAACATGAAACAATTCATCCAAGACCTTTTGTCCATGGCCGTGAATATCCTCAGAATACATGGTCATCCACAAATCAATCAGCCCTCCCCTTCCCATGTCTTCCAAACTACCCCTCAACACCCCCCACCATCCCTTCTCCGGACAGAAGCTTATTGTATTAGAATTTTTAATAAATGCCTTAAGGGTACGTATATTGAAAAAATGAATTATTAAATATGCATTGAAATTTTAAGTGGCCAAAATTGCCAAAATTCTAAGACATTTAAAAAAGGAAAGTAGGTCAATAAAAATGAGACGGTGGGAGTATCTTTTTCCATTTTTCTTATAAACAAAGCCTTCTATTTTGAGAATCCCTTGTATGGTTTTATGATTTCTAAAAAAGCAAATAAGTTGTTCGTCACAAAGGATTTCAAAGTGTCTTCACCGACATACTCAAATCCAGCCGTTTGGAGCTAGGATTAAGGTCAAATATGATTAATAAGCTGGATTGTCGAATGTTTGCTACGCAATAAATAGTCTGAATTAATAGCTTGAGCTATCTGAATAAAGTTCTTATTCACTCGTTAATTATACGAAGGGAGAGGGCGGTATTACTCACTAAAGAAATACGAGACTAAAATTTTTAATCAAAAAACTACCGTCGATATACAAGTGAGGATTAATAACGAGTGCCCTGATAGAGTTTATCTATGTCGAATAGAATACCAAACAAGCCCCTCAAGTATTATAATAAAAGCTAGAAAGATTCATCTTTGAATGAGCTTGTATGGACGGAAACTGCGTCAAGTCAAATAGATCCTAAGTATTAGACAAAGCCTATATTGTGGTTGTTGGGCATCATTCTCTTTCTCTGACCGTACGGAAACACGTTTCATTTTCTTCAAGACAATAATGGCAGGTTAAACAGAAACTGCAGATGAATGAAGATCCGAGTTTTTGATGGGTTTTCACCAAAATGTTCTAACTACCTCTATATATATATATCCCAAAACTGATCAGTGTATACTTTTGTTTGTTAATGATCTCGAGAAGAATTGAGAACTCATTTTGAGATGAACGGAACGGAGTAGTTTATTATTTTTCAAATAAATGCGCGACAACATTTTCCCTCCAACATGTCATTCAAACTAGCACTTACTAAATTAGTTTAGTTAGGAGGAGGGTACACTCGTAACATCATATCACAAGTCGAGAGGCAACGATGATGCACGTTAACATTGTATTGACAGACACACAAGGAAGGATCTGGAACCTCTGTAATTAAATCCATCTCGCACGCACGCGAATCTTTTAGTGAAAATGGATCAAGCACATCATAAATTTGACAATCTAAACGGCCCAAGATTACTTTAGTTTAAACTTATTTGCTAAAAGAAAAACGATTTACCGAGGTTCGGACATGTACACTACTAGACTACACCATGCATGCGGTTAATGATGGGTGTGGGTGGGATCGATTAACATTAAATAGACCATAATAATTAAGGAAGAATGCTGGAGCCTATCAATCCTTGTCTCTCTGTGAGTTATGTAACGGCTAACGAAACAAGAAAATGTCAAAACAGATTTTTAAATTTTTTTTTTTGAAATTTCGTTAGTAGTATAGAACTAGCAGGCAAGTAGGTTGGTGCAGTTCGATTCAATATTAATCAATCAAATATCTAAAAAAAAAAAAAAAACATATGAGAGAGGGTGGAGCCCGCAATTGATTGTTAATCAATCAACCCATCCATCTTGGTGTAGTCCTTTCTTGACCCCCCCTACTGTCAATGACTTTCAATTCGTGGGGGTGCTCATGTTAATTCCTACACAATGGACCACAACCAAGACACACACTCACTCTGTGTGTGCGTGTGTGCGTGAGAGAGAGAGAGAGAGAGAGAAGAGTTGCATTTCATAAATTAAGATAGATAACAGGAAGTTCACAAGAACCGAGAAGTCAATACCCGAACCATACATCGTTCTTGCTGTATGCACATGCAGAAAGACACGTATGGTGCGTTCTTGACTCCCTCTTTTAAGCTAAACATGAAACAATAAACCCCCCAAAAGGAAAAGCAAGGAAATGAATCTTAAGAAGGGAAAATGGAAAAGAAAATTGTAGTGGTGGTTGTAAATGGTAATGAGGCTTTGGCAGGGAAAATAACAGCAGCCAGCGAAGTAGCAGTAGCAGTAGCAGGAGCATGCAGTTTGCAATTGATGAGAGTTGAGAGAGAGAGAGAGAGCATTGAGAGTGCCCCCAACTAACCTCCTTAATGCATCTTCTTCTTCATTGAATGAATTAACCTTCCCAGCTCTCGAAACTTAACTCTCTTGTCTGATCAAAGTGCATTAAATTAATAGAGACAATGGTGATGATGTTCAGGAAGTGGTAGAGCAATTCAAGGCAGCCTTAATTTGCTGCACAGTGTTGCCGATAAGGTTATTAACAGTGTTGACAGACTCGGGGGTCATCTTAGCTGATGGCAAACTGTTCACCAATATTTGAAACACCACCGTTACAAGTGAACCTGCTGACTCTGTCCTACTACCGTTACCACCACTAGTCGACGCTCCTTCTCCCCCTCCTTGTAAATTATTCATGTGGTCTGGGCGGCCATCAGGGGAGATGGTGAATCCCGATGGCAGCAGCGGTATGTAGGAAGGATCTTCACCGCTCATGGCTATGTTGATGGCAGGTAGGTCCACTGGGCAGTACACCACTAGTGACCCTGACGAGTCTGTGCAGCTCTCCTGGAGTATTAACATATTGTTCTGGCTAGTATTGAAAGCCTGCGCATTAGCATCTCTATATTAATAAGATTTCATACATATCACCACAGTAAATACTGCGAGACTTGAGACCTGAGACTTAATTCTTCCCCTCTCCCCTAGTTTTCGTAAGAAAAACCAGTTGAAGTAGTCTTACCCTGAGAACAGAGATACAATTCCCCGGATGAGACCCATTTGCTATGTGGGCAACCTCTTGCACAGGATTTTGTGACAAAACATCCCACTGCACACACATATATATCAATGAGAAGGCAGAGCTTTCCAACATCAATTATTAAATGAAATGAATTTCGCCATGTTGAAGATTCCATATTGTTTGTGCATGCGTTTATGTTATAGATATGTGTATACCTGAGGCCGAGTACGTTCATCCCGGAAGAAATTGAAGACATTCTGTGCAGGGACTGGGAGCCAAATCGTGGTGGCTGCACTAAGAACTACACCATTAGGCTGGCCCGGATCTGTACTCTTGTGCATAGTTGCCCTGACTTCAAACTCATTCAAACCAGAAATAGACGTCCATTGTTGACCGCTGCATGGGTTGATGCTTGTGCAGAAGTTGTTGACCATCCTCTGGGCCAGCTTCATCATGCTTCTCTTGCCTTCAGGCGAAGGAATCACTGTCCATCAAGTTGACGAGTAAGACAACTTAACAGAAAGATTTCAATAAAGGTATATAAGTGCAGCTAGCTAGCAAGATATATCAAGATACCTCCACCGAGGTCACGAGTTGAATTATTGGTCACCATCAAACAAGCAAATCTTTCGCATGACCTTTGAAGGCTAGCCAGCCATCTTTCCGCTCCAAACGCCAACCCGCTATGTATGACATCTCTATAAAGCCTATGAATTGGGATTTTATCTTCTATTTCAAAATGTTCCACCCATGTTACCTATTTTCCAAAAAAATAAAATAAAATTAGACTATATGTAAGAATGCCACCAAAAGTAATTTGAGATGGAATTTAATCTCACTGCTACATTTTAGTAAATGGACCTTGGAGTAACCATTAGGCATGTCTTGGATCAAGCATCCAGAAGGCAGCCGGTGAGCTCGACATTGAGAATTTGCAAATTGGTTATCATTGGGAAGATCGTAAGAAACATCAACCATTGCCCAAGAGCCTTGATCAATTTGCTGACAAAAGCGAAGGAAAAAAAACTGCCGAGTTGGTACCAATGGTGAAAGCACCTGTAACTCTTCATACATCTGCCCAGGAAAACATCGATATCATTTGTCTAAGCAAATATTCAAACACATTTTCCCCCCACACACACACACTCTCTCTCTCTTACAGACTCTATGATAATTACCAGATGCAAGGAACCACTTTGGCAACCCAACATTCCAGATGATATTACTTCAACTGTTCTTGCTCTTGAGACAATTGTGGGAAATAAGTCCACCCATTTACTCTGCAAAGTTGAAGTTTAAAACAGCAGTCATAAGTTTAGAATAAGTAAGGTAATGGTTTCAAAGTATAATTGATATGATCAAAAAAAGGAAGTCAGTAAAGGAACTAACTGAGTCCATAAACATGTCCACCAAAGCCAAGCCATTCATTATGACAACACCAGAATCCCGCGACGCTTCAATGCGAACATTAGGATTTTTCATGGAACTACCGGTAGTATTTGCTCTCGGAAAGAACCTCTCGTAACTTTCAAGATTAAGCACATCCCTCCCATCAGTCGTGGACTTCATCCAAAGAGGGTCATCGGTTTGCAACAACCTGAGCAGCTCCTCCATTGCATGACCGGCAATGTCAGCCATGAGTGACTTGTCCATGTCGGATATGTTGAAAGAATTCTGGAAAGGCATGGTGGGGACAATGCTGGACGTTGAGGTACTGGTGCCAGTGAGAAGATCAAGATCAAGAGAAGGCCCAATACTTATCCCGTGGTGTACACCGCCACTACCAAAACTAGCCATGGATAAATCTAACGAAGATAAATGGACGGGCTGTACTGATGGGAGTTGCGATATTGGCCTTCCTATGTACTTGGACGCCATACTAGACACTCTATCCAGCTGCAAATTAATAGCACAGATCAACCAACATATATATAATGACGCCGAAATCGTGGGTAATAAGTAGAGAAATTATTGGGAATATAAACCTCTTCTTTGAGCTGGGCATTTTCGACACGGAGCTTGTGTTCATCGAAATAAGAATCATCACCAACAGGAGGACCACCACAAGATGGGCATATCACATTCTTCAATGCCTCTCTGATTGCTATGTTCTCGCATCGTATCTTATCATTTTCGGCCCTAAGTGCACAATTATCTGCTCGTTCGTGTTGGGCCTAAATTTTTAAATTTTTTTAAAACTAATTTAATTACAAAATTATTGGTAATTCAAGAACCAAATAATACTAGAACTAGAACTGATCATGAAGTAAGGCAATTGCTTATAGAAGGGGTAATTAATTAGTACCTTCATTTGAGTCCTCCGGTTCTGAAACCAAAACTTAATCTGGCGAGGGGCTAAACCCAACTCTCTACTTAAATTTAATCTCGTTTTCTCATCCGGATGAGGGCATTTCTTGAAGGTTCTACAATAGTAGGAGTATATAAATTTTTTTCTCAATTCTCAAATAAATAACTAGAGTGTAATGAATCACCAATAAATAAATAAATAGAAAGAGAATGAAATGGAAGTGGAGAGAGAGAGAGAGAGAGAGGGAGGGACATACGATTCGAGGGTTTGAATCTGGTTGGCAGTGTGGCGATGGTAGCGTTTCTTTTTCCGATGAGGGTCGGAGGAATCATGGTGGTCACCACCGCCGGAGCCACCTCCACCCATACCGTACTCCATATATTCTTAATTTCTTATTTTTGCTTAAATATTCGTACGTGTTGTTCTAAACTCAAAAGAAATTCCGGCGAGCGTGGGCGTGGACGATGACGTGATGCAGGCAGTAGTGATGAAGATGGTAGGAGAAAAAATGAAGAAGCTTGTGTAAAAAATGAGCTGCAATTAGCATGATGATAAAGTAGCTAGCTAGGAGGTAGTTCTACTCTACTAGCTAGTATTAGTAACAAAATGGAATTAGGCCAGAAGAAAGAAAATCAGAATATTGTGGGGAATTTAGAATTAGAGCATGTGTTGGTCGTGGAGGAATGTTGGCGTGGTAACTGCCGGGAAATCGGCCGGAGATATCATGAGCATGATTCCAGATATTTATATATACATATATAAATGTGTATATATTTTAGAGAGAGAGAGAGAGAGAAAGAAAGAAAGAAAGAAAGGCAAGGAAATGAAATTACGGGTGGGAGGGAGAAGAAGATGGAGAGAGAGAGAGAGAGAGAGAGAGAGAGTAGGGAGTGTGGGAAGGTGGTGTAATTAAAACGTTCGATGATCGGTAAATGAGCCAATACTAATGATGAGAGAGAGTCTCTAAAACCTACTCACTCGGCCACCCTCGCTCTCTCTCTCTCTCTCCCTCCCTCCTAAACCAAACCAAAACCATTCCTACTACTACTGCTACTACTACTACTACCTACGTACCCATCTCATTTCATCTCTCAGCGAACCAAAACCAATAGGAGTATCATTTACTAACATGTTTTTTTTCCTTCAAAATTATAAAAATATACTCCCTCCGTCTCCGTCGTTAAATTATTGTCTTTCTTTCTTTTATTTGTACCAAAATAATTATTTTATTTAAAAAAATTTCTTTTTAAGACATCATTTTTACTATTTTACCTTTTTTTCTATTTTAATTATGGACCACATATACACAAACATTAAAGAAAATTACACATTATATCAATACTAATAATTAATTTAATTATTTTTTTTAATCCATGTGCCAAATCAAATAAGACAATAATTAAAGGACGGAGGGAGTATAATTCGTGGTGCTTTTTGTGTACTAAAGTTAATGTTCTATAATTTGAAAAAAAAATAATTTTGTTAACTTATGTCATCAGTCATATGTTAATGATCATTAATTAGAATAGTTATGCATATTATTATGTAAAAATAAACAAAAAAATGAAATCTTGTGTACATTTTATATAATTCTACGAATAATCAGCCTAATTAATGATCCTTAACATATGCTCCTAAAATATTAGTTAACAAGACCCTTTGAAAAAAGATTTTGTTAACTTGTGTCTTAAGGTTTTATGTCAACAAGAATTAATTAGAGTGGCTATGTATAAAATTATATGTAAAAGTAAACAAATAATTACTCCCTCCATTTTATACAAAAAGTTCACGTTTAAAAAGTCTAATATTTAAGGGATATACTATAAGTAGTATTGAAGTTGATCATAATTATTTAAGAGATATATAAGTAATATTGAAGTTGATCATAATTATTAAAATATTTTAGCATATATAGTTAATATGTTTGTACCACATGTGGAGGGTAAAGTTAAAAATTTTATAGAGATTGGAGGTATAATTTTAAAGTGGACTCTTTGGGTGAAATATCGTACAATATTATAATGGACTTTTTGTCTGAAACGATATAAATTGTGAGTTCCTATGCATATTCTACATAACTTTATGTATAATCACTCTAATTAATACTTGTTATTCCCTCTGTTTCAAAAAGATTGTCATTTTACAGTTATGCACACGTATTAAGAGATTTTGTAGGTTGAAAAATATGCACTTATTAAATATCTATGATTTTTGTGCTATAAGTAGGTGAAAAGATAAATTAGAAAGAGATAATCATTAGGAGAAGATAAAGTATTTAATGAAAAAATAATTAATTGTTGGAACTTGTGATAAGACAATGGTAAATTAGGCAAAATATGCATTAAAAACCTAAAACGACAATCATTTTGAAATAAATTATTAGAGTTAAAATGACAATCATTTTGAAACTGGGGAGTAACATATACCGTTAGGGCACAACTTTAAAAAAAAAAAATACTCCATCCATTTTTTTTATTAAAAAAACAAAATTCACTTACCTTTTTAGGTCGTTCCAATTTTTATTTTTTATTTTTTTGTCTATTTGTCCACCTTCTAATCTTTCTTTTTGGAAAGTTATCATTATCGTTTTACCCTTAATTTGAATCATACTTTAATTGATTATTTCATTCTCACGTAAGTATCCTCAGTAAATACATATACTTATTTTAAAATTTATAGTAATAGAATCAATTATGTTTTATTAATTATGTGTCAACTCAAACAGAACAATCTTTTGGAAACAAAGGGGATAAAAAGTTACACATTAAATTTTTATTTAAAAAATAATCAATTTAATTTTAAAATGTCAAAACATGACACTTATTTAGAAACAAAAAGAGTATGTATATTTGCAATATTATAGTGAATATTAAAAATATTTATGTATACATGCTACTAAAATAGTTTAACTGCCAACTTCCTTAAATTAAAAAAAAAGTATTTATTTAGGGACAAAGGAGTAGTATTCTTCAGAAAAATAAGTAAATTCAAATAAACATTTTATTTAAAATATCTAGATAAATTGATTTTAAAAAATTAAAATATTTAGGGTTTATTTATGGTAAAAATTTAGAAAAGACGGTACATATTTATCTAACTTGATCCACCGTGTATTAATAGACGAGCTATGCGCAAATGAGACTCCGTAAAATGGTCTTGACTTGAAACTACTCAATATTAATTATAGGAGGGAGGAGTACGTTAATGAGAAATTGGGGGGTGGGGGGTTTGTTGTAACCGACGGATTTATGGCATTTTGATCATCTGATTACTCCATTCAACTCCAACAGACCCCCTTTTTAATCTCTCTCTCTCTCTCTCTCTTGAGTTGCTGCTGCTGGTGGAGTGGCTGATGAGATCAGTTATTCACAGCCAGAGTGATCAGGTGTACAGTTGTTTGGGGGAGCAGCTTTTAAGGCGGTTCCACCGGCGAGGCGACCCCATTTAACTCTTTCCTCCCGCCGTTACTCTTCCCTCTCTCCCGCCCGGTCTTTTCTTTTCCGTTGACATTGACAAATATGCCCTTTAGTCTTTTTATTTTATTTTTTTTCCTTTCAAGGACTAGCAAACTAGTCCAACTCAATTGTCAAACATTAACACCTTTTTGGCTTCACCATCATGCATGCCCTCAATGCTGCTTCAGTCCCCCCACCATACCTTTTTATTTATTTTTGGAGTGTTTGTTGTAAAAAAATAAAAATAATATTTTTTATTTCTTAAACGAGTGTTTATTTTTGTATAAATTTTAGTTCATTAACAAGGAATCTAAGTCGGGAAAAACAAGACTAGAAAGAGAATGTTGGGACTAGGAATTGAAGCATCATCGACTCGACTGCATGCAACCTAGCACGCCAAGTGATCAAGACCTTGTTAAACGTCTCAACACGTCCGTCTCATTGTTCGTCCGGTGGCAGTGGCGGTGGACATCGACACACAACTCAGATCAGAGGAAGGAAATGGATACCCTAGGAGGATTAGTAGTATATGTTAGTAGAATTTCTTACAATCTTAGTTTTAAGATCAAATATGCTCCTGCCATGCAAGTTCCAACATCATTTTAAGCATCCAGGTTGCTTAATTGTTCCAATTAATTTCTAAATTTAATACAGTTTCAACATAGTAAGAGTATATATTTCTCTCAATCGAGATGGTTCATTTTCATGTTAATTATTTGTCTACTTAAAGTTAGCATTGCCAATCCAATCCAAGTTCGGACAAAATAGTAGCCAAGTCCTTTCATAAATTTATTTTCCATAAGTTAATAAAAATATGTTAAATGCCAATGTGAAAGTTAGTCCATTAATTTGATTTTAAATAGTTAATGAAGTAATTACTAGTATAATTTACAAAAAGGTGCTACAAACTTTACCTTTATTTATTTTAAAAGTTAATCAATTCTACCTCTATCCCAAAATAGTTATCGTTTTAGCAATTTATACACAAATTAAGTAAGCTTTCAAAAAGACTGAGCTATTCTTATTTAAGCTCTATTATTGTAGAAGTATTTTTCTCTTTCTTTTTACCATTCATATTTAATGAGAGTAATAAATAAGGGTAATTTTGATAAAATATGGGCAAATATTTCTTTAAATCATATAACGACAATTATTTTGGGACAAAAAACCTTTCTTAAAACGAAAATTATTTTGGGTAGTACATACTACTCCCTCCATTTCTAGTTGAATGTTCCATTTTGTTTTTAGCAAAATTAAGAAAGTCAAATTTAAGGTCATTTTAGTTGTAAATGTACATAAATGTCATTAGTATTTATTCAATTGAAAATGCATGTATCAAGGAAGCCGAGATTTAATCCTCAGAGACGCCAAATCATCATAAGAAAATATCCTAAATTAATGAATGGTACGCTGTCGTAATCAACGGCTATGGACTAAAAAATTATTTGATTCCATTATTTATATGCCAACTTTTCATTTACATATTGCCAAATAAAAAATGATAAACTTTAATGTTGAATTTGGAAAATGGACTCTTTGAGTGGAACATATAAAGTAGTATTGAAGTTGGTCATAACTACAAAAATATTTTAGCATTGTTAACATGTTTATAACATATGTAGAGAGTAAAGTTGAAAATTTTATTAAAATTGTAGGCATAATTTTTTAAAATAGACTCTTTGAGTGAAACATCTCAAAATAGTATAGTTGACTCTTTGCCTAAAATGGAGGGAATACAATTTTGATAGGTATATAAATTATAACAATATTATTATTCAATTCAAATTGTCTTAAGAAAATCATTTATAAAATAAAAGCGTTAAAATGTCAATATTGAGAGGTCTTGATGGAACATACCTCATTAATTTGATAACGATATATATAAGCAAATACATTTAAAATAATTCAAATAGTGTCAATATATTAAAATATATTACCCCCGTCCCAAAATAATTATCGTTTTAGTAAAATTTTTTTATCTCAAAATAATTATTGTTATAGAATTTCAAGAAATATTTATTCATATTCTACCAAAACTACCCTTCTTTATCACTCTCATTAAAGAGGGTGGTTAAGAGAAAGAAAAAAAAATATTCATGCAACTTATCTATAATAAATGAACTTAAATAAGGGTATATTAGTCTTTATGTAAGCTTCCTTAATATGTGTGTAAATTGCTAAAATAAAAATTATTTTGAGACAGGTAGTAATATGTATAACTTAATGGAGGTCAAGATACAATTAAAAAATTGACTCAATGGCTTAACTACCGCTGAGTACTTATGTTGAGCAATCTAATTTAAAGGGATGTCCCAACCTTAGCCTTATAGTACTTCCTCGACATGATAGATATCATAACTGAATTTAGTAATTTTATATAAAAAAACACTTATTTAGAGACAAAATTTTCTAAAAAAAAGAGATACTAAATTAGAGACGATGGAAATATTAAACTAGAATTTGTGATTAATGGATATTGCCAGGAAAAATGGTTAAATTAATAAAGAAAAAAACAAAACCATTACCTATTGAGTCAAAAGAGATGGAATATCAGATTACAAATATTTCCTCCTCAACGTTTATTTCTCTCAATATCTTATTGGACAAATTACTTGAACAATAATAATTGGCTTGAACGAAGTAAATGTGTAATAAGTTTTAAAGATCAAAAATAAAGATATTTAAAACCATTGTATACTAAATATCTTTTAAGAATGCATAATCAATCTTGCAGTTTTTATTTAAATGATATGATTCTCATATTTTATTAACTTATAAATGACATGAAAACACTTGAATTTGTCTTCATAAAAGAATAGTATTCCCTCCGTCCCTAAATTATTGTCTTCCTTTCTTTTTTTGTCCGTCTCAAAATAACTGTCTTGTTTGAAAGTTTCCTTTTTAGGATAACACTTTTACCATTTTATCCTACTTTTTCTTCCTACTTTAATTATGAGCCACATTCACATGGATATTAAAAAAAATTACACACTTTAAATATATTAATAATCAATCAAAATAATTATATTATCTTAATTTGTGTGCTGGGTCAAATAAGACAATAATTTTGGAATCGAGTGAGTATAATATTACATTCCAACGAGATACTAAGTATAATTAGTCATTAATATATATAGGTTACACGGAAATTCTCGCCCATCATCACATTTCACCACTCCTAGATACGAATCATGTTTTCTTAGTACTAAGGTCAATTAGTAAATAAAGGACAGAAAAAAAGAGAGGCTAACATCTATATTAAGGCACATTTTAAGTGGGATAGCGTTATTAACACTCCCAAAAATTATTAATACATCTCCCTTCTGCACCCTCCTACAAAGAGTCCACTATATTATTTTGAAATGTTTCATTTAAAGAGTTCACTTTTAAAAAATTATGCTTACAATTTTAATAATCTTTCATCTTTACCCTCCACTTGTATTGTAATCATCTTAGTTGTGCTTAAATATTTTAGAAATTATGACAAAATCCAATGACATTAATATATTTATTAATAATTAGACTTTTTAAACGTGTACTCTTTGGGTGGAACGGAGGGAGTAGTTTATTATAAAAATGTCATCAACTAAAAAGATTAAATTGCCCACATACAAAGATGTTGTACCCATAGTGGCCTAACATGATAGGCTTGTTTGACTGACGATGGCCGAACATGTCTGCAATATTCCAAAATACATAGTTGAACATGCCTGAAATGTTCGGCCATGGATGTTCAGTCATGAACAGCCAAACATGACTAGAATGTTTGGCGAACCAGGTCCGAACACCACCTACCCAATTTCTAAAATTTTGTTTGTCGGACTGTAATGGAAGCTTGAATTGGGTCCAAGCCATTCCTCTCCAATTGATGGAGAAACAGACGGAGCATTGCAGTGAATTCGAGGAGAGAAAAAGTGGTGGTGCCAGTAGCAAAGATAGAAAGGTTAAGGAGTTTAGGATTTTGGAGAAACAGACGGAACATGACTTCTTTGCCCTTAAAAAAACTCACATGGTGCCTACATGCTCACTTAACGGCAGACTAAGTAACAGCATCCAATCGAGGGACTTCTGGTGTTTGAAAAAGACATTCTTTGGTCTGTGGCGTACATTTGCTTTGTATAAGGACTCCTTGTAGAATTTTGCATTGTACAGGGACTAATGATGCATTTAACCCAATATATTTTGAGTATGGTGCAATTTTATTTTTTATAGAAACTATTTTTATATTTAAAATTTATTGTATTACATGCCTTGCAATGAAAAGCTATATCTGCTAGACTGCTACCACTTGAAATTAGAGGGCCCAAATGGTTCGGGACTAGCTATTCGAACCGGAATCAAATTGCTTTGAAAATTGCCAAAATTGAAATCGTGATGAATCGAAATCATCCTCGAACCGATTCCACGGTTCGGTTTCGATTTCAGTTTCTAGTTATCAAAAACTATGACCTGCTGGTTTTTCTCCGGTTCCAAACCGCCAATTCAATCCCGGTTCCAAACTGGCGGTTTGAACCGCCAAAATAGCTAATTTTTAAATTTTTGAGTTCCAAAATTTTTATTTTTCACTGTTTTTCTCCAATTCCCTATTTTTTTATCTTTTTATTTTTCACTTCCTAAACTTTTATTGTAAGTTTTTTGATTTCTCAAATTTGTTATCATTACAAAACTTTTGCAAAAAAAATTTATACTTGTAATTTTTCATAACTAAAGTTTTTACAATTTAAACCTTTTGCAAAAATTTAAAAAATATATATAACACTTTTTTGTACACTTTATATTTTATAATAGTTTTTTAAAATAAAACAAAAAAAAATTTTAAAAATTAAATTAAAAAACCAAAAAACTGGAACCGGCTATATACGATTTGTACAATAGCAGTTTGGTGAACCTGCGGTTTGAACCGTTTAGGCACCTCTACTTGAAATGATTCATTTGAAACTATCAATGAGCGGAACAAAATTTTTTGCACCCACTTAACACAATTTTTGAATTCGTCACTGACTTTCATTGCTAGAATGATCAAGGATATTAGTATAATTTATTCTATGTCCTAAAATGAGTGTTCATTTTTAACTTTCCAATAAAATTATAAAACATTTTTTAAAGCTATTTTAATAACACATACATAAATACCCTTTTTGTCTATTTTATAAGCAAGTCTATATTGGAACATAATAGCTGGTAAATGTGACTTCAGTAACTTCATAATAAAATGGGCATTTATTTTTGAATAAGTTTTTTCAAAAATAGATACTTATTGGGACAAGGGAGTATAAGCTACTCCCTCTGTTCCAGACAAAGAGTCCACTATTCTATTTTAAAATATTTCATTTAAAAAGTCTACTTTCACTATTTATGCCTACAATCTGACCAATTCTAATAATACTTATATATCTCTTAATTATTTGAATTTTCAAACGTACTCTTAGGGTGGAGTGAAAGAGTATACATTACTTGGTAAAAAAAAGAAGGGCAAACTCCACAATTCGTCCTTGTACTTTTTGCATTTTTTTGTATTTGTCCCTGAATCAAAATTTTTTTTGAGACCATCCTTGTACCACGGACATTGAGCGTGATTGGTCCTTCCGTCCAATTTCGTCAATTTTTTGCCGTTAAGTTCCTCACGTGATGAGCACGTGACTTTTTTATTGGGGCAAAATGGTCAATTTTTCACCACACCATGGATTGTCTGAAGGAGATTTGAACATCAATCCCAAATTCATTTTCCTTACCACTGCCTCCTCCCCACCTCCCTCAACCACCACCATCACCACTCGCATCTCTCTCTCCGCCGCCGCCTCCTTTGCCTTCGTCTTCTTCTCCAAACGAACGCTTAGGTTGTAATTCTCCTCCTCTTCTTCTTCTCTCTTTCCAGATCTGATCGATTTCTCTATAGATCTGTCAAGAGAGAGAGAGAAGGGGAAGGGAGAAGATCATGGATGACGTGGTGTCAGTAGCAGCGACGACTGCTATGGTGGAGGAGGAATACAAAAGGAGTTGTGGGGCATTGCTGGGATGACGAGCTTGGGGGGACCACGAGAAATGTCGCTATGGAGTTTTGACGGCAGAGTGAAGGGGTTGTTCCTTGTGGTGGTGGTGGTGGTGGCGGCGGAAAGACGTCGACCTTTGAGTAGATGGAGAGAGAACTTACCTGCATTTGATCAACGGCGACGTCAGGTGATGCCGGGAATGATGGCCGAGCCCTATTCTGTGACAACGATGAGAGAGAAGGGTATGTTTGTGGTGTTCTTTTGTTTGTGATGGTCGAGCCCTATTGGGTCGGTTCAGTTTTCTTGGATATGATTCGAGGGAGGTCAAGGTTTTCGAGCAAATCCACCATTCCCGGTACCGTGGCTTCTATTAACCCAAAGTTAAAAGTGAGAGATAGAGAGACAATAGAGATTTTATTTTGCAACATTTTGCGTATACATTGGAAGAACTCTAGAATGGGTTGCTGGAAGAACCCTAAAATGAACCCAACTAGTGTATGCAATCCAACGTATACAAAAAAAATTTTTACAAATAGTCCCTGTACTTTTTACATTGAATTGACAATTTTACCCTCGTTAAAAATCACGTGAATCTGTCAATACTTAACGGCAAAAAATGGATAAAATTGGACGGAAGAACCAATGATGTTTTTCAAACCAGTACAGGGACCAGATGCGCTCATGAGGGACGAATACAAAAAAATACAAAAAGTACGGGAACGAATTGTGGAGTTTGCCCAAAAAAGAACTAGTTGATTAGTTGTCATCCGTGATACAGCCTACTCTGTATTGGTGTGTTTAGTATGGGTTTTTAGGTTGGTTTTTGAATTTTGAAGTTTTATAATAATTGAAGAAAAAGTAAGAAAGATATAAATAGAAGCTGATGCCTATGGGGCTAAAGAAAGGGAAAGTAAAAAATCAAAACAAAATCTTAAACCTTTGCGGTGGCGGATGCACCTTGAAAGGTGGGGGGCACGTGCCCCACTGAAAAGAATAAAAAAATTACCTTGTAAAACGACGTCGTTTTACCTAGTGACTCCACTAGATTTTTGAAATTTTGTTTCATCCTCTTGCCACAAGGCTAAAAGTGGAAAAACAACAAAAAAAATTTGATGAAGATCTTACAAGTCAGCAAGGAGCAAAGATGCGATTACAAAGGAGGAGACGACTCAAAGTCTCAGACGAGTACAATGAGTCAACAGCAAAGGAGGACTGGAGGAGACGACGAAAACAAGTCAACAACAAGGCTGCCTTCTTCAGTTCTTCCTCCACAAAAAAATCTCCTAATTTTCGTAGATTTCAGTAGCAAACACCCTCTTTATTTTATACGAAATTAGGACTTTTTATTTGGGGTTAAAATTAAGCCTTTTTATTTGGTGCGATATTTAAATGCATGTTTGATCTGTTCAAATTTCAAATCTCCTACTTTGCTGCTGATCTATGTTTGAAGATGAATTTGTGGATTTGTTTAGTTTGAGCTACAGAAAAAATTTGTGACACTACTGAAAAAAAATTCTGGATCCGCCACCGTTTGCACGAAGAACATGGCCCAAGGATTCTTGAAAGCCAAAAAAATCGTCAAAAAAGAAGGGACATGCACAAGGTCATGCAAAGTGCACCATGTTAAGGAAATACTACAAAACAACAATAGCAACAGGCTGTTGCAAATGCTCCTTCCTCTGTTCCATGACTGGGAAGAGAAACACCATGGCTCACGTTCCCGATATTCCCAAGATATGATGGAAGTTGAATATGCTGTTTTTTTGAAAGACAAATGCTGCCCTCGTCTCGGCCAACTTAGTTTTTGTCCCAGCCATCCATCTTTAGTTTCTGTTAAAATAATTTACGCGATTACACTGCTTGGGAACCGTTGGAACATACTTTCCACTGTTCAAACTCGGCACAGTTAAGAAGGAAAGAACTTGCATTCCGGTGCCCACCACCTCCAAATTTCTGAAATTAACAACAAAATATTCCATCCCTTCGATTATAACTAACCATCCCTAGTAATTAATGTGGAGGAAAGAAAGTTGCAAGCAGAAAGGGAATCAATACCTGTGATATACATGTTGTATCTTCTATATCTATACTTCTGAGGCTTATCTTCAACATTTGGTCATTTTCAAGCTCAGGTACTTTGTATACTACAGCACCTATGCCCCTATAAACATCAAAACAGGTCACCTTAGTAGTTACTACTAGTAAAAGCAAAATAAAAACAATGTGAAAGAAAACCTTTGCGGATAATAATGGAAGTTACAAAAATATTTGCATATTCGAACTGAGGTGTTCTAGTAAAGTTTTGGATAATCAAAGTTGATTTAAGTAAGATGCAATAAGACGAGGAGGTCAACAGTTAGTAGTTGAAAGTAGAAAAGCTATGCGCCTATGGACGGCAAAACATGCCACAATAGTACTAGTAAAAGCAAAATAAAAACAATGTGAAAGAAAAGATTTGCAGATAACACGATCAATCAGACAGAACATGTAAACTTTTTTATTATCAATGTTGATTCCAGTAAGAATAAGACTGTCTAAGAATTGTTGCTGAAAATAAAAGGTAGTTTAAGCCCTATATAGTGTTTATATCCAGACTTGTGACTCATTGGTTGTTACTGGAATCGGAATTTTAAGTTGTACTCTCTCCATTCCTAAAAAGGAGTCGGAATTTTTTAAGTTGTTCTCCCTTAAGAAGTCTAGTTTGACTCGGCACACAAATTAAGAAAAGTTTATTGACTCTATTATCAATATTAGGATGAATTGTGTTTTTCAAAAATGCCCATGTGAAAGTGGGACCCATCAATTAAAGTAGGAATAAAATCAAGGGTAAAACGGTAAAAGTAACATCCAAAAAGGAAAGATTAGAAAGTGGACGCGTTTTCTGGAGCGACCTAAAAAGGAAACATGGACTCTCTTTTGGAAGGAGGGAGTACATTCTGATGTCTGACTATGACAACTCTGCTAGTGTTGCACTTCTCCTTCACATAGCCGGTCCAAAACCTGGAGCGATGCAACATAGTGTGACAATCAGCATAAAACTTTATCAGATCCTTATCAGAATAAATCCTAAGAGTATATTAATGAATGCTAGGATGTCGAGGAGTCGCAAAAAGGGATTCATGTAACTAACCCAAAGTACTTTGGATAAAGCTTGAGCCCGAACTAAGACTAAATTCTTCAATTTCCATAACTCAAGATTTCAAGCCAAGATAGTACAGCAATAAATTTTAAATCAATTAAGGAGTAGTGAAACTCAAACCAGAATTTCAGCAATCAATAATTCCCCAAGACCTGTCTCAAGCCTCCAGTTCACAAATTGTTTGAGAACCAAACCTGTATAAGCATGCCTTCAGCCTCCAAGTGTACACTTATAGATCCTCATTCACCATTGGTCGCAGTACGAATAATCTCTTTTCATGCTTTGACAAGATATAAAGAGCTTCGAGTAAAAACCTTTCTCCTCATGATAATAGATTTACAGTCACCAGTCCTGTGGTGAAGAATGGATGGCAACTAAGAGTTCTTGGACCGCCCAAAGTAATTGTTCTTTGATAATAAGTATGGATGAGCGGGACTAGTAAGTGCACCTCAGGTGGTAAGACGCTTCACCTACAACCGATAGGTCGTGGATTCAAGTCACCATGGGGTAAGTGGGGAACCACTATTGATCCCAATTTAAAAGAAGAAGAAAAAAAAAAAGTATGGATGAGCGGAGGAACTAGCTCCAAATCTCAACAAATGGAATTTAGTTTGGAAATATTTTATACTAACTTTTTGACTTCCATCTTAAAAGAGCTGTTAGACATGTAAGTTTGCAAGCTTCCCTGACCTGTGCATCCCATCGTTAGAGAAAGAAATAAGAATAGTAAAAACTAGAGATCTCCATAACCCTAGTGGTTGCCATCTATCTTCTTCGTTTCACACCTTGGCAACTAGGTTTGCACCATCTAGTTTCTCAAACCGTAAGCAAGCAGTAAATTCACTTATAAAAAACCATTGAAATGGGGTTGTTAAACCAAATTTGAGATCTGATTGAGACAAAACAACTTTAACTGGCCACAAAAACCCAAGTGGGCCGACCTAACAAGACATGCTACGGATTCCAACAAAATAAAATTACAAACTATTTCAGTTCAGTTGGTGGATGATTCTGGGCCAAGACAATCCCAAAAATTGTACGTGTGCCCTTACTTAAAAATTGAGATTATTACCAAGTTCAACTGGCAGAGAGTTTGCATTGCACTTATCCAAACACTATCAATTCGGTGCAGCAATCTATACAGTTGCTTCAAATTTCCTTGCTTCCTTCATAATCATAGAGTAACTTATAGTCCCTCCACTCCTGAAAAGAGTAGAATATTCCTTGTTGGACCATTCCCAAAAAAAGAAAAAAAAATGCTCACTTTGTAATCCTTCTTTTCTGGGAATGTAACTTTTACCATTTTACCCTTGATTTGCTTGCTCCTACTCCCACATGGGCAACATTGGAAAGTACTTGTAATAGAATCAATTCGTTTTTTTAATCTTTGTGACGAGTTAAAGAGGACTCTTTTTTAGGAACGGAAGGAGTACTATACAATTTACTTGGTGAATTTGTGTAAGATTTGGAAAATCTTATTATGCTCACCATTTTGTATTTTTTTCTCACTTTCTACAAACAACCAGAAGAGCGTGACATCCAGAAGATTATATACTAGGGACGACATTTAGGTGTACCCAAGCCAAAGCATAAGGTGGGAACTACCTTCAATAGGCAAGTCTAATCAAGTTTTGAGCTTTTGAGTGCTTTCTAACTGCTCTGCTAACTGCTAAAGTCAGCTTGGCTTTTTGGATAAAATATGCATTCAGACTTTAACAGTTGCCTATTATGTTCGCAACAAGAGAAGATGGATTCTATAATCATCACAACATCTCTATCTACACAGAATTCATCGAGATCAGGTCAGCCATAGCTGGGAGTGGCTTGCACAACTCCAAGGTTGAGATAGCGAACACTACTACTGAGGCAATCCCCTCCCATAAAGCCTTCATCTTCACTCACAGTCTACGTTCCAATAGATGGTGTCACGTACGACTCCAAAAATTTGATGAGCTCTCTAGCAGAAATCCCAGGATAGTGCAGGGCTTCTACATTGTAGATTGTTCCACTGATTAGACCCAAATTTTTCACTCGGGGTAAACATGCTTAGATGCCTGATACTACTGGTTCATTTCTCTACAGTTCTCAAATTTCTATCCACGTACAGCCAATTTAATTACTCTACCTAGTTGAGAATACAGCATTGAGGATCTGCAAAAGAAAGCCTAATAATGATACTGTACGCCACACTATATTACAGTCTCTACTACTTAGTACTTACTGCTTCTAGGGACCTTTCACTTGATAGTTCTTTATATTGGCTTTTTCAATGAGTCTGTGCATGTTACCCAAAGATCTGGCTCTTCACCCTAGGCTCTTTGGTTACTCTCCCATTCCCCAGGCAATAATTCCATCTGTTTTACTCTTTGTGTAAACACTTGGTCAATACCTTTGGGCAGCGGATTTGGAGACCTCATTTTTTCTAAGAAAAAAATTGTTGTTGTTGTTATTATCATTATTATTATTATTATTATTAATTTATTTATAAATAACAGGGCAAACGCTAGGAGAACGTAGCTTGCGTGAATCAAACCCATGACCTTATGGGTTGTATTTTACGACAGGCCTCAAACTCGACCACTAGGCTACCGGCCATAGGGCTCTAATAAATTTCTTATTAAGCGTTGTATCAATAAAAGGAAGTTGTAGGTTAGGGAGAGACAAACATACATGTAACATAAAAGTCAGAAGAGAACAGTAACTTACATGATTACGGAGATGACTAATGGAAATTGTCCAAAATATCTAAACTGAAATATTACCTACTGAGAAGCTATTGAAGAGAGTTATGTTACTTGTCTCGCGAGCTGTTATAGTAAGGAATTTGCAGCTTCATAGTGAGTTATTCATTTTGATAAATTGTGTCATCAGCTATATGCCGCACTCTCATGTATCTTTAATAATTGTTTTCTACATGTTAACTGCAGCTGTAGACAAAATTTAATGGACAACACATGTGAAGATAAAGTTTCAACCTCCTAGCTAATGTACCATGTGCAAGAAATGAACAGTGAGTATACAACTGGAGATATATTTCAACAAGCAGAAAAAGAAAATAGTAGAAGGCTAGAAGCCTTCAACACTTATCTCAAAATATATTGTAGAACACGAAAACTTTATTAAAGGTAACTCTTGTGCACTAGAATAATCAAAAGCTGCTCTATTTCTCCACAGCCAACTGCAACACACATCCGGAGTAACTATTGGTTCCTAATGTATCAAATGTAAAAAGATGTGTGGCATTACAAGTAACCCCAAACTGGCATATTTTCCAAACTGATACCTAAAAGTGCAGTGCAAGATAGATAAACAGGGAAACACGACAGGAACATCACGTGGTTCTTTTTTTCTTTTCTCTTTTTTACCTCCGTTTTCTTTTGGTGGTTGAGATGGGGGGGAAGGGGGGGTTGTTGTTGAAGGAGGGATGTGACGCAAGCAAAAATTTAAACTGAGAAAGAATTAGTAGTTTCAGCAAGCCCAAGATGCCTTCAAATGCATAAGAATAGATGAAGTACAACAAACCTCAAGTTCTGCTTACGGCTTTTATTAGCTAACTGGTGGCCAAGCTCACTCCTCAGCTCAGAAACAGAATCTGCATTAACAGCCTGTTGGATGGGAAAGGAATTAGAAAATCCTTTTCTTGCCATTTATAGAAGCAATAAAGAAGATTACATTTAAAGGGTAATGCTAATGAGTGCCCTAAGGCACTCGTTAGGAATCCAATAATAGGAACATCTGGGATTGGAAACCATCACCAATGCACAACAGAAACATTTGGCATTGGGAAACATCACCAATGCAATGAAAAGACTTTCAACGTGCAACCAATGATGACATAATGTAGTTCACAAGTTAAGAAATCATTTTGTACTCCTCATACCTAGGAACCGTAATGGATATGTGGGAAAAATGATTTCCACTTTTAGAAAGTGGACATTCACTTTTAGAGAGACCATAAGGACAGAGTCTTACACACTTTTGGATGGACGGACTGACGGAGTACGAGGAAAATCAGCCAACTTATTCCAAGCAAGTAGCTAAAAACTTGACGTGCAAATTTACCAGGCAATGTCCAAATGCTCCACCACCAAGTGCTAGTTCATATGACTGGTCAAGAACCTCGCTTATCAAAACCTGCTTCTGTGATAAGCTCATTATACCTTGATTGATGACATTATCAAGATCCAAAGAGAGTAACTGCAAAATTTTCTGATATTAGTTTTAATTGAGCTCATAAAGCATTAGCAAACAACCTAAAGGCAAATAATGGAGTATCTTAGATTTCACGGCTAATATTATGTTCTATTTTGTGTAACATGCACAAATAAATGTTCTTCATTGTGAATGCAAAAGTTTTTTGTTCCCGTCCTGATTCACCAAGAAAGGACATCCTAAAATAATAGAGTTAAACGGAGGAGAAATTGGATAACACACACCAACGGAAAATGCACAAGGCCAAGAAGATGGTAAGATTGAACGTAATTACCATTAGCTCATGCACAGGATTCAATATTTTAGGGGGAGTAGAGTTTGAGTTCTATAAAATTGATGAGTGAATTGACCATTAGAAGGGGACATGAAACTTTTTTAGGGGAAAATGGTAACAAATAAAGAATGATAAGAAACAAGAAACAAGGTCTCATCAGTGTTAAGTAAACAACTATCTGAAATTGTGAGTTGTTAGAGAGAGGTTAAACAATGTATATCATGCTTGTATAACTAACGGGAGAAACAAATAACTAGAGCAGGAAACCCAGGACCTTGTATAACTAAAGTGCTAACTAGAGCACTGATAGTGTGTCAACTTTTAGTGTCTCAGGAACGTATTTATGGCCATGTAGAAACTTAAAACAAATGACCATGGCGAGATAAGAGTCTGTACAGATGTTAATGAACAGTACTTGTATATGTACAGAGAAGCAACAAACTACAATATAGGTCATCTTTGACCGGATTAACTACATGAATAAATCTCGATGTAAAATATACTTTCAGTTAGTTAATTCATATAAAGATAGTAAGAACAATCTCAACCAAATAAAGAGAATACAGATAGAATAAGACAAACCTCTATTCCTGCTCTAGATACTTGGAAATTTTTACACTTCTCATACTACAAATACCTTAGGATCAAAATTCCCCCTCAGTCCTGTGAAATAAGTATCACTAACAAAGATTAATGTGGAATAATGTGTTGCAACGAATTTTTCAAACATATTTTGAACTTTGGAGTCAAAAAAAAGTCTTCTCCACCAAATCCTATGTTATGGAAAAGATATGCAGACAAAGAAAGAGGCTCGAGTATTTCTGGATCCTTAAACAACAAACACGAATTTGATGCACTTTTGATGCAGGGTTCCTTGATCTTTATGGGCGCCAAAGTTAGTTCCTTGTCAGAGATAACAAAATCATCGTCAAGATGAATAAGCATCAATTTGATGGACTTCTTGGCGATGCTTGAACTGTCCTTCACCAGGTCACCCCATTTTTACTAGGTTGCAATCCTAGGTTGGTTGACCCAGTTCCTCTTAGGTCGACCGTTGGCACTACAGCAGTAACAATCCACTCAAGGAAAATGGAAATAATATGGATATTTGCAATCGTTTGCAGTGCGCACTGAATAGTTAGCAACGTTTTATGCACTTTCTCATGATATCAACTTCCAATTGAAGCCAACCTGAAAGGTTTAGTTATCTCGGTAGTCAATCGGCTATATACGCCTGCTACTAAGGAACTTAAAGAACAAAGAGTAGCTATAAGCATTGAATTCCTTGGACTTTTCAGAAATAATTTACTTCAGAGGAACAGCGAAACATGGGAAATGCGTATCCAAATTTACGCATCAGATGTAATTTCAACACAATATGATGAACAAAAACAACTCCAGATCTCAGTATTCTTCCTAAATATTAAGAAGATCCTAAAATTTTAACAAGAAGACCAATTACTGGAAGAATAGATTTGACAGGGTTCAAGAAGGTTACAGTTACATCCTGTACCTTAGGCATGTGGTATAAAGAAATTCTGCACTCTCATGCTTTTAAGTTTTATATCAGTTCTATGAACCATCTTTCTGAGGATACTAATCCAAATAATTAGTGCAGAAACCCACATCAAATTTTACCTTGAATCAAGATTCTTGGAGATGTAAAATCATCATCAGCAGCAAGCTCGAAAAACTGAGTATTTAATCCATAACATTTCCTCTATTCTTGCCTAGTCATTTTTATTTTCATTGTTACCTAGAAACACAAATTCTTAGTTTAAGAAGAGCAAGACCTGTGATTTTACTTTGCTCTAATACCATCTTAAGTTACGTCATACCATTTCACATGGACGCCCCTACCTGTGCGAACACACACAACATGACTACGGGGAAGAGTAAAGTATCGGATCTGTCAACTCAAAATGGTGTCAGGCTATGTCATGACCAAACAAGAAGGTTTTTGCATTTCACATGTTCACATTGCAGTCAGATGTAAAAGGCTTGACATGTTCATGGATTAAAATCTGGCCATTGAATGATATTAAAGCCATGTCATCTCAATTAAGCATCCCCATGCTCACCATCACTCCAATATATTTCCTTAATCGCCCAGCACGATTAGCTTTTGCTATCAATGGTATATCTCCAAACTCGTGTCAACACAATGGAGTCTCTTAAATTCTAACCCCACAAAAGCCCCCCTTTTTCTACCATGCACAACCAACTCTATATTGTAGAAAATGTCCTTTAATTTATCCTGAATACTCATTGTAGGAAAATCTCTATTCTTCAAACATTCTCACCAGTGAAGCTAGTTCTAACATACAGAGGGATAGAGCAAGATATATTTACATGTTGTTAATGGTTCTGACAAACTCAACTCTACCCAAAGAGCTAGTGTCAATGTCTGACCATCCCTCAAGCTATGCAAAGTGGGACTGATTTTCTTTTAAAGGGGTGTGTTAACTCTATAGGAAATATAACTATCGACTGGGAGCATCACGACTACGGCTTTTTACACTGTACCAGTAAATAATTTTCTTCCATTCCTTCATTTAAAAGAACAAAAGAAAGGAAACAAACTAGTTTCACCAATAATTAAGCGTCAAAAGAGATTACCTGCTGAAACAAAGAGGGGTTCAGTCTAACATCAAATTCCAAGTTCAAGTCTTTCAAACCACTGCTGAAAGCTTTACTATTATGAAGACGCCACCTCCATAGATCTGCATCCTCAATGTACTCGAACAACCTCTGAGCACGCTCCAATTGACGAACAGCCGATTCGCAACCACTGCCAATCTCATTAACATTTCCAGAGGCTAGGAGTTTTTCCTTGAAAAAATCATAGGCAATTGCAGCCCCACTCCTCCCCATATCTATCACCCTAACCACTTTCTCACCACAACAGCTTCCATCACCCAACATCTCAAGTGCAGTCTTGTGATGATCTAATACAATCAAGCTGCACAAACACATAGAAGAAAGAACAACCACCAATTAAAATTCATAGAAGAGCTCTAAATGTCTTTATTTATACTAGCTTCAAAATGAGTGTCAATTCTAAACCAAATCGATGCATACATCTTTGATTAACAAAATCCCATTTAGGACGAAGAGGTAATAGTCATTATACTCCCTCCATCCCTAAATGAGTATCGTTACAAAGTTTTTTCCCCGTAGTTGACTTTTAAGCAATTTTAGTAACATGTATACATAAATATCCTAACGGACCCTTAGTGTTTGTTTTATACCATTGCAAATGCTGGTCAGAAAATGATAGTAATTGGCAAAGTAAATTGACAAAAACAAAAATGAAGGAAGAATTAAAGGGGCGAAAGAGGAAAAGACCGGTTAATTTTGGAGGAGAGCTGCTGAACAAAACCGGGGGGACCAACATAATCAAGGAGGTAAACATCCTCAATTTCGTTGAGGGGAAGCTCTTCAACCCTGTCAATGAATCATACAAAATAGAGAGTAAAATAAAGGCAAAAACTTATAAACTGTAAGACGATCTCCTTGACCCATTGGTGGCCTGAGAGTTGTGAGACAATACAGCTTAGAGACCTGCTCTAAAATAAATGAGCATTTCAATTCGATAGAGGGGGGTGAGTGAGTGAGTGACCTGAGAGGGGAATAGACGGTGTTGGGAAAGAAGAGAGAGGGAATGGAGGAAGAAGACAAGTAAAGATGGGCGGCCAAAGCAGCGAAAGCTCCGTCGGGGCATGGGTAGTGGTACAGTACCGCCGTTTTCTTCTTCGCCTCCGTCATCAACTTTGCCGACAGTGACACGGACAGATTTCTAGTTCTTGTACTAGAACATATCATCCTCCTAATCATCTCCGATAACTTATAGGGTACTTGTGTTCATTCCTAACTATATATCTATCCAAAATAATTGAACATCTAAGTTTTTTTTTTTTTCTTTTTTTTTTTTTTGAAAGAGAACATGAAAGTATCTAACACCCTTTTTCAATTCGATAATAATACACATAGTAAAACATTAATCATAACTTTTAAAGCAACACATGGCGTAAGAAAATTCAATTTTTTATGTTAGAGAGCGAAAGATTAAAGCAACACATGGTGAAAAGAGATCCAAGTTTTTATGTTAGAGAGAGGAAGATGAGACTCCTTGTATCACACATGTAGGTTTTAAAAAGTATGAGTTGAGAATGTGGTTTTTAAATTGGTTTTTGATTTTTTGATTTTTAATAATTAAATAAAAAATAAGAGAGAGTTAAAATGAGTTACAAGTTGTGAACAGGTCAAAGCCTAATATAATTTGTTTCGTTTGGATTGGATGGTTGGTTGGGTCGAATTTGGGTCTGTCCATTAAAAAAAAAATTTATAAAATGTTTAAGGGTTTGTCCGCCTTGCATAATTTAGAGTGTGTTTAGTATGATGATTTAGAGGTTGAATTTTTATTTTGCAATGACCGAAGAAAAAATAGTAGAGATAGAGAGAAATTTGTGGATCCAAAGAGAAAAAAAGTCAAAAATTGAAAACCAAAGTCCTTGAATCTTGCACGTAGGACAGACGTGGTGACTTTGATTTTTAATATTTGATTTTCTCGCTAAAATTCCAAATCATCATGCCAAACGCACCCACAAAATAACATAAAATAATTAACCTCAAATTTATTGTGTTCACAATTTAACTTTATCATTTTGTACCAAAAAAAATAACTTAATAATTAAATAATACTCTAGTTAAATAAATGCAACACAAAAGCTTAATAAATTTAAATTTGATCTGTTGTGAGTTTACAGGTACCAATAAAACTTAGTCATATCAGTAAATTGCATACTAATAAACTTTGACCCAAGAAGCGGCTAATCACTCCCATTTTTCCTCTTTTCCTCTTTCACTAATAGCAAAATTTATTTTATCACCACAAAATCATTATCATTAACAACTCATTCCAAGGTGTTCGGCTAATCACTAACTGATGTGTACATTCTGGACCGGCCTCTAGAACGTATGGGCCTAAACAAATGAACTCTCAATGACAAGGGGTTCATTCGACTATATATACTATCCCCTCAATTCTAACCATATGTAAGACACTTCTTACATACAATATACTGTGTTTTCTCTCTCTCTTCCATGGTCAAGAGACCGACAAACACGCCGGAGGGTTTTCACGAGGAAATCCTCCCCGCACCCCTTACGATTCTTTCTTGTTTACATATCAAATTGCCAGATATCCAAACAAAGGAATCGCCGAACGATTTCCCAAGCTGTTGAACGTCGATGGAATTTGACACCCCCGGTACGACCTATATTTTATGTAACATCACTAACAATTATTTCAATCTTAGTTTCCTCCTCTCTGAAAAATGGAAAGGACTCCTCACTTTCTCTTTCTATATTCATTTTCCATGGTTTTTGCAAAAAATTTCTCTCCAAATTCATCATCAGTTGTTTTGCTCTATCAGTGTTTGATTCAATGAATCAAGGAGGATATGAGAGGCAATAATTGAGAAAAATTACGATATTGGCTTTAGGACCGAATTCAATCAAGTATTCCTTTCCATTGGTCAAGTAGGAGATGTTTAGCTTTTCATTCATTTTGTAACTCATATGGAGTACTCTTATTGTGGCTTTCCCAATGAATGATCAGTTCAGGAACCCCGTGTTGACTACTTCTGCGCAAAACTATAATAGGAACTCGGCTCCTCTTAGCATTGCTCTTCCTACTTTCAATCAACATGCTATTATTCCTTTCTCCAAAATTAATTTGCTAGGGCTGCGTTCTTGAAGCCGAAACAGTATGTTTATACCACAATCATCACACTAGTTTGATATATATCCAATAAATTGGCTCGAGCTCACCTCATTAGCTAAGGTCTTGATCACACCAAAATGTAGGGGATGACAACGTCGGATTCCACGTAATGTGCCAAGTATGTAGTCTAGTAGGATGCTGGTCGGAGTTGCTGGGACTGATTTGAGCAACATTCTTGAATTGTTACGGTATAATGGCCTGTGATCAACGGAAAAACACCGTTAAGGGAGTCGGGATTATCCTGGTTATATATTAACCCTCCGATGTGAGAGTGAGTATATAGTCTGAAATAAGGCTTGATCACAGAGTTTGGTCTGTGAATGAAGCAATATTAATCTCTGTATGCTATGAGCAATGAAGAGAGCAATGTGCAGTGTGTATGTATGTAAAGAGAGCCTAGAGAGAAAAATGGAGTTGATACCTCATTATTTATTGAAAGGAGTTTTGGTGAAGAGGCAACCGGAGGGAATAGGCAGGAGACAAGACCGTACACTGGGCTTGTCTTCTTGTGCCTCAGGCGGCACTGCCAGGCGAGTGGTGGTCGTTGCCGTAGTGTGGTCCCTGTACTTTAGTGTCAGAAAGTGGGATCGTAGGGGCAGAGATCGTGGTTTGTCAAACGCACATCTCATGCAGGTCATTAAGATGGATACAAGTGTCATTTGCTCGCAAGCTAGTTGTTCGGCTTTGTTGAAGAGTAAGCTTGGCGATCTGCAACCCAGGGAGTCTCTGATATTGAGTCCTGGTATCTGTTCCTTCATCGAGCTTATACTTGATGGCAGAGAACGAGGATGGCAGCCACGGTCGACTTTATGGACTCCTCCCCAGCGGTCTAGTGTGCTTTGCGGATGATTGGCTCGCATTGACTTGGTTCCTAGCTTCCCTGGTATTCTTGCTGAAGTCCTCGACCTTATGGCCTGCCAGTCATTTGGTGACGCAGCTGGGGTCCTAGACCACGTAAGACGAGTTCCGTAGGGTTCCATTAGGTCTCAAATTATTTAAAAATTTAAAAAAGAATATACTCTTTACATTAAAAATGATTGTTTTAGCCATTGAATTAACCAACGTAACACATGAAATTGTTGCCTAAATTGTGAAGTGACAAGTGTTTGACTTTAGACTCGGTTCAATATCCGGTAAATGAGCTTGAGGTCACCAGACCCACTAAATATCTTGGACTAAAATGTCTCATAAGATTTATTTATAGATATAAAAATGCCTTTCTTTTAATATCAATATCTTCGAATTTATATTATTATTAAATTAATGAATTAATAAAAAGTTTAGTCACATGGTAAAAATAAAGTTACAAAATTGTCTTGTTTAATTAAATAACCAACTACAAAAAATATTAATTTATTAATTCGTTTGCTAGTAATATTAGGACCATATCATATTATCATGGCCAGTAAAGTAGTCCACTATTTGAGGGGAAAAGAAGAAAGGGAAAATTATATAATTAACCATTGTACTAATTGGAGCTTACTAATTTTACCAACGTACTTTCAATATCTTAAATGTAACCAACCTATTCTTAATTTAGGAGCAATGTGGTCCCTGCCGTCAAAGCTTCATCCAAAAATTTAACGGGCATGCTAATGTGGAGTCTATGACTGAGTTAATGTTTGCTTCCTTAGTGTAGAATTGTGGTGTAATAAGGAACCTTGATGTCAAAGAGATACAGTTGTGAAATTCCTTTGTTTTTGAACATTTTGGTGAGGTTAATAGAGTCCACATCAGCATGCCCGTTAAATTTTTTTGATGAAGCTTTGACGACAGGGACCACATCGTACCTAAATTTAGAGTAGGTTGGTCACATTTGAGATATTGAAAGTACGTTAGTGAAATTATTAATGTCTAATTAGTACAATGATTAATTATATAATTTTCCCAAGAAGAAAAGCATGGATAAATAAGAAGTAAGGGAAAGTGGAAACTGGAAAGAAAGAAGATATATATATATGTATGTACGGAGCACGAGAATTATGAGTATGTGATAGAAGAGAGATCGAGCTAGAGCAGGGCTTGCAAGAAACGTTTGTCTGAGAATCTGTTAAAGAAAAAGTGATAAATCACTCAAAGACAAGCGACTTTGAATCCTTCTACATTACACATACACACACAGACACACACCATCATCATCATTCTCATCCTATCCATCTATATATATTTATAGACGACAAGTATTGCTCACATTTTTGATGAAAAGGAGAGTTAATTAAGGGGCTGATCACAAGGAGAGGGAGAGAGAGAGAGAGAGAGAGAGAGAGAGAGAGAGAGGGTACGTAGCGGTAGCGGTAGCGGTGGTGGTGGTGGTGGTGGTGGTGGTGGCGGCGGAGGATCAGGAACTGAAGGTAAGAAATTAAGTAGAAAAAAATGGCACCGGTGGGATTGCCTCCAGGTTTTAGGTTCCATCCCACCGACGAAGAGCTTGTGAATTATTATCTAAAGCGGAAAATCCATGGACAAGAGATCGAACTCGATATTATTCCCGAAGTTGATCTCTATAAATGTGAGCCTTGGGACTTATCAGGTCTTCTTCTTCTTCTTCTTCTTCTTCCTCTTCATTCATGTTCATGCAGTATCGATCTCTTTCTCTCTCATTAATTGTAGCAAGATTAATATTGCTTCAACAATTTGGGTGATTCATCTTTTCAGAGAAATCATTTTTGCCAAGTAGGGATCCGGAGTGGTATTTTTTTGGACCAAGGGATAGGAAGTACCCGAATGGGTTCAGAACGAATAGAGCAACTAGGGCTGGATACTGGAAGTCAACTGGGAAAGATCGGAGGGTAACGTCCCAAAACCGAGCCATTGGAATGAAGAAGACATTGGTTTACTATAGAGGCCGAGCTCCTCAGGGAATTAGGACTGACTGGGTTATGCATGAATATCGTCTTGACGACAAAGACTGCGAAGACATCTCTGGAATCCAGGTACCTGATCCCCCAACCCTAGCTACCCATAATTTACAAAAATAATTCTCTAGCTAGTCTACATATATATATATATAAAGTTAATGTTCAATCATTTCTTCCCATTTCGCACTCCATGAACCGGAGCATTATATACTTATATCAGCCTAGCTCCTATTTCGCACTCCATGATCATTTCTTCCCTTTTGCACTACAATGCATATAGATCAGCCATTTATCGATCCCCAGCCCGTTATAGAACAATGTGGTATTCATCAAAATTATGGTTTGCATTCAAACAGGTAAACAAGCACATATGTTATTAGTTGTAGGCTTGTAGTAGCTTGTATAGTGCTAACGCATCATGTCAGAAATCTCCATTGATGTTAGTTTAATCACTTTAACGAAGAGTAGTATGACTTAAAACATATACGTTTAGATTGAATTAAACTCCTTAGTTCCGATATTGTCATTGTAGTACGTACGTACTTGAACCAAAGGAACATATTGAACTATCAAATGTGCACAGGTGACAACGAAAGTTTTATCAAAATTGTTAAATCAGCCTCATTAATGTGTTGACTAATCACGCGTAAGGCGTGAACGGACAAAACTATATAGCGTATGTACACCTCAACGGATCGGATAGGCTCGAGTCCTACCAATTCAAGTGAACGGTGGATATGTGATTTCGAACTTATTCCAAGGGAAAGAACACAAAACCCTATAGGTTAATTACTCTTTAATTAGTATTCTTCACAACTATCTATCTAATTACTTTTCTATTATCCCTTTCTTAATTTTAACATTGATCATATATATATGTCACTACTATACGTCTACGTGACTTGGAAAGCATAACAACCATTGCCGACGATTACTCTCAGGAAAAAGATTAATTTGCCTTTAAAATTTTCAAACCCCTCACTTTAGTCTTTTTTTTTTATTACACCATCCATCAAATCAAAGGATAGAAAGCAAACTTGGTTCGTTAGTTCATGACGCTTTTAAGCCAAAAATTACTCCTCAAAACAACAGATCAACGAGGTTTTTACAGGTAATATTGGTGAAGGGAAAGTTTTGCCTTTATTTTTCTTTTCTGTGTTTAATTTTATATATTTATTATTATATTACTATGACATAAAACATGCATATATATATATTCGTTACTTGCAAACTAGTAAAGAAGAGAGAGTCGTTCTTGGCTTCACTTTGCCTTTCTCCAGAGTGAGACAAAAGTACCATCCATACAGATCACACTGAATCTCTCCCCAACCATACATATATCTTGATTTTGTATATAAGAGTAGATCCATGGTAGGACTTTTGGAGTATAATATTTCTGTATGAAAATCAAAATCGAAAAGCAGGGGTTGTTGTATACTTTGATGTTGTAAGAAGGTGTCGGTTGCTTTTCACTTTATTCCATACGCCCGAATAACCCAATGACCATCTAAAGGATTTGTTTTGTTTGTGGATAATTGTTTTTTTATTTAATTAATTAATTAGAATCTTCAGTAATTAATTATTAGTTCTTGAATCTTAAGCACGCACGGTTGTTGTGCGACAGCGGAAACGAGTAAATAATAGATTGAGCAATATAATGATCAAACAATTGGAAATTGGAAGAAGAGAAAGTATTTGGCGTTTTAAAACTGTTGTATATTGACATGTTAACCTTGTATACATTTTAAGGTTACAACTTATATATAGGATACAAGAACTAGCCCTAAATACAAAACAGAAAAGGATAAATCGCACACCAGAAAACGGCGCGGTGTAGCCGCTCTTCCCCGAGTGGCGCGACTACGTCTATGACGAAAGTTTCTACCACATAGCTGCGACGTACCGCAGGGTTCGGCCGCTCCGCGAGCCCAACTTTCTGCCGCACATTCATACCGCGAGACCTGCGCAGCCGCGTCGCTTCTGCGCGACCGCGCCTTATGCCGAATCATTTTCGTATGATACCCACAGTCTGGTTACGCTTCGGGAATTGGCTCATTACCTAAAATCGAGTCATATATTCTAACACATATGTTGGCCCAAAAAAAGTTAGAATATTGTTCTAATATTGTTTCTTGTTGCCAAAAAAATTATTTGGTTAGAATTTTCATCTCTCCCTGGCTTTTAAGGGAGATATAATGCTCCATTACTTGTTTTGGAGGAAGTTATACCGTCAAAATCAGACAAGAAAGAGCGTGTGAATGTGTGATCGTTCAGGGATTGAGGGTTCGATCAACTTTAATTTATTTTACATCCAAGGATCTTAATTACAGTAATAAGGTTCAATTACTCCCTCTTTTACTAATTCAACTACAAGTTTAAGGTTTTTCAGACACGAAATTAAGGTTTTCAGAAATGAAATTGGGGTTTTTATGCCTAAAAAACCCTAAACTCATAATGTAAGTAGAGGAGAGAGTAATCGAACCTTTGTTGCTGTGATTAAGATCCTTCAATAGAAAATGAAAATTGATCGAACCCTCAATTCTACAACGATTGCGCAGACACACACATGTCTCTCTCTTTCTCTTTTGGTTTTGGTGGTCTAGACTCTTTTCAAAACAAGTAAGAGAGCATTGTATCTCCTTCCAAATTCTGTAGGAGAGATGAAAATTTCAACTCCGTAATTTTTTGACAGTGAGTTGTTTCCACTATGTCCACGTAAGCATGACTGAACACCCCCTTTAATTTTTAATGAAGACTAACGAATTAGGTTCAATTTATAGTGTGTTTGTTAGTACAGTAGTACGTCATCTTGGCAAATTAAATACTACAATGATCAAATTAATATTTTTGAAATGGTATGATGGTAAAAAAAAAAAAAAAATAGTTATTCCTAGCATTTTACACCTTTAATTTTTATTTGTACCATACTACAAAACTTTGATTTACACCTTTACAGAAAAGAATAATACGAACTCCCTAAATTAAACATGTCATATTAAGACCATTACCACATGATATGTCGAATAAACGTAATTCTTTTCACTAACAAGGCTCCATGTTAACGAGTTTTGAACTTACATGGATAATAATGCATTATTCATTGGTAAGCAAAGATTACCATGAGAGTGGTAAGCTTAATAGCTTAATTATAACATAATTTTGAGAGTACTGATCATTATCTAGCTTGAAACCACTTGAAAAAATGAGAATGAATCCTCACCATCTTCCTCTATTTATTTTACTTTTTGCAATGAATCGCCTCCAAACTTGGGCATCAAACTAATTAATTCTCGTACTTCTGTAAAAAAATATACTCTTAGCTCTCTCCTCGATCTCTTCCTCTGCCTAGCTCTCTCTCTTTGTACAAATCAAGAGTTAGAACTCAGAAGCGGATCCAAAATATCTCCAGTGGAATTCTTGCCAGTTGGTCTGGTTTACGGCAATGATTATGACATTGCCGGCGTAATGATCATGACGGCACGATCATTGCGAATCAAACCAACTTGCAAGAGTCTAAAATGGAGATGTTGAGGTTTCGGATATGTTAGAAGCCAGCTAGCTCGTCTGAGTTGTTTACTAATTAACAGTAGTTTGAGATTGCTGCAGGACTCGTATGCATTGTGCCGAGTGTTCAAGAAAAACGGAGTGTGTGCTGAAATAGAAGATCAGATTCATCAGGGACAATCAAGTAGCTTAACACCATCAAATAATAATGTTAATACTGAATATAATTATTCACAAGCTGTTGCCGGCATTAACAATAATAATCACGACTACGAAACAATGTCACCGGATATGATTCCGTTGGGAACATCATCATCGTCATGCTTGGAGGTGGAAGATATGGATAAAGACGATTCTTGGATGCAGTTCATTACAGACGATGCTTGGTGTTCTTCAAGTACTGCACCTCCTATTGAAGATGTGGCTTTCGCAAATTAAACAAAGTAAATTGGACGTACGTACGGCCGGGTAGCAATAATAATAGAGGTACGTAATTTTGACAAATATTCAAGTTTGGAAGGGGCGGGGCGGGGTGGATACGTACCCTTTCATTTATTTAATTATTTATTATTTTGCCTCTTCATTTTTTATATATACTACTACTTCAATTGATGGATGGATGGATGGATGATCTCTCTCTAATTTATTAATGTATTTAGTTCTTCTTGTACTATTGTTAAGCTGCTGGACATATATCTGTTAAATGCCAGTTTATTATATATATTCTTCTTCTCTACCAGTTTTAGATTTTTACCTCTTTCGTGCATGAGGCCATGCACTTGAGTGTTCCGATCCGGAATAAAAATGATATATATTTTGTTCAATTTTCGACAGTTTGACAGTTTTTTCCTCGATCGTAGGCTGTAGCATTAAGGTAGGTGCTCATGTGACCTTTTTCTTAATTTCAACATACGTAGTACCTTTGTTTTTTAATTTCTTTTTATTTATTTATTATTATTATTTACAAAGTGTTGATGGTAATGATTTGCCACATTATTTTGAAAAGTTGTCAATTATTTTGGTAATTTAACTAAACAAGTTTAGATAGTATATATATATATGAACTAGCTAGGCACTTAAAGCAAAGTTTAATAATTTTGCTATTACCGTTAATTAATTAAACTTAAAAAAAATAGGAAATAAAAGAAAGCATGAACAAATTCGACCAACTCACCTCTTAACATTTTCTCACCAAGTATTGAAAAATATGAAGAATCGGGCAAAAAGGAACCAAAACCCTGAAAAATAGAGGGCTGGAACCAGTTGGGCCAACTTGGACTGAGATCTAATATGGATCGAACCACGAGCTAGTTTGTGTGAGCTAGCTAGTATATAGCCTTGGGTCGGCTATAGGTTTGGTTCACCCAAGGGAAAGGGTGCTGGCTCGCTTCTAAGGAGAAATGGCTGGTAGTTTTCATTCAAGTTTGGGTAGACATGCCATTCGATCGGTTCCAAAACCGAACCGAACCGAACCGGTTTTAGAACCGCCTAAATCGTGAACCTTCGTGAACCGAAACCGGATTAGGACAGTTCGGTTCACGTTTGCATTTCTTAGGAACCGTGAACCTCCGGTTCCAAACCGCCATAAAACCGTTCAAAAATCGTCAAATTCAAATTTTAAGCATTTGAAACTTTGAATTTTGAAATCATTTGTTCCTACATGTTTCACGCCTACACCTACTCTAACATCCTTGGACATTAAACTTGATGAAAGACTGGAGGAGACTTGATGAAAGGATGGAGAAGTCTGGTATAGTAAATTTAAATGTCAAAATCAACTTACTATATCATGATGTCTAACACACCCTAAGCATTTTTTTTTTAAGTTTGTATTTTGATACTCCCTCCGTCCCGGATAAATGTTTCTAGTGGATAAAACACAAGAATTAAGAAACATAATTAATGATATGCTATAAAATGTGTTTCGACCATAATACCCATGAACATTAATTGAGTTCAACTACTTTAAATAATTGAGTTTGTTTGTGATGTGTTATATTAAATGAAACTTTAAGGGTATATTAGGAAGAATGATAGAGAATAGGTAGATTAAAAATCTTTAGGAATATTTGTTGGGACATCCCAAAAAAGAAAGTAGGAACACTTATCCGGGACGGAAGGAGGAATTAATAACATATTATAACACATTTTTTTACACTTTATAATAGATTTTAAAAATTAAAAATAAAAACAAATGTTAAAAAAAATTCAAAATAATTTAAAATAATTAAAAATCTGAAAACTGGAACCATCCATCCACGGTTCGATTTCAATTTGCCTTATTATAATTTGTGGAACCGTTCGGAACTAGTTTGAGAATGTCTAAGTTTGGATCAACGAGAAATACTTATCCGGGAAGTAGAGAGTAAAGGACATGCATGGGTCCTATTTTGAGGTTATAGATTAGAGTAATCTTTGTAATTTTTCAATTAAACAAGGTAAAATAGGAATTCCGTAAATCTTGCTCACTTAGGAGCAAGACTAGTGAGATATGTGTTGCGTTGTTATTTGAGCTTTATAATTTTAAATTTTTTTGGTAAAAACGAAAGAAAAACACATTAACATCTCCCTTAATCTTTTGACAAATTGCAAAGTTGCTTTTGATATTAAAATTTCTTTATTTTCATCTTATATATCCACACAAAGAAAAAAAAAATTTGAATTACAGTGTGTCTATTACTTGAAAGTTTTAACCTCAGTAGAGAGAAATTTAGGCAAGCGATAAGTTGGCTACCACCAAAAGTAAAAACCTTTAAAAGAGGTAAAATGTGCTAATTAAACAAATGAGTCAAAAATAATGTGAAGTAAAATTATTACTCCTTTCATCTTAAAAAGACTGTTTTATTTAACTTTTCTCACATACTCCTTCCTTCCGTTCCACCCAAAGAGTCTACGTTTGAAAAATCTAATTATTAAAGAATATATTAGTGTCATTAGATTTGGTTATAATTACAAAAATATTTAAGCACAACCAAAATGATTAAAACACAAGTGGAAGGTAAAGATGAAAAATTATAAAAATTGTAAGCATAATATTTTTTTTAAAGTAGACTCTTTAAGTGAACCATCCCAAAATAATATAGTGACTCTTTACCTGAAACGAAGAGAGCTTTAAAAAATATCTGAATTAATGTGTATATATTTTCTATATAAACCTATTAATTATAGCAATTTAAAATAAGTGTCATTTTAGTAATTTTTGTTTGTTTGAAAGTAAGTGTCGTTTTAAGTTTTCAATGCATGCATTTTCTAGTTTATCATTCTCTTCTCTCAAGTTACAATAATTAATCATATTATCATTAAATATTTTATATTCTTCTAATAATTATTTTCTCCTAATTTACTCTCCAACTACTTATAGCACAAGAAACATAATTTTTTAAATGTGTGCATTATTCTATAACAACACTTTTTCTTTTCTTTTTGAAACGGAGGGAGAATGGTTGTTACTCCATTAATGAGTAATAAAATTATGTAATTAATGAATGGTATAATAGAAAACTAATGAGTAGTTTGGTAGCCATGATATTAAGGTCGGATAGGATTAATAAGTTAATTGTTGTATGTTTGATACGCAAACATACTATTTGGATAAAGTCTTTATCCTCTCGCTAATCATGGCCAGGCCGGCCCAAGGGTGAAGCTAGAGAACCAAGGGCTTTAGGCCTCAAGACAATTTAGGCCTCAAAAAAGAATTACTATTTATTATTTATTTTTTTTAAATGTTAAGAGTAATTCTTAATTTTTCTCACTCACTCATTAATAGTCAACGTTACTAACTTAATGTTTCTCAATATAACAATTTGACAAAATTCTTGGCAATGAAGTTATAAAATCTCTTAAAGAATCATTTAAAGTTGATCACTTCTTTTACATATTAAATTCGTCCTCAAATAATTGTTATTTTAGCAACGTTTTTTATCCCAGAATAATTGTTGTTGTAGGATTTCAAGAAACATTTGCTCATATTTTACCACAATTGCTCTTAATTATTACTCTCATTAAAGAGGATTAGTAAGAAAAAATAGAAAAAGTATTCCTACAACTTACCTACAATAATTGAACTTAAATAAGGGCAGATTAGTCTTTTTGAAAACTTCCTTAATCTGTTTGCAAATTGCTAAAACGATAATTATTTTGAGATGAAGATAGTAATAGATTAGACAATCACTTCATTTCAAAGTAGATTTGAACAATTTAAAATATATCAAAATATTTAAAAGAAAATTTTCTTCACCTTGAAAGTTCATTAAAACATAATGACAATTCTAATATTGACGGATTAGAGTTATTTATTGAACTAAATTTTTTTAAAAAAATTATAAAAGTTAAAAATGATACACCAATTGACATACTTAATCATATAATAAGGCTTGATTCTTTTCCAAATGCGTATATCACTTATAAGATAATGTTAACGATTCTCGTAACTGTTACTTTGGCAGAAAGAAGTTTCTCAAAACTAAAATTAATAAAATTTTATCTAAGATTGACGATGTAGCAACAATGATAAATAGAGTTTTATTATCGATTGAAAAAAAAAATGTTAAATAAAATCGATTACAATAATTTAAAAAATGATTTTGTATCCAAAAAACAAAAAAAATTAAATAAAATAAAATTTTAATATTTTATTCTTTACTTTAAAAATGCCTCAATTTAGAATTCGCTTTAGGCCTCTATAAGTGTTGGGCCGGCCCTGTCGCTAATTATATTAAGGGAAAGGGTGGTATTATTAGCACCCTAAATAACAAAAAATTACAAGACTAACATTCTTAATTCTAAAACTACCCGTGACATATAGTACCGAGATTGATAACGAGGGCGCTAATAGTACCGAGGCTAATATATTAAGTGTTGAATAAATAAGTTTACTTGGTAACCGAATACTAGTGACATATGAACAAATATAATTTTCCTATAATGACCTTCTGAATTACTAAATAAAAAATTTTGTTTGGCAATATTCTTTCAAACATTATCCACTCAATCTACTCCATCTTTCCCTACCTCCAAAGATGTAACATTAGCAAACCCAAGCACTCGTACTCCATCCTTTGCAAGTGCTTACAAAAGGCTATTTTTGGAAGCTCTGGCAATCTCACTGATGATGCATCTCTATCAATCGTTGTTGTAGCCGATCAAATCCATGAACCTTCTTCAAATGTGATTGCGGGTGGTTAGATAGAAATAATTGCCAAAGTCTATGATTTTCACACAATTTGACATCCCCTACAACTGTTTCAACCGATTTGTTAAAAACATGTAGCCCCACTGTTCTCCTTAGAACTTTCAGAATAAGCGACTTTTTTCTTGGTTTTTGAATGTGTTTTTTCTCTTGACACTGGCCACTGCACGTCCTCCTCTAGTTCATCGTCTGATATTTCCTCCATATTTTCAACTTCCCTTCCCTCCAATTTCTCCTCACTTCAGTCGTCCTCATTCGTCTTCATCCCACTGGCCCATAATGGGTTCAGAATAGTGTCCCTGTACCAGGGTTTCTCTTGATTTCACCTATTCGAGATCGTAGCTGGGTCCTTTGATTCATCTAGCTAGTAGGTCTTGATCACATTCTTGATTTGCTTAAACTCATTTGCCTAAGACTTAAAGCATATATATAAACTTAATGCTTACATATTTTTTATTGCTTAAAGTCTTATTTTTATTTAAAGAAATACTCTAAGTGTTTACATTTTTAATTAGCAGGTCACATTTGCCTATCTTCATTTGCCTAAAACACCTACCTAAGCAGTTCCTTAAGCAAGTGCATTTGCCCAATTGTCCATTTGGTGAATTCATAGCATTTGCTAAATTGCCTAGCGCGTGATGAATAATCTTGGTGATTAAGGTTTTAAGTCTTAAGCAAACTTGCTATTAAAGGCAGGTAGAGCTACCTACCTTATGCTGAAATTAAATTTGTCCATTTGCTTATAGGAAAAAAGGAAAAGTGGTAAATAAACCTTATCACTTATATATTTCAAAAGTTCAAATCTCTTCTCAGATTTCAAAGAAGGCTTGTCGTTCCCTATCTCTTTTCTTAAATAAAGCAAACATATTTTTTATTGTATGAAATTTGACATTACTATTTGTAGCTCTACTTTTTATTTAAAGACTACTCAGGTTATTAGTCAAGCAATGAACTAGTTGTGAAGCAACCTAATGTCAAATCCTCATGTGGCTTCCACTCACCACATACATTTAATACACCTTTGCCCCAGATGACCTCATCCAACGGCCATAATTTTGTTCTACTCTATATAAGGCCTTAAGAGTCTTCAAAAGCAATAACTCTTAACATACTCTAGTTAAGCCTAACCTTTTACTGAAAGTTCTCCAGAACATTCAAAGCGAAAACACAAGAAATTTTAAGGAAAAATATTTTTTTTGTTCATCGTACAAATTGGGGATAACTGATTGAACCAACGAATTTTTAATATCCAAAATGTGACCAACGTACTCATGATTTGAGTGCAATGTAGTCTTTGCCATTAATTAAACATCCAAATTGACAACGGAGCTTCTGACGTGGACTACGTGGTATTGAAAGTTCCATTATCATTTGGATGTCCAATTAATGTCAAAGATCGTATAACACTCAAATCATGAGTACGTTGGTCATATTTTGAAGATTGGAGGTTTATTGGTCAAATCGATTATCTCCAATTTGTACGATGGTCAAAAACTATTTTTCCCAAAATTTAATTGTTGTATTCACACTCACTCTTTCTTTACTCACTATCACTATTCAGTTATCTCTTCCGACAATTAGGTTGTAGCACCCCAAACTGAGACCCGATTTGGTACCTCGTGTTGGTGCACTAAACAACAATAATTAACGATAAACACATATCACATGTGAGCCTTACTAGCTCAGAATCACAACAACAATTACATCAACAGCTATAACACAAGCCGAAGAACAACATAATGGTACAATCACGAGCTAACAGCTCGAGAAAACAACTTGTAATAATCAGGGCTCAAAGCCACAACTGATACAAAACAAAACCAGCGAAAGTTATATTGTACTTATACAACCTCGACCTTACAGGTCGATATCAAAAAGAATAAGGTTACAACTTACAACACAATACTACCCAATATACTGAGCTTATATAACCCAGCATCAACACACGTCCTCACAAAAGAACTATGTAGAAGTTCTAATAAAACATTAGCTAATATACAACCTGTTATCAACTTTCAGCTAAACTGTCTTTATCATGCTGGATCCCCTTGTTTGTTAGGGTCTAAGGAAAAACAAATAAAAGGAACGGGGTGAGACAAATCTCAGTAAGTTACTAAATGCAACTATATGACATGGCATAATGCTCAACTATAATCGTAACAATGTGATAGCATTTCTATACATCACAACCAACATGAAATATCATCTTTGATATAAAACTCACGTTGAACACATAGCACCTTGATGTTCACATAAGTGCTTGTAAATAATTCACATAATAAAGGATATCATTTCTCTTTATCCGTCTTTGCGTTGCTCCTGCAATACACAAAATAACCAACGTGTATCGATACTCGTGTGTGATGTATCGACGTCCCCGAACCTGTCGGGTCTCCCCGAAAACCTATTGGGTCTTAGCAACCAAAGTTACGCGTATTGCAACAACAGTGGGGCTACCTCCTACCTGCGGCCATAGGTGAGGTGTGTGTGGACTCCGGCACAGCAACTTATAGTAATTCCAAACATTGATTTGTCAAGGCTATATGTCGTCCCACCTTAACTCATTAACAAATGCCAGCTGGACTCGATGCAATGCACAAGTAGATGTTTACTTGCAATGCTAAACTTAATCATGATGTGTCCTTATTGAATCACATACAATCACATTAAACCATGAAGTGTTCTACTGAATCACATATAATCACATTAACCACGATGTGTTCTACGGAATCACATATAAACCATACTAACAATGTATGTGTTCTTAGTGAATCACATATAGCAACACAATATGTTTGATGTCTTACGTATTGTAAGTTATCTAATGACCAGCCACCAAGGTTAGTCATATAACCATTTACTACATAATCTCTGCAAGTTTATACATATCTTGCTTTTATCAGGTACTATGCATGAACTATTATATACCTGTTATATCACCTATAATAGAGTGATAGTAAGATAAGTTGTTAACTCCCACGACAAGATTAAGTCGTATATCATTTATTAATGATTACTGTCATCTTGTATCTCATATAAACCATACTAACAATGTATGTGTTCTTAGTGAATCACATATAGCAACACAATATGTTTGATGTCTTACGTATTGTAAGTTATCTAATGACCAGCCACCAAGGTTAATCATATAACAATTTACTACATAATCTCTACAAGTTTATACATATCTTGCTTTTATCATGTACTATGCATGAACTATTATATATCTGTTATATCACCTATAATAGAGTGATAGTAAGATAAGTTGTTAACTCCCACGACAAGATTAATTCGTATATCATTTATTAATGATTACCGTCATCTTGTATCTCACGTCACGTATTATGGTACGCAACTGTCTAAGAGTTATTCAGTAGTAGCTGTTATCACTTCTGCGACAAGCTAACTATAGTTTAATCAATCCCTCATTTAACTGTAGGGAATAACATAACCATTTAACTCAACACATAGTCAACCATCCTTGACATAGCAAATTAATATTACTAATTTAACTATGTCTTTATTAAATTTAACTATATCCTTAACATTATAGGAAGCTAACATATAGCTCGTAATAATTTATATTACACACTACTCGACCTCATGGGGTCAATTATAACCTTACTTAATTCATTATTTTATCCGACATAATTTTATTATGTCCTACTCAACTTCGTTCGAGTTAATTAAAATTACAAATTAACTAGTTTAATAGTTCGATGTAATTTTCATTATGTCCTACATGACTCTGTTTGAGTCAATTAACATTTCTAATTAACTTTCCACCAACATGATATAATTTTTATTATATCCAATTTGACTCCGTTCGAGTCGTTACTAATTTTCAGGTTATCACGACGACCCGTAGTACCACCTTATATTTTTAGTACTACTTTTAGCATCACCTATCTGATATAATTATCCACCCAAATAAGCTAGCTAACATAAATATCACATCAACTATTTAACAAGTAGTATTATTTCTACTCATTATCAGCAATTCTAGCATGAGATTTATCTATTTAATCATGCAATAACAATTACAATAATAAAGGGGTTAGTAACTTACTAACTCACTCGCAAAAATATCACCGATTAAACTTCGAGAGTTACCGGTAGAAATAATCTACTAGTCGAGCATGTCGATCATATGAAGTCGGTTCGTCAAAATACCCAAGCATCACGAACCAAATTGACATCGCACCCAAAATAATGTCACACAACTTAATAGCAACGGAGGACGACGGAGGAAAAGTGCACTGCGTTTGTTTTTGTTAAGTCTGATCATGGCTCCACTAAAAATATAAAAGAATGGATTTTGTTGTATAATATTCCCAGCAAATATTGATGAGTCAACCTTGCCCAAGTTAAAGCAAGCAGGTGAATCACTTTTGTTGTTGCACGTGTATAACTAACTAATCGAGAAAGCTTCGATGCTAAGTTTAGGTATTTTGGCAAATTTCAAATCCTTATCTGGACATAATAAAAGTTTCACCAAGTATAAATTGGAGTAATATTTTACAATAAGCACTTCATGTACATTAATGTAGTTTAAATAAAATAAAGTATCTCAAACTCAAACAAAATATGAGTATATATGTCAAATTTAGTGAGTAAAACACAAATATATATATATCAACCAAATAATATGATAACTTTATTATTAAAATAATATAGATAAATAAAAAGTCAACAAAATATTTTTTTTCAAGTCAAATAAATTAAAAATAGTTTTAAATTTGTTTATACTTTAAAATAAAAATAGATAATTTTCGGAATCTCACATAGGTTTCGTGAGATCATTAATTGATCGTATACATACACACACATGAGTTTAATCAATTCTTTATAGAGAACATACACACTCATACACACATGTATGATTATACACTGATCCATTAGTGAATTATTTTAGCATCATTAATAATATTTCGTGGACTTAAAAAAAAAAATGTCCTTAAGGGGTGGCCCAGTGGTAGAGCTGGGGCTTTACAGAGTGTGAGGTCTCAGGTTCGATCCCTTCCCACGCCCCCTTAGGACATCAAAAACAAAAAAAAAAAAAAAAAAAAAGTGGACTTAAAAATTAAGTCTGACTAATTAGGTAGTAGACATAGCAATTAATTATTTAATACTGTGAACAAGTTCATATACTTTCTTACTGCTTAAGACTTGAACTTGCTTAGAAGCTTAAGCAACTTTCATTTGCTTAAGCATTCGAGCTTGCTTAAGCTAGTATTCAACTAGTTGTGCTTATATATTGCTTAATTTGCTCAACTTACATATTTCGTATCGATCTTTGAGTAAGATATTTATGTTTGCTTAAACTAATTGACTTCAGTCATTTTCTTAAAGTTATTTCAAATTCTTTAACTCATTTACTAAATCTTTTATTCTGCTATCTTTTAAGTTTTACTTAATGGAGTATTATTTTCAGAAAAAAAATTCAGCAAGTTACTTTTTAAGGAAAAGAATTCTATACGTAGAAATTTTATAGGTTATATATTCAAACCTCAGCTCCCCCTCTAGTCTATTTGGTTGCCACATGGACCTACAACAGCTCCTTTTCTCTTGTGCGTACCCACTGTCCTTCCACCTGACGATCCCTTGGCACCTTCCTCCGTTGGTGCATCGTCCAAAAGGACGTTGCCGACCATTGAAGACGGTAGAGTATTCGAGAAGCAAAGGTCGAATGCGGTCAAAACCCTAGCTAGAGCGCTATTTAAATAATGTACAGTTTGCTGCAACAATTTTATATTTTGAATTGTATTTCCAATTTTTTGTAATTTGTTATTTCCAAATTTTGTAATAAATTTTCTTATTCGCCAAAGCCAAGAGGGACAAAAAGTGTCATTACATTCATTACCATTGCCTGACTGACCCAAATAAGCAACCATTTTTAAAATGAATCGTTAAGAGTCCTTGAGCCCATTCAGTGATGATTACCAATGGGCTTAATGAACTTGGTGCTGACCGAATTAGCAACAAAGCCCATTCAGAGACCTGCTCGGAGGTAACAAACATGGCCCAACATAATCAATAATAATAAGGAAAAATTACGGGCCGGTACCTTTTATAGAATATTCAAGGGTCAATTACGGGCCGGTCCCTTTTTAAAAGTTTGTAATCGCTCCAGTCCACTCATCTTTTTTAAAAATTGAAAAAAGACATTTTTGGGGCGAAAAGACAATTATGCCATTAATGAAAGAAAAACACGCGCGCTTGTAACAAGCCATCGCGATGCACCAATTGTTGCATCGCGATGAATGATGTCTGCATCGCGATGAATGATGTCTGGATCGCGATGCATAAATCAGAGATCGCGATGCAGAAGTCAAGTGTGACCCACATGTAATTTTTGTAAAGAATCGCGATGCAAGGTTTCAGAATCGCGATGCATGGTTTCTGAATCGCGATGCACGATGTCTGCATCGCGATAAATGATGTCTGTATCGCGATGAATGACTTCTGCATCGCGATGCAACAATTGGTGCATCGCGATGAATGACTTCTGCATCGCGATGAATGATTTTCGTTTACGTTGCCCAGCATACTGCGATTGACGAATTAAATCAGTCCAAGAACATCTTCCTCTGTTTTCGGACAGCACACTGTCAAGCTTGATTTAAAGCTCAAAAATAGTATTTTTTGGTAGAAAAATTGTGCACAAATATAGTACTAAGTTAGTATAATAATATGAAATTGATTTTAAACAAATTCGAAGCTTAAAACAGAGATTTAAGTGGCTAAAACAGCTCAATAACAAAGAAAAATGGGATGAACTCAAAAATTTTGAATTTGATCAAATTCGTGTTTTATGCATGAAAATTGATACCCAAACATGAGAAAAGACTATATTAACAACATGGAATCATTTATACATCAATTTGAATCTCAAATCTGAAGCAACGATGTTGTTGAGGGTATTTTAGGAAGAAAATTTTTAAAATGCCTTTTAGCGGTTAAAAAAAAAAGGGTGTACTGGAGAGAAAAAAAGTTTGGAAAAGTGGACCGGCCAGCAATTTATCCAATATTCAACCGCTCAAAACAATATAGTATTTGTTTTCAACCGCTTAAGTCCTTTTTAAATGATAAATTAATTATTTGTTCCAAAAATGCTCCTCTTTGAGCTTATTGTCCCCTTCACTTCCCAAAAAACTCAATTCATCTCTCCAATGGCTTCTTCCCAAGATACCAGGTAGAGAAATGATTTCTTCATTTTTTTTTATTGGTGTGATTAAACTGCACACTGAGATATATACCTTCTAGTGAGACTCAAGCTCCTCAAGTAGCAAGATTCAAGCCATTTTTGTTGTTTTAGAGCTCCTCAAGCTGGAGAGAGAAAGCCACCATTATGGAATCAAACTCTAGTTGGTTGACTTATAGGCGGAGATGGGATTAGACCCAAGAAATAGCAAAGGCCTTTCAGCAGCTAAGAAAGACCCATCGCACCAAAGAGCAGGAGATCGATATCGGAATGAGGCGATGGTATAGGAGAAGTTCCAAGTCACCATGGAGGAAAGGAATTCGACTTAATCAAAAAGGAGACTTTTTCGGACTTTCTGCTTCAGCTCAGCGCCCCTTTGATTCGTTTTCGCTCCAAGATACAAAAGTGTCTTCTTCTTTTTTTTTTCTGGGTAGTTGATTTTGTTAAATTATGAGCATCGTCATGTGCCAAATTTGTGCATCGCAAAAATTGAGATGCACAAAATTTGGGCCTCACAAAACTTTGTGATTCGCGATGCACAGCTTGATGTTCCGTGTTTTTTAAGGGTATAGACGACATTTCGCAACAAAAGTGTCTTTTTCCGGTTGAAAACAATTATAGTGAACTTTAGCGAATAAAAATTGTCTAAAGGAAACCAGCTCAAATTTCTCCCTAATAATAAAGATCCAACTATTTAATACGGAAAAGTGTTTTAACCTGATATTTCAATCAGAGATTCTATCAATATCTAATGTACTCTTCATGTATATCTTATTTGACAATATTTGATTGATTGATTTGTTACTTTGATCTATTTTTGGGATACTTTGGCTGTATTTTAATATTACTTTAAGAAAATTAAAAACATCTCTAATTCTATCATCTAGTTTTTTTTTACGTGATATGTTTAAACAAGAAGACATTTTTCGTATGTGACAAAAAAATTACAAGATAGAGAGTATTCTTTCTAAACATGCTCCGATGCAAGACTCCTTTTTGAACATTCTTTTAGACGTGTTAGTTTTTTATAATTAATTACAAAAGGTAAAAATAAAAAATTACTCCATACCGTAACTGATTGACAGTAAAAAATAAAAAAAAATTAACGGTAAACTATAACTGATTACTCCATACCGTAAATGATTGACGGTAAACCATAACATAATGACGTAAATAAACTCAACTAAATGTCACATCATCTCCACCTCAACATTAGAGTTTTGCATTAGAAAAGATCTTCTTGGGAAAAATCTATATTTCTTTTGTGTCTAATATTTTTTACTAAATAGATTATTGCATTGGAGAAGCTCTAACTTCTTCACTTTTAGAAAGTGGACAAACGTTTTGGGATAGATAAAAATAAAAGAAAAATAATTTTTTTTGGGACGAAGGGAGTATCTGTTTTTGTTTATAATTGTATGGTCTAGTAATATTATGATTAAATGTAATCATATAGATAAAGATAAAAGGAGAATAATTTGTTTTAGAATGAAGGGAATATCTGTTTTTGTTTATGATTGTATGTATAGTAATAATATGATTAAATGTGATAAAATAACTATGAATCAGACCGAACCACGTACATTTCCTAATTTTGGTTAATGCATAAACATTTGGCAAAAAAATTTATTTTTATATTTTTGATGATAGTGGGGCGATGTTTTTCTCACTGCATTTCTCAACGATAAAATTGTGTTGTTTTAGTACGTGAAACATTATGTATAAATAAAGTAAGAGTAACACTATATGTATCTAAAAAATATTAATTTTTTTTATCAAATAATGTGTCAGCTAATGTGATGCATTAATTATAATTTTTAATTTTATTTTTTGTATTACATTAGCTGACACATTATTTAGTATAAAAAATTTAATACTTTTTAGATAAACATAGCATTACTCATAAAGTAAAATATCATGCATAATTTTAGTTGAAAACTGAGGCCGAAATAGTGTCGTTCACAAAAGAGTTACTAGTGAGTTTGCGCAACCCATGGCACATGTTAGTCTCTCCATCATAAGCTACTTGTAAACTAAATATTCTTTATTTACTTAAAGTGAATGGTAATTATTAAACAAGAGATATGAATTATTAGAATTTAAGGAAATATACTATATCTTATACATGAATAATTACTCTTTATTCTTTAGAAAGTCAAAATTACTTTTTATAAACCGATCTCACTGTTTATTACGAGTTTAATGTAGACGTGATTACCATTAGAGTCCGTTTGGTCGAGCGTTTTGGCCAAAATGCATAGATAAAACGCAGCTTATTTACAAAAATTGTGTTTCAGTACTGCGGCAAAAAAAGCTGCGTTTTTAAAACGCAGCTGCGTTTTAAAACGCTAAAAATCCTAGCTTTTTCCAAAAATACATGTTTTAAAACGCTATTAAGAATAAAAAGTTACGTATTGAAGTGATATCTTAAACATATTTATAAAGGAAGATTTGCGTTTTTAAAACACTGCGTTTTGTAAACGCTATACCAAACGGGCTATAATTTAAAAAAAATAAAAATTTGAAACATCTAATTTGATTGTTAAGAGCTCATAAATATTTTTACAAATTTTGTGTGTATATATATATAGGAGTAAATTTCATTTATTCAATACTTTTCGATAAGATCTTGAACACTGTGTTTTTAAATTATTTCTAAACATGATTTTTACAAGTGTTGGGATCACTTGTTTGCATTAACCTTCCTCAATTGGTAAATCTTGCGCAAATCAGTTTGGCATCTATTCCCTCTGTTCTTAAATTTAAATTACTGTATCATTTGATTTTGACTTTATTGGGTAAAACTGATTGATAAGGGAGTGTTTGACTTTAAATATTTTTTCTTTAGTAATCTCAAATTATTACTAGTGGTGTCATATCAACAATATCGATCTACTTTTTAATCTCACAAATAAAAATAATATAATTAATAATTGACTTAAAAAACGTTTAAATAAAAGAAAATATTGTTGACGTTCCAAAATAAAATAATAGGCACTCATTTTAGGATGGAGGAAATATTTATTAAAATTGAGTAGTGCAAAGGTGATATGCTCCAATTCTCAAACATCATACCAAAAGTTTCATTTACTCTTTAACTAAAGATTTTATTCCATGTAATATTATATTTACAAATTAAAATATTAAGAAAAAACTTAAATTTTTAAATCAACTAACTCAAGACTTTCAATGAATATATATATATATAATGGGTTCACTTTATCTTTGTATTTCTAATTGAAATATTAAGTTGAAATATTTTTCAAAATTTAACTACTTGAATCTGTTGTATTATTTTTACTTTTTTGTCTCAAAATGAATATTTATTTTTATTCGTGAATAAAAGTGAACAATTATTTTGGAACAAACAATAATATTATTTTTTAATATTATAATTTATTTATTTTTATAAATCTTGACAATATCAACAAAATGGTGTATAAGTAAAACTTTGTTCATAGAACCACTTCAAAAGATCATGGTAAAATATTATAATTATTTTTATTAAAAGAAAAGTTAGAAATGAATATAACACCTCCAAATGATATTAACGTTTTACATTGATTTATAAAATGTTTTAGGAGAAAATTGGAATGAATAAATTATAGAAAATGACTTACGAAAATGAAGTCCGTAAGTCATTTTCCTAAAAAGAATACTACATTTTCTGTTAACTCGTAAATGTTTTACATTGATTACATTTTTCAAACGTTACCAAACACCAGAAAATGAGGAAAATGCTTTCTGAAAATTATTTTTTGTGAAACAAACGGAGCCTTAGTAGGTATAATTATTCCCTCTGTTCCGGTCAAAAAGTCCACTATACTATTTTGGGATGTTTCACTTAAAGAGTCAACTTTCAAAAAATTATTCTTACAATTTTAGTAATCTTTCATCTTTGCCCTCCACTTGTATTGTAATTATCTTGGTTGTGCTTAAGTATTTGACTTTTGGGGTAGAATGGAGGTAGTATAATGACTTAGAAATGAAAAGTCATCTCAATTCATTACTTTGAGGCTTGAGAGTTGAGAGAAATAGAAAAGAATGTGAGGTGGCACAATCATAGGCCTACTCACTAACTTTGATTTTATATATATATATATATATATATATATATATATAGATTTCCTCTTCAAATTTCAAACGGCTATTATTATTATTACATGTTCTTTCTATTTCTGAAAACTCAAATATTCCATGAATGAAATAGTGATTTATTAATTTCTAGAATGATATTTATAGCAAGATTGTCAACAGTATTTACATGAAATACAAAATAGTAAGAATGTTAATACATGTTTATACTAATAAATATCTATAAAACAATGAGTTTATTCCCCAAATAGGATAATTACTCCCGCCGTTTTAATCAAAGAGTCAATTTTTGTTTTTTCAAGTCAACTTTATTAAAATTTAACTGATAATTACATAAATTTATTTATTTTTACAAAATCATAAAAACTATAATTTATAATATTCTTTAATTGGAACGGAGGGAGTAAAATTAAAAATCTCAAACGAAGAAATCTAAAAAGAATTAATGCAAACAGTTGGTGAAATATTTCTCACCAAAAATAAAAATAGATAAATAAAAAATTGCTCCTGGACACATATCTGAATATTCGTATAGAGTAGGGGTAATTTTGTAATTGTATATAATAGGAGGTTAGCAAATGCATGAAAGAAACCGCCTCAAAAACTGACAGGTGGTGGTCTTCGGCATTTTACCCAAGAGACAAGGCCAGTAAAAAGTAAAAACAGTAATTGTACGAAACACTGTTGTGTTTTCCCCACTGCACCACTCGAGACGGGTCGTGAGAGCTCGTGGCCAATCATGTGACCTTGGGAGGGCCCCATCGGTCAAAGCCCCGAGCCTCCATTTTTTTTTCTTTCTTCTATTTTAATTTTTCTGGAAATTTAAAAAATTAAACCATCCCCAGCCCGTACACCTAGGCACGTGCCTTGTCATCTGCCACCTCAAATTTCTGGACTAGTCAACGTCCCGTTCTTTCCATGTCATCGTCTCGGTCAACACCCTCTACCCGGTACCATGAGAAAATAACTCATTCTCCCTCCGTCCCTAAATTATTATATTATTTAATTCAGTACACAGATTAAAAAAGTAATTGACTTAATTATTAATATTATAATAGTATTAAAATAGTGTATTATTTTCTTTAATGTCTATGTGTATGTAGCTCATAATTAAAGTAGGAAGAAAAAGTAAGGATAAAATAGTAAAAATGATGTTCTAAAAAGGAAAGTTTCAAACAAGACAATTATTTAGAGACGGACGAAAAAGAAAAGAAAGACAATAATTTAGGGACGGAGGGAGTATCAAAGTGGCATAAAAAAATCTCGATTTTCGATGGGGCTATTCACACCCATCAAATTACTCTATACACCTCTTAAAAATAATTACAAAAATATCATTATACCAAAAAAATAAAATAACCCTTTAACACAAAACACACTGAGGAGTGTTTGGCATAGGTTGAAGGAACACACAAGGGAGTGTTCGGCCGAGGCTGGATGAACATGCTTGGGTGAGTTCGACTCAGGCTGAAAGAACATGCCTGGGCGTGTTTGGCCTAGGCTGAAGGAACACACCTGAGTGTGTTTGGTGACCCTCAGCCAAACACACCCAAGTATGTTCTTTCAGCCTTAGCCGAACACACACTAATGTGTTCCTCCAATCGAAATTGAACACACACCAGTTCCTTCTTCTATAGCTGAATCGAGATGTCAGCCATTTAATCCAAGTAATTTATAGAGGTTGAAGACGAATCAAAGTTGGAAATAAATTTATTTGATTTGGAAAGAAGTTCTAATTATGTCAAACACATCGTGGCATTTGATTTGAACATATGTTTCCTCGATCAAAAGAATAAAAAATTAATCCTATTGGTTGCTATTCAATTAAATCACGTGGTATCCTACTTTTGTTTCTTCTTCTTTGTGTGTAGTTTCGTGTTGGTTCTTCAACATAGATGGATGTTTTGTGGGTCAGCGGTCATCGGTGTTTTGGTTTTGTGCGTATTGCTCAGCTTGGGCTGGAAAGGGGGGGTGGGAAGGGGCCTGGTAGTAATTAATTGAGAGGAAAAGAGAATTAATTTGTGGGTGTATGTAAAAGGATAGAATAGGAATAATGTTGTGTGTGTATTGAGTAATTGGTAGAAATTTATATATATATATATATATATATATATGTGTGGTGTGTGTATGAAGTGAGTGTATAGAGTAATTTGGTGGGTGTGAATAACCCCACCCTTAACGCAATAGTATACCATTATTAATTGTAGAGCATCACATACATAGACATGTCACGTAATACTTTGAAATCAATAAAATATTTTCTTAACTTATATATTCTAAAGTAATATTAGAGTTATAAAAAAAATTGATCTCAAAAGTATTTGACAATTATTGATGGATGTACTCAACAAAAAAATAAAAAAATAAACTCTTTAATTGTAACAAATTCCGCAATAAAATGATGAAATAACCTTTGTTTTTTTTTCCCTACCATTACTCTATCTTCTATTAATTTTCACCAAAAAAGTTGCTAGTCAAAAACAACAGTTAGTTAAAGTAGGTGTTTATTAGTTAGCGTATTTATTTAGGTTTAATTCGTGTGGTTAACGTTCGGAAAATAATTTTCAAACACATAAATTGAGTGTGGAGTGTGTTATACGCGCCGATCAAACAAATGGATTAAGGTGGAGTTTTGGTAAACGGTCATAAATTACTTATCGACAAATTTAGATAAAAAAAATATACACTAGCCATCAATGTGCTTAATATTAATTCCTTGGTTCCTAAAGAGAGTTTATCCTGCTCTCGTGCTAGAAGTAGTTGAAAGGATAATTGTGTGCACAAAAGAAGGAAATAATTATTGGAAAAGAAAAAATATGTAATGATAAGATGATTGATTATTGCGAAAGTAAAAAAATCACACTAAAAACCTAAAACAATAATTATTTTGGTGATTTTTTTTTATTAGTAAAACAACACTTAGAGCCTGTTTGGTCATGCGTTTTGACCAAAACGTAAGGATAAAACACAGCTTATTTGCAAAAATTGTGTTTCAATGCTGCGACAGAAAAAATTGTGTTTTAAAACGCCAGAATTTCTAATTTTTTCCCAAAATACAAATCTTAAAATGTTGCTAAGAAAAAAAAACTGCGTTTATTCCAAACGCATTTATAAGAAAAACTCTGCGTTACTGGTTGCTATTCAATGAAATGGCATGGTATCCTACTTTTGTTTCTTCTTCTTTGTGTGTAGTTTCGTGTGGGTTCTTCAACAGAGATGGATGTTTTGTGTTTGGTTTTGTGGGTCAGCGGTTGTGGATGTTTTGTTTGTGCGTATTACTCGGCCTAGACGGGAAAGGGGGTTGGTAGTAATTAATTGAGAGGAAAAGAGAATTAATTTGTGGGTGTATGTAAAAGGGTAGAATAGGGATAATGGGATGTGTGTATTGAGTAATTGGTAGAAATTGATATATATATATATATATATATATATATATATATATATATGGTGCGTGTATAAAGTAAGTGAGTGTATAAAGTAATTTGGTGGGTGTGAATAGCCCCACCCTCAACACAATAGTATACTGCTATTGATTGTAGTGCATCACATAAATAGACATGTCACGTAATACTTTGAAATCAACCAATATTTTCTTAACTTATATATTCTAAAGTAATATTAGAGTTATAAAAAAAAATGATCTCAAAAGTATTTGACAATTATTGATGGATGTACTCAAGAAAAAAATAAAAAAATAAACTATTTATTTGTAACAAATTCTGCAATAAAATGATGAAATAACCTTTGTTTTTTTCCCCTTCCATTACTTTATCTTCTATTAATTTTCACCAAAAAAGTCGCTAGTCAAAAACAACAGTTAGTTAAAGTAGGTGTTTATTAGCTAGCGTATTTATTTAGGTTTAATTCATGTGGTTAACGTTCGGAAAATAATTTTCAAACACATAAATTGAGTGTGAGTGTGTTATACGCGCCGCCGATCAAACAAATGGATTAAGGTGGAGTTTTGGTAAAAGGTCATAAATTGCTTATCGACAAATTTAGATAAAAAGAAAAAAACACACTAGCGAATCAATGTGCTTAATATTAATTCATTGACTCCTAAAGAGAGTTTATCCCGCTCTCGTACTAGAAGTAGTTGAAAAGATAATTGTGTACACAAAAGAAGGAAATAATTGTTGGAAAAGATAAAATATGTAATGATAAGATGATTAATTATTGCGAAAGTAAAAAAATCACACACTAAAAACCTAAAACAATAATTATTTTGTTGATTTTTTTATTAGTAAAACAACACTTAAAGCCCGTTTGGTCCTGCGTTTTGGCCAAAACGTAGGGATAAAACATTGTTTATTTGCAAAAATTATGTTTCAATGCTGCGACAGAAAAAAAATGTATTTTAAAACATCAGAATTCACAGCTTTTTCCCAAAATGCAGATCTTAAAATGCTGCTAGGAAAAAAAAACTGCATTTTGAACTAATATCCCAAACGCATTTATAAGAAAAATGCTGCGTTTTTTAAAACGCTACGTTTTAAAAACGTTGCACCAAACGAACTTTTATTTTGAAACTGACGATATCTTGTGGGTTTTACTGTGAATAAAATGGTAAAGTTTACAAAAAGATATATACAATGCCATATTATTCTTTTTCATAAAATTTGGTATAACATCTGATAGATAACTTCTTATAATTAAGTGAAGGATAAAATACCGAAAAATCTCTCTAAAAATTTTCATATCCAAAAAGTCCAAAAAAGAATTGTTCTATCTAAAAAAATTCTAAAGTTAAACTTATAATACTCCCTCCGTTCTAGACAAAGAGTCCATTATACTATTTTGAGATATTTTACTTAAAGAGTCTACTTTAAAAAAAATATATGCTTATAATTTTCATAATATTTTATTTCTATATATCCTCCACTTGTATTGTAATTATTTTGGTTGTCCTTAAGTATTTTTGTAATTATAATCAAATTGAATGACACTAATATATCTCATAATAATTAAAAAATTTAAACGTGAACTTTTTAATGAAATGGAGGGAGTACTAAACTATTTAAAAGTTAACATTTTGACTAATGTCGTTATGGCAAAAGGTTTTATTTGGATATAAACTTGTGTTTATTTTCATTTAAAATAATGATCATAAAAATTGCATCGAATAATAATATAATACTAATAACAATAATCAGACTAGTAATAATAATAATTCTGTTATGAAAGATAAGAAAGTAAAGTAAAGATATAGATGAAATAGATAATTTTATTTTTTGGAGCAGTGTGTAATACAAGCTGAGGGAAGGGAGAATGAACTCTTCAAGAGTAAGTGAAAATAAAAACATAAGCTTGCTATTTATAGTAGGGCGATACTTCTTCATTAAGCTTCGTAAAGCTTCTTTAGTAAGTTTTCCTAAAGCTTTCTCAGTAAGCTTCGTAAAGCTTCTCCAGTAAGCTTCCCTAAAGCTTCCTCAGTAAGCTTCGTTGAGCTTCCTCAATAAGCTTTGTCATATGGCTTCTCTTGTAAACTTCTATTAATTGGTTTCTGGCCAAAAGGACATCTACGAAATATATATTACAACACTCCCCCTTGGATGTCCGTTGCCAAGGAACATGCCTCGTTAAAACCTTACTAGAGAAAAACCCAATGGGATAAAAAAAACTCTAGTGAAGGAAAAAGAGTACATAATTCCTTTGCACCAAAATACACCCCCTGAAAAAAATATTACTCAAGATCCCTCAGTTGACGTATTCCAATATTATATACTAATTTTTCGAACCTTGAAGTTAGTAAAGATTTGAAGAAGTGGCAGCTAATGTTTGTTTGGTAGAGTGTCATGATATAGCTATACCATCAATTGTGAATACGTAGCCTCTCAGTTGTTTCTCGGAGATAACGAAGTACATACTTAATTACATTCCAATGTCTTCGGGTTGGATTTGAGCTATCTCTTACTAATAGATTGACCAAGAATGTAATGTCCGGCCCTGTATTGATAGCAAGGTATATTAGTGCCCCAATTGCACTAAGATATGGTACTTCCGGACCTTTAAGTTTTCCATTATCCTCTCGAGGTCGAAACATGTCATTTTTTCACGTCAAGTGATCGGACAACCATTGGGGTACTCAATGGATGTGCTTTGTCCATGTAAAAATATTTTAAGACTTTTTCTGTATAAGTTGATTGATGAATAAGGATACCTTTATTTAAGTGCTCGATCTGTAGGCCAAGACAAAATCTGGTTTTCCTTAGATCTTTCATCTCAAATTCCTCCTTTAAATAATTAACCGCTATCAGAAGTTCTTCAGGACTCCCAATAATGTTAAGATCATCAACATACACAGTAATTATGACAAATCCCTAAGTGGATTTTCTTATGAAAAACATATGGACAAATAGGATCATTCTTGTATCCTTCTTTTACCAAATATTTACTGAGACGATTATATCACATTCGTCCAGATTGTTTTAACCCAAACAAAGATCTTTGTAATTTAAACTTCCCGGAAGTTTGAATTGCATGCTTCAGGCATGTTGAATCCTTCAGGGATCTCATATAAATATTATTATCAAGTTTGTCATAGTAATGACAATATTCATTAAACGCATATCATATCAAGCTTTTCATATATTGCCAGACGAATGAGATATTGAAATGTAATTGCATCCACCACGGGAGAATATGTCTTCTCATAATTGATTTCAGGTCTTTGCGAAAATGTTTATGCTATAAGTCGTACTTCATCTCTTACGACTGCACCCTCCTTATTACATTTTCCCACAAAAACTAATTTATGCCTTACTAATTTTACATCTTCAGGTGTACGGACTACAAGTCCAAAAACCTCACTCTTTCCAAGTGAGTTTAATTTTGCTTGAATTGCGTCTTTCTATTTTGGTCAATCATTTTTATATCGACACTTGTCGATACGCCTAGGTTCAAGATCCTCGTTATCTTCCATAACATTAAGCGCTATGTTATATGCAAAAATGTTGTCGACAACTATTTTCTCTCAGTTCCATTTCCCGTAATGACATAATTAATTGAGATCTCTTCATTCTCAATTGTTTCAGGTACCTGAACTTCTTCTGAAGTTATTTGATTAGTTATGTCATGGGTCTCTACAGGAGTTCCAATTACCTCGATATGACTCTTTTCATGATTTGCTCCTTTTTTCTTTTGAGAATTTTTGTCTTTGGAACCGATTGGTCTACCACACTTCAGGCGTACTTTAGATGTGTTAGCTACATAATTAATGGGTTGTCTTGCTGGGACATCAATCCGTATCGGAGCATTTACAGCTAGAATATGTGATATATTTATTCTATTTAGGTCAGTAAATACATCTGACAATTGATTCGCTATTCGTTGCAAGTGGATTATCTTTTGAACTTCGAGTTCACATTACTTTATATGAGGATCAAGATTGTAAGATAGTGTGTTCCACTTAATGTCCTTTTTTAAGCTGATTATTTTCTCCCTCCAACATATATTCTCAATTTTTGTTGGGGTCCCATCTTGGTGCGTTGTGGTGGAGCAATTGGAACATATACCGTACACCCAAAAATTCTTAGATGAGAAATATTTGGCTCCTGACCATAAGTCAATTGTAAAGGGGAGAACTTGTGATAACTTGTTGGCATGATGCGTATAAGTGTTGCTGCATGTAAAATAGCATGCCCCCAAGCTGCAGCAGGCAGCTTTGTTCTCTTAAGCAATAGTCTAGCTATTAACTCAAGTCGTTTAATAAACTATTCAGCTAAATCATTCCGTGTGTGAACATAAGCAACATGATGTTTAACATCTATTTAATTGATGTGCAATAGTCATTGAAAAGCCTGAGATGTAAATTTACCAGCATTATCAAGACGAATTGTCTTAATAGCATAATCTGAAAATTGTGCTCGTAATCAAATTATTTGAGCAAGCAATCTCGCAAATACAGGTTGCCAGTCGACAATAGACTTACATGTGACCATTTTGTAGATACATCTACTAAAATCATAAAATATCTAAATGGTCCACATGGGGGGGGGGGTGAATCGACCCACATATACCACCTTGAATGCGTTCCAAAAATTTTGGAGATTCAACTCCAACTTTAGTTGGTGATGACGTTATTATTAATTTGCCTTGAGAACAAATAGCACATAAGAATTCATTAGATTTAAAAAATCTTCTGGTTTTTCAATAGATGTCCATGTGAATTTTTAACAATTCTTCGCATCATATTTGATCCGGGATGTCCCAACCAGTCATGCCAAATAGTAAAACCTTTTAAATCAGTAAACTTCTGGTTTACTATCACATGTACTCTAATTGTGCTAATCTTTGTATAGTACAATCCAGAGGAAAATGCAGACAACTTTTCTAGTACATATTTGTTACCCAAATGCAATACTTATAATGAGTGGATATTCCATATCCCTTTAATTTACTGTCTCAATATGATATTCATTACAACGAATATCTTTTAATAAATTTCTTTTCATATCATATGAGAAAAATATTTTCTTCAGAAGAAATATTTTCTTCAAAATAACAAGACAAATAAAGTATAAGAAAATACATATATTTTCAGGCAAAAGTTTGATTAGAAACCTAGTGGAACCAAAGGGAATATGACGAAAAACCTGAAATTAAAAACGCACTAAAGAAAAATATTATATTAAATAAACCATATAAACTTAATTATTATGGGTTTCGCCACCACTAAACATGTAATCACCCATCTTCGAATTAAAGAAATCTGACACATCTATGTGTGTACTTATAGATGGATCTTGATTCATATCATCATCTTGGTAGACAAAATTTATTTCAACATCTTTTTCTTTCTTTGCATTGATGTTTGATAAAGTTTGGCAAGATGTTTAGGCGTACAACAGGTACGCGACCAGTGTCCTTTCATTCCGCACCTATAACATAAAATTTTCACTTTATTCGAGTGCGTATTTTGTCTACTTGATGATTTTTCTTTATCATCTTCTCTGCTCCACTTCAGGTGGCGAGAGAAATTTTTATCATTATATAGGGGTGATAATCATCATACTTTTGATTATAATTTTTCCCTCTACACGACTGCGACCACGTTCACGTCCACGGCCATGACCACGACCACGACCATGGCCACGGCCTCGTCTAGAATTTTCATATATGTTCGCATTCACTTGAGGGAATGTAGTGGAACTAGTTGGACGTGCTTTATGATTTTTTAATAAGATCTCATTATTTTGTTCAATCACAAGAAGACAAGAGATCAATTCAGAGTACCTTTTAAAACCTCTTTCTCGATATTGCTGCTGCAGGAGCATATTCGAGGCATGAAAAGTGGAGAATATTTTTTTTAACATATTATGATCAGTTATTTTTTCTCCACATAACTTTAGTTGTGAGGTTATTTTAAACATCGTAGAATTATACTCACTTATAATTTTAAAATCTTGTAAGCGTAAATGAATCCATTCGTAGTGTGCTTTTGGGAGAATAACTGTTCTTTGGTGGTCATACCTTTCTTTCAGATTTTTCCAAAAAAACGAGTGGATCCTTTACGATGAGGTACTCTATCTTTAGCTATTCGTGGACGTGGTGTCGGAGAAAAATCATTGCCTTAGCCCGATCTTGCATTGAGGCATTATTTCCTTTCTTAATTGTATCTTCAAGGCCCATAGCATCTAAATGAATTTCAGCATCTAATATCTCCATGACAAATAGTTTTTTCCCGTAATATCAAGAGCTACAAATTCCAGCTTCGTGAGATTTGACATGATAAAATTTAAAGAAAACTTAATTGAAAAATAGATAAATCTTACCGATACCGTACTTACTTCAGCTACTATTACTCAGGATGGAAATGCTAGAACGAAGTTGTTGATAACGTGTTATAAAAGATAAGAAAGTAAAGTAAAGATATAGATGGAATAAATAATTTTATTTCTGGAAGCAGCGTATAATACAAGCTGAGGGAAGGGAGAATGAACTCTTCAGGAGTAAGTGAAAATGAAAACATAAGCTTGCTGTTTATAGTAGGACGATACTTTTTCATTAAGCTTCGTAAAGTTTCTTTAGTAAGTTTTCCTAAAGCTTTCCAGTAAGCTTCGTAAAGCTACTCCAGTAAGCTTCCTCAATAAGTTTCGTAAAGCTTCCTCAGTAAACTTTATAAAACTTTTCTAGTAAGCTTCGTTGAAGCTTCCTCAATAAGCTTTGTCATATGATTTTTCTTGTAAATTTCTATTAATTAGCTTCTGGCCAAAAGGACATCCATAAAATATATATTATAACAAATTCGAGATTTAATGATATTTTTTCCTAAATTTAAATTAGTTTTTTTGTTTTTTTTTGGGTAGTGTAACGTACGTCCGTATATATAAATAAGTTAAGAGAGAGAGAGAGAGAGAGAGAGAGAGAGAGAGAGAGGGGTAGGGTTGGTGTTGTCATTTTCAAAGACCTACCACAGCTTTAAATAGAAGGGGAGGGCTAGTGGGCGTGGCCTCGTTGGGAGTGGATTTTGCGAAGAGAGAGGAGAGAGAATTTGGGGGTCGCTTCTCTTTCCAATTGTTTTCTTTGCTTTTTATTTCTCTATCTTCAATCCCCTTTAATATATATATATATATATATATATATATATACTCATATACTGGTGCGGTGAGGTTGGTAGGTATTTTGGCTTCTCCTTTTACTCTACTTTACTGCGGGCGACGGAGTCGGAAAGCGGCGGTTTACCGGAGGCGGTTTTGAGGTATGCTTTCGGCGCTTTGCTCCCTGTTTTTCTACTTTCCGAACTGTCATTTTACTTGTTCTACTGTGCTATCTACTTGTTCTATGCTTTTTCCGTTCATCGTTTACTTGGATCTAGGGTTTTCCAACTTATCCCGAGTGTTTTTGTTCCGATCTATACGTTGATTTTGATTTTTTTGGATTTTGGTTGGAGTCGTTCGTTAGGTTGCAATTGTTGTCACTTTTCTCCGTCGTTTTTTTTTGTTTTATAAGTCAATGAGATGATCGGATATTCGCCATGTACTTTTGTGGTTTCTTTTTGTTGATGGTTAGGTTTTCTTCGAAGGCTTCCTGTTTTTTGATTTTGTAATTCAATTTTTTTTAGTTTTTATTTTATTTTGCATTTGTGTTTTTTTTATTCTAGGTTTTAGCTTATGTGTTTGGATTACATGTTTGGTAGAGTAGATTGTTTGTGATGTTGCTATACAGATATGATCATTTTTTTATTTTGACTTCCATTTCTGAATGTTGTTTATGTTTTATTCAGTTGAATAAACTGAATACTAACTCTACTGTGGTTACTAAATCATTTTGCTTATTATATGAGTTCATAAATATGGTGAGGATGATTTTGAAACTGATTTTGCTAATTTATGTTTGCGACAAGCTTTTAGTGAATTCCTATTTTCGTCTTATTTAGACAGTCTAAAATGTTTTCGGCAATGAGTTTCTGATTTTTGTTTTTGCTTCCATTTTACCAATGTGATGGACTACTACTTGTTTATACTATTTATTTTGCTAAAAGTTGATGTAGTAGTTCCTTTTTGTTGCACTAATTGATTTTATGTGAATATCTTAACTATTTAGATTATGCATCCCTTTCTTCATGGGATAATTGAGTTTGATTGCTAATTTTATTTGGGATTTTTGATTTTCCTACCCACGTACAATTAATTTTCCTACTTAGGCTTTGTTTCCATATTATAGTTTTTGCGTTCATACATTTCCATTTTCTTTCAATGAGTTGGCTCAATGACTTTAATTATTTATGAAGTTGGCTTTTATTTAGATTAGATGTTTATTTGCCATGGTAATTAGTGCCTTCCTCCTTACAGGTCCTCCTTTCTCAATGCTCTTTCCATGTTACTTATGGAAAATGTTTTGGAATTCTTTTATTTGTGATAACATTCTTAATCTAATGTTTTTATTTGGTTAGACTTTTGGGTTGAGTTATGTTGTTAAAGGTTCTGATATGATGGTGGTATTGTGCTTGTTGTAGTTTGCATCATGGTGAGAAAGAGGAGAACCGAACTTCCAGGTGGTGGAGAGAGCTCTGAACCTCAGGAGAGTGGTGGAGGACGTGGTGGCCAAAGGCCTACTGCACAACAACAGGAAAGTGGTGGAGGACGTGGTGGTGGGAGTGGCCAAAGGCCACCTGCACAACAGCAGGCTCAGCATCAGCAACAGCATGGTGGGTATCAAGGAGGTGGGAGAGGTTGGGCTCCACAGCCTCAACAAGGAGGGTATGGTGCAGGGCGTGGTGGAGCAGGGCCCCAACGTGGTGGAATGGCCCACCAGCAGTTTGGTGGGCCTCCTGAACAACACTATCAAGGTAGAGGCCAACAGCAGCAGCCAAGAGGTGGTGCACCACCCCAGCGCCGTGGTGGCATGGAAAGTGGTGGCCGTGGGGTTGGACCTTCTTATTCTGGTGGACCTTCGAGGCCATCAGTTCCCGAGCTGTACCAAGCAACCCAGGCTCCGCATCAAGCTGGGATAATGACTCAGCCCATGACATATGGGAAGCCAGCTGAAGAGATGGTTCATACCGAGCCTTCTGGTTCTGGTTCGTCTTCTACGCAGCCACCAGCTGAAGCTACAGCCACACCTACAGAAGTGACAGAGCAGCTTCAGCAGCTTTCTATCCAGCAAGAAGAGTCTTCAACTCAGGCTATTCAACCTTCCCCTGCCTCAAGTAAATCAATGAGATTTCCTCTTAGGCCTGGCAAGGGTAGCAACGGTATCCGGTGTGTTGTGAAGGCCAACCACTTTTTTGCAGAATTGCCGGACAAGGACTTGCATCAGTATGATGTAAGTTCTTTAATACTTGGTGTCTTCTCTATTATCGCTTGTCTTTTTATTCTATTTTTCAGTTGTTTTGATGTCATACCTTTTCTTGGTGGTAGGTTACAATTACACCTGAGGTCTCATCTCGGGGTGTGAATCGTGCTGTGATGGGGCAGCTGGTAAAATTGTATAGGGAATCACATCTTGGTAGGCGGCTTCCTGCATATGATGGAAGAAAGAGCCTGTACACTGCGGGTCCTCTCCCTTTTGTTACAAAAGAGTTCAAAATCACCCTCGTTGATGAAGATGATGGATCCGGCAATGCTAGGTTTTCACTTACTGAGTTTTCTATAATCTTTTGTGCAGATGTCTAAATGTTCAATTTTCTTGGTGACACTGGTTGCTTATACTCTCTCTGATGGCAGGAGGGAGAGGGAATTCAAAGTTGTGATCAAACTGGCGGCACGTGCTGACTTGCACCATTTAGAAATGTTTTTACAGGGGAGGCAGGCTGATGCACCGCAAGAAGCACTTCAAGTGCTTGATATTGTTCTGCGTGAATTGCCGACTACTAGGTACAGATAATAAACTGTGCCTGTGGATTTTTTGTTCTGTGAAAAAGCCATCGTTTGATACCTGTTTACTGTGTATTGACTAATTATTGGTGCCATATGATCTTACATAGGTATTGCCCAGTCGGACGTTCATTTTATTCCCCTGATTTAGGTCGAAGGCAGCCATTGGGTGAGGGGTTAGAAAGTTGGCGTGGTTTCTATCAGAGTATACGTCCTACTCAGATGGGATTGTCCCTAAATATTGGTATGTTTGCGCTAGTATTTTTTCACAAGTACATATTCTTTGTTGTTGCTATTGAACTTATTCTAGCTTCATACAACTGTAACATGGGTTGATTGTCCAGATATGTCTTCTACTGCGTTTATCGAACCGCTGCCTGTGATCGATTTTGTGACTCAGCTACTCAATAGAGATGTATCCAGGCCATTATCTGATGCAGATCGGGTTAAGGTTGGCTACTTCACTACTATATTTTCTTGATGATTCTGTTGCACTGGAGTTTGGTAGTCATTAAGTGTTCTCCTGTGATTCTTATATATATAATTATATATATATATATATATATATACATAGTTATGCCTTTTTTCCAAAGTCATCATATAGCTCAATTTCTTGCTCCCTCTGTCCCAATGATTGCGACTTGTAAGTTCTGTTTTGTCCCCAAGTTTTAGATCAAATTGATTCACATGAGAATTATTTAACAATAGTCAACTTTATTTTCATGCTTTCACATAAAGTTTCTCTCTTACCAAATTACTCCTGGTTTCTAGTTAGTTTTGATAACCTATCTTTTCCCTGCTAATGGAGCTTTGCATAGCAGAAAGTCTGTTGCTGCTTGCAGTTTAACAATCATAACGCTCTTCTCATTATTCTTGTCTTTTCATATCAGATCAAAAAAGCTTTGCGAGGAGTGAAAGTTGAAGTTACACATCGTGGCAATATGCGCAGAAAGTATAGAATTTCTGGTTTAACATCTCAAGCAACCCGAGAGCTGACGTAAGAGCTAATGTCTATTTTGTGACCTTAACTGGATCATTTATTTTACTCCAGACTGCATTGTTGGATTGAGATGCTTTAGGTAGTTACATTCTGACATGCTTCAATTTTTATATGTCAGCTTCCCTGTTGATGAAAGAGGCACGATGAAATCTGTGGTTGAATACTTCCGTGAGACGTACGGATTTGTTATCCAACACATCCAGTGGCCTTGCCTACAAGTTGGAAATACCCAGAGGCCAAATTATCTGCCCATGGAGGTATTTGCCTAATTTACTTGTGGTAATCTAATGTAGCATGGATGTTAATGTGTTTGGTGACTCAGGTTTGCAAGATTGTGGAAGGTCAGAGGTACTCAAAGAGGTTGAATGAGAGACAGATTACAGCATTGCTGAAGGTTACATGTCAGCGTCCTCATGAGAGGGAGTTGGATATTCTTCAGGTTTGTTTTTGTGCAACCCCTTTATGATTATTTACAATTTTTTTCTGATGGAACAATGCATTGTTTGTTGCTTTTATCTGACCTTGACATGTTTAAATTGCTTCTAGGTACTTGGGCACTATCTTGCATGTTTAAACTTTTCAGTAGTGTTATTTATTTACCAGAAATAAATAATCACATGTATTGTTTTTATCTTAAGTTTGAGATCGATGCCAAAGTGGCTTTTGCATTATCAATAATGAGAGCTTATTCCTGTGTGCTTGTTGCATTTGAGTTGCTCTTGGTATGGCATTTGAACAGCCCGTCTGTTTTTTGATTTTCCGTATTGCATCTATGGTTTCTCTAGTATAGACGAGGGTGTGAGTGATGGCCATTTGAATTAAGCAAAAGCATGATTCTTATGATGAACATTCAAGATGTTGATTGTCTTGATGCTCTTAACTTTTTGTTTGCGACTTCAGTGCATAGTGGTGATGTTATATATCCACTTGTGTAGTATCCATGCTTGAAAATAATTTTTCTGGAGCACTTAAATTAATTTATGATCATAATCTAATATTTGCCCATATGAGTTGTGCTCATATGTTTTTTTTTTTTTTTTAAAATTACCTTTGTCTTGTTATTTGAATGATGGCTGTAAATGATGAAGGTGAATGCCCTTGTAATGCTAAGGTCTATGATAGAAGGTGCATTACTTAAAAGATATTTTTCAGTCTGGAGGACTTGGTGAAATTATGTTTATAACATGATGTGTTGTTAATCACCTGAATGTTCTGACTATTTTCAGACAGTCAGTCACAATGCTTATGGTGAGGATCCTTATGCCAAGGAGTTTGGGATAAAGATTAGTGACAAGCTAGCTTCTGTCGAAGCTCGCATTTTGCCTGCTCCATGGGTAAATGATTTTCCCTCCCTTGTCTCTTTTAATATTATCATCTTATCTAATTACCAACTTTTATGGTTTCAGCTCAAGTACCATGATTCAGGTCGTGAGAAGGATTGTCTGCCTCAAGTTGGTCAGTGGAATATGATGAACAAGGTATTTCTTCGGTGTCAAACTTAAACTGTTACTTTATCATGGCACTCAAAGTTTGTCCAAGGAAAACTGTTGCTAAATCTTACAAACAGGTTATAATATATATATATATATATATATATATATATACCTTTTACGATTCCTCCCTTGAATTTACTTGCTACTTTAATTGATGGGCCCCACACCCACATGGAGGGAGTATATGTTTTCAGGTGTGTGCTGTGTTGGAATTATTTGTACTTGTATAACATAGTATTGAGCTTACATGCAGAAAATCCTCTTGCATATGTTTGATAAGTTTGTTCATTTGCTTTATTGTTGGGACTGGAATATTGTTAAATTATGGAGTTGACATTGGGTCATATTTTGAGATGCTCGCATTGATTACCACAATCAGTTGCTCACAATTTACATTGGGTGTGTGCTTGTGGCTATCTGGGATGCTGAGCTTGTTCCCTATCTTAATGTCATTCTTTTAGCATTTCTCCTCTCTTAATTTTATACTTGCATCACATAATGTATCCTTCCAACAGAGAATCCTCTTGCATGTTTCCCTAAAATTGTCTTTCAATTGTTCAATAAGCTATAAGTTATTTCGGAACATGGCTTAATGAGCTAAATGCACACCCACTATTGTTGAAATATGTTAATTTGTTGAGTTACAGATGTGCATTGCTTTATATTTGAAATGCTCTTATTATTTAGTTGGCAGTAGTTGATAATTTTTGAGTATTGGAAGTTCCTTTGTGGCATGCTGAAGCTGTTCCCCTTGATAATTTTATATTTTTAACCTTTTGGCTTTCTTGTTCTGGACCTGTTTTCTTTAGCAGCATCATATTTGTTTTGTTTTTGTACCTTTGAGTTTTTATCAATTATTTCTGTCTCTAAAATTTCATTAAAATGCCACTGCTTATTTACAATTGTTAATTGGCAGAAAATGGTCAATGGGGGAACAGTGAATAGCTGGATCTGCATTAATTTTGCCCGAAATGTGCAAGATAGCCTTGCCCGTGGTTTTTGTAGCGAGCTAGCCCAGATGTGTATGATCTCTGGAATGGTATTGGCGACAAAACTCTCCTGTATCTTGCCTATGTTTTATGCTTAAGGTGGCTCCTTGTATGTGTGCTTAACTTTGGTGCTTATTTGTAGGCATTCAATCCTGAACCTGTGCTACCTGTAGTTGGTGCTCGTCCTGATCAGGTGGAGAGAGTTTTGAAAGCTCGTTTCCATGATTCAATGACTAAACTCCGACCCCTGGGAAAGGAGCTCGATTTACTGGTTGTGATTCTGCCTGACAATAATGGCTCCCTTTATGGTACTTAATACTGATCTGGCTGATCATTATACTTGGTACCTCGTACCTTTATTAATTTGAAAGAAAGTGTTCGCGGCATTGTTTTAATTTCTTGCTCTCTCTTTTTAATCTACCCCAGGTGATCTGAAACGAATTTGTGAGACGGACCTTGGGATTGTTTCCCAGTGCTGTCTGACAAAGCATGTATTTAGGATGAGCAAACAGTATCTGGCAAATGTGGCTTTGAAAATTAATGTCAAGGTTGGAGGGAGGAATACTGTACTAGTAGATGCATTATCAAGGCGCATACCCCTTGTCAGTGACCGGGCTACTATTATTTTTGGTGCTGATGTTACTCATCCCCATCCTGGGGAAGATTCAAGCCCCTCGATTGCAGCTGTATGACATCTACGATCTTGACAGTTTTTGCTTAAGTATGCGTTTCTGTTCTTGGTTAATAATTTGTATTCCTTTTCTAATCGAGGATGAATGGTGAATGTAGGTTGTTGCTTCTCAGGATTGGCCTGAGATTACCAAGTATGCTGGCTTGGTTTGTGCGCAAGCCCACCGGCAAGAGCTCATCCAAGATTTGTACAAGACTTGGCAGGATCCTAATAGAGGGACTGTTTCTGGTGGCATGATCAAGTATGCTCTCTCTCTCTCTCATGCTGGAAGAAAATTGGACGGAAAGAAAAGGAACTCCACACTCTGTTAGCTGTTAATGGTACTGTTCTTGATGTTGTCGCTAATTAGTTTTTCTGTATGTTTCAATTAGGGAGCTCCTGATATCTTTTCGTAAAGCAACTGGTCGGAAGCCAGAGCGTATCATCTTTTACAGGTAATGCTGTACTTTTCTTCAGCAATTATATGCATTTGTTTGTGGTGTTGTTCGATTGAGTTGAGGTGGTATGTGTGTGTACTAATCCTGATGGTGTACAAATCCTGTAGGGATGGGGTCAGTGAAGGACAGTTCTATCAAGTCTTGCTTTATGAACTTGATGCAATTCGTAAGGTGAGCAAACATATACATAGAATTATTGTTTTTTTTTGGTAATCAAATCTGAGTAATAGATGAAATCTAACTTCTGCGTCCTCACATTTATACGAAAACATTCAGGCTTGTGCATCTTTGGAGCCCAATTATCAGCCCCCTGTCACATTTGTTGTGGTTCAAAAACGACATCATACCAGGCTGTTCGCGAACAATCATAATGACAGGCGTTCTGTTGACAGAAGTGGAAATATATTGCCTGGTATGCTGATGCTTACCTTCCTCTTTGAATAGGGTGTCTCTTTATAGTTATCCTGATCCCTGCTGTATGGAATTCACAGGTACTGTGGTTGATTCTAAGATCTGTCATCCTACTGAGTTCGATTTCTACTTGTGCAGCCATGCTGGCATTCAAGTAAGCATGCATAATTATACACCACTCTTATGTCTTATACTAGTTTAGGATATCGTTGATATATATCCTGGGTTGTGCTTAATGTTTTTCCATCCTTGTCAACAGGGTACTAGCCGACCAGCTCATTACCATGTGTTGTGGGATGAGAACAAGTTTTCAGCTGACGCTTTGCAATCCCTCACAAATAACCTGTGCTACACGTATGTGTATACATAGCCATTTTTGCTTGAATATCTCTCATTATATTACTGTATACAACAGTTAACTTTCTGGAAGTGTTAAATTGATTTTGTTTAAATGTTGTGCAGATACGCGAGGTGCACTCGATCTGTCTCCATTGGTACTCTCTCTCTCTCTCTCTCTCTCTCTCTCTCTCTGTGTCAACACAAAAGACGGACACAAACTGTTTATTGAGAAAAAATTGCAGTACTGTCGTGATGGAATTTTTTCCTCATTTGTTTCTGTTTGTTCTGGCCATTTAATACTAATAATTCTTCTAATTTATGTTGTTATTGGCAGTTCCTCCTGCATATTATGCACATCTGGCTGCGTTTCGTGCTCGATTCTACATGGAACCAGATACATCTGACAGTGGATCAATGACTAGTGGTGCTGCTGGTGGTCGTGGTGGTATGGGTGTGGGTGGACGAAGCATGCGACTGCCAGGTGCAAATGCTGCTGTTCGACCCCTCCCGGCCCTCAAGGAGAATGTGAAGCGGGTTATGTTCTATTGTTAGAACTGATTGATTTTGGACAGGGTTGCCTTTGTTTTATCATCTGCATCTCAGTTTGGGTTCTGAACCATGAATTTGTGTTTTCTTCTATTTTGCAACTTGTGATTTGTTCTCGAGTACCTTTAGGTGTTTGTGCTCAGAGAATTATTATGTTTGTTATTATTGTATTACTGAATTGAGATTGATGTGCGTGCGTTTTAAAATACTTGGCCATCAGTTGCCTCGAATGTACGTTTGTTGGAGACAAGTAAAACCTTTAATTCTTCTATGGGTATTTATTTATCTTCAGTCTTGAGCTAAGCATGGACTTAGGAGTTGTAGTCAGAAATTTAATGCTTTTTTAAACAATTGTAGCATACGAGAATGTTACAAGAAGAATGTCATATATACAGCTCCTTCTTGCCATAATTTAGTGAAATAGTCTGATGATTCTCAGAGGTTTAACTCAAGAGGGGGCTGTCATGCAAGCTAGTTTTGGTCACCTTCTACGAATACCCCCTATTTGTAAGAAGGTCCTCTTCCTTTCCCTTGAGAAATTGGAATTCTCTTACTGAGATTCAATGTCTTTGACACTATTGCCCTCAAACCCACCTTATTTAAACATCTTGTTTTTCTTTCTAATTTTTGTCCTTCATTTGTTTTTGCAAATAATATTATATTTAATAATGCACAAATGCAAAAATTTAAAAATATGAAACAAAGGAGTGACATGAATTATGTAACATTAAATTATCATAAATTTCAACCTTAAACTAATTAATGAATATATGTTTAACGACTACTACTTAAAAATATTTTGCAATAAACTGGCAGCTGTAAAAAAATTTAAATACTTCCTCCTTAAAAATACTATGCATTATAATTTTTATAACTTTGTAAAAACTACTAAATTTATGTTAATCATCGATCAAACTTTAACTTAGTTGATCAGAAAAAGTCAAAAGTGTCTTTACCTGGAAGGGAGGGAGTAAAAAATAATGGATAATTTTGTTTTTTTTTTTTTGTGTTCACAAATAGGCATAATGTATTTTGAGAATATAAGAAAAGCAAAAAAATAATTACTATAAGTTATAAAAGAAAGTAAAAAATTAATTAATCAAATTTAGGTAAATACTTCGTTATCAAATGAGGAAAATATTTAAAGGGCAATTGTGTCATAACAATGACTAATTTATATAATCATTAGTTGTATAAGTAAAATTTATAGTGGAAATAGATTTTTCCTAAAGAAAAATTGTCATAGCTTCGGAGTCCAACAAAGCATAAGAATCCCTATGGGACAAGGCTTTGTGTAATTAGAAACAGCAATTGGGTTGGGTAAATCAGTGAATTGCTTTTACATTTTTTTTCATGAAATAGAAAAAAAGGAAAAAGGAAGAACTCACTTGCATTGGGAAGTCTAGAATGTCATTAATGTTATTCTAATCTCATTGGAAAGGACTTCCACACATCTTACATTTCTGAACAAACTAAACTGTGACAAGCAGAGGTAAGATTTTCTGCCTGAAGTGGAGAAGACCGACTGATTCAAGCTCATCAGTACTAATTCGAATGTTGTTGAGAGCTTTGTCGGAGTTCAGACCTTGGTTTGGCAACTTCAACAAATATAACCCTGCCATCCAGAAACTGAGAGAAGAAAGAGCAATGCATTTGTTCAGAGTCAATTGTTTTTCAAAGGTTATCACATACTTAAGTTACGTATACAACAAAAGGTTTACTTCATAATCACAAACATATTAATAAAACATAAAAAATAGAGTAACTCCGATGGATAAATAGTGGATGGAAATATAAATAACCATATGCAACTAGCAAACCACAAATGGAAGCACGTCGGGGTTCCAAAAAGATAGGGAGTTAGATGATCCAAGTTAGGTTTACCGAATTCATTCTGCTTAGATAAGCCTAGAACAAGTCATATTCAGACAGTACGTGATTATAACACTTCTTGTAACTTTGGTTTAGATATGGAAGAACTAATAATGTCTCTTTGACATGTCAACCAATTGCACCATATTGTATCCAAAGACGTCTACATCTTCCATGTACCAAAAGGTTCAGTTGTTAAGGTCACAATTAGCAACACTCTTGGTAGCAAACTAACTTTTGTCTGCTAGAAATACAAGCACAGTCATCTAGCCTCATAATATACATGGTTTTTTTTATCTTCATTCTCTTTAATTAAATTGCGAGTAACATACTGACGAACATAGGAAGCACCACTTCATATGAGGAGAAAGTAAATCATAGACACAAATTTACAGAGCCTTCCTGAACTTACCAAGAATGAACTTGGTTTAAGTTCCCCTTTCATAATTTCACACATGGTTTCAAGTTCATATTGTAATTGCTTGTTTTTGTTTGAACATTCAATGGTGGGCAGCCGTGTTAACCCAACTCTTCAAAATGCCTAAAAGTACCCTTGTTTTGACACTCGGATAAGGGTATAGGTTCTGGTTGGACACTTCCTGATAGAAATGCTACTAGCAATACCCATTAAGCATAAAAATTGCTTAAAATCAAATCTCTGCACCTTGGAAAAGATATACTCCCTCCGTCCCAAAATTATTGTCATGCTTTTCTTTTTCGTCCGTCCCAAAAAAGGGACTTGCTATTCCAACCCCCAAAATTGCTAAGTATACCCATTTACTTAGTTCACACATCCTTCAAATATTATACCACCTATATTACTAAGTATACCCCCACTTATTTTCCTATTTTACCCTTGAACAATAAACCCCCAATTCTCACCCACCCAAATTAAAACACTATTTACCCAACCCACCTCCCTCCCAAAATTAAAATACTCTCCATTTCTCTCTCTATCATCTGCTCTCTATCCTCTCCATTTGTTTTGAAGCTTCATCTACTTCGACTTAGCTTCCTAAAAATTGCACAAAGTCAAGTCACTACTTAGGCTTGAAACACGCATTTTGGTTAAAATTTTTAAATTTTTTGGAGGAAACTGCGAATGGAGTGTGCGGCACCCCCTGACTGTACGCCCTAAGGAATGTGCGGCACTGGTCCGCCGCACATACCTTGGGGCGTGCGGCCAGGGGTGCCACATACCATTAAGCGTGCGGTAAGGGGTGCCGCACATATCTTAGGGTTCTCAAAAATTTTAAGGGTAATATAGTCTTTTGAAATTGTGGCAATTTTGTAATAATGGTAAATGAGGTATACTTAGCAATTTTGGGGGTGGGAATAGCACTGCTCCCAAAAAATTGTCTTATTTGAAAGTTTTCTTTTTAGGACATCACTTTACCATTTACCCTTACTTTTTCTTCCTACTTTAATTATGAGCCACATGCATATGGGCTTCAAAGAAAATTACACATTATACCAATATTAATAATCAAGTCAATTATTTTTCCTTAATCCGTGTGCTGGGTCAAACAAAACAATAATTATGGGACGGAGGGAGTAGTTTTGTTAGCCACCACGGTCTTAGACCAAGAATCCGCAACTACTAAGAGCAAGTAAATAGGTCCCAAACTACTAAGCCAACCAAACACAAAATGATAACAAAGAAAGGAGAAAAGAATAGCAAGACATACATAAAAGCCCCTTAATGGGGCAAGACTAAACTCCCTCCTAATCAAGTCAACAATTGCAAAGGTCTCCAAACTTTAATGGAGTTTCAGGTATAACAACATTTAGAAAAGATTCCTTCTTAGAGAAAGAAAGAAGATAGATAGAGAAGAAAGAATCTATTCCGCTATAGTACCCCAAAAAAACACCACTAACGAACCTTCCAATCAAGTTCTAACAATAAAAAAAACAACTTAATAAGACTCACCATTGTACGACCCATCCTAGACCTATATGGTCCAATGCAGAATGGAAACCCAAAGACCACCCTTTCTTTGGTCTATCTATACAAAACAAGAACAGTGGATCTCTCTCAAACTGTGTACAGCACACTTGGAGTTTATCTATTTAAGCACATAACAACGTTCTCATAGACCTTGTACAATGTATTAACCAAGTCAGAAGTCTTTCAAGTTTTTCTGCAAGACTAACTTTCCAGATTCAGGCCCATCCACAAGAACTCAGAGACTTGTTAGTAAAACTAAGCCCCGACACCAGGGGAAGTTTGCAAAGGAACCTGCCCTTTGAATTATTCCATCCCTCCTGCAGGAAACTCAAATAAGCCTTCCAAAGGCCAGCACTGTTTAACATACAAGCCTAAGAAACTATCCACTGCATTGAAGTAGCATCAACATCGAAGGATCCTAATTTCTGGTGGCCCTCATTCCCAACCATAAGACTCTGCCACTCTCTGAGGAACTGAAACCTCCAAGACTTTTAACTCCTTATTCCTGGGACCATAAAAAAGACTATCCCTCAATGAATCTCCCTCTCCAAACTAGCAAAAGGGGTAGTATCTACCTGGGGACAGGACTTAGCTGGCAGCCTGACTTTTTTGCAGGTTCAGCTTCAGTAGTCAGCCACCGACTATTGATGGCTTCATCTACTGGCCCGTGCCCCACTGGCCACTCTCAAAACCTCTAGCAATTGAAAAAAGAAAATGCGCATGAAAACTTCGAAGCACTGCAATTGAGCACATCTAATCCGAATTGACCAGAAGTCCGGTGCAGATTCTACAACGGACGCCATGTTTAAGCTCATAATGCACAAGAACAGAAGAAAAAGAATTACCAACCCTGAACCATCCGTTGTCAAGCAGAGATCTCTTGTTCACAATAAACGAGCAAAATTATTCACATAAAACCTGAAAGAGCAATTAGGAGGAACCACACAGTACAATCGGAAACAAAATTCAGCCTCATCATCAACGAACTTCTTGGACAAATGGGTACTACTGTCCTAGTCTTCTTATGCCAGCTAGCTCCCACAGCTTCTCTTCCCGGGCAATACACTGCTTACTCACAAGTTCCATTTGTTGGAAAATATTGAAACAACCACATTGAGATCAAAATGGACGGTACAAAATCCTTGACGTCATACCTCCCCTTTTCTCAAATTCAAGTACGAAATAATTCGACCCACCAAAAAAAATTGCCTTCCACCATAGCGTTCTAGTCCTAATTGGACAGCAAATCTAAGAACTGGCTACTCGAAACAAGTTGAAAGATGGGGAATGATGATTGTGCTTGATGTAATCCCAACCATCTGTCTCACCCTCATGCCACCACCATAATCCTAAATACTCTGATATCTAGCACTCATAGACATCCAATCCTCTAATTCTCTTGTATTACTTCTAATTAGCCAGAATTTTTTCCTCCATCGGAGTTATGCTGGTATACTTGAAGCCTGCGAGCTCCACAAATCTTGGAGAGCAATAACCTCCATCCAGTAAAGAATGTATGGACACCTTTATTCCATCAGGACACCAAGCAATGCAGTTGGACATGATTCTTGTCATAGTCATGTCCTGGAAATCCCTCATGGCATGATAAACACCAGCACATTTAACAACACACATATACTGCTTATTGCAGCTCATGCTGTCCGAAAAAAGAGCACGTAACTTTGTACCAGCACTTCGCAGAGCGCCAATAATGATTACCCCACTCCACATTTAACCAAATCACATCACCAGGCTTTAGTTCGCAACCATAACCCAAGATTCTAGATGGTTTCTCTCTTACAACCACCGGATTCCTTTCAACAAATTCACCATAACCAAGTCTTACAATAATCGGTATCAGCTGGGTGTGATGTCAGGGATTTCCCTCGGGAACCGCTGCAGCAGTGCTCCTCGATCTAGCCATCTCCACATGCACTCAAAATGTATACAAGGGAACAAATGCACAATTCAAATCAAAACTTCGGTGGAACTCTTACAACGGAGAATCCCTGAAGGGGACAAATGCAAATAGGACCATCAGCTAACTGCAAAGACCAACTGACCATGTATATCATTAATTATGAATAATGGGACTGTGAAGGCAAAAAGCCATCTTGGTGGACCAATGGCTCATGAAAAAGACAATTTCTAAAGACACCAAACCTAGCTCGGGGTAACAGGTAAGGTCTATCAGTGAGCTCATGAAAGAGGTATTGGAAGTCAAATGTTGACCTAAAGAATGGCCTCCCAGCAGAACCTCAATTAGTTATTGCAACTTTACTCTAATGAGTGACCAGGTCACTCTCAGAAGCATCCCTAAAGTGTACCAGATTTCAAACAAAGTATAAATTCTTGGTGTTTGCCCCATAAGATTCACAGGGGTACAGATTTGGAAACTGGGAGTATGTTTCCATGGACCTCCTAGAGGAAATACACAGGCCTTTGCTTTGGTGGACAGGAAGATGTAATCGTCCCTCATCGGAAACATGTGTCATGAGCTTGTGTTAGCCAAACATATATTAGCAAATTTGCAAATGAGTAAGATCCCCTCTCAGGTGCTCATCACCAGAAGGGAACATCACTAGTCAGCATAATCAATGACCTTTTCTCATTGATTGATAGCTCTGACGACCTTGGGTAAACTGAGCTTTGATATATATGTACAGCGTTTTCCCACTCTCTTCCACTTAGTATTGTCTTTGTCTTCAGTAAAGTGGTGTTCATACTCAACAGTTCATACCAAGGTTTTTCTTTTTGGTGGTAGATACAGTCAATGCCAAAGTAGCATCTATATATTCCCGAAGCAACTCATTTCACAACCCTCCAGGACTCCCCAAGGCACAACTACATTTACAAGGGACGCTTTAAGGAACACTTGGACTCAGCAAAACATATGGTTGTCTATTTATTGAAAAGAACAAAACAACGTGTATGGTGTTCGGCAGCAAATGTAGCTTTGGACAAAAGGACTGGCAAAAAAGTATTTATGTAGTCGGAACCCAGTATTTGGGACCAAGGTATACTTGACTTGAGCACATAGAATATATATAGTGTCTCATCAGTAAAAAAATATTGGTCTATCAAGGGTTTGAATTTAGAACGCAGAGTTGCTAATAGATTGGAACAGATAACTATAGCAAGCTTCCTAGTAAAAACCAAACAGAAGCTCTAAATGCTCAAAGACAAGAGGATTTTTCAATTAGAGTATGTGACAATTTATACAAGTCAATTGAGGTACATAGGCCCCGATGTTGACCATAAGAAAGAAAATGTTTCTTGATTATACACTAAATGGTTAAGCCTGCTTGATGATGTATTGTCAACTGCTCCAAAATCCTAGCATCCACAATAAGTATACAATTAGGACTAATCACATACCTTCCCATGCATTCCCTCAATTGCCTTCTGAGATTCCTCCTCAGTTGCATAACGGAGAAAGGCAAACCCTCTTGGCCTATTGGCTATTCTATCCATAACCAGATTGACTGCAAATCAAGAAATACTTATTTCTAAACCAAAATGACTCGATGGCAGAAAGTGTACTCAAATGACTTTAAGCCAGGAAAGAAGTTAGCAGCATATTGATAAATAACGTTCTTTATTTCCACCTTCTATAAGCTGACCAAAGTTTAAGAAAGCATTTCTCAAGCTCTCCTCCGTTGTACGAAATGAGAGTCCTGCATTCAAAACCAAATGCATATATACATCATGAAACCCTGAGAAGGAAATAATGAGCGGATAGAAATCTACGTAACACTTGTTGCACACCTTGCCCATTAAGAACTTAACCAGTGATGGCTGATAAGGATAAAATGGTACTCCTTCCATCCAAAAATGAGTATCCCTTTTCGAAAAATATTTGCTATAGCTTTTCTAAAGAAGTTACTAAATTCACCTTTGTTAATTATAATTTCCTAAATTATGTACATGAGCTACTAGAATTGTTTAAAAGTCAACTTTCATGATTATCGATGAAAAATCAAGAAAATGACACTCCTTTTTGGAACGGAGAGAGTACTTCACATATGGATCTGAACCGAATGAAAATTTCTTCTCAGTGCCATTTGAACTACCAATGGAATGAAAATTTGAAAAGAAGCAATTAAACAAAATTAAAAGATGATTTGATTGACACACAGAGCACTAACCACTGACGTAGAGCTTGGTGGAGGGGTTGACCGCAGTCTTCTTCGGTGAAGAAGAAGAAGAAGAGGGAGGGAGGCATGCGAGAATGTGGAAAACGGGTTGTGGTTGGAATTGGGATTGGGATGAATTGAAGGCGGAGAATAGGGAGGTGCTTGTAGATAGACAATTACTAGTAATCAAACAGGAGGTGGCGGAGAGACTCTGAACAGAGCAAATACGACGGCCACGGCCACGGCATTGTATTGGAGCCTCAAAATTTCTTCTTCCGCTACATTTCACCGATGATGTCCAAACCCCATTGCTCAAATTTACGACTGTTGCTGCCATTCTCTCTGATTCAAACAAAGTTATCTGAAAGAAAAAAAAAAAAAAAAGAAGGAATTTTATAATTGCGTCCACAGTGGCGCCCACCATCCTCTCTCTCTCTCTCTCTCTCTGTAATCAAGATTTTTATCATTCCCCTTGATTCTACATCTATTCCTTTAGTACATCTTTTACCTCTAAAATTAATTAAATCACCCTCTAAACATAGAGTAAATTTTAACATGAATAGTGACTCAAATTTTTTATATTTTCTTCACTTTATTTGAGCATAATATATTTTTATTTAATATTTTAGAATGAAAATTATTAAAATATACTCTCTCCGTCCCTAAATTATTTTTTTTTATCCATTCCTAAATAATTGTGTTGTTTAAAATTTCTTTTTAAAGAGATTATTTTTATCAATTTAACTTTACTTTTTTCTCTACTTTAATTATGCGCTATATACACATGGGCATTAAAAGAAACTACATATTATACCAATATTAATAATCAAGTTAATTATTTTTTATTAATCCGTGTGCCGAGTCAAACAAGACAATAATTTAGGGACAGAGAGAGTACAATATATTTTTCATAATATATAAAATTTAAAATATTTTATTTTAATTGTGGTGAAAAAATATAAATAAAAGAGAAAAAATATAATGGTAGTTTAGGTTTGTTAGTTGAGATGAGAGAGATTAAATTTTTAGAGGGTCGTATAGAGGGTGCTTGTTAGAGTAAAATTTTTTTTAGAGTGTTGAAAAAGTGAAAATGAAACAAAAAACGAAGTGTTTAAGAGGGTGCTTGTTGGAGTAAATTTTTTTTAGAGTGTTAAAAAAGTGAAAATGAAACAAAAAACGAAGTGTTTAGAGTGTGATATAGAGAGTTATTGTTGTGGATGCTCTAAGAGCGACGCTATTAACATCTCAAATGCTATTATTACACTTCTTTTAATACAACCCTACACTAATTAAATACCGACCTAATTTCTAAATACAACACTCCACATTTCCTAGTTTACCCCTTTCAATTAATTCACTCTTTCTCTCCCAATACATCCACCCAATATCATCACACCCACTCCCATTTCTCAATACACCAATGTTACACAAATTAAAACAACACGACATCGACAACAACAAAAACACAGCAGTAGTGAGCTTCCACTTCCATTGCTTCGCAAACCCCCCTCCCCCTTGCAAATTACCCAGCAGACAATTCAATTTTAGAGAAGGAAGAAGAAAAAGAACTGAAAGAAGAAGAACAACTTAAAGAAGATGAAAAAAAAAAAACTCTGATTTCACAATGAGGAAGACCCTAGGTATGAAATTTCTTTCATTTTAAAGTTCAAATAACATTTTCGTTTTAATTTGTGTGTTAAATATCATTTTATTTGCAAGGTATATGGGATTTTCTGTGTTAAATATCATTTTAAAGTTCAAATTTTGATTCGGGACTGGTTTTAGGAACACCACAGTAGTGTTCCCAAGCCACTGATGGAACACCACAGTGGTGTTCCCAAGCCTTTACCGAACACCACAGTGAATCTCTCTCACATGGTATTTATGTCTTTTAAAATAATGATATTTTTGTAATTTAATTTTAGAGGTGTATTAATAATATTTGGGGATGTTAATAGCACCACTCATTTTATAAAAAGAGTGGGGCTATTCAGAGCATCACCGACCGATTCCATTCTCCCCCCCCCCCCAAAAAAAAAATTTAAGAATTCAATAGTCTAGGAGCTTCTTGAACGCAATCATCTTTCTATCTAACAACTTTTTCAATGCAATCACTTATATAGTAAAAAATGCTACACAAGTACAAAAGATAAATTTTCTAAAAATAAAATAAAAAATTATCCAATGCAAACCTTTTTAGCAATAATGTACACTATTAACACAATTATAACAGTAAACAAATATAATTTAACATAAAATATGTCGAATACATGCATATTTGAATCAACTTTTTTGCCTACTTAATGCAAATAAGCAAAAAAATAAAAATTACCTAAAAAATGTCGTTAGTGGATCCAACATCATCCATTTTGGACAGATTTTAGAGAGAGATAAAATTTAGAATTTGAGAGAGTTGAGTTGTGATTGGTTGAATGAAAAATGTTGGTATTTATAAAATTCGAGAGGGGTGATTGTAAAATTTCAATATTCTTTTAAGGGATAAATGTAATATTTCAGAGGGGGTAAGTGTATTTTAATATAAGAAGTCAGGGGCAACATAGTCATTTCGTTGGGGAAGTGGTGGCTGTATTTAGCGTATACCTACCGAACAGAGCTAGGCCTTTTCATTTTCTGCTCTTGACCATTTGTGCTCTTTACCTTGTTGATTGTATTGATCTAATAGACAAATTTTCTTATGTGCAAAAAAGACATGTCAGGTGAAGACCTACTACGAAAGAAAGACAACTAGAGCGTGAATAACCACAACCACAACCTGGACAAGAGTTTCATGATTATGATTATGAAAGAGAAGGAGGCGGTGTTAGGGATGAGGAAGAAAAATTTACCTCATTTCCTAGTGGGCCATATGTTCTATATGGAATGGGGAAGAGCGAGGGGTGCTAAAATATAACAATCACACCTAAAAACTATTTGCTTGGGAATTTAATTCATTTTTTGATGAGTGGAAGAATTTTGTTAGGGCTCGAAGCTGCATCAGTTAAGGCGAGTATCATATCATGAGAACGATGGCACCCACAGATGAATACCTTCCACATGCCCTTTGGAGAGATGACAAAGTGATGTGCATTATCTTACATGTCTTCCAGTGATAAAGCTTCGAGTTGTTTCGACAAATGTGAGCTATTCCACTAAAGAGGTTATGGTCTTGTTGGGAGTGTCTTATGCTAAGGTGATTGAGGGAAAGTAGAGTGCGAGAGGGTCCTTAATCAAGCTAAAGTGGCTACGTATGCAGTTCTATAATGATGTTGCCTTTGAAGATCCTAGGTGTGTTATATCATCCAGGGCCTATTTGTTGTACACGTTGTGTTGCACTCTTTTCACTGATAAGAGTGTGACTCTAGTTAGCACAACATATTTGGAGTTTCGAGTGATTTTAAGGAAGTACATACGTATACATTGGGAGCTGTAGCTCTAACTTTTCTATATAGACAGTTAGAGCAAGCGTCAAAAGCTGCATGTAAGCAGATGACCGGATATTTGACATTATTTGATATAACAAACTTACATTTCAAGTTATTTTCATTTCATTAAAACAATAGGGAAATAATGAATATTTTTATATATATAGTTAATTTGATAAATTGCGAGTTTTATTGCATGTAGGCATTGCTATACGAACAATTCCCAACGTAGGCCTACACATAACGTCGAGTACAAAGAGACGAGTACACTTTATCGATTAAAAAGTTACTGGCACAGCGGGAGCTTTTTGACAGCCCACATCCACTGATATGAGTATTATTTATTTGTACTCGTTATCCAATCATTTTAAACCCACATGTTATAATTTTTGTTTTGTTTCTTGCAGGTTATTTGGACTCCGTATTCGGAGAGGGTGAGGTGAAAATTCCTGTTGCACATGGTTTCTTTATATAACAGATACATATAGGCGGTCTCTGTTGTGGAGCTATACCATCCTGACCAAGTGCTCAGTTCGGTTATGTTTAGATCATTCCATCCCGTCCTATTGCTACTAATATTAGGTTGAGAGGTGAGAAGAAGTATAAGGCAATATTGTTGGCGCTTGTACAATACTTTAAAAATTGGGATAGTCACGTCTAATCTAACGAGCATCTTAGCGTAATTGCTTGACCATTATCGGAGTGCGCAGACAAATATTTCGAGTGGTACCGCATCCATTCACATCCGATTGTTCAAAACCCCGACACCTGATCCCTTTACATTAGCACTGCAGTTGATGTTCGTGTACCAGAGCATGGGATATGGTTAAGTCTAGATGCACTTTGATTAAATTGGCGATGCAGAGATGGAGATCGGAAGACCAATCTATAACAATCGAGGAGTATATGTTAGTGATGGCCAAAGTAGAAGTTGCATTAGAGGGATGAGATGAGGCGGGACCGTCTACTTCTATGCGAGATGGTGGGACTATCTACTTATGTGCTAGATGAGACATGACTATCTCATGCCCGTTCTCGTCGTAGGAGAGGACGAGGACGTTGACATTATGTATTATTTTGATATTAAACTTTGACATTGATGTATTTTGGTTCAATTGATATACTTTCGTAAGATATCTAACTTGCTTATGTATGTATTTTGACATTAATGTTATGTATTTTGATGTAGTAAAACCTAATATTTCAATTTTTATGAGATAGCCTCATTTTCTCTTCCCTTTTTTCTTCTCTTCTTGATCTTCTTTGTTAATGGGATTATAAAATTTTTCCTAGGGTTTGGAATCGCTTCTGGTTTTGGAATCTGCTTGGCGTTTTTGTTGCTCAATTTGGTAACTCTCCTGCTTGATTTGGTGAGTCTCTGTTGCAACTATTTTTGTAGTTTGTGATTGCTCTTTGTAAATTTGTTAGTGAAACGTGTTGTGAGATTATTGCTTGTATTGATTTTGATCTGATTTGTCCACAATGGTTGGAGGTGATGATTTATTGCAATCGATTGGTTTTCAATTGGATGGAAAAAATTACTCTTATTGGAGTAATGTAATGAGAAATTTTATGAAAGGAAAACAGATGTGGGGGTATGCTTCTGGTGTCCTTTGGGCTCCTAAAGAAGACGATGATAAGTATGATGAACTGATGAATATATGAGAGACGTGCAATTCAAGATAATCTTGGATTAATAATTCTGTTAAGAACAAGATTGGTATGCAATTGGCGAAATATGATACGGCTAACAACGTTTGGGATCACTTGAAAATGACTTGGAAAGGCTATATGTGTTGTCTAACTTTGCTGTCCAACATCAATTAGAGGTTGATATTCGTGCTCTAGCGTAGAATGATAGAGGTATTCAGGATTTCTATTATGAGATGACTTATCTTTGTGATCAATTGGCTATGACAGAATCTGCTAAGTTGAGAGCTTGTGTACCATATCTTTCTCGTAGAGAGGAACAACATTTGATCACTCAGTTGTTGATAGCTCTTTGTCCTGTATATGAGAATTGGCGTGCATCAATATTGCATCGAACTCCATTACCTTCTGTTGATTCTGTCGTTAATGAGTTGTTAGTCTCAGAACCCAGAGTGAATAAGGAGCGCAAACACCACATGTTGGGCCGTTCCTAGCATTTTATAGGCCCGGGGCAAAGTTAAAGGAAGAGCCCTTATTTAATTACCAAATTCAATATTCATACATAATGACTCAAGTCATAACATACTCAAGAAAATACTAGGATCAAATTATCATAATAGTATTTAATAACGTATTGCAAATGTCGGCAACAAAAAAATTAGTGGGGAATCAAACCTAAAATTGAAAATTGCAAGAAATCAAATTCAAAACGGCGAAACCCACAATAAAAACTGAAACTTTCCTAAAAAATAAATAAAATAAAAACTCTTACAAGTAGTAAAATCTTACCAATAATTGCGAAAGATTCATATTTAGAACCAATGAACCATAGATCTACAATGGTTTGCCAAGATTTTTTCTTCGATCTTGGTGAGTTACTGAGTTGAATTCGCCAAGATTTTTTTCAAGACCTACCGTTAATCTTCTAGTTTTAGCGAGTAAGCGAGATTGAAATCAGTTAGAATGTTTAATTAAATGAAGCCTATGAAGGATTTTGGAGGTAAAGATGAATCGAGATTCGAGACTCAAATTTGGAACTTAGAACCGAAGAGACTGAAGATGACCGTTCCTTCGTGTCAATAAATTTGGCGCCGTTCAGTACTCCTTCCAACCTTTCTGCCTTTTTTTTCTGCCAAATTTTTTTTTAACTACACAAAATATCTATATAATGTTTGGGTTTGAAAATATATGTTTTTTTTTACTATGTATGTAACAATTTGATCTTTGGTCGTGTCAAGTGTGGTTGGTCAGCTCGTCGCTTCGTTGCAATTCGAAACCTTCTTTTTTTGTAGGCGTAATCGTGTACGAATTTACATTCAGCTTCTCCTTTTAGTTCTTACAGTGTTCGTATTCTCTTTCTCTTTCAACATCCATGAACTTTTTAGCGTACATGTGGTGGGCCTAGTTAGCTTAGTGGGCTAGTACGTGGGTCATGTATCGCGAACCAAGATTTTGGATTCGAGACGTTGCATAGAGTATATGATGCTTGCTTCCATTTTAGATTGCTATGATATTGTGGGCTTTGGCTTTGAGCAAACAAATATTCTCGAGTTTCCACTCTTTATCTTGCTTTCCCAACAATAACTAGCTCGGAACATCGTTTTGATCATATAGGGATTGATTCAATCAACATCTTTGTCTCCCTAGATTTAGCCATTACCTCGCATAATGGAAATTTTGTAAATGTTTATTTGAACTTGGGATGTTACTTTCAATAAAAGAAATCATTTGAAGTCCGTTATTTGACTCTATCTTACATACAAAATTGTGTTTTTATAACCTTACTTGGTTTCCATCTCCGACTGAATTAAGAAAAATCATCTCATCCATTTGTCGTCCCATCTTATTACATTTAAATTTTCATATGCTAGTTTGAGGATCTCTAAACAGTAGGGCTACTAAAATTTTGGAACTTAGGTGGTTATTTTGATCATGTGTTTTATTAGGATTTTTTTGACATTTATTGTGTGATAAGATGGGACTACAAACTGCAATAGAGGAAATCACAGCATTTTATTTTGACAATGAAGGTGATGATCTTTTGTACCTCCAGATTGTTGATTGATTACATGAGGCTTGTTTCAGGAAAATATACGGTTAATGGGCTAGGGATATGACCTTATTTACTTTCCAAAAATCTTCTCAGACCTCATGATATAAATACCGGTCTATTTCAACTAGCACGCTAGTTGTGTCAGAGCACTATCCAAACATGTATCAAGAGACATGTCATAAGTATAAAATTCTCACAGCCTTGAAGCCTTATTCATAATTACATTAGTAAGATTAGGAAAAATAAAAATGTTATCGAAAAATAGACAATTATACATAACCAAGGAGTATGCAATATTAAGAACCTAGGGATTTACCAGCTATTCTAGTATGAACTCTAGGGAATCCTTGTTAATGATAGCACCTCGAGGACTTAAGACCTTGAGGTATAGGATATAAATGGCAAGGAGAAGTTATCACTTCTACAGTTAAACAACATGCGAATTTGAGTTCTTTCAATATGTGAACTCCAATTAAGTTCAAGGTGGCCTTGTTGCAACAAGTAATAAAGGGAACTTTTGAGGATTTTGAGACTTGAACCCCTCACGATGAGAGCCTTTGAAATCCTCTTAGTGTTAACCTTCTCGATGGTGGGTTAACCTTCTCGATGGTGGTAGGACTATTTATTTCAGCCTAGGGTAATTGCATATAGAAAAATCTAAGGTCTACTCGTCGATAGATTAGGGGTAGTGCAGAATGGCTGGCTGGTGTTCGAGTGGTTGCACCTGCTCAATATTGCAACATTCAACATTTCAATAACAATAAACCATAAACAAATTGGACGTGTTTCAAATAGACAGACAAGGACAAACGTGAATTGACCATTGTGATGATATAAATCCGGTATATGACTTAGCTTCTGGCAGAGTGTTGATATTGTACGAGGAACCTCCTGAAATTACCACAACATTATGTTCTTGTATGTGAGAGAGCATGTAACGATCCGAGCCCGAAGCCCGGTCCGCCACACATAGCCCACTAAGCACTTGGGTCAACTGGCCCAATACAAGTCACCCAAAAGTCCATGGATAGGTTGGTGCCTAGTGGTAGTGGGTGACCACTTATAAAGCACACACAAGTCTCACATCTACCCGACGTGGAATATTACAATAAATACCCCGTTATTTATTTTTATTATTTGAGAGTGTAATACCCTGTTATTTATTTTTATTATTTAGTAAATTGTGATAATAACGATTTTTGACATAATCTCATTCGGGCTAGTTATATCTGTTATTTGGGCCGATTATCTTTTAGTAATAAAATGGGTGAATTACAGGCCGGTCCCTTTTTGGACATTTGTAATCGCTCCAGTCCACCATACTTTTTTTAAAAGTACTGAAAAAAGGTACTTTTGGGGCGAAAAGACGATTATATCATTAATGAAAGAAAAATACGTGCGCATCAATAACCCAAGGCATCTCGATGCCCAATTTAAGGCATTGTGATGCACAAATATTAGATTGCGATGCACAAAATTATGCATCGCAATTCACAAAATTATGCATCACGATTCAAAATCACCAGCAGAATTAATTGTGCGCCCCGTACTATTGTTGCTACTCCTCTACTTTTTTTGCTTTGGAGTTTGATACTTACTGGAACCAAAATAAAGAGATATATAATCCTACAGCTAGAACCAAAATAAAGAGATATATAATCCTACAGTTGTCAATTAAATTTTGATAAATAAGATATATAAATAATCCTACACTTTAGGATTTGATGTGAGGAATGCGACTGGGAATGGAAAAGATTGACGAAGGAAGAATTCTTTATTTGAGAATGGCTTCGGTGGAGTAATCGCAAATTTGGAGCAAGAGATAAACTGAGTTGAAGGGGACTGGAATGAGGATGAAGCCATTGATTTGGAGTTCAATTGTACTTTGGAGTAACTGAGTGTGTGCAATGTGCCGTCTTCCAAGGCCTAAGGTTCAACAATGAAACAATTTTAAAATCATGCATCGTGATTTATTTTGGTGCATCGGAATTTATTTTGGTTTGTGAGTGTATGCATCATGATTTATTTTGGTGCACCGAAATTTATTTTGGTTCGTGAGTATATGCATCAGGATTATTTTTATGCATCGCGATGCACCATTTTGTGCATCACGAATCCAATTTGATTGATTCCTCCAAATACTCATCAATGCATCCTTAAAGATTTATACGAAGTCTGACATCCAATCATACACTAACGAAACGCCATTGCAAGCCAAAAACACAAGCTCAATACTCTCTCTCTCTCCCATTATTCCAATTCATCATCACAACGATTTTCAACCGGACGCTATGTGTATCTTAATTGGACTCTGTATATATTTATATTCCTGTGATAATTTATGTGTTAGCAATCGGATGAATTATGTTTTTTATTCTAAAAACTGTGAAATTGATGTGATAAGCGTTTATAGAAAGCCATAGTTGGTTTGGATGAAAGAGACAGGAGCATTTTAAGAAGAAAATTATCAAAGTGCCTTTTTTCAATTTAAAAAAAAAATAGTGGCGTGAAGGGGTTAAAAAGTTTTAAAAGTGAACCGACCAACAATTTTTCATAATAAAATTATAAATTGGGCCCAATATATTTTGATATTGTTATTTTGGACTTGGGCCATAAATTAGTCTATTAGTTTTAGCACGAGAGTTAAATTAATAGTAATAATAATATTCCCTCTGTCCTTTAATTATTATCTTGTTTGATCCGTCACACGAATTAAGAAAAAATAATTGACTTGATTATAAATATTGGTATAATGTATAATTTTTGTTAATGCCCAAGTGTAAGACAAATGGTGGTGTTCGTCTTCTGAGTAAGCGCTCGATCCTATTTATGTTGCACTGATTTTATAATTGGTCAAACTGTTAAGAAGAAGATTAAAATTAACAATGGGTTTAATTTGGGTCTTTGGTTGATTGTTGTGCGAGTATCAAAATGTATGGGTGTTGGAATCATGGACGGACGGAGGAAAGAAACGGATGGAGACGGAGGGAGCTGCTGCTAGCTAGTATGGGAGGGAGGCTGTGTGTTGTTTTTACTATAGAGAGGGAAAAGAAATTGGAAAGAGACATTAATGTGGAGAGAGAGAGAGAGAGAGAGGGAGAGAAGAAAGTGACGGGTGAAATGTGCAAAAAGGGTAAATAAATTGAGGGGAGGCTTTCGTATTCCCCGTCTCTAAATTATGGTTTTTTTTTTATTTATTTCAGAATAATTATTTTATTAAAATTTTTAAAAATATTATTTTTATTATTTTATTTTAATTATAAATTATATACACATAAATATTAAAAAAATTATACAAAATATTAATATTAATAATTAAATTAATTATTTTTTTAATTTATATATTAAATTAAATAAAATAATTATTAAAAGACGGAGAGAGTAATTTTTTTTGTGGGGCCGATTGGGTTAATTAATGTCTTTTCAGACTTTTACGGTATGCATTTGTGTGCATTGGAGTTTGGTAATACTTTTGTAATACTTTTGTTTGGTAATACTTTTGTTTCAAACTCCACTATGATCACTAGTTTGCAGAACCTGTCACCGCTGAGTGAATCTTTTTAGTTCATAATTACGAACAACCCGCCACTGGGTATAGAGTGGACCTTTATATTTTTGCACCAGTTGGCCCTTGGTGCGGTAGTCCGGACTTACCTTTACTAGTTACCTTTGGGGTAAAATTTTGGTACCCTTCGGGGGCATTTGTGTACTTGGTCAATGGACTACCTACATGATTATGGCATCTGTGAGTAGTCCGTCGTGACTAGCCGGTATGGGACGGTTGGGGACGGTTGAATTACTCAACTTCTTACTTTGCATGTTGTCCTTTTTTTGAACTCTTATTTATGAAATATGTAATCGTTCACATTGCTCACCTTTGTTGTAAAGCATTATGTTAACTACAAACCACATTTTTGGGTATTGTTCACTTTGATTATCTTCATTGTGGGTCCACCCCTCCTTAGAAACAGGAGGAGCGGCGTTTGAACTCACTAGATATTGTTTGCTCACCCTTCACTATATCCTTCTCCTCAGGTCACAGGTAAGAAGTAAGGTTTTGTGTTGAGACGTATAAACAAGGATGGTCTAAAATTTATTTTATTAAGTTTTATGTAATAAATTAATTTCAGATTTGATGTTAGAATAATTTGGTCAGTCCTGCGAGATAATTTATTTTGGGCCTAGATTTTGAGACTTATAAACTTGGGTGGTTCTCTTCTGCAGTATGTTATCTTATGAACTAAACTGGATATGTTGTTTCATTTGATTTAGTTAAGTTGGATTGTTAGCTGTAACGTGGTCGGGCTTGGGCCCAGGTTTGAGGCGTTAAAAAGTTGGTATCAGAGAGTGGCGCATCAGAAGTGTGGTGGACCAGGCTTCGAGCTCGGGTCGTTACAAATAGTATAAGAGCGAGTCTCGGCCGAAAATGTGCTGAAACACATCGCCCGGGGTGCCAATCCTTTGGGACTCCTTTAGGTCTTGACGAGGACGTCAAGGATTCAAGTGGGGAGATTGTGATATCTCACATCGGGTAGATATGAGACTTGTGTGTACCTTATAAGTAGCCACCCACTACCACTGGGCACCAACCTATCCATGGACTTTTGGGTGACTTGTGGTGGGCCAGTTAACCCATGTGCTTAGTGGGCTATGTGTGACGGACCAGACTTTGGGCTCGGGTCGTTACAGAGCACCTATACACATCGAAATTGTGCCTGCTGAATCCTATAATGTATGTAAAATGTGAAATAGGAACTTACAGGGGGAAATCTGGGGATCAGTTGGGGCTCATTGTGAAGCTTGCAATAATAGAAGAAATGATCTGAACAAAACAAAAAGTTAATGAAGGGGAGATAAGTCACAAGATGAGAATGAATCTTTCATATTTAACCCATGACTTTACCTGGTTTACAATGTATAAATTGTCGTGACCTTCACTACTAATCAGGGGAATGGTCTGTGACACAGTGTTCAACCAACTATTATGATTAAGAATCACTAGAGCGAGAATAAAAAAATCGCACTAAGTTTTAATTTATTTCAGACCCAGGTGATAGGGTAAGCCTTGGGAGGATGATCAGTCACGTGGTTGGGGACCCAGGTGCAGTGTGTCTGTGTGTGACCATCTTGGACATCTAATTCATATTAAGTATAACATGTAACTGATCATTAAATTCAAAATACATACCATCAATAAAGTGACATATACATTCCTTTGTAAAACCATTGAAGAAAGAGAAAAAGATACTGTAATATGAGAGGGGATGTTCATCCCTCAAGACCCTTTCAGCGTATAATATATGCAGGTGTTGCGTTATGACACCTGTAATCATAGTAACTTGCTCCTTCGATTCGCTAACACAATGCACATGTGGTCACAAAGTCTGAGTATGAAGTTCTAAGCATTATACATCCACTAGATTCAAAAGGAAAATTGTAGGTAGTTACCTGTTTATTCACTCGCAAAGGATATATTAAAGGATATATTTGAGAGTCTAATGCTTTTATTTTAATATGGATCTTATCAGTCCCGAAGACTTTCGGGACTGATGAAGTCATATATAGGCTCCATTGTTTTCCATTCTAAAACCTGAAGATAGCCATAGTTAGACAAAGGCAGTGACTTTTGCATGTTACAATACTTTTCCATTTTAACCATTTTGAATGCCTATCACCGTAGCTACTTGCAAGATTGTGAGTGGGCAAAATATTTTGCATGGAGCAGTACCTACTAAACATGCTTAGTTGTATTATTCAATAACAAAATAATTATATAAATGTTAATAATAAATACCTATTAGTGAGCACATGATAAATCTCTGAGATTCGTAATCTAAAGACTACAATCAATTCCATCACTGATCATGTATTCTCAGGCAATCTGATCACTAGTCTAGTCTTTCTTTAAGGACTTAACTTCTGCATACAATGATTATATATTCACCTTAGGAATCGAATTAACCAACAATGTAATCATTTGTGCTTATAGCTAGAGCTGTGTTTTTTTATTTTTTTGTTTAATCTAAATGGTACGATACATTTCACCATGAACTTTAATAATATGTTTACAGCTCCAACTCCTGCCCGAAAACTCCTTAATCTTCTCAATCACTACAATCTGTACATCAAAGTCATCATTATCTACAACAACCTCATCAGCATCCTAAGAGGTTCTTCAATGCAAACCTCTTATGCTGAGGTGTAGATGATGTGATATTTAGTTGGGAAAACATTCTCTACGTGATCCTCTATTTCTAAAGCGTCACCTAGAGGATGTTTTTCCATCCACGTCATTTACCGTCAATTTTATTTTTAATTTTTTATTGTCAATCAGTTACGGTTTACCGTTCATTTTTATTTTTATTTTTTAATGTCAATCAATTACGGTTTACCATCAGTTTTCTTTTATTTTTTACTATCAATTAGCTACGGTATGGAGTAATTTTTATGTTTTATTTTTTGTAATTGATTATAAAAAACTATGAAAGAATGTTCTTAAAAAGTCTTATCTTTTAATTTTTTTGCCACATACAAAATAGGTCTTTTTGTTCAAGCATATCACTTAAAAACTAGATTATAGCATTAAAGATACTCTAAGCGTCAGATTCTACAAAGAGTTTTGGGTAACCCCTAAGCCAACCCCACCTTAGCCCCTTCCATATAGCCTATAGCTATACCCTCTGAACCGAAGCAATGGTTAAATACATTTTGACGGTCTCATAAACCCAAAAAAAAAAAAAGGAGAAAATGAAAGAATTACACTACTTTTTCTATTTTGTATTATAACCAATTCTCAATAAGCAATTTTCTATGAATACCTTATAATTGTTAACACAAAAAAACTAAGATTGGATTTGAATAGCTATAATGTTAAAAAGAAAGGTGGGGGCATCCAACTACGGAAGTATGTACTCCCTTAGTTCCTAAATTATTGTCTATTTGATTTTTTTTAAGTCAAACAGATTATTTTTCAAATGTAAATTTGATTTATATATATATATATATATTTTCTTCAAAATCATAAAAACACGTAATTCATAATACTTTTCTTGCAATTAGAAATATGTGTTAGACAATTTAAAAAATATGTATACATCAAATTTGCATTTAAAAAATAATTCATTTGACTCAAAAAAACCAAATAGCGCAATAAATTAGGAACGCAGGGAGTATAACTAATACCTAATAAGGTTTTAATACTTTTTTTCTTAATACCCAGTCAATTCTTTCGATGAGCAATAAACAAATACACTAATAAAGATGGGATACGGAGGAAAGTCAATAACATAATTATGACATATTTTCTTAAGTTTGTATATTCTTGATATTTTCACAAAATGGAGTAAAACATAGATTTAATTATTTATTGCAGAAAATGAAAAGAAGGGGGCATTTTCGTTCAAACAAGTTTATTCCATATAAATGTAGTGGATAAATAAATATTATTGTGAAAATAGATTATCCTATGAAAGAAACTACTCCGTTCCACTCAAAGAGTCCACGTTTGAAAAGTTTAATTATTCAGGGATATATTAGTGTCATTGCAATTGGTCATAATTACAAAAATACTTAATCACAACCAAGATGATTACAACACAAGTGGAGGGTAAAGATGAAAAATTATAAAAATTGTAAGCATAATTTTTTGAAAGTTGACTCTTTAATTGAAAGATTTCAAAATAGTATAGTGGATTATTTGTCTGGAACGGAAGGAGTATCATATCCAATCTAAAATTGGAAACTATACAAATCGGCTAGTAATTCCAACTTCAGTATGCACTATGTATATCATATTCTTAACACCTATTCAGTATTAACAATAGAGCATCAAAAAGGTCTATGGTATCAATGGTCTACACACTCCAAAATAATATGAGCTAAACCTAAAGCATCATCCAACTAAGACATAAATAAATGCAATTAACTAATAGTATCTTAGATTAAAAAAATACTTAGAATATAGCAAGTGATTATCTTTTATATGCTCACATTTTGGCTAATCACATTTTAGCTCCATAATTTACCCCCTTTTTGCACTCTGGAGTTTTATGCTCTGAAATTAGTGAAATAGGGTCCATAGTCCCTTTTTCCATCAAACTAAAGTCTACCTTAACTTCCACTAACGTTTCGACATTAGATCATATGTAATTTTCTTTGTTGTACTTTTGGTGATTTCGCATCCATACATTCAATAATTCCAACCAAAAAGGAGTAAATTATGGACTGTGATTAGCAAAATAACTTTTTCTCATATTACTTTACTAAGGTCAACATACCTCGATTGAAATGCCATGAACAACGATCACTAGCTTTTCTTCAAGAGATCTTCGTTGATTGTAGATACAATAACCTAACACACATGGAAAAAAATGAAATATTCAGAGTTAAAAAATGACAAAAATTACTGGACTTTTGTTTGTCAATGATACAATTCTCAAAAGTAATAATCTAATCACTTGTACAAATTGTCTTCTCCATGTGAACATAGCTTTAATTCATATATATATATATATATATATATATATATATATATATATATCATGGTGATTAATTTATGAGGTAACCAAGGTATGTTTTGTTGTACCTAAATGTACGAGGATAAATTGTATTAGTTATCAATATGAAACATAATAAGGAAAATACTCTTGCTTTTGAGTATGCAGATATAACCAACCGAATTGCTATTATTTGCAAAAAATTGTACAAAACCAGATTAATATGCATGTTTACTTATGAGAAATTTTATTGGCATTATGAGCATTATACTTGTTCGGTGAATTTTAGGTGTATTAACTTTTTACTTGAATTGGGGATCCTTGATTTGGAGTTGGGAAGTTTTTAAGTTTTAGGGATAAAAATGGAATTTGTTGGGGTTCAATGTTATCTTTTGCTGCTAATGAGGGTTGTAATACTTTACTGGTAGTTGTTCAAAAAAGAGGGTCCAGGGCCGACCCTGGCAGAGCCTAAAATCGATCTATCATCGTCCCTTGGAGAAGGGGAAAACGAGAAACGTACCATTTTAGGTAATAAAAGTAACATTATAGAGAGAGACAGTTAGCAGAACAAATGAATCAATCAACAAAACCACTAACATAATAGAACAGATTAGGGATCAACACAGCCGAAATTGAGTCGTAGACGGACTCGGGTTAGATTTATGCGTTGACACTGCGAGTGAGGGATTCAAAGGACACGACAAGGGGGAATCTCACAAGGAGATTTTTTGATTTATGCGTTGACACTGCAAGTGAGATTTTTCTTTTTAATTATTTTTTGGTCCCTAATTAATAAGGGTAGTTTGGTCATTTTTTAAAAAATCAGACGGAAATTTTAACGTTAACGACAAGAAGGAGGAATCTCACAAGGAAATGTAAATCAAGCGGCCAGAATGAATTTTTTTTGATGAGGGAGGACCAAACGCATAGTTTTCACAAAGCGGATGAACCAAATAATTATATAATTTTAGTATTTACATTTTGCAACAATTGGGAGCAAAATTATAAAATGTCGGATATTGTTTTAAAACAAAGGGGGGCTGAATGAGAAAAATATGTAATTTTAGTACTAAAATGTCATTTTTCTAAAACTTAAAGATGGTACATTACACTTTCCCCGCCATAACGAGTTCCATGGAGTGGAGTATATAGGAATGCGTTTATCTTGTTCTCTTTTGAAAGGTTGAAAGAAATTCTTTGTGCACCTCCTCTCATAAATAGGATCCAACAGACAGACCCCTTGAAGAATGATTCATAAACTGAGCTTAAGTAATCGGGAACACCTCAATTGTACAAGAATGATAACTCATTTCCATTTAATAATTCATAAAAACACCCATTTCTTCTTTTAATTAACTTTTCCAAATTTACTAACCAAAAATCAGTATAACCAATCAAGGGCTGAATTTCTACAAGTCACAAACATAGAGAGGCCAATCTGTATTTGATTTGAGCCAAAAAAAAGATGATCAGTCCAATAATGGGTAGGGCACTTCTGACTTTTGCTTTCCTTGAAAAAGCAAAAACGAAATAAATTGGTGAATATGACGACGTATGCGAGCATAATTTCGAAAGAGAGAATACAACATAGAGCATTTCGAATTCAGAATAAAAAATGTGAAGAACACACTATTTGTTTAATAATAGAGTGGGGATATTCACACCCTCGCTTCCTCTAAGTACACCCCTTTTTTAAGTACATCACCTCCTAAATTTTGAACCTCCCTAAATACTAAATACATCCCCTCTAGTTTTTTTATTTTACCCCTCCTAATATGTTTAGAAAAATTACCTCTTTTTTAAACACACACCCCCTCTCACTTGTGAGACACTCACATCCAAACTCAAATCAACTTGTCTGAGAAAAAGATAAAGAAAAGGAAGAGGAAAAGGAAAAGGAAAAAAGGAAGAGAACAAATTGCATTTTAGGTTTAAAAAACACTTGTTTTACAATTTATATATTAAATAATTTTTAGGGTTGAGTTAATTATGAATTCCTTTGTAATTTAATTTGAATATGAACTTTGTGGTTTGAGTGATTTTAAGTTGAAAGTGAAAACATTTTGGGCTTGTTCGCTTCAGCTCTGGCCTAGGGATGTTCGGTTGGTGATGGTCAAACACCCCTAGTGTTGTTCGGCTTGCACCAACCGAACAATACTAGGGGTGTTTGGAGAGCACCAACAAAGGGGGGTTGGTTATTTAGTAACACCAAGGGCAATAAGGTCAATGATATTTTTATAATAAATAAAGGGTGAACTTATAAGAACTCTTTTCAAAAATTTCAACAAATTATTGCTGAAAATGATGTATAACGTCCATTGAAATGAGTTTTAAAAATAAATAGACATGCGGTTTCATGTGAAGCGCCCATGGCCTAATGGATAAGGCGTCTGACTTCTAATCAGGCGATTGTGGGTTCGAGTCCCACTGGGCGTGCAATTTTTTACTACAATTTTTTATTAAATTTATGTTAGAAACTCAAAGAAATTAGCAAACTTATTTCAAATGGCTCTTCAACTTGAAAATAGTGGCATATATCAAGTATGACCGTCTGACCCGATAAAACAACTTATATGGCCTTTGACTGGTCAGCTCTTTTAAAAGAGAGAGAACAAAAGGGGGTAAAAGTGAACTTTCAAAAATGCACATCCCAATTAAGACGGTGACTTATAGTGTCGTTTAATCGACAACGAAACGATCACTAAACGGCTATTTGATCGTTTAAACTAATACTAAACGATGAATAAACGATTAAACGAATAATCGAACGATTAAACGTTCATTAAAAGGTTTATCAAACGGTTAAAGGAAAGTAAGTTTACCTTGAACGTTTAAACGTGTACCAAACGGGCTGACCAAAATTTTAAACGAATAATTTGACCGTTTAAACGCCTTGAACGATTAAACGTGTACCAACCGGGCTGACCAAAATTTAAACGAACATTTTGACCGTTTAAACGCATACTAAACGATCATCGTTTTGTTCACAACTACTTAAGTTAATTTCCTTCTATTTTCAGACCACAGTTTACCTTAAACCCTTTCCTCTGTTGCATTGCGTTTAATCGAGAATACTTCAACTCAACCGTTTGTGCTTGAATCACTCCATAGTTTGAATCTTCTTCAGTTGGGTTTAGGACCACACTTCAACATCCGTAAAATCACAAAAAGGTAATTCTTCGAAAGACCACAGCAAAAAACCCTTTCCTCTTTGCATTTCGTTTAATCGAGCACACTCCAACTCACACTTCAACATCCGTAAAATCACAAGAAGATAATTCTTCCAAAACGTTTAACCCTCGTTCAATTATCGTTTATAATTTATTTTTTTTGCAACTTTATTTGCTGCTTAAATTTATTTCAGTTCTGTGTTTGTTTTAGGTTTTATGCTCTTTTGATTGCACTTTTTGTAAAAAATTTAAAATGAATTGTTTTCGTCTTTTCTGTTTACAGTTTATATTTCAATTGCAGACAATATGGCATTCCTTCTTGAGCGTTCAAAATGGTTCGACTCAAAAGTTACTTGCCGGTGTAGACTACACATAGTAGATGAAGTGTATAACAAATTAGACGATGCACACAAAGATCTATTCAAGACATCCTACTTTGGAAATTTATACAAGATGCGGGATAATATGAATATGGTGTGCAAACTTATCCATGCACTAAATATGATGAGGATTAAGCCAATCAATGATTTAAACGAGGTCTAGTTTTGTATTGGGGGTAAAAAGATCAGATTTGGCTTCTCAGACTATACCCTCATTACTGGATTACACCCAGGTATTGAGGAAAATTTCATTTCGGAAATCCCTGGTGGAAACAGATTGAGGAATGAATATTTTGGTGGAGTGAAAAAATCCATCAAGCCTAAAGAATTGATGGAGACATTTCTGAATCTGGCAAACAATGAGGAGGACCGATACAAGTTGGGGCTGGCACTTGTATATGAATATGTTTTGAGAGCTCGGGAAAACACAACACAAATTGACGCAATGGTTTTGGATATTGTCGACAACTTAGAGGTGTTCAATAGATATCCATGGGGAACAAGGACTTATAATCACCTCCTAGTTGGACTGACAAGAAAAATTGAAGGTCGCGCAAACCATGTATCGTACTATGGCTTCACATATGCACTACAGGTAAATGTTTAAAATCAGTTATTGATTAAATAACAACTATTTATACTCATATCATGTTTCTAACATATAATTTTCTGTAGGTTTAGGCATTTGAGTCCTTCTCCGGCATAAGAAAGGTGTTTAATTTGCAAGAGACGGAGCAAAAACAGCCTAGGATGTGTAAGTGGAAGATGGTGGGAAAGTTGGCAGAAAATGGCAAATATAATAAGGTTCTTGCATTGCTGGAGACATCACAGGTAAAGAATTAAGAGAACTTTCATATTTTTGTTGTTGTTTGTTGATATGATTTGAGAGAGATGAAGAATTGAGAGAATTTTCTTATTGATTTATGAAAAAGAAATACATTGTAGAAAGGAAAGTTCATACCATTTTACAGAGAGATAGAGAGTATTTATACAGCTCTCTTATAACCAACTTAACTGCTGAAAAAAATTAACACATCACTTACACCCTTAAGCTATTAAGAAATTACACACACCACCCATACAGCTTATATGTGTTGTTTGTGAATTGACAGGATGGTGATTTTATGCCATTGACCTCGACCTCTGAAGAATCTCTTCTGCCTTACGTTCTTGATTATCCGTTGACGTGGGCACAAAATTTTGATTATTATATTGAGGAAGAGGCAGATGAGGCAGATGAAGACGTTGCACCTGAACATCAATCTCCACAACAGAGAGAAGCATCACCTTCGATGTGCCTCAACCCGAAATCAATGTGGGAGATGCTCGTAGGGATGCACGTATAGATGCCAATACGAGATGCCCCTAGAGGTACCCCTCCGCATCATTTTTCATTGATTTGATGAGGAGGTTTTGGATTCGTGGCAAATTTGAAGAGGTCTTTGGGGAGCAAGATCGATGCATTAGACCGAAGGTCGATGCATTAGACCAAAAGGTTGATGCATTGATTGTGCAAAGGAGGGAGAGGTCGAGCCCTAAGGGTGATAGTTTTTCGGCCGGACATCGCCTATGAGGGGGAAGACCGGGATGTTTTGGGAATGGAGACAGGCGTAACCACGAGGCTTGTGTGGAGACACACAATGAGGATCAAGTGGAGATGGGGACGATCTGAGCCCGAGAGGACTCTAACCGAGGATCTGTGGAGGCAGAGTGCCGCCACTGGGATAATGTCGAGGAAGAGTAGGCCGTGGATAATTCGGAATCGAGGAGAGCTCAAATCAAGGAGGATTTAGAGTTAAAAGGACAAGGAAAGAGCTCGAATGGGAATGTTCAAGACCGGAGTGAAGAGACGAAAAACCATCGGCGTTTGTGAGAACTCCCTACACTACTGGAGTGAGCCCTCCGGTAATAGAAAAATCCAAAACATTCGTCGATGGTTCTGAAATTGATCACTTCCAGGATCCAGACCCTGCTAAGCTCGAACGGTTCATGCGTTGGTACGAAACTGACATTACTAAGAAAGACTCTTAACTTTCCTATTCAAATAACAATTAACTAGTTGGTTATTTTTTGTTATCATTTTATTTGATTACTTATGCAATTTCTTAATTTTTATAGATCGAACAGTTTGATTTTAGGTGGATATCATATCGCCGATGGCAAAGAGTGGTTTAAAGTTGTTCTATCGGAAAGATTATATCTTGGCGATCGGGTAAGTTATTTTATTAAATTAATTACATTCTAACTTGATAATACTGTTTAACTCTCATATTTTAATTTTTGCCTTTTTCAGCATATTGATTTGGCCATCTTTTTGATGAGAGAAAGGCAATTGAAGTATCCTTTATCTTTTGGGCGGCACCCTGGAGATCTAATGGACACCGTGTTACTAGAGAACATTAAGATTGAGATGTCAATTTTGAAGGCTACTTACTCAAGTAAAAAAGAGGTTCAAAACTACAAGTTCCCTCCACATATTATGAATTTTGTCGACAGAACTTGGTGTAAGAATGAGAGATCATGGAAAGACTGTACTCACGTATACTTTCCAGTCGCCCTCAATGACCACTGGATTTTATGCGTGGTTGAGTTTGAGAAGTCAAAACTGTATGTATATGACCCCGATCAATCCTGCCTAACCCTGAAGCAAATTGCTGCTGAAATTGACCCTGCTATCAAATGTATCCCACGAATGGCAAAGCAGGTTGGAATTAAATGTAGTAGACTCATCATAGACAGGGTCAAAGGCTATCCAAGACAAAGTCACGGGTAAGTGATCCATTAAATTGATATATTTTGCTATATTAAAATTATTCATTGACTGTATGAAATAATTGGTGGTTTGAATATGTCACAGGGGTCCATGTGGAGTTTTTGCGCTCAAATATATAGAGTTTTTAACCACAGGGAAGTCGGTGGAACTTGTAGACAATCCTCATATAATGAAATGGAGGAAGAAGTTAGCTGTAGACCTTTATTGTTTAGATCTAGATCCATAAAGACCTGTAATATAATTTGTTTATAATTAGATCTGTAGTTAGTTGTTTATAGTTAATATATTATGTTCTGTTTTTTGGGATCTTGATATGTCTACTGAAATGAACAAGTAATTTAAACGAATCGTTTAAACGATTTATAAAAACGAAGAGTTTAAGCGATTAAACAATCGTTTAAACATTTGTTAAAGTTAATGTAAAATAGCCTCCTCTTTGATTTATCCGTTTAAGTGGAGTAATTTAAATCGTTTAAACGATTCATATAAACTAATCGTTTAAACGATTAAACGATCGTTTAAACGTTCTGTTAAACAATTTTACGGTTAATGTAAAATAGCCGTTTAATCTTCTCTTTGATTTTCCGTTTAAGTGGAATAGTTTAAAAATAACCTTCTGTTAAACAATCGTTTAAACGTTTGTTAAAGTTAATGTAAAGTTCTATAACTGAACCAGGAAATGGTGTAAAGTTCAGGGACCAAATTATATACTCCATTAAACCTAACATTTATGCAATGTTTGAGCTCCATGTTTTTTTTTTTACTTCAACTTTAATGAAAAACTAAAAAGAAAATAATAGGTGTTGGCCGGGGAAGGGAACTAACCCCCTAAGATTGAACGGCGGGAAGTGTTGAGACGGAGAGAGAAAGGTGAATATGTCTGATCCATACGAGAGAGTGAAAGGGGGCAGGCTGACCTTCAAAGGTGGAGCTGTAGCCTCTCGTAGCAAATCCATCGACAAGAAGAACAAGAAGAGCAAGAAGAAGCATCCCAATAAATCATCAGAAGACGCAGCCGCCGAAGAAATCTACTCGGGGGAGGCGGCTGCCGCTCTTGGTGCGGACGAAGCAGAGGGTTCCCCGACGGTGACAGGTACAGGGATAGCGCCTACAGTAGCAGGAGGAGATATCTACACAATCGATGCTGCGAAGCGGAGGAAATACGACGAGTTGTTCCCCGTCGAGGCGAAGAAATTCGGTTACGATCCAAAGGCAAAGGTGAAGTCAGTTGAGGACGCTCTTGATGACCGTGTCAAGAAGAAGGCCGACCGCTATTGTAAATAGAATTCAACCCTCAATTTAAGGTACCGTGTAGCATCGGATTAGGCTATATGTAGGGTTTCAACTTTGTATCTGTTAGTTATGAAATTGCAATAAAATCCATCTTCCTGCACCGTTTGATCATATCGAATTTTTGCATGTGTTTGGTTGGTTCATGGTGAATTTGTAGTTTTGAGCTTTAATTTTAAAAGATTTGACTGAGTTACCTGTTTTAGATTTTACATGAAATCTTTGTTCGGTATTCAATGGCACAACTGCTTAGTTAGAAGTGTCCTAATTCTAAGTCACATTGGATTGGGTTTTGCTACATATATTACAGCACTTTTTATGCCAACTTCACTTGAAGTATTGTTGCATTGCATGCCTTAATCCTGAAAAGCCCTTTTAAAGTTACCACTGAATTAGCATTCTGTATAATTCATTGAAACCATGTCTAGTCCTGGACTTCTGGTTCATGATAAGATTCACAGTTATTTAGCTAAATGATGATCTGAGGCACCCTCGGTAACTGGTACATAGTAATTGGTTATGGTCTTCCTTCTGCGGAAAGATGGGTTCTCTTAGATTTGACAATTTGGTTATTTTGTTTGGACTTCCTTAAAATGAACAGTACTGAGGCGATATTGGTCCATCTAGTTTGTTTTACCATTTACATAATGTTCTTTAAATCTGATACAAAGTTTATCTGTTGTATGACTGTATCTGCCTTGGACTTGTGTTATGCAGACATTTATATTTTAGAATCTAGTTCAATGTGATACTGAGATGTGACAGTAGTGGATAAATGAAGCATTCAGTTGCTTTAGGAATGATCTTATTTTCTGATCTTATATGAGCAAGTAAGAGTTTGTTTGATTCTCTATGTTAGCATGATAAGATCTTCGAATATGAATGCAGGTAGTGGGATAAATACTAATTCAACATTCAATTGCGTGTTAGGTGTGGGATGTATGTTTAGTGCTCATATTATTGTTTTTCTTGCCCAATACTTGAGATGATCCTGAAAGTTGGAACATCCAACCTTCTTTGCTTAATTCTGATACCCAAATGGTGTTTTGAGTAGAAATGGGTAATCAAAACAGGACTTCCACTTGTATTAGAGTGACTCCCTTGGACAAAGGGTTTGTATCTAAACGCTAATGCATATTCGTGTAGTAACTTGAGTTACTAGACATGATGCCAGGTTTCACGGGACAGATTCAGTTATCTCATGCGGTCATATACCCATATTGATGTGTTTATGCACTATCACAAGTTTATAGTTTTAATACAAAGCAAACATGTGGATGCGGCACAATTCGAACATGAACACACTTCTCCATTTAGTTCCTATTTTAATGCTAACTAGTACTCTCTTCTACCTGCTTACATCACTTTGTGATATGAGAGCTCTGTCAAGCTTTATTCTTCAAGGTACTTTTTTGGTGCACTCGACCATTCCTTTCGTTTAGCTGTCTATTATTGCAGTACATCCTTTTATAGTCTATTGATTTCTTGCTCTAGGACTCTACCATATTTATAGCTACTTATAACTTTTTTGTCCCAACATTTCATCCCAATCTATGTAGTTAAGTGAAGTGTCTGATTGGTTACAGAGGACAACACTTAAACCGTGGGGCCATAGTTAACACAATCACATGCTTGCCACCTTGAATGGGGTTGAAAATTGGATAAACAGTTGGGATCCCTATCGTTTTCCTATTTATACATTTACCTTTTGGTGGGGATTCTTTAGCCTAATTAAGTGTTGTGCTTTTCATTATTTTTGCATTTGGGTTGATTCTTGAGAGGCAACAAATTACAAGGATATGAGTGCGTATAGGTGAAATGAGGACCTTGCTTTGAGCTCAACGTAACAAAATGACCGGAAAATTAATTTTTTAGCCAGCCCAAGTGATTGAGACAAAGGTTGAGTTGATTTGATTTGATTATTGAGGGTCAGTATTCCTTGTGTCTATTGTGATATATGCATTGACATAGCACTCTGTTCATGACATTGTTATCTTTCCTCGTTAGCGCCCTTTCTTCAAATCAAAACATCAAGTTGCTCATGCCCTTGTTATACCATTCTCATTGACCTCTTTCCAGGAAAGCAATGCTATCACTGGTGGAACTCCTTCTCGAAGGCCCTATGACTCTGCTCTCATTGACCACTTTCAAGAAAAAAATGATGTTGGTGGAGAGTTTGAATGAGAACTTCATGTTCGCAACATCTTAGTGCTCAATAAGTTCCGTGACTAAGATCCCCTTTTTCGCTTCAATGAACCTTGCCTTCGCACTGTGCCCAAACTCCTTCAATATCTTCATCACCAACCAGTTGCTTGCAGCCTCCGAAACTATCAACCTGCTGCTACAACCTTCATCTGTTTCATCCCATTCCACCCGATTGTAGCTCATCAAAGATCTAGGATTGTGGAGATCTAAAGGTCACCTTTGATGACTTTTGGTTGAAAGGAATTTATGATCTCAACAAACATGCTTTTGTTCTTGGCAAGATATTCTTTTATTACTTGGGGGAAACATTTAATTTTGTACATATTTAGCTTGATCACCCTGGTCGGATGGGTCATAAGTAAATAAGAACTAGATCCCTGCCCTGGAACACTATACCAGCCCCAGATACGACTAGATGGTGAACCCTCTGGCAGTTCACCAGCAGCATTCAAATTTCGGAAGGACTCTCTCTCTCTCTCTCTCTCTCTCTCACACACACACACACACACTGCGATTCGGAAGTTGGTGTATTACAATGTAGTCTCGAAGCATCTTTCAAGCGGGTACAACACAGTAAGAATTGTATCCAAGCTATACCTGAAGACCAGGAAGCTATCTTTAGAAGGCTGCCATTCCGCGGAACCATAGGTCAACTGTGCGAAACTTGCTGCAAACACTTGTGACTCTGAAAGATATCCAAATTGAAAGTTCCATCATCCTGATCATGTTGGTGGTTCAAAGATAGGTAGAGGCTTCTCCTTCTTGTTAGTATTGCTTGAAAAAGATCATTCAGTTGGAATAGCCAAATATTGACTAGGGATGGATAAAACATCACATCGTTACCAATTTCTAGTATATCTAAACTTAAGGTTAATATGTTAACATTAGGATTCTGAATGGAACGTGTTGAGCGTCCAATTAACTATATTTAGGAGTAAATTCAGCATTCATTGAAGCAGTTTGAGGACTAATAGATTTGGGAATTTTCGTTGTCCAATTATTATTCTAATTTGTTTTTGTGAGTAGGATAATGTGACAATCCACCAGAATGAATCAGAGAACTTGCTAGAAATGATAGAAATGTGCATGTAAGCATCCTTGTGGCAGGGAATCCTTTAGTTCAGAGGAAATATGCTAAGTATCAATTGTCACTAGTCCCATTGCATAGTGGCTGGACAACTCAAACTTCATGCCAGTCTAAACCTCTAAAGAAACATACATGCATGAGTCTGTAACTTCTGGAGGTATGGTATCAAGGAATATGACTACATTCAGAGGGCTTCTCATAAAATGGGAAAGTGGAAGCTTGCAGGAATTAAGGATGCAACACTGTGCTTGAGCAATCTGACGGCCTCTGAAAGACGCGCTCGAAAGCTATCCTAATTTCAGAACACTTGTGATGCTTGAGGCACCCAACAACCTTCTACTTGCTCTCGGGAATGCATAGAGCAAGCAAAAAGACATCTTTAAAAGTGCCCCTATCAAGGCATGCCCCACTCATGAAAAAGTATTCTCAATATATTGCAGGCTGGCATTGGTTAAGGTATTATTGTTTAGAGCCATCAATATTATAGTCATAGAATTAGTAGATTTAGGTTTACCAGCTAGCAAAATTCATGTTATTATGTAATATCTGATTTTTTGAGTCGTACTGCAGGTATCTATGCTTTAAAAAATGATTTTATCAGCCTCCTTTCTGGTAATTAATTGGTATCAAATATTTTCTTTTTCTTGGCATGATTGTTACCAATTTGTGCACCATATTCCAGGTCTTAATTGAGGATGAACGAGGAGATCAGGCTTGAGGGGGGGTTTTGGTACTGTATTTACCCATCATTACAAAGCTGCGAAATTGGTGCTGTACTTGGTCTCATTCCAAACTGTGCTGTGTAGTATTTGGTGGATTCTAACTGATAATGGCCATAGCTCAGTCAAGTGTTGTTCTGTAATCGTAGTGTTATTTCTTCATGTATGCCAGCTAAATTTCTTTGCTTTAATTTGGTGGGCAGCGGCTGTCTTTTGGGCTTGGGAAAAATCCACGGGCTCCCAAGCGTAGAAGAAGCTAAAACCTTAATAGCTATATTGCCAGTAGTGATGTGTTGTTGAGTGATCTTTGGTGGCTAAGCTAAACCTAAACATCTTTATTGCCAGCAGTGATGTGTTTTCTAGTGACACTTGGTCAGTCTTTCACGGTGGTGAGGACTGGTGGCGTTCATTGTGTTGCTTGGACGGCCTGCAGAACATTTCTGGAGGCAGGTGCTCCAGTATTGCTTGAGGTTTGTTGCTGTTCAGTGGCCGGTACTTTTGAACTTTGTTTGGTATGGGCTATGCTTGCTCTTTTACTTCCCCAGGTTTTGCTATGGTTTTCCTGTTTTACTTGTCTAGAAGAGTTAGGTTGGTCTTTACGGAAAAATATTTACCCAATCCTCCCAACATTGGGGGTTGATTTGTGGTAAGCTCGTGTTGCTTACTTCAAAGTGGTCGTCAATTCGGAGTTGGGACATTCCGGTGGTAAGTTTGCTTCCACCTTTTCCTTCTTCTTTTCGTATAATAAGACCCGCATTGTATTAGTGGCACGCTTACCTGACGCCCCAGAACAAGTAGCAAGGGACCAATTCTAAATAAGTTTTAAGTTCCCATCATTTTTTTAAAAAATAAATAAATAAAAATAATTATATTTCTTTTCTTTTTTTGTCCGTCTTAGAATAATTGTCTTGTTTGAAATTTTTTTTTAAGACATCATTTTTACCATTTTACTCTTACTTTTTTCCCTACTTTAATTATGGACCACATACATGGGTATTAAGGAAAATTACATATTATACCAATATTAATAATCAAGTCAATTATTTTTTCTTAATCCGTGTGTCACGTCAAACAAGACAATAATTAAGGGACGTAGGTAGTATATGTTTCAAATATACTTCCTCTGTCCCGAATAAATGTTCCTAGTTAATAAAGCACAAGAATTAAGAAATATAATTAATGATGTGCTGTAAAATGTGTTCTGACGGTAATACCCATGAACATTAATTTAGTTCAACTATTCTAAATAATTGGGTTTCTTTGGATGTGTTATATTAAATGAAGTTTTAAGGGTATATTAGGAAGAATTGTAAAAAATAAGTAGATCAAAAATCTTTAGGAACACTGCCGTATTGACCAAACCCTAATACTATTTCGTTTTATTTTAGAGTTTACCCATTCGCCGCTTTCAACCTTCAGTTCTCTCGATCACCCTAGAGAAAACTTTTCCTCATTGATTATCAGTTAAACAAAAAATCTCCTTGGTCATTTGGTTTGTGCTAAAATTCCACCAAATCTTTGATTGGTATTTAAAAAAAAATTATGCTTTTACTTAAGTTCTTCAAATATACGTTTTGTATGTTCTGAAAATAATCAAATTTTTATGTAATTTTTTGTGATATAGATGTTTGGATTTGGGAAAAGTATGTACGAAATATCTAGTGTGATGTTTATCTTTTTTGAACATTTTTGTTGTAAGATATTGATTTTTTTAAATGTAGACGGATTTCAGTATATTACATATAATATTGTAGAAAAGAAACAAAAATATTTCACAAATGTTTTTTTTTTCAATTTTTTTCTAATTTATTTCCGGTTTAAAAATTAGAGACTTACATTTTAAAGTTTTTTTCCGAAAATATTTCCTTACAATTTATTTGATTAAGATCTATTCGATTTCCCCCATTTTAATTTTTAGTCGTTGCTAATTTGTTTTAAAATGTTCATTAAATCCAACTTAATAGATATTCGTATGGTTACTTTGAAAATTTTTATGTGATCTTTTACCTTATCAAATTAGTCAATTCCTCACCTTCACAAAGAAGGGTTGGATCGAGTTGTCACCGGTGGAATCGTAATCTATTGTTTTCCTTCAAGTAATTGACTTTAGTCTATCAAATGTCTGTGAACTAGATTTTGTGCCCGTGCCTATGGCACGGTCACAGTAAAGATTGGATTATTATACACTCGAGGTTAAAAAAAAAAAAACAATAAGTACAGGGAGAGGTATGTTTATCTCCACAGCATTCTCGTCAACTAAATAGTTAGACCATGGATAAAAATAATAAAATAGTTGTCATGACGTATAATGCGGAGCAAACAGAGCATTCTGACCCATACCAGCAAACAGGTGAAAAAAAAAAAAATCACTCGCCAAAGTAAAATATCTTAGATATGAATAACATGAGTAAAACTAAAAAAGGTAAATTGTTAAGGTAATCCGACATGAAGGGGAAGGGGCCTTAGCATACTGTGATCCATGCTTCACTTTGGAAAGGGTTAAATGGGTCGAGTTCAATTAATAATTGAGGAGATGACTTCTGACAATTTTTTGGACAACCTTTACCCTTTTCTAAAACATTGAGAGAGAGAGAGAGAGAGAGAACCCTGACACTACTATGAGAACTTGTTCAGCGAAATGAAAACAGTTTTTGCAAATCATGAAGAGAGAGAGAGAGAGAGATAACACAACCCTCACACTACAATGAGAACTTGTTCAGCAAAGTCAAAACAGTTTTTGCAAATCATGAAAAAAGAATAAGCAAACAAAGAGGAAATAAAATAGAAATCACTAACTTCAAATTCAAGTTTTTACTTTTTGTGTGTGACCTTTAAATAGAATAGAATGCAAAGTTCCAGCAACTTGCTCATTCTTTTTATAGCATCACATGCACTCATACACCAATCATATATACCACTACAAACAAAATCCTCTGAAATGATATGAAGAGCAAGAAAGTTAACTTCTTCAATTTTAGCAAAAGTAAGTGGATAAAATGAGAAAATGGAAAACAAATAATTCCTGCTGATGGCTATTTCCTTTGGAGCATTAGATAGTGAAGGAAAGAAGATTATAGTGTTAATTCAACCAATAGGCTCATCACGCAAACAAAGATAGATGACAGAACAACAAAAATTGAGCTAACTGTTGCATTTGAAGGCCACAAAAACAGATTTCTTTGTTTGATCTCAATTACCAACATACATGGAAACATTCATTATAGAAGGGGGAACCATATACTACAGGGTTTTGATATGGGTTATATTGAGGGCAACATCGAGACAATTACAAATGAAAGGCCAAAAAGTTGTTGATGAAAATTAGTTTATATAATCTCGTCCACAATTGACCAACTTATCCATGCAATTACATTGGTGAAAAATGGAAAAACATTTACAAGAAGTGAGGCACATGTATCACATACCACTTCCCACGACAGACTAATCTGCATCAATTATGCATGATTTGGAACTTTTAGGAGAACGTAGAACAACGAGATACATCGAATTTTCTTTTTGTCTTTTCAATCGGCCAACAAATTTCGATTGACATTTACTTGTGAGACTCGAACAGAAAAACTCTCTTACGGATTATAACTTATAACATGTTGGTCCATGGTTAAGATTTTTTTGGGTGATACAACAATATTTCTTGAATATCTTAATACAATAATGTGATAAGGCGAGGATTCTGTAAAGAGTACACTTTTCAAACGCAACGTTAAGCATTTACAGCAGAGCACTTTCATAAGAACGACTTAGTCCGAGAATTACAGGAAAAGCTTACTTGCGAGAGGCTAGAGATTATGTGTTCTATTTATGTCTTTCCCCATCCTTAATATTGATGAGGATCATATTATGTTTTGCAATTTGAGTACTATTTATTAGTCATGTCTAAGTTGTGTCATAAAACACAGTTCCAGCTAACATTTTACCTAGGAATGGAGTATTTCCTTGGTCTTTTCATTCTTTTCTCCCTCTTTCTTGTTTTCTTCTTTGATATTCTTTCTCTTTTTTTCTTCTTTGATCTCGTTTCTTTCTTCTTCTTCTTTATTTATCAAGTCTTTTTTTCTTAGCATCTTTTCCCTGAGTTCTTTAGCTCTAGTTTTTACCATTAAGTGTCTAATCTTTTTGAATAAACACCCAAATCATAGAGCTCAATCATAAACAAAGAAAAATCAGAAGTGGTTCACTAAAATAGTTGAAATGTAGCAACTCACACACACCGACACACACACAAACAACCACACACACGGCACATACCACACACACACACACCAGCACATACAGACACACACCAAACACACACACACACCACACACACACCAGCAAACATCAGCACACACACACACACACGTACACAAAAAAAATATTTTCTTAATATAAACAATATAAAAACCGAATCCAACCACATCAAAACAGATCAATATATTTTACGACACAATCTGATTGCACTGATATGTATTAGTATATTGTACAATAAAATCTTAATGTATCATCGATGAGCACAGTGTGAGAGTAATTTTTTAAAAAATTAAAAAGCTACAAACTGAGAGCATCATTGTCGATGCAAAACTGAAGCTCACATTGTAATGGTGTAAGCTATTCTTTCCCCTACTATGACAGCCCCCCTTTTGTTATTACTTTTCTCTATAGCAAGTAAAAATTAAATCAATTTTGTTAGCTGGCCCTTCATGCAAGTGAAATGCATTATGAACTTATGATCACCAATATACTTGAACCCTGTGGTTGGCTTCAGAGTATTTTGAAAGTGATCTTGAAGCAAAGCCGTGTTTCAAAAAGAAGCATTGATGAAATCTTGGAGGACATTATAGTAGCTTTGAAGTACACAGATCAGTTAGGCCCAACAACAGATCTTAAAACTTCAAAGCCACTTCCCATTAGTGGCTACATAACCTGGCACTCTTCGAATAGCATGGGCATGGAAAAACAGCAAGGAGAATCAGAACGAAGCTTTGAGGGACTATATTCAGAACTGGAAAGTCTGCAAGAATCAAAAAGGCTGCTCGAGGACCAAATTGAAAATCAAAAGTTGATAAACGAAGATCTTGATACGCAACTAACTGTTTCCAAAGTTCAATTAAATGAGCTTCTCCAGAAGCTATCATCTATTGAAGTAGAACTGGAAGACAGGATTCACTGCTGTGAAGAATTACTTCATAATTTTTTTTTCCTAAGTGTATTAAAGGATGACGTAGTATTTTGAACTCATGAATGCATAGCATTATACGGTTTAATGCTGATATACTTTAGTGCTTCTTAAATCCTCCTTGATATAATTTTTCTTGAAATGCAAACCGGCTACATTTGGCCCTGGAATTTAACTTACTGATGCTACATTCACCAATCACTCAATGTGGTTTTTTTCACTTTCGGAACCAGGGTTTTGGACCCACCAACCACATCAAAACAGATCAATATATTTTACGACACAATCTGATTGCACTGATATGTATTAGTATGATATGTATTAGTATATTGTACAATAAAATCTTAATGTATCATCGATGAGCACAGTGAAGACTTACAAATAAGCACAGACTGGTTCGATGGCAACCTATGGTCTGAAAAAAGTATGATCAATACCGGCTTCTACTTCATCAAATCAAACCCCAAAACGATCTCCCTATTCCAAAAACATGGGGCTTAACTCAACAACAGGGGAGATAGAGCAATATCTGTTAGCCCACATGATGCACCAGGGTGCATTTAGAAAGCTGTGTCTCAAGGTGAGGTTCTTGGATACGATTTATTTTAGTGGGTTTTGCGTCCGTTGCAAAGATGCTAAGGTGATGACGACGATCCACGCGAATTGTTGCGTGGGTATTGCTGCCAAGGTGGTGGATGGTTCTCGAAGATTGGAAGAGTTTTAATAAGGGTGTTCACGGTGGAGCTGCTAGTAGTGAGGGAAATAGTTCAGAATGTTTGATGTAATGTTCACGTTCATTTGGTCATTTTTAATTTTCCAGATGATTTTCAATTAGGCCTTTTTACTGCTGTAAGGTTTGTTAAATTAGGAACTTTCCAAATCAAAAATTAGTGATTATATGAAACAATAATACCCGGAGGGATGTATGGAACTCTTGGCAACCCTCTTAAAGGATCTAACATATGGTATGTGGAATTTCTATCTCTGCTATAATGTTACTAAAATAAGAAGATTTACTCACAGTAACAGTTGTGAAAGTGAATATGATGGTTTCTTGCATGCCTATACTGGAATGGCGAAAAGGGGCATGTTATAACTGATTAAAAAACGCAGCAGTTATTGCTTCTCTTCAAATTTATATTTTATCATCCCTAACTTCCATATTTTTTGGTTTAATTTTGGGGTATAGCATCTTGAACGTGCCTTTTGATACCTCAGCTGAGGCAGATTTGCTATATTCTCTCGTTGTCAAGGCGAAATTCGAGAATAATCGTTACCAAAGGCCAAAGAAGCAACCCAAGGTTTCAACCAACCCAAGGCATGCTTCCTTGATGACATGTAATTTAAGGGACAAATATTAACAATCAGAGCCATCAGTATATCGGGAGCCAACTAATTTGAGGAAAATCTCAAGTATACTGCAATATATCTGACATACACACCACCACATACACACAAACATTCAAACATAAATCAAACATACACAAACTGGTAGCCAATGAGCTGATCAACTTCTGTTATTACGCTTCCATATATATTGTTAAAGTTTCTGTAACTTTTGATTGGTCTGTATTAGAGTTATAGTATTGAATTAGTAAGCTTCATGTTTGCACAGGCTGTTCATGTAAAATCTTTATATTATAGCTTCTTCATGCAGATTATATTCATTCATTATTGTGTAGAGTGAGCCGTCACGATTGATCTATCATGAAATTTAATAGTGGGAGACAACATGAAATTTAATAGTCTCAACTGTGATATGTTCCATTCATATACGCATTTCTTTGCTCATTGTTTCAGGGTTCAAACATACACACCAGGACACACACTCTCTCTCTCACAGAGACCAATACACAAACACTTGATGTGCAGAAAGTCTAAACAGAGGACACCCAAAGAGGAAAGATCATGAATTTAGGTCTTACAAATTTCGCAAAGAGAGAAAACTGGAACTAACCTTCTGTTTGAACGGAGGGTGTAGCCGACCCGAGTGGAAACTGGAACTAACCTTCTATTTGAACAGAGGAGACGACCCGAGATAGGCGAGAGGGTTTTATAGAATGATGAAGAAGAGGAAAGTAGAGAAAGATGAAGAAGTCTTTCCAATTTGGGGAAGGAGAGGAGGTTTCAGTTGAGAGGAAGGAGAGGATATCGGTTTTTAGTTGGGAAAGGAGAGAAAGACGAAGAAGTCGAGGTGAGCGGGAGAGAGAATAACCGTAGTTCACACGCTTTGTAATCTCAACATAAATCTTGGCCGTAGGATGTTATTAATTTGGAAAAATCTCAGCCGGTAGTTGTCTTCTACAAAATCACACGTGAGAGTCCACCACTATTGTAATATAGATACATGAATCATGCTATTTATACTGATCTTAGAAGACAAAATTTGATCAGTTATTCAATTGCCCATGTAATGTTTCGACTGTCCAATGAGTAAAGATTCATTTATCGTCATTTCTAATGCATCAAATACATTTCGTCATTAACAATATAGAAAAATAAAGAGTTTATTTCAGCAAATAAAAGGGATAAAAATCTGAATATTTAAGATTTCAATGTAGATCTTGGTTTTTAACTAATATATTAATTTGGAACACCATCAGTTTTAGTTGTTCAAAGGATAAATTTTCCAACAATGCACAAGTCTGGGTTCATAAAGTGCAGTAAATTTTGGTGCAAGTTCCAAGGAATTTACGATTTTGTTTTGTGTATTATTTAACTAATACATTAATTGCTTAGTAAATAGGAATTTCCATTTTAGGCAAGCTAATTTAAGCAAAAATTATCATTTTTAGTTTGTACAAAAACTCAGTTGTCATTATAGATATATAGAGATAGATATAGATGACATAGTATTTTCATCAACAACATGGATAAACTGCTTTTAATGTTGAGTTGTGTAAGCATCGGTGTCTAGAGTGAATACCATCTAATCACTAAAGAACTAAGTTTACTCAATTCATTCCAAAATAAACATATATTTATGCAATGCAGTGATCATAAAAAAATATGAAAGCTAGAGTGTTACTAAACTACTTCCTCTCTCCCAAAAAATAGTCTTATTTGACAAATCAAATTCTTAAAAATTGTAGTTTTTCTTTTTAAATACTTTATCTAAATTAAATTATAATTTTTTTATAAAAAAATTAGATTATATTCTTAGAACAAATATTATATATATATATATATATAAAGTTGGTGATGAGGCCTATGATTGTGCCACCTCACATTCTTTTCTAATTCTCTCAATTCTAAAGCCTCCAAGTAAAGAATCCAGATGACTTTTCATGTCTAAGTCATTAGACTATAACTATACCTACTAATAATAGGTTTTACAATAGGTATTACTCTTCTTCTAATTATAATATGAGAAAAACTTTGAACAAAATAATGTTGTCAATGAAATTGAAATACACACCCTATTAAATATGAATATACACTTTAAACCAACTCAACCAATTATATTATATGTAAAGATTTTAAAAAAAGATTAAATTATTCTATAAATTATTTTATAATATAAATCAACTAATTTTTATTTTTATATATGTTACTCTCTCAATGTCAAATTATGGGTCTCATATTCTTATTTAATATATCTTAAAATAATGTCTATAATATGTGATACATATCAACAAAAATCTAAATCATTTCATAAAAAAAAATATTTTTGTAAATTTTTTTTCACACTGATAGTGTATCAAAAATATGTAAATATAATATTCAATTAAATATTTTTTAATCATTGAATGATCTTCAAAAAAATATTTTAAAAAATATAATTATATTCAATCCTTATATAATTCTCTTTTGTTCAGAAAAATGTTACTCCATCTTTCTTCAATATGCCCTAAAGTCGATATTTTATTTTTAATTTTGTAAAAATTCTTCAAATATATGTCTAAAATATTTTTATTAAGTACAAGATGAAAAAATAAATAAATAAACCCAACAATTTGATACTATAATAAACAATTACAAATTTACATATATTGACAATACTTAATTTTGGTCAAACATTAAATCAACAAATACATATATTCAATAATAATATATATTTTTTAAAATTATTTTTAAAATATCAAAATTAAATTAAACCCGTGATGTGCATGAACTCAGTCACTAGATAAAGAGAAAAATACTAGTAAGATTTTTTTGTTTTTGTTTTTAAAGATTGGGGGAGTATTAATTAGAGGTAGCCTACTAGCTCGAGTGTCCGCCGGTGCCGCTGATATATTCCCGCCTATTGTTATTTTGTTTATGTAAGAAGAACTCAAAAGCCCTCATAGCATTACATTTCTACACTGAACACACAACGGGCACACCCGCCCACCTCCTCGAGCATTTGCCTCGCCGCCGATCAACCTCAAACACCGACGTCAAGGAATCATCTGGCGAAATGAGTCGAGGAGGAGGAGGGGACGAAGAGACGATAGTGAAGGACAGATTTCTAGGGTTTCTAATTTGGCAATCAATTCACTCCACCGCCGTCTTCCTCCTCTCAAAATCCCTCCTCCTTTCCCCCTTCACTCGAAGTCCTTTCACTCCCACCCTCGCCGGCTGCCTCTCATTCCTCGCCTTCCAGCTCTCTCTCCTCCTTTTCTCCACTTCTGTATCTCTAATATCCTCTCCTCAACCTAATCCCGCCGCTTCTCCCCTTGAGCTTACCCTAGGTCTGTTCAGACTCGTTTTCGTTTCCGGTGGCCAGCCCTTGTCCACCGATTTTCGCCGTAGGGCCAGGGTTTCCATGACCTTTGTTCTATTCGCGGCGGCTTGTGCTTTGTCCGGTTACCTATCGGTTATCTCCCTGTGCTGGAGCTGTGGCACTTTTGCTTCTGGACTACAGCTTGATCAGCTCGTTTTCGGACCAATTGGATTCAGGGGTTTAGCCGTTGGATTGTGTTATGGATTGCTTTATCTCTATAGAAGACGATGGGTTTTGGAATTCCCCATCATTCAGGTATCCCATTTCTTTGTTTATTGATTTCCAACGATTTTTACCTTGCCAAGTTAACCTCTCCCGTCACTTTGGGAGTTTCCCAACTCTTCTGTTTAACATGGGATGTGATTCTTTATGTTCCGTCATTAATTGCAAGCTTTTGGCTCAATGAACATGTTTACATGATATTTTTGAAAGTTGATCTACTTATCTGCCAAAACAATTGGGTTCTCACCAGTAGGCCGACTACAAAGTCTTGATCCCTCCACCTTAACATAGAATCTTTGTTAAATTTTGGACTTTGTTGTGTTGATCTAAACCAGTGAAACAAGGGCCGGAATTATTTTAATCCTGAGGAGTGAGGAAAGTGTTAAATCTCAAATTTACTATTATTGTGTTTAATTTAGAAATGTGCTTCAGTGTTTGGGACGATTTCTTTTCCTCATTATAGTCATGCCGACTGATCCCAAATGTTCATTTCAACAGCGTCCTCCATTTTTTAGCTTCAAGAAGTGCATCCCTTTAGCTATTCGACTAGCCCTTAAGCTTTCGGTTGCTGGGTACCTTGTTTCGGCGGTGTTGACTGTTGCTTTCCTTTATGAGTACAAGGGCCCTGTTGCGTTAGGAAAATCAGTTGTTGAGCAGATCCTTTTTTACATTGGAACGCTCGTGGTTTTTCTTTGCTGGGAATTAAGCCACCACTTACATCAGGTTAGTTCGTTGAACGCGTTGTTTTGTCTAGATCTGCTAGCCCTAACAATGCTTGTAGACATGCAGCAAGTCTTCCATGCTGGTTATCTCGAGCCAGTCAAGGTATTTAATCATTTACTCTAATGTGCAATGATTTGGCTTTATAGGTGCTGCATACAAAGAGAGTTTCATTTGCACCCCCAAAAGGATCAGCAGCAGCAGAAACAAATCCTAGTGAACCTCTTCTTGCTGCATTGGAGGAGAGCATTCCAAGATCACTTCTGCAGTATCTTGCATATCTTGACCTCTGTATGGTCAGTGAGCATAACGTTGACACTTGGCGTCGGGCTGCTTTCTTCGAAGAAACTGGTGAGACCTACAAAAGAGTTGTGGCTGTATGCCTGAGGCCTCTAGAACAGCTCACATTGAGGTTGGTGGAAGGTTTGGACTTTTGCTCACCTGAGAACTCCTTCCATGTGTCCCATCAATTACGCTCGCCAACAGATTCAGTACTTTACGAACCATTTTACGACTTTCAGGTAAATAGCTCGATGTTGTATGGTATTGTACTTGTTCCAGCTTTTATGTGTTTTCCAACTGCATTGACTAGTCACTATTCCTTGCATTTGGGATTCTCATCTTTCAAACAAGCCCAAGATTGTTGTTGCCATCTGTCATAAGGGAGACATTGGGTGTTTATGCCTCATTAGTGAGGAATTGACTAAATAATGGCTTGACTGTTTTTTATGAAGAAAAGGGTTCAATGCAACCACTTTTTGGATGTGTTCCTTACTTATGTTTGCTAGTGGATATACTTATGTATTTTGTGTTATAGATCTAATATCTATATGTTTTTTTTATCTACTTATCTAATCCGGTTCTTTTCAAACTAGCTTGTAGTAAATAATCAAAGAGTTAGGCATTTCTTCCTTGATCATCTTTTTGAACTTTCCTCCTTTTTGTGGGCACCGAGAAGACTCAACATTTCCTTACCGTTTCTCTGAATGGATCCCGAAATATTGCCCCGTCAGTTTTACTTGCATCTAAGAGACCTCTCTCTCTCTCTCTCTCTCTCTCTCTCTCTCTAGGATGTTGGCTTCACTCACAGGAGACTTTGCCTGCTTTTTTCATATGGAGTTTCCTGCTCGTAAGACATATTTTCTTAAATTGTTAAAGTGCGAAAATGAGAATTATACTCCGTAATAAAGAGGACCTAAAATATATAAACGTTACTTGTTAGGCTTGGAATTGTGTTCACTCATCCTGTAATATTGATACCTATCATTTGTTGTGACTGAAATGAACTCTCCTCTAAAGAGTGAAAACTCCAAGAGTTCAGGAGCTTGACGGCAAACTTTAGCCTGAGTAACCGGGGTACATCCAAATGTTGCTTCCATCAAACACCGTACCTCTAAAAATCCCCATAAAGTGAAGAAATAATCTGTTGCCAAGCTTCTCATTTATCCGGTTGGGAGGCAGTAGAAACGGGGTAATAGCAAGAACAGGGGTGGCAGGAACCAAAGTGTTAGCACTTGGTAGTGTGACCTGTTGAGGTACTTGTAGACTAAGTGGGAAGCTCAAATCACAATGACAAGCGGCAAGTCCTCCACATTGAAGATGTGACTAATGTTCAACAAAATAAGCATTAGGTCCTAACTTACGGAAAATGCATGAGGACCAATGATGTGAGCATCAGTTTTAAAGAATGGTCAAGGAAACACACTACAATACTAGAACCATGGCATAATTGCATTCAAATTCAAGATTTGTACAATGAACATCAGTTGGAAGCGTGTAACTGTTAGTATGTGATGCAATTGTCCTTGAATATCAGCATAAAGGGCACAAGCATGGTGTACAAAGGAATCGACCAATTTAGGGGGAGGAAAATCCCAGGAGGGAGGGTGAGAAGGATAAGCTCTGTAGGTTGGCAAGGGTGAAACCTTGGAAGCATTCAAAAGGATAAAGTGGAATTATGGAGGTCTTTCCCTAATCTATTTCATATAGCTAGGGATAAAGACTATTTGATGAGTTCAGTTTTGAGGATGGAGAGGAGTTAGAGTGTCTTGGAATCCAGTTTTTCGTAGAAACTTGCAAGATTGGGAGTTTTCGTAGAAACCTGCAAGATTGGGAGTTGGATTCCTCCTTTCGTTTTTTTGAAAAGTTGTATGAACAGCAGGATGGTTCTAGGAAGGATCAGGTGGTGTGGCATGACACAGATAATAAAAATTTCTCGGTGAAGTCATATTATATTATGCTATCTCTTAGGGAGAGGATTCAGTTCCCTTGAAATATTGTGTGGAAATCCTTAGCCCCTAACAGGGTGGCTTTTTTTGCGTGGGAAGCAGCTAATGAGGCTGTTTTAACGGGTGATTATTTGAGGAGGAAAGGTAAAATATATGTAAGTTGGTGCTATATGTGTAAAAAAGATGGAGAGAGTGAATCATTTATTCCTTCATTGTCGGGTGGCAACAGAGTTATGGAACTTGGTGTTTAGGTCGTTGGAGTTGGTATGGGTAATGCCTAATTCAGTGAAAATTTTATTTTTGAGTTGGTCTTTGTAAGCGTAAAGGAAGAAATGGTTTTTGGGAGGGAGTCCCGTTGGGAGTGTGTTGGACCATTTGGAGGGAGAGGAATCGTAGGGCATTTGATAATGAAGAGAGATCCATTCAGTCTTTGAAGAATACTCTGCTTAGATATTTATCTTTTTGGTGTGCAGGGGAGGAGGAGCTCAATGTTGAATTGTTAACCCTGTAAATTCTTTTGTAGAGTTTGTGAATAGCAATTGACGATGTTTTTCTTTTGTTTTAGTATACATCTAGTGTACACAGGACGCGCCACCTTTTTTGGCGCCGTTGGTTTTTAATGAATTTTTTTTTTTTTTTTGATAAGTAAAAGAGTATATTGCAACTGACGCCAAAGCTGATGGCGAGTCTTTGTACACTAGGAGTATACTTGACCAAAAGAAAAGCTACACCATGGACAGACTATACACAAAATCTACAAAACTAATATAGGAATGATAGGGATTCAACGACCCTGTGCACCAGTGAAAGAGATTGCGCAACATGGAGTCCTTTAAGCAAGCGATAGATCCTTCCATATTGTCGAAGGCCCTTTGGTTTCTTTCCCTCCAAACTGCCCACCAAATAGCCAAAGGGGCTGCCTCCCAACAGATATTTCTCCTTTTCCGGCACCCAAAATAGCTCCAGTTTCTGCATAGGTCTATAAGTGATCTCGGCATCACCCACGATATATTAAAGAGGTAAAACAGCAAATTCCAGAACTCCCGGGCCACAGGGCAATGAATTATGGTTAACGCTCTCTTTGTCCTCTTTGCACATGAAGCACCTATTTACTTATAAAAAAAAAGGATACCAATCTATAGAGTAATTGACCAAGCTATTGTTGGTAAACTCAGTTCTAAGCAAAAGCAAGTATGTCTTAGGACCAAGCACTTTTGGCTAGTCTGCTTTTAGCACTGATGCGCAGGAACAATTTTGGCCAGATTAGGAGTATCTATTTATATTAGGGCAATAATATTATTTTCATTTTATTTCGGGTACTTCTGTAATCTGCATAAGTGTGTCTTTGGGATCTAGTAGTTCTGAGCTAATACAAATGCTTCTTATGTAGTAGAGTAATTGGTGATGTGGGACGCTGGCACACTAGCAATGGAATTTGTGTTGAGTTATTATTTGGCTATTTATAGAATGGGAGATGCCTTGTCAACACTCTATTTATGGAGATCTTTGCATTGGAAACTCATGTTGATTCCCAATACAAAATATCTCTTAATTTAGAGTCTTAATAAGTTCCCAGGGGCACTCGTTTGCGGAACCTTTATATCATTAGTTAGAGATAAATTTGTTGTAATTTATCTAGCATGATTGTATGGGAACTATTAGCATCTTAGGAATATTTTGGAATTTGTTGTTTAGTAAGATTTTGTTTGGTTTATTATTTATAATCCTAGTCCCAGCAGAATCAGGTTCTTTATTTTTTCTTCCTTTTTGTTGTCTTATAAGCATTAATTTAGTTCCTCCTTGATTAGAGTAAATATAATTGAGAGTGAGGCTTTGAGTTCCTGTAGCATGTGAGGACGGTTACCTTTATTGAGAATAGGTGTTTTCCTTTTCCCTTCTCTTCTTCTCCTACTCCCTTCCCATTCTTTCAGAGCTTGTGGAACAAGTCGATACACTTTGTCCTCCATCAATTTTGGGTATTAGAGGTTCGCAAAATTCTTCTGATCATATCAATATCTCTTTCTTATAATATTAATCATGCGCTATAAATATGAGATAGATTAGGTTCACAATACTTTAAACATGGTCTCTAAGAGAGTAAGAGGTGATTAAAATTGGTAAATATTTTGCATGTGCTTAGTATGATGCTGTCCTCACGAGTCTTGCTCATATATAGCCTGGTCGGTCTTAGATTGAAGATTATGATATGCATTACCGTGATGAATAGAACACATGTACCCTTGTATAGGAGATCAAACAACCACGCACTATAGTTAACTCTTGCCAAACTTACAGTAGAAGTTGAAGTTCCAGCTCTTGTTGCTCCAATGTCCTTGATCCCATCAGCGATATTCTGGTGGGTGCAAACTGTGACAAAGCTATCTGTTCAATGGTCCAAATGATATTACAGTTGGTTGATCTCGTAAAACAATCATAGACCCAATCCTTTTCTGCTTTGATTCATTTCAAGGAAATAACTGTTGGAATGAATGGAAAAGGATGTAGAATAGCTGGCAGATAGTGAAAGTACAGGTCGTTCTGATTGAAGCACATGCTTCTTTGGCTTTCACTAGTCCAGATCAATTGGTTTGCCAGTAACAACTGTAACCAGCTATTATTGGTTTCATAAATCAAGAAATTATTGGTTTCAAAAAAGTGCAAGTCAGATTAAGTGGCACTCGTGTTGGAACATAGGGGCCAGCACTTTTTTTTAACTAACTGCAGGAGGTGGTTAAGAAAGCCTGTGAACTCGCAACCAAAAAAAGAAAAAGAAAAACATCTATATGAAAAACCAATAGGAAAAGGTGATACTGAGAGTCTGCTTGTGTTTTCTTGCTTGGGCCCTAGCTTACTCCACGAGCCTGAGGTCGCCAAGTTGTTGCAAGTGGTTGGCTTGGGAAAAATGTTGATGGCGAGATTTTCCGTTGATCCACTTCTTAAAGTAGGAGATTTGTTTGCATAGAACATCAGGTTTCCTTGCTTTGAGTTGCTACTTACAACTAGTTCTCTTAACAAGACTAATTATTTGAAGTTAAAGTTGCTGGTTCATATCAGCTATAACTGGGTGCACTTATCTAGAAATATGCTGCTGATACCATGTCCATTCAGCAGGATATTTCTATGTAAAATGGAAACGGAGAAGTGTTTTAGATGCTTAATATGTTTGAAATCTCGCGCTAAAAACTTAAGGTCAGATGTGGCATGCTACTAGAACATGGTCTGTCGGAAAGAAAAATAAAGCTGTTTTTCTTTCTTTCCTTATTTTCTTTTTCTAAATTTTCAGTATCTTGATGAGCTTAATATCTGAATGATTGTTGCCAACTGTAATGCAGCTATGTGCGTGGTGTGCTCGAGTTGCAGCTTCACTGACTGTACATTCCCACAAGGAGGATAGATTTGGGGTTGCGCAACTATCTGGTAGCAATGCTGCTGTGATCTCAATTCTGTTATCTTGCTTGCTAACTGTTGAAACATTCATGGGGAAGAAGACCAACTTACCATCATCCACACAATATCCGCTGGGCCCTGCTAATATAAAATGGGCGGCATTGAGCACACGAAGGACAGATGCAACAGTTGGTGTAACGCCGAAGAGGAAAGGTAGCCTTCAGTACTCGAAAGCTTATGCCATGGCCGACATTCTCAGGACCTCAATATACCATATAGTGTCCAATTTCCACGATGAAATGTGTAGTAGTTCTAAGGCGGGACTTGTTGAAAAGGATTGGGTCGTATCGAGTAAGCCACTTTATGGGACCCGTGAGCTGCTTCTGCAGAAACTGCGCCAGTTCTTGGAGTTCCAAGCTTGCTAGCATTTTCCTTGCAGGAGTTGCCACCCCTTTTTTTTTTTTTAAATCACTGTTTTTCTCTGGAGAGAGACCAAATTTAGAGTTTGTGAATCCAAAGAAGGAAGTAAACTGTATACAAATTGCGGGTGAACAAATTGATGCTAAAAAAAGATGCCCTTTTTTATTCACTTTTGGTATATGTACAAGTCCAAAATGAGAAAATTGATCTGCAATGTGAGACCGTCTTACCGGTGGTGAGGTAGAAAATGATATACGTAGTGAAATATTCTGAGCTCCGAATCAAACAGTTTCGTCTCTTACTTTGGAAGCCATTGGTAAGAAGAAAAAGTTCAAATCTTCTCTGAGACTGCGAGCAAACGATGAATTAGGAACGAAACTTTGTATTAATGAACTGGGTTCATGAAAATTGTACTAAAAGTGCTACTACTAGACAATTCTCCTCCATTTGTTGGTGCCTGAAATGAAATTTAATTTCAAACCGGAAGGTCCACACTCAGCCCATTTTCTCGGTGGAGAAGACTAGTGTACTACGCAACGCACTCCTTTTGTTAGACGCAAGTAAATGATTTACTGTAGCACTTTTTAGTGTGCTTTGTCCATATTTACTGTAGCACTTTTTACGCCGGCTAAATGTTGCTTTATCATAGTAAATGGTTTATTTTACTAAGTCCAAAATGTTTTGGTGCAAAGCGGGAGAAAATTTGAATTTTTTTGAAAACCCCATGTTCTCCGGTAATCCAATGGACGGTTATAGAAAACCATAAGCAATCTCTAATTATTCGTGATCAAAGGATGATTGGGATCGAGATTAATGGTGTCCGCTCCGGCCATTCACTCCGATAAATATAATGGTGCTACTAGCGAACAGGGTGGGCTTCTCTTAAATGAAGATTGAAGCCCACAAGGATGTGGTTCAGCCAGATACGGCCCAATCTCGGGTAATAGAAATTGATGAATTAAATAACCAGAGTTGTGTTGGACAGTCGCTTACGACCAATGAGAATTCCCCAACAATTGAGGAACACTACCATGCAAGGTCTGATGCTTCTTTTTTATCGGCAGGTTCTGATCGCCAGGCCTGCCGGAAGCCATGATTGTATTGTTTTGTAACTGCCGGGGACTCGGCCACACCCGTGCAGTTCCGAACTTACATGAGTTAGTACGTACAAACTCACAGGCCATTGGTGATTTTCTTGTTTGAGACATTAGCACATTCTAATAAGATTGAAGAGATCAGGACTTCTCTTGGTTTTGGTGCGGCTTTCTCTGTAGATCGTGAGGGGGGTAGTGGAGGCATTGCAGTTTTGTGGAAGTACTCAGATGCTTGTACCTTGATCGGTTGGTTATTCTCGAAATCACATTGATTTGAGAATTAATGAGCCAGGGCGGGAGAATTGACGTTTGACTGGTTTTTATGGGTATCCAGAACAAGGTCGAAGAAGAGATTCATGGAACTCAATTCAATCACTTGCTAATGCTAGCCCAATCCCATGGTGCATAGTAGGGGATTTTAATGATATTCTGAGCGCAGTCGAAAAAAAGGGGGGGAATAACAGGCCTATATGGATGTTCGTGGTTTTCAGGAAGTAATAATGGAGTGCCAATTGCATGATATACAGCTTACGGGACATCCTTTCACTTGGGAAAGAGGACGGGGCACACCACGCTTTGTTGAAGAACGGTTTGACCGGGCTATGGCATCATCATCCTGGATAACTATATATGTTCCAAAATACATCCATCCCTGCTTTGCTCCTGGATACTGAGCATGTTCATCATAGTGACAATAGCAGGGCGTTTGGGTTTGAGAATAGGTGGCTGAACGAACAACATTTTTATTCAGTGGTTGAGCATAGCTGGGGAGATCGGTAGGGAATGGTGTTGCTGATAAGCTTCAGGATCTTGCGAAGGATTTATCTCGATGGAGCAGGAGGCTTCCTCGTATTTCAAAGCAAAGTATAGAGGCAAAAAAGAATGAGATTCAGACATTGAGAACCTGTACGGACTTAGATTCTATTCAAAAAGTTAAGCTGGTAAAATCACAGTTAGCTGGAGCAAAATGAGGTTTACTGGAGGCAACGAGCCAAACAGTTTTGGCTGAAGGAGTGTGACGTAAACAGCAGATTCTTTCATAATATGGCATCTAAGAGGAAGGCTCGTAATCGCATATCCAGGCTGCTAGACGACAATGGAATGGAGTATACTGATCCAGTCAATCTTGGACGTATTGCGTATGAGTGTTTTTAGCATTTGTTCCTACCAGGGGAGGCATATTATGATCGCGTGCTTTCTTATGTCTCTCCTAAAATATCTACTGATGATAATTCAGCCCTTCTCGCTCCTTTTGAAATTGAGGAATTTCGCACTGCGCTGTTCCAGATGCATCCTGACAAAGCCCCAGGGCCTGATGGCTATAATCCATCATTTTTCCAACCAAAAATGCTGGAATTCAGTGGGTGTGTACATGTTAGAAGAATGTGTGTCATGGCTGAATCAGGGCTCATTTCCAACTGCTATTAATGATACCATTATTACTCTCAACCGAAATGTTCTAATCCTAGCTCTATGAAAGATTTGCGCTCAATATCATTGTGTAATGTGGTCTATCGCGTAATTGCAAAAATGTTGGCAAACTGTTTGAAGTTAATTCTTCCAAAAATTTAATCTCTGACTTACAGGCTGCTTTTGTCCCAGGCCGTTTAATTACAGATAATGTCATAGCAGCTTTTGAGATTATTCATTGTATGAAAAGGAAAAGCCGAGGAAAATTTGGTGATGTGGCTCTTAAGGTTGACGTAAGTAAGGCATATGATCGAATAGATTGGGGTTTTTGGATGTTGCAGTTGGGTTTTGACCCTCGCTGGGTTAAGCTGATTATGTTATGTGTCAAAATAGTAAGATACAAAGTTCTGGTGAATGAACAGATGATCAGGCCAATAATCTCGGGAAGGGGACTTCGCCAGGGCGGCTGTCTTCTCTCTAGCTCCATACCTATTTATATTGTGTGATGAAGGGCTATCTATATTGATTGAAAAAGCCGTTCGTCAAGGCTCAATCCATGAGATTAAAATTTGTCGACAAGCACCGATTATCTCACACCTTTTATTTGTGGACAACTCATTCTTCTTCTTCCGTGCAACCATTCCAGAGTGTGAGGGAGATGAAGAGGATTTTGAATGTATATGAGCAAGCAAGTGGGCAGGCAATCAATTTTAACAAATCAGGGATACTTTTCAGTAAGAATGTGGATACACAACTGCAAAGTGACATCTGTGGGCGGCTAGGTGTTTTTAGTGCCTTGAACACGGGGCACTGTCTTGGCCTTCCCTCCCTTATTGGCAGCAAAAAGAAGAGTGTGTTCAGTTATTTGCGGGAGCGATTATGGGCTCGTATACAAAGTTGGCGAGGGTGTTCGTTATCGAAAGCGGGTAAAGAGGTTTTATTGAAATCGGTTGCCCACGCTATTCCAACCTATTGTATGAATGTGTCTTGTTGCTTGCTTCCCTGCTTGATGAATTGCAGAAATTGATGAATTTGTTTTGGTGGGGGTCCAGATCAAATGGATCCAGAGGCATAAATTGGATGAAGTGGGATAAGTTGTGTACTCGAAAAGATGATGGAGGACTTGGCTTTCGCAACCTTGAAGTCTATAACCCACCCAGCGATGCTTGCTAAGCAAGGCTGGAAATTAATTTTGGCCCCAAACACGCTTTCATCTCGACTCTTCAAAGCTAGATATTTTCTGCAGAGGGATTTCCTTGAAACGAGCTTGGGATCAAATCCGAGCTTTATTTGAAGAAGTGTTTGGAGCTTGCAAGCTTTATTGACTCGGGGAATTCGGTGGAAGGTGGGTGATGGCCAACGTCTAAAAGTGTGTGAGTGACCCATGGTTAAGAGATAATGAAAGTTCTATATTCAAACATTATGGAACAATCAACATTCTGTCCACACTGTCAATGACTTATTTCTTCCTGGAACTCGACGATGGGATCATGACTTGATTGGGCAAATTTTCCAGCCGCGTGATCGATATACAGGAAATTTATAAACTACCACTGAACCAATATATATGCTCTTGAGGCCTATCGTATTTGGCACTTAGTCGGACAGGAGGTTATACTGTAAAGTCGGGGTACAGGTTACTCATGGAAACCATCTCAGATCAATAGATCATGCCCAACTGCTCAAGGTTGATGGGGACTGGAAACAACTAAGGAAATTACAAGTTCCTCCAAAAGTCGTAGCTTCCTATTGTGAATGTCCCAGTTACTTGTGTGGTTTGTGGCAACAATGTTGAGAATAATGGGCACTTGTTTTTATCTTGCCCGTATGCAATGGAGAGCTGGACAGTTGCTGGTTTATCAACCTTTATTTTAAATGTCTCTATGGGGGAGAATGGCTTTGCTGATTGGTTGTTTGAGTGTATGGATACATGCCCACCTATTGAGAATGGCTTTGCTGATTGGTTGTTTGAGTGTATGGATACATGCCCACCAATTGTTCGATCAAAAGCCTCAATGGTGCTTTGGAGCATATGGCGGAATAGAAACAATAAGCTGTGGAATGGCGTTGCCTCTCCTCCGCAAGTAGCTGTTTGGACATCCTTTGAATATCATAGGCGCTAGATGAAGCACCCGATTGTGCTAAACAACGCATCTTTTTAAATGAATTTTTAAAATATGACGAAAGTGCCTTTGATTAGTATTAGATATAATTAAGATTAGAGAACTCTAATTAATGGGGGATACTAATAAATATATTGGTATATTGCTATGGTTCGGATAAATTTAACGAGAGGATGTACTGTTTACTTACACAAACAAGCCTAATAACACATGAACAACTACATATGAACTCACGTTCTCTCTCACTTCTTCCCTCTAAAAGTTTTCACCCTAAATCTTTGTATATGGAGACATGGATTACAATAATAATGGTAATTTTACCGCAGATAACTATTTTTCGGTATATTTTTTTAATTTATTTTCATTTATTTCGTTCAATTTAGAATTTTTTACGGACAAAGAGAGCTGGCCCAGCCCTTTTAAGCAAAGTCGGCCCGACCTTATTTTAGATAACCGGCCGGCCTTATTGTATATAACCGGCCGCTATATAACAATAAGTCGGTCCGGCCATGTTGTTATATAGCCGGTCCAGCTATATCCATTAATGCCGGCTCGGCTGTCTTTTAATGTTGGTCTTTTTTTTTATAAATAAAATTATCTTGGCTCTTTTCCTTCTTTTTGTTTTTTGTTTTTTTATGTTATATTACAATATATAAATGATACTACACACTTTTATTCAATACGTAGATAATATATATTTTTATGTTACATTATTGTTTATAGGATGTTCACATTATTAATGATGATACGGAACAGTTTCATGATATGTCTCATTTTTTTGCGACCGATCACGTGTTTGCCAGTCGAGAAGAAGTTGAAGCTTGGATTAGAGCAATAGAAAAAGAACAGAATATGTATTTCAAGAATTCAAGGCAGAATTAGAGTTGATTATAGAGTTAATGACAAATCAATATTAAGACCAAATATAACCTCATATTAAAAATATTTCTTTGTCTACGATGATATAGATGCTAACAACGATGATAGTTTTACCTATTTCACGGTACATTTTTTAAATTTTAATTTGTTTATTTCATTTAAAATGTATTTTAATTTAATTTATAGTTAAAAAATTTTAAAAAATTACACTGAAAGAGAGTCGGCCCGGCCATATTGCAAATAACCGGCCCGACCATATAGCAAAAGAGCCGGCCCGGCCTTTTGCTATACAGCCGGTTCGGCCTTTTATTTTTAATGTCACCTTTGCTTTGAAGAACTAAGGCAAAATCAAATTGGGTTATTTTGACCTACTATACTATGTACATTTGTTTTGGAGGGAGAGAGCTGTTAAAGAAAGAGGAGAGAGAGCCAGGCTGTTGAGGGAGAGGGAGAGATTAGTGAGTTTTTGTTTTAGTTTTTTAAAATAAAAAGAAGGGTATAAAAGTAAATTTAACATAAGTGGGTGCAATAATTAGCATAAATGGGTGCAATGTTTAGCATCTTCCTTGAATATTTGGAGGGCCCCAGAATGCTCCATTATTTTGCTATGCTACGCCCGCTGCATCGACTAGTGATTTAAGATGGAAGAAACCTCCAAAGAATAAGATGAAATGTAATGTGGATGCGTCAATTTTCCAAGAGACAGTGTTATATGGAAGTGCAGCTGTAATTCGGGATTCAAATGGTGTTTTTATGATGTCTAGAGATTACAAACACAGGGATTGTGGAGGTCCAAGAAGCCGAAGCCCTAGGTCTGCTAGATGCACTTGCTTGGGCTGTAATGGTAGATTTTGAGGCTGCAATTTTTAAGATGAACTCAAAGTTGGTTGTGGATGCTCTTCGATCCCAAATAGTGGATTTGACAGAGTTTGGGTCCATAATCTCTCGTTGTTGAAATTTATTAGTCGAGAACTCTCTATTTTAAGTTCAATTTGCACAAAAACAAGCAAAAATAATATTTCGCATGCTGGCTATGGCGGCCTGTTCTTATATTAGTCCATGTGTGTTCTATCATATTTCCGATTGTATTTGTGCAACGATTGTAATCATGTTTAATGGGTGCTAATGAAATGTTCCTTTTTTAAAAAATAAAAAAAAAAATTTATTTCGACAAATTAATTTTAGTTTAACAATAACCTCCTTCTAGTTTCCTATCTTACCCGCAGGTAATTGTAACAACCCCGACACAAAACCCTTGGCCCCACATTAGTCAGCCATTTAAAAGGGAAACATTTTCTCGCTCCAAAATCCTCGGCCGAAACTCCTGTCTTTCTCTGCAACATCAATGGCGGCTTCTCACCTTCTCTCCCACTCCCCTTCATTTCCAAATTTCATCAAATACCCTTCAAACCCATCTCTCCCAAACTCCATTTTTGCCCTCAAACCCACATTCAAACCCCTAACTCTGCGCGCAGTCCTATCCCAACAAACCCCTGCACAAACCCAAACAACATTTCAACATTGTTTCACCAAATCCAAAGATGGGTATTTGTATTGTGAGGGTCTTAAGGTCGAAGACGTTATGGAGACCGTTGAAAGACGGCCGTTTTACCTCTACAGTAAGCCCCAAATCACTAGAAACTTTGAGGCCTATCAGGAGGCTTTGGAGGGTTTGAATTCTATTGTTGGGTATGCGATTAAAGCCAATAATAATTTCAAGATTTTGGAGCATCTGAGGAGTTTGGGTTGTGGGGCTGTCTTGGTTAGTGGTAACGAGCTTAAATTGGCGCTTCGTGCTGGTTTTGATCCTACCAAGTGAGTGAGTGTGTTCTTGTTCTGCGTGTTTAGAAATCCATGTTTACGATTGATATATGCTTTGGTATATATGAAGTGTGTTATAACCATACCAAAGTCCCATTTTCGCTCGTCAAATTCAATTTGACCATTTTTCGGTTTCTCACTGATATTTGACATACTTGTTTATATAGTTTAACTTGATAAACAATGATTCTTTATAAGTTAAACAAAAAGTACCATGAGCCGCAAGCATTATTGTTTTGTAAAAGCAAGTTGATTTTTCTCGAATATCTGTCCCAAAAGTGGTTCAGTTGACTTTGAAAAGCCAAAGTATGAATCTTTTAAGAGATAGAGAGAGTTATGTGTTTTAGCATGGGACTTGTGATTTGACATGATGAGAAGAGAATGTGCTGATGTTTGCGTGGCAATCCTGTTAATGGTTTTTGATCATGTTTTGGTTGTGTTATTGATCTGTTTGTAATGCTATACTTAAAGATAGTAAAAAGGTTTTGCTTTGAGTGGTTTTAAATTAGTACATTGGAGTTTCACACTGGCAAGGTGCATTCATCTAAACAAATCTTTCTACTTTCTTTTTGATTTGATAAACTCTGAAATAGCATTTACCTGTTGAAAAAAGTTATGAGTTCATCCTCTTGGAAGTCATTTGCTAGATTTTGACAAATTTCTGGCGCTCTTTTGAGTTTCTTATCCTTATCAGACTGCGGGTTGGTATCTTTTAGCAAAGGAATTCCCACCTTGCTCCACCCCCTCCCCCTCCCCCTCCCCATCCCCAATCCCGCCGGACACTGTGTTGTGCTCGCCCTGAATTTGGAAACCCATAATCTTACCATGTTATTGTTTCCCAACTTCTTTTTTGCTGACATAATTGCTCCAGTTTGTTCTCTGTCATTTGTTGCATGTAAGATTCTGCAAATGTAAAAACAATACCGATTTGGTGGCATACCTGTGATGTTAGCAGTTTCATGGTGTGTTATCTTTCTTTTCAGAAGGCAAAGCCTTGTTAGATCTTAGAACGTTGATAGCCCAAAAGATTGTTCAACTTAATACCTTCAGCTTGAAAAGAAGCGCATGTATCAGCACTTAAAAGTGTATTTTACGTACCAAATCATCTTTGCCTTTGTAGTTTCTGTCTTTTTCCTGCTAAAGCTAAACAATTTTGAATGCCAATAGGCCCACAAATACAAATGCACATAATACATGTATCATCACCCAGAATTCTCAAGTATAACTTAGCTTCTATGATACAATGCAATTGCTCCTCGGTCACTTTTTTGGAAGGTCTTATCGTTTTTGCTTGCGTGAAATACGGTTAGCTTTGAGCCTGCGTGAAATACAGTTAACATGAATATGCTATTTGAGACTCAGTTGGTCATTTAATCTCGGTTTTAGTGTGGAACAGTAAGTGATTGCTATACCTAATCCCTTAGCATCTGAAAAATAGGTGTATATTCAATGGAAATGGGAAGATCTTGGAGGACCTGGTACTGGCTGCTCAAGAAGGTGTCTTTGTCAATATAGATAGTGAGTTTGATTTGGACAATATTGTCTCAGCTGCAAGAATATCGGGGAAGAAGGTCAATGTACTGCTTCGAATTAACCCTGATGTGGACCCTCAGGTGCGTACTCCCCTAACAGAAAACATATTTTGTTAAAATGGGCCCTATCGTTTTAGAGATTTAGTTTTTATTTTTTCCTTTCTCATTTTCGCATTCTTGGTACAATTCCTATTTTTCGTTGCAGAAAACTTCCCTGGTCGGAAGTTGGCAACAACAGTCATGCCTATCCAAAAAAAAAAAAAAAGATTATCAATATGGAACACATTTAATATCTATAATGTTTATCACTTTGATAGGTTCATCCTTATGTTGCAACTGGAAATAAGAATTCCAAATTTGGTATTAGAAATGAGAAGCTGCAATGGTTTCTAGATGCCGTAAAGGCACATCCCAATGAACTTAAGCTTGTTGGAGCTCATTGCCATCTTGGATCTACCATCACCAAGGTATCTTAAATAAAACTGTCCTTTCTTTGGTTCAATCATTATATATTTCTTATAACAGAACACACTAGTGCAATAAACTCTTTTTCTCAGTTTTATAAGTTAGGGTATACTTCATTGACACGTGAAGAATTTAGCCTTTTCCCCAGTTGTTTAACTTTACCATTATCACTATTTTTGTAACAGGTAGATATTTTCAGAGATGCTGCAGTCATTATGGTGAAGTTCGTTGACGAAATTCGAGCCCAAGGCTTTGAAATTGATTACTTAAACATTGGAGGTGGTCTTGGGATAGATTATTATCATACGGGGGCAGTCCTTCCCACACCCAGAGATCTCATTAACACGGCAAGTACCATAATTCTGAACTGGAAGATAATGTTTGCCATATCCTCTTGATATCTGGCATATTGAAATTCCCTTTACTGCATTAGCTCAACAAATGAACTAAAATGTGTGCCTCTGAACTGAAACAGTATTAAAGAATCAGTGGAATTGATTCTTTGCATCATCTGAAGGTTCAACTAACAGTTGTCTTTAATGAATGGTTGTTGTAGGTCCGGGAGCTGGTCCTATCTCGAAATCTTAATCTAATCATTGAACCTGGCAGATCACTAATTGCAAATACTTGCTGCTTGGTGAATCGTGTCACTGGAGTCAAAACTAACGGAACCAAAAATTTTATAGTGATAGATGGCAGCATGGCAGAGCTTATCCGTCCTAGTCTTTATGATGCTTATCAAGTAAGATTTCTGCTAGCCTAACATGCTTGTTCAGTTTGGATGTTGCTCACAGCATTTGGCATTTTTGAACATCTCCACGTTTTCTTTTTTGGGTTTAGTACAGTAGTTAACTCCCAACTACCAGCAATTTCATTTTTTTCTATTTTATAATTTGCTCTTATCAAATTGCAATAAAATACGTTTTGATGGGTGTCATGATGGCATCATCCTTGATTCCATGTTCATACTTCATACTTGAAAATATCTTCTTGCATCCAGCTATGCCCATATTACCGAGTTTTATATTTATAGGTTGTCTGAATGTCACTAGCAACCAATCTGCTGCTGTTGATTCTCTCCCCCAAAGATGGACGCTGTATGTAATAAGTCAGTTGTCTTCAACAGAGTTGGTAAATTGATTAAACCTGTCTTTCCACTTCCCAACCTCCCAGAAAAAGGGGAAAAAGTAAAAAGAGACTATTCAGTTTGATACTATTTGAGCCATGCTATGCAGCCAGTCTTTTAAAAAAAAACTCATTTACTGTTATGTTCACGTGTGAAGTCGAATGAATTAATGACATATGTCAGGTCACCTTTGGCTGAGGTGGTCTTCATAAAGGCCTAACATGTTTAAAGTAAAAAGCTTGTATAGCTAGCCCTTTGCAGTGCACTTTTATTTCTGCCTTGCGGTCAGAGAGTAAATAAACAACTGTCTACATTTTTCAAAGATGCCAAGGATTGCTGCACTATAGTTTAGAGTAAGTGCTTTGCTTTTTGTCTTTTTTAGTTTTATGTTGTATCCCCATTATAATTGATTGATGAAAATCGAAGATACAGACCATACTTGAATTGTGATGGAGTTGTTGAGAGTAGACTAAGACGCGAGACAACATTCGTTGAGAATCTGTTTGGACTGATGTCTGGGAGGTTAACAATGGAAGCTATCTATATATCAAGAAGATGGATGGAAAGATATAGAGGGAAAAAATGATTTACATATGGTTTTATTGACTTAGAGGAGGCATATAATCGAGTTCTTTGAAGATAATTTGGAATGGTGGATGCTATAGAAGAAAGGAGTTGAAGTGAGATATGTATATAGATTTTAGTTTTCCAAGGTATCCCCTAGCCTCCCTGAAGGCCCAAGACTAATTCTCGAGCCGAGTAGAGGACCACAAGGGCATTAAAGCTCTCCCTAACAAGTTTTAACGCAGTTGCATTTCCATGGCTGAGATTACCTATAGTTAAGCTAGAAGAGCCCCATACTAGTTAATTTACACACGTGGTGGTTGATATATATATATATATATATATATATATATATATATATATATATATAATGCTATATGCACCAAAATCACAGTTTACATCTTCTGATTGGTTAAATGATTTGTGGGTCCTACCACTTAATAATCCTCTGACCAACCAAATGATGCCAACAAGGACTTTTGGTGCACATAGCATTACCCATATATATATATAGAAATGTCTAATGGGGTTATATTTATAGTTAGAACTACATGAAGAGAGACGTACGAGTTCAATTGAGTGTTGAGCTTGCTTTGGACAAAGGAAAATGGCGGAAAATGATTCATGTAGCCTACCCCAATTAATTGGGACAAAGACCGAAACGAGTTGAGTTTTGTACGCGTACGAGTCTTTATGTTGTAAAGTTAGATTCCAATAAAGTAATGTTCACTAAGCTGCTTTTATATTGCTGTGTTACCTTGCAGAAGGAAAAAAAAAAAAATACTTGCATGGTTTCTGCTCATATCTCATCCTTCACTTGTTACATTTGTGGATGCAGCACATTGAGCTGGTTTCTCCTACGGCACCTGATTCTGAGGTTTCCACTTTTGACGTGGTGGGTCCAGTTTGTGAATCGGCAGATTTCTTGGGCAAGGCGAGGGAACTTCCTACTCCGGCTAGGGTAATGTGTTTCGGCCTTCTGCTTTGAAGATAAGATAAATACTACTGCTGTAAATCATTTCAAATGGGCTTGTTTTTACAGGGTACTGGCCTGGTAGTTCATGATGCTGGTGCTTACTGCATGAGCATGGCATCAACCTATAATCTCAAGATGCGCCCACCTGAGTACTGGGTATGAATTTTGACCTCTTAATGGCTTTTCGCTTTAGTTTCTTATTTTAATTAACTAGCTAGTAATCATCAAGTTGGCCATCTTGCTCTGTAATCCCTACATTTCGGCTCATTTTATCAGAAAAATGTTTAAGCTTCCTTGCATTTTCTATAGTTTCCCACACCCCCTCCCCTTCTCCTGTTTATTTGCTGAGAGTTTGAGGTTGATGCTATATAGGTGGAAGAAGATGGATCAGTATCCAAAATCCGGCATGGAGAGACATTTGAAGATCATATGAGATACTTTGAGGGTCTTTAGTTCTTAGTTATGTAGGGGCATTTGTCATTTCTCCATTGGAGGGTAAGAGGGTTTAACTTGGTTAAAAGTGATAACAGAGTCCCCCTTTGCCTGCCTCGTAATGTTATATTAATGCCTGAATTACATTTTGTTGCTTCAATTAGTCAGTCTGATCTTTGTAAGAGGAGTTGAGAATACACACAATTTATGGCTGTGAAATCAAGGAATGAATTAAACACTGCCCGGTCATTCTATGCAATGCAATGTGACTTTCGTTATCAATAATCCTTCCTTGGAAGTTATGTCTTGAGGCATAAGATGGAAATACCAGCAGCAGAGCATATTGTCAATTATTCCATCCATGTGTACATATACTTGCTATTGTGATATGCTTGTTTGAAAAAGTGTTTTAAGACCCTTTTTTTGGGACAGTAACTCACAGACCATGGAATTACTAATAAATATAGGAAAATGATTTGTCCACAGAACGATGCACAAAATTAACATAGTGAAGATCACAACACTTGGCACTAAGGCTTGAAATAAGAAAGAAAAAGGAAATATTGTATTTCTCTGCTTTCATTAAGAGTTTAAACCCAGCAACTCTGGCAAATGGTACAAATTGAACCAATCAAACAATAGAAAGTTTAACTCTTTTTTTTTTTTTTTTCTAGGATGTAAGGAGTACATATCAATATCAGCTGTGACTCCTACAACAGAACAGCAGTGATGGTGATCTGTTGAAAGGGTAGAACCATGTTGAGTGTAATGTGTCTATGAGAAACATGCAGAGTGTTAATTCTCCAGAAAACTATTCTGACGATATGTGATACAATTGGAATACACTTTGATGTACATGGAAAGTATGATGAACAGTACCTGATGCCACCTGACATTCATTGCTCAAATCAACAAAACAAAGACTTGTATCAACAAAAAAAGGAGCTACAAAATACTACTAAAACCACTCTTTTGACAGCTAGGTCGTTCATTTTTCTCGGACGACTGTCACCTGGTCTGCAGCTCCTGATCTCGGTAATGGTGCCATTTTGCGTATCTTTGGTGACCTGGACCACCCGGTAGTATTGGTCTAAGCCGAGGGGCAGATGTACATTTCAAAGAGCAACATCCTTTTACATCCTCCATACAGCCTGTGCAACATCTGAAATAGACATGCTCAAGATGATCAAAGTAATCAAACTTCCAGTATGGTTGAAATAGTAATTAATAGAATCATCGATCTATTATGGAAAAATAATTCACAAAAGACAGCGACAGCGAATATATGAAAATAACAGGCATGGTGCACGAAATTCTCCACATTACTTAATTGGGATAAGTGTCTATTTAGAAGATTCACTAAAATCAGTTTGAAAATTTTTAGGCACCGTAAGAATTCAGCTTAATTCAAGCATCTTATTTTGTAGGCTCAGGTGATCCAAAATTGCATTATTGATTATCAAAAGTTCAAGAATTACATAATACAAGGTTGTTGCAGAAGAACAGGTTTAGATCGCTCTCATTTCAAACTGATGCATTGACACTGTTCTTTGGAAAACACTTGCATCACCACCACATACGAACAAGTTCAGGGGTATCAATCTCTAATGTAAGTACACGTTGCTGCTGGTATGGTCGCGATACATGTAGAATAGTGAAATGAGAAGAGATCAATCGGCAAATTCCTTTAGATGCAACAATTTAATTTAAGGTACTTTATAAACTTACAGGAAAAGCAGGTTGCAGTCCAGATTTGCACAGTTACGATGCCTCAGCTCAGAGATTTGTGAGCCACAAATATAGCATTTAGCAAATTTACTATTACTTGAAGCTTCTTGAATCTTAATTTCTTCAATTGCAACATCATACTCTTCGGCAGGTGGTGGTAGAGAGAGCCGGGAGTCAAAAACAAACAGGTTCCCTATCCATTCTACTGCACCTTCACTCTGGAGATAATGAGAAACACCTCCTTTCAAAGTATACAAATTTCTGAAGCCCCTTTGCCTGTCATATTAACGAGGAACCAAATATTAGAATTTACTAAGCTGCAATAATCAATGAATGAAGAATATATTTGCTCAGATCTGCCAGATGAATAAGAAAAACTCATTAATTAAAATCCTAGTGCGCTTTTTGTTTTGTAGCCATGGATTCTACCCAAATAAATTAATATCAAAGTATGAAACAAAAACTTTTTAGTCCACCGGTTAGCAGTTACCAGTGCCCACAATATTTTAAGTGAACATGCATGTAGGTAAACTTGATGATGCAACATAATTTTACAAGTCTGTGGTCTAGATCACATCTTTAATGCCAACTGTTATGGATCTTATCTTTGTCTTTGTGATGGTTTACATGCACACACACATGTAGATGGACTTTCTCAGAGTAAACCGCAGAGAAGATGATGAAAATTTGAAAGAACTTTACCAAAACAAGAACAAGAAGAAAATCCACAAAAGGCCATAGATGTAAGAAATAGTTGGGGGTTTTGCCAACTGGATTAAACCAGCTTCATCGAGCCATGATAGGCCATCCAAAGACCAACAACCAGACAAGTATCAAGCCACTAAGACATCAGAGATAAAAAAAAATCTGAGGGCAGGAACCGGGAAATCCTCCAAACATCACAGGGCTGGGCCCAAGACAGGATCATGGTCATACTACCCCTCCACCAGCATACCGTGCCAAACACTCCAGTTAGACAATTGCAACCCACATGACATACTGCTGCCTGGACTCACAAAGTCCCAACCAGTCCATGGAAACATATTGCTCCACATCCTGCTTTGACGGCCATCATAAGCACCTTCCTTAGTAATCATGAAGTGCCCAACTTCTTCTAAAATTGGACATTAATCCACCAGCACACCATATGGCACACCACAATTTCTGCCAAGAGCACGCATTCCCAAAACAAGTTGCTGGACCACTGGCGAGGATAAATCACCTGGAATAAAGTCGGCTCACCAAGAACAGCAAACTGGAAAAGAATAACAACAACCATCCTCCACTTCCAACCTACCAGAACCATGACTTGGAACTACCAATCATCAATATCCACCAATCACCATAGCATGATGTGGGTGGGGCTCTTGCCAACAACCACTTCAACTCCTCCCCACTTTCCCCCTCCGAAAGAATCTGAGCACCCTTGAAAAGTTAACATAATTAGGATCACAAATCTAACAGGGCCCAGTCTGAATGACCTCCCCAAACAGATCAGTGCAGCCGAAGCAACTATAGCTGGAAAGTGGAAAGCATAAAATTCTCTATCTTATAATCAGTGCTAACCTAGCGTACCCAGGGAATTGAGGCTTTAGCACAAAGCCATGGATCCCTGTCATCCAGGATTGTCTATTGAAAGCACGACCACATACCTCAGGCAAAATATTACTTATCCATCATGAATATGTATTGCCTACACAATCTAATATCTTATGCATAGGAAACAAAGTACATTTGCCTTGAATATAAAAATGTATTGGATGATAGATAAGCATACTTCCACCAGGCTATTTAATGCAAAATCATCCTGGTCAGATTTAGTCCAGGTCATCCTCCCACTCCTAGTTTTTCAAAAGATAAAAAGAACAAATATATAAAGATGATACCTAAGAATTGCAGAATATACATCGCAGCGAATACCTCCGGTGCAGTACATCAAAATCTCCGTCTTCTCTTTATTCGCATTAGCTAGAGGATCTGAAGCAATGGCCTGACGACATAAACATAAATAAAATGACATATACTCTCTAAATATTCAAGAAAACAGGGCAAACTAAAATTCCCAACTTCTGGTAGCCAATATAATTAGCATAGATACTCCCTCCATCGAAAAAAAGTCTCATTTGACAAGTCAAACTTTTTAAGATTGTAACTTTACTTGTTTGTACCTTCTTTGAATTGGACTATATATATATATATCCTTTTTTAGAAATGGCACTACTTTTTGGGACATACCAAAAAGGAAATTGGGACTATTTTTGGGGGACGAAGGAAGTACGTTGCAGTACTGTGAAGTTGGATTCAGTATTCTAGGTTTTAGTTTCTAGTATGTAAAGAGAAAAGGGGAGAGCAAAGAGAGAGAATGGCTAGGCAGAAAGGATTCTGCTTTTCAGCAGAAAACATGGTCTGATCCCCAGTCTTGCATTATTTCCTATATTGAGATAATATTACAATAATGACCTTAATAAGAGAGAGTCTACCCTCCCCCCTTGCTGGTGCACAGAAATCACACATGGCCAACTTGTTTAAGATATTATAAGATAATGGAAGGTCATGATTTTTGATACCCTAAAGTAGATAATCCTTGGTTTCCACGTAAATTGTGAATGAACGGAGGAATGCATTTTTTGTGTGATTAATACTTCCAAAAATTAGTTGCTCTCAGCTTTTTCCCCTTAGCTTCTATATATACAAAACAAATTGCTGATATATTTGTACTCCTGATATCCAAAGGTGGTTGGTTGGATTATAAATATTCTTTTAGATTTGCCAAAACTATGCTAAAACTCAAGCTAGGTGTAATGTTTGTTTCATACACATATCACCAGTATTTATCTGCTAAACAGTTAATAGTTTGATCAGAAAAAAAGCAGACTTGGGAAATCTAACCTCATATAATCAAATTTTTGGTCTGGGCTCATGTTGAGCTTACGAAGAGGCTTGGCTTCAGGTGCTAGCTTCTTTAGCATGTGTTAAGTTGCTGATGCTATATGTATCTTTTGCCCAACGGCACAAACCTACTGCTGAAATGCAGCCTTTCATTTTCAATACAAGGAGTAAATATGTATTTAGCTGTACATCTCCTTTTTTTAGCTCCTAACTGGCAGGGACTATCTGCACTTATGTAATTTGCCATTCAAAAAAACTATATGGCAGTAACTACTTAAGATGTGAGTCACAATTCTTCCCTGGGATCAGCTTCTCAATTGAATATAACTCTGCCTTCATACCAACTACTCAGGATCAGCTTCTCAAACTTTATTGCTGATCGCGGTGGACTGGGCACTTTTCAGTTATAGTTACCAAGAGAAGTGAAACTTCAACATCAATGGCTGGTAGTACAGTACGACGACGGAGCAACAAACATATGGTGCTCCGCATTTTGGGGGCTTGACAGCAATTATGGAGCAGGGTTAGTACTCAGCAATTGGCGGTGAAAAGAGACACGGTGGTCTTCCGTAGATATGCCAAGATATAGCCTAGAAATAGTTTAATTTCTCTAAAGTAGTACTGAAATCAAATTCCACATTTAGAAGATATCTAGGTCTTCTCCAGCATCGAAATGAATACGAGTATAAAAGGGGGCTCAGCGAATTTAACTATGATAATTGGGATCTTCATGGAAAAAATCTCATCAAATGTGTGCTTGATACAGCATTACAGCATGTACGAGGATATTAGCTTGTTTGATCATCTTAGTTTTCAAAGTAATCCGCTGCTAGATTGAAATTTCAGAGATTTTGATAGAATGTAACAGGTGATACCTCCGATCTGGATAGCCCAAATGACGTGCTCCTAAAGCAATCTACATCTGGTCGTTGGGCTCCACAAAAGTGGCCAATATCCCATTCATAACCTGATTACAAGAATTACCAATATCTATAAACTTCAAAACTGAAGTAATGAAACTAAAATAAATGCCTTCAACACTACAAAACAAGAGCAGGACCTAAAATTGTTATAGGCCATATGTATTATGTACTGGCTACCATGAAAACTCTGTAGGACAGCTCATCGGGATATAAAGTTGGGGAATCAACATCTTGGACAGAAACGGGTAACCATATGACTTTCATGATTGGACACAGAAATTGGGAGCTTGTCACAGAGTGTATAAGATGTTCCATTTAGATAACACATTACAGACGTATGGTTCACCAAAAAACGAGAAAGTTCCCCAAGTTCCCAGTTGATTGCAAGAACTGAGACAAGCAAAAAAAACATGACACATCACATTCTACTGCCAACAATAAGAAATTGTGTTCATCAACAAGTAATGCATGAATGAACGATAAAAAAGACGACCGGAGGGCACAAGTTTCCCACCATTAGAGGATCTGGGAAGGGTCTAATGTTTGCAGTCTTACCTCTGCAAGCATAGAGAGACTGTTTCCGTAGTTCGAACGTGTGACTGGTGTCACAATGGGGCAACCTTCCCACTACTCCCAGGCCCCCATGCAACATTGGAGCACCGAAACAGAAAGATGATATGGTTGCTTCCTATAGGAAAGAATAGAAAGTATACTCTTTCTTTTGCTTTCTGATTCCCCTTATTAAATCATTTGTAGTTTATACCTCATTTTGGTAAAAGAAAAGTTGTAATGGAAAAAAAATTATTTCCGTTAAACAGTAAGTAAAGCTATTAATTTTAAATGAGCGTCCTTGGGTACCAAAACACAGGTTTTGGCTTATACGAGGCCTCAGGGTACACCCCTAAAGAGACTGAGTTGAGCTCCTCCTGCATAGGGAATCTAGTTGTTTATAAGGGGAGCTGGGAATTCATTACTATATTTGTTACTTTGAGAATAAGAAAATTACTAGTTGGTAAGTAGATATAGAAACTTATCCCAACAAAAAAAATAAATAAAATAAAAAAGGTAGATATATAAGTTTGTGCGTTAAACAAAAAGAGAAAGGAAGAGGAATGAAGTTGGGATGCAGATAACCTTAGAAAATTAAGAGAATATGTTGTTTTCTCTAAAAAAGAGGGAAGAATGGAACTGAAAGTACTTGAATATTATGGGGAAATGAGAAGAAGAGAGTGTAAAATAGGGATCCTTTCCTAGGATATGCAGTTGGTAACTCCAGCTGAATGATAACAAACTCAATGTATTTGATCAAACTAAGGAGGTTAAAGATGAAGCACTTAAGGATATTCAACATAAAACACTAAGAAGGTTAGGACAAGCTGCTTACAAGTAGATATTTACATAAGGATTCACCTACTATAACCTATAGAAGTTACTCCAAGGTGAAGTCCTTCAAGACTAAGAAATCAAACATTACAGAACACCTTCAACAACCACAAAACCCAACACTCAGCTTAAGCATAATAAAGACTAATAGAGCTCTACATGTTCGAGCTCTTAAACTTAATCAATGCTCTTTGTTGGATTGAACTAGACTGTACATACTACGTTCTCTTCGTCGTGTTAACATTGACTGCATTCGCAAGAGGTACAAGTCATAGAAAACTTGTGACTTAGTATTGATGTTACTACGTTGGAGGAGCTTGGGTTTGAGTCTTCACGTCCTATGGATCGGTAATATGACGGCCAGTATAATGTTTTGCATCTGATCTAAAATTTTGTTAATTGTGAAAGCATAGTCCGGTTGATCGTCGCTCTTGCAAATGTGTGATATAAGGCAAATATATAATCGATGGTTTAATTAGTGAATTTTAAACCAACTTATCCAATCAGTCACATGCTAGTATAATTTAGCAGTTACATTTGACATATATTCTTCAACTTCAGGGTTCAGATAATAAACTTATTTGTATTCGTTTTTTGGTTCAGTATTAGTACATGGGAAACTCTTTCGTGCACCCTCTCACTCCCCCAATGTCTATCACACTTCAAAACAATCCACCAATTTGTATGCAGCTGGCCCACTCCATGACGACTACAACCAAGAAAAGGAAATCCACGCATTAATAAGCACATTCAAGTAAAGCTTTGAAAAAAAAGAAAGCAGAGTATGTACCATTTCTCACATCCAAAAGAATGAAGTCTTTTTGTAGAGTAGCATTTGATGCAATATCAACTTTATTTACTGCTTCTAATCTATTCCTCCATTCAGCTGGTGTGAGAGGCGTAGCTCGCATTGAAGAGTCCAGTAAAGGAAGATGTGAAATCCCTCCTTCCAACTAGAGATAGAAAAGAAATGACAATTAGTGATTCTCATAAAAGTCTCTTTTTCATTTGCTTTCCGCTATCTTTTTGAAGTTGAAGTCCAAAAAATATAAAAGGGAAATTCAAAAGCATAAAGGTACGTATGGGTGCTTTCATGTTCCAGAATAAGACCCTATTCCAGCTGACCACATGCCCCGCACATGCTAGGGGACAATAACCCAAGGGGAGTCTTAGCCAAATAGACCCTTGGGGACTGGCAGAAAGAACTTTGAAGTGACCCTAGGGGGAACCCCGGTAAAACCTTGGGGAACTCAAAAAGTGCAAGGGGAGAACTCCTACCGAAGGGCTATATTAGCTGCTGGGATATGCACTTTTGGGAGTTTGTGGTGCTTATGTCACCCGCTTGTGCAGCCTCAAGTGATTGCCCTCTCTCTAGTGTCTCTTTTGTTCGGAGTTTCACCCTCACCCCTTTGTTCTCGGTGGTTTGCTTGGCGTGTAATCCCAAGCTTTACACAGCACCTACTATCCTCTATCTTGATCCCACCCCTTGATCCTTCAAGGATACTACCATTTAACACCAACAATACTCTATTTATAAGGAAAAACAATTCTGCATCACTAATCCTAAATTTTTCCTCTTTTTCTCAAGCGCTATAGTTTAGACTTTAGAGCTCCAATTTCTAGAAGACCTTTGTACCAGGTATTAATCCCTAATTCTCATACTAACATGAAAAGAAATCTCCATAGATTCCTCTAAAATTCATGAAGGTTTTCTAGATTTGATGATAGAAAAAATACCTAACTATGACACCAAGGATACCTAAGACCATTCAGGATTCTTTGTCATGATATATCTTCTTTCAACATTGAAAAATAGGTCCATTAGAAGAAAAGAATGTAAAAAGGGCTGCCATGGAAGAAGAATCACACTCCTCAAGTTACACTTAAATATGATACACGTTCATGCCATACACTTGCAGGGTGGTATCAGTCTTCGAGCCATCAGGATGGCTTTGTTTATTTTACCCTAGAATCAGGGAACAATATTGTTGTAGGATTAGGTCATTCATCAATTTTTTTTTAATATAAAAGAAGAATTTTATTGATTACAAAGAGATACGTGTGCTAAGTGGACAAGGAATCTACAAAGGAACAAGTGGAGAATGATGTAAAGAGCACAAAGAAAAGCAACCCAAGGCAATAAGTCAAACCCAAAACAGCCTTTGAGTCCCTACATAGATCCGAATTAGAGACAACCTATAATCCACCATAGTGGAACACCATCCATAACCAAGCCAGATAGTCAACCCTATACGTCACCAAATGACCAGGCGTATACGGATCCTTAAAAATCCTTAAATCCCCCTCCCTTCAAATGCTCCATAATACCATGAAAATACCATACACCCTTAAAATATTCTTATCGTTATCATGACCCAAACCATGATGGAAAGACAATAAGCATATATGCACGCACAGGGGGCAACGCCCCAGGTTATTTGAGGACCTCAAATCCCCACATTACACCACCCAGGCAAAAGGGCAATGTAAAAAAAGATCATGTACTCGCAATGCTGCTCGCAAAGAACAAAAGTATTAGCGGTAAGAGTGTATAAGGCCTCCAATCCACAACTCATTAGAGTTCAACCTAGTAAGAACTAGAGCCCAAAGAATTAGCCTTAAATTCGCTAGGAACCTTGCCATGCGTATAAGGCATGTGATCTTTTCACGAGTCATTAGTGATCAACCTCGTATGCACTAGAGCCCAAAGAATAAGCCTTAATTCGAAAGGAACCTTGTCATGCAAAACACTAGAGAATTAGAATTAGAACCTAGAACAAAATGGAGAAGTACCTATCCTTGCAAGGTATTAGTAGAAGTACCAGTTCACAAGCTTAATTCTCAAATATAATAATCAACTCTAGGGTTATAGCCAGTGTTCTAAAAATCGCTAGACGGGCGCTAGGTGCCAGAGCAGGGCCTAGCGCCTAGGGGCCTAGGCGGGGCCTAGAAATCGAGGCATAATTACACTATAGGTCCATACCAAACCTGTTGTAACAATAGTAAATAACTAAATATGACCAAATAAACTAAAAGTAATTATCACATTACAAGATTAAAAGTTAAAAGTTAAAAATCAAAATCAAATTCAATATCATTTCAAAGTAGAGGGAAGAAAGGAAATACTTTAATAACTTGAGGGGAGGGAAAACACTTTAATAACTTGAGGGGGGAACACTTAATAACTTGAATAACATATAAAACCTAAAGGCTAAAACTTAAAAATTAAAAGTACTCCCTCACCTCTCTCTCACAGACAACGGCTGGGAAAGGGACTCTCTCACAGAGACACGGCGGTGAGGGCTTCTCTCACAGATGAGATCAATCTCGCTCTCTCTTTCTCCTTCTTTATCACTCTCGCTCTCTCTCTCTCACACAACGAAACACACCTCACCGGAAGGGAAGTAGGATGGCACGGTGGCGAAACAACCTGAGGAGAGAGAAGGGATGGCGGAGTGGCTCCATTGCTGCTTGATGAGATGAAGTGACAAAGACGAGAAGAAGAGAGATTGATCGAGATTTCAGTCGTTGACTTTTCAAATCGGCTAGGCGTTAGGCGGGCAGCTAGGCGGTGATTTTCTCCCTTTGGCGATTTTTTACTCGATTTGTCCCAAATCGCGGCGTTTGTGGCCGCCAAACGCCTAGGCGGGCGCCTAGGGCGATTTTTCGAACACTGGTTATAGATGAGCAAGTCAACTTGACTCAAACGAACCTAGAAAGCCTCAAGTCAACACCCCTAAGTGAGCCAAGCCTATCCTGTATTAGAAATTCTCAAATATAATACTCCCTCCGTTTCTAAATCATTGTCCTGCTTTCCATTTTTGTTCGTTCCAAAAAAAATTGTCTTGTTTCTAAACTTTCCATTTTAGAAAAACACTTTTACCATTTTACCCTTACTTTTTCTTCCTACCTTTATTGATGGTTCCAATGCACATGGGCTTTAAAAGAAATTACATATTATACCAATATTTATAATAAAGTCGATTAGTTTTTCTTAATTTGTATGGCACTCAAACAAGACAATTATTTAGGAACGGAAGGAGTAATCAACTCTAGGTTTATAGTCAAGCAAGTCAACTCAACTCAAAGGAACCTAGAACGACTCAACTTATAGCCTAGTTCTCAAATATAATAATCAATTCTAGGGTTATAGGCTTATAGCTAAGCTTAACTCTCCAATATTATAATCAACTCTAGGGTTATAGCTGAGCAAGTCAACTTGACTCAAACAAACCTAGAACAACTCGAGTCGACACCCCTAAGTGAGCCTAGCCTGTATTAGAGATTCACCAAAATAATTGGGCTAAGCTAAGCCTGTGGATGCTCGTCTCGTGTGGGTAGCGAGGAGACTCAAGTTTAACTCATCCTAAGTTAAGCTCAAGTTTAACACGCCGAACATAAAGTTCTTTTGTTACCGTTCCAGCTGTTCGTGAAACCCCACTTTCCTCAAAGCTAGTATCCAAGTCTCCTCTCTTGAATCCATATCTCCATTAGTCCACTACCTCGATCCCACATAACAGTTGGTGGTGTAGGTGGATGCTATGGTGCAGCAGAACAACTAGTGGTGGGCCAGCTAGTGGTGCTTGCGGTCGCCACAGGAACAGGAGTATATTCCATAATCTTGTATAGCCATTAGTCCACGCGGGCTTAGGATTATGAGTGAGTACTTATGGTTGCAGTATTTGGGCCAGCGTAATCCAGTGGGACTCTAGTGATCATTTTGGATTAAGCCGGCCACATGAGCCTCTTTATCTCGTGAGTTCTAAGGAGCCCCGCTTGAGAGCTACTTTCAAGTAGTTCATAAGTCCCTTTGAACAGAGTATTTTACCCTTCTCAAAAGCCCAGCTCGAGCTCGTTAAGGTTCGACGCATTACCCATTCAAGTGACGTTGTATTTTGTTTCATTGACTACTTTGTTGTTCACTAGGATATGTTAAAATCGCTTTACTATGCTTTAAAGAGAAAAGACATGCATAATTATCTATTCTTCTGTCTAATGTAATGAACATGACGAAGACAATCTACTTTGTCTCTATTTCTCTGTTGAATGTAGAAGAAACAGAGAATCCTGCTTGCAGAAGAAGTTGCTGCTTCTCTCATTTCCCAAGCAACACGCAGTTAGACTTTTGAGATCCTACCAACTTTCCTCCATCTTTATTAATACCTGAACGAACTATGACTGTTTAATCACTCAGTTTTTCTTAGAATTCTCATTGAGTCGTTAGTCAAAGGCCAAATTAGTTTTGTATCATCACTGTCGTTTTATTTATTTTTTTCTTAATAAAATAAGAAGGCCTTCTATTTATACATATCTCTTTATTTCAAAAAAAAAAAAAATTTACACAAGAAAAAATGACATACAAGTTGGCCAAGGAGTACACCAGATAAACTAGTGAAAAAGAAATAAACAAAAATCAACAACTACTCAACGGCAAAAGTATAAGGTATAAGGTCAAAGTAATCCTCAACACCTACATAATTGTGAAACAGTCCCATCCTCCCCCACCCTCCCCCGCGATGCCCCATTGCAAGCCCACAAAGAAGGTATATAATCCATGGAAATCATGCAGTTCTTCGCACTCTCCAAATGCACCATAAAACAGCAACCACCAAAGAATTATTTCATCTTAACTTTATCGTGGACAACTATCTTTACTGTAGTCAACACTAGAAATCATTGATCTTACACTTAAGTTCAAGTCTCATTGCTAATTGCCAAAACAAACGGATACATTGTGTTTACAGCCATCTGTTTAGCAACCTAATGTTTAATGAACAATAAATACAATTTGCCTCAATATAGCCTTGTTGCAACCACATCGTTGGCTACATAAATCTGTTTTACCAGCCTCATTTGTTTGTTTAGAGCGATATTTCTGAGAAAGTACTAGAAATTATGTCTTGCTTTATGGTCTATATCCATGTTTTTTATGTCTCCCAAAAGTAAGGTCCAGTCCACAAGGGTCTCACCAATCTGGAGTCCGGGATGGGTCTGATGTATACAACCTGCCCTTGCAAATGGAAAAAGCATTGTCCCATCCATTGAACCCACAGCATAGTCAATAATGGAGCAGCCTTACCATTGAATCATGCTACCTCTAACATCACCGTTAATAGGACAATATTACTCTTCATCAATATGCACTTGTCTATGTTTTGTGTCCCAAACAACATGAACTTCTCCAATCTGTTTATCTTATTGGGATCACTTCCACTGTGCCACTATATGTGGTCCTATCATTTGACAAATCCATTTCAACATTCTCATCTCAGCCACAATATTTTATGAACATGTAGTATTTAGTTAGAAAATACTCCTAAACCCCAAACAGATATGTTTCAAAATGGAAACCCAACCTGAGGAAACAGGTTCTGAAATAAAAATGTGGTTCGGGACTACAAAAGCATAAATTGGAAAAGATGGTGCACAGAAGCAAGAAAATGTTAGCTTGCCTGTACAAGTGAGGGTTTGTACCGCAGCCTCAATTTTGGAAAAGCATGCCCATGAATAGCAGGAGATATCTGGACTAATATATCAGAAAACCTGTGATCTTCTCTTAGCCATGTAACATATGCAAGAGCATCTTTTGACGGCCCACTGTACTGCACAAGATGACATGTGTTAGAAAGGACGGATGAGCATGCTGATTTCAAGCAATGTTCACAAATATAAACAAGCATTTTTTTATTTATTATTATTTATTTTTTTGTTAAAAATGTTGGAGAGGACATAGGCCTTACCCCAACCCTTATTATTATTATTTAATGCCTTGAAAGGCTACAATTAAGACTATATAGTGCCTTTGGTGTGGCTAGAACAAATGGTGAGCCATTGAACACCCGACCTCAGTACAGGGTGGCTCTGGTAGGACTTGAACACTCGACCTCTCCGTTAAGAGAAGAAAAGTGAGCAGTAATATATTGTGCCTTTGGCTTGGCTTGAACAACAACGATTTCTGGTGAAACTTGAACACCCGACCTCTCTGTTGAGAGTAGTTACGTACCAGGGTGTCTCTAGTGAGACTTGAACACCCGACCTCTACGTTAGGAGAAGTGAGCGGTACTAGTTGAGCTAGTGCTCGTTGGTGTTAAGTGAAAATTAAACAATTTTGAACTACCCATACACGGAAATGAATCGAGAAAAGTGATTCAGATATCTGACTCAAGTAGGTGGACAAAAGGCTGACTGAGTTGACTTGAGTTGGATGCATTTCTAAAGTTGGAGTACGATGGCAACGGATTATACGAACAATTGATATATAAAGATCAAATGACTGATGAATCAATACATCATAAGCTTATTGGTTCCGAACTATAGCTATCATCAACACATGCACATAAAACAAACACCAATTACATATAAGGAAGAGCAACAAGTACCTGAAAGAATCTTAAATGCAAAAATGTGATTTATAAAAGGCTGACAGACGATACCTGGGCATTGATTCCTTGCTCATTCAGATATATCCGACCATGTATATCACGATCCTAGAAGGAATCACAAAAAGGCAAAACACGGGCATCAACAGATCTATACCACTCATGCAAGTACCAAACGAATGGATGCCAATAGTAATATGGATGGAATGGCAGTATGCTGAAGTATTTGTAGTTTGAAGAATTCTCGATAAATTCTGAGGCCTTCTACAGTTTTCTAGTACTTTTAAAGTTTCATGCGCGAGCACACACGCACAGATACACTTACCAGTTTCATAGCATACATGAACCTTGTGCATATTTTGGAATTTCTGTCTAAAGCTCGGAACGGTTGAGCATCATTTTATACCACAAAATTTCCTTCAAAAATTTCTCAAATAGGATTCAGTAAATCTTGTAACTATTAGCTTGAACTCCTTTACTGAACCATCTGCCTTAAACATGCAAAAAAACAAGGGTGTATAAGTACGTACACAACAATGTTGGAGATAACAAAATTGGAACTTAGTGTCAGTCACATGGAAATCTATTAATCAGTGCCCTCATCTTTTTCTTCCCCATGTTCAGTAATGGGTCGGAAAGGTGCTCGATCATGTTGGAGACAATCCACTCTCTCTTTCCTTTCATTGTCTTTTCAGTCTCCTCCTTTCATGAGACACTTAATTCTAGCTTTATCATTAGGGACAGGGATGTAGTCGAGTCTTTCACTTTTTCATAACAGGAATGATGCCGAAGTGAAGGAGTTCAATTCGTTATTTCCTGGTATTAATCCTGAACAATTCCATTTCCTATCATTGTTCTTGGATGTTGACTCCTATGGACCCCATTCTTATGGGTCTTTTAGCTTCTTCAACTAGTTCGTGTTCTATTCTTTTTCTTTTCGTTTTTGTTTTTGATAAGAAACATAGATTAGATTAATACTCTCTCCACTCCTAAAAAGGAGTCCATTGTTCCTTTTTAGGCCTTTTCAAAAAAAAGTGTCCACTTTGTGACCTTTCCTTTTTGGGATATTACTTTTACCATTTTACCCTTGCTTTGTTTGCTGCTTTAATTCATGTGTCCCACTCTCACATGGGTATTATTGAAAAATACACAACATCCTGATATTTATTATAGAGTCAAATAACTTTTCTTAATTGCACATGCAAAGTCAAATAGACTCTTTTTAGGAACGGAGGGAGTAGAAAAGATGGACAAGGAATCCATCAAACTAAAAACAGAAAAAAGAAACAAATGCCTATAGATTAGAGGACTAAAACAATCAAGAAACCAAAGCACGCCAATCTTGCTGAATCTCCAAAATGGATAATCCTCTAAAGTCACCACTACCTGAAGCCCATAAGGAAGCCATAGAAACAGCCCTGTCCCAAATAAAGATTCCAAAACAGCATCTGATACCTGAAAATTCTCGATTTCCTCTCATTCCAAATCACCAAAAAATAGCTGAAAACCACACCTATTAGTTGGATTATGTAACCCAACCTTTTTCTCTCTTGATAAAGTGAAAAAGAGGAAAAGAAGTCAACCTCACAGGGAGAAAAAAAAACTAAATCGAAACCCCAGAAAAAGAAAAAGGAACATCAATGAAGCAACACCCTTTGCTCCCTCAATAATAACTACTGATAGTCGATGCCCACAATGAAGAGAAGGGGCATCATCTTATCCCTCAAGAGTGAAAGGAATGAATTTGACCCTACAAAGCTAGCATTCCTCCTAGTCCATAAAATCTACAGGATCCCGCAATTGGCAAGCCACTCTAAAATGCTCTCATCGACAACTCTACCAAAACCTTGGGAACTGAAAAGTAACAAAGTATCAAGTGCAACCTCACACGAAATGAGAAAAAAATACCAAATCAAAACCCAAGAAATTTAAAATGAAAGAGAAAAATCAATGCATCGATGCCCTCCGCTCCCTAAAATGTCCAAAGTAGCTATGCATAGTGGATGCCCACAATGAAGAGAAAAAGTAGCACCTTATCCCTCAAGAGTGAAGAGAATGAATTTGATCTCTCAAAAGTTCTAACAAGCCTCCTAGACCATAAAATCTACAGAATCCCAAAATTGGCAAGCCGCTCTAGAATGCACTCATTGACAACTCTACCAAAACCTTGGGAACTCAAAAGTAACAGAGCCTCAAGTGCAACCACCAGAAGAACTCTTTCAAAGAAGACTTTCTTGAGAAAGTCCAAGTGAATGAGTAATGAAGAAAAAGGTGACACTGAGTCTTACTCAGATGCCTAGAAATAACACATCCAGGGATAAAGCCTCAAAAGGCATGTGCTTCTGCCTCCAATCATTAGTGTTCTTAGAAAATGAAGCACGAGAGAATATGCAACATTGTTAAGCTTAAACTCAACATTGGCTTTCCAAATGAAGGAGGCAAGTGCGAAAAGCAGGATTACTAGTCAATGTGAGAAGCCAGAGGATTCTTGCAATAAGCACAACCCCAACGTGTCACACGCCCAAGAACAATGATCAGAAGAGGAAAACGAAACAGTTGGGAGGATAAGCAGGAATCATGAAGCAAAGCTCTTCAACTTCCTCAACAACCTTCCTAAGGTTGATGTTAGAAAGAGAGTGAAAATTCCAAAACCAGACAAACCAACCCATTCTCATCCCATATTAATAAGTTAGAAAAAAAGGAATCATGGTGGAAAGAGACTCTAAAAGTCTAGGAGAGAAAGAGAATGAGTGTCCGTGATGGCACTTCCAACCAAGAATCATACATGGGGAAGAAGGACGTGAGTGCACCAGTAGATTAGTTTCCATAGGCTTCCACAAGTGATTACTCAATATTAACATTCCAACCATGTCACTATAGACATAATTTGTTTCAAATCATCCATTTCTTATCAAAAGATCTTCAATTCCAGTCTTGTTTCTTACGGCTTTTGTGCCCTTTTTTTTTTTCTCTTAAAATTGGGATCAATAGTGGTTTCCCACTTACCCTTTGGTGACTCGAACCCACGATCTATCGGTTGTACGTGAAGCGTCTTACCGCCTGAGCTACACTTAATTGTCGGCTTTTGTGCCCTTGCACGCACCAAACAACCAAAAAGAATTCTCCTGCAAGACATCCAACCGCAAAATCAATTGTGCAGCAGACAGCAAAGAGTGCCAGTTGTAAACACTCAGACCAAGGCCCTCGTAATGACAAAAGAAAACCCTCAATTTTGTGCTAAAGCAAGGACAGAAAAGGCAGACCTTCACAATGGAGTGTATGGTACTACACTGGTGGGCTATCCTGCGTGCAACAAGGTTACTAATAGCCTAAATGAGGGAGGATGTGCATTGATAGGATGTAGCTAATCTACCAACAAGGCAAGGTCATCCATCAGAAACCAGCAAAGCAATGCACAAGATTAAACTCCCTTGCTGGTGGAATATTAATGATGTCTTCCCATGTCAGCATGCTAAACCATACCTCGAAGACATCTGACTACAAATGAGCCCCGCAAACTCTTAAAGTCTAAAACACTTCCTTGAAAACGGGTCACTAAAGTAGTTCTTCAAGACATGTGTGTCAAAGCTTCTCACAAGTGTCATAATAAATTCTCATATGATAATACTATAAAATAAGTAACATATTTTTATTTTTTGGTAATTATTTTTATCAATTTTAGGGTCTAATTTTAAATTTAACACGGGCCCCCAAAATATGAAGACCAGCCGCCCTGATTGTCATTCCTCTCCTCTCTTCTCTGCCAAGTTGCCAACCAAAGGCCACATAGTCCTCTCCAGCTTCTTCACCACACCAAAAATGCGAGGAGAGAGAGAATAATCGGAATGCTAACTATACATGACTGAACAAATTAATCCTAACCCTGTAACCCCTAAAAGAACGAGTGAGAACTTCGCGCCATCTCGGCAGCAGGCTCATTCCCCCTTAAACAGAGGGTTTGAAAATATGACCCCTGAAGATACAGAAATTTCCATTCTCCACGTGGCATCAGAGGAGCACGTGGCCAAGCTGATCTGGAGCCCGGAGAAGATGAGTCATCATCCCGAGCTCGTAACTACAACCCGGAGCCCGGGTTCTCCGCCCGCTTCCGACTTACAGGAACCAATATGGTCATCTCTCCCGCCGTGACCCTAAGGAGCTCGCATGGTCTCGGACCCGAGCTGTCCTATTAAAGACCCCGAGGTAATCACCTCGGGAGACAAAGAAAGTCAACAAAAGCTGCCGCATTCAATGCCCACCAGCTGCTGCATCATCCCGGGACCACCATCTGGCATCCTATTGGACAGAAAGAATACTTGCCTATTAAGGAAAGTCGCATCTAGAAGGTCAAGGGGACAAACAGGGAAGTTCTATCCTCTGCATCCAAACAGGTCACTTCCACATCAATGCATACTGCGGCTGTCAGAGATAGGGACATGGTAGTTCATCCCAAACCGACACCTGGCAGGCCCACTTGCTACAAACCGACTTTACTTCAAGATAAATACAAGGTGATAGCCTTCTTTTATGGTCTAAGTTCAAATTAACACACACAACTACAAACTCCCAAAGAATTGAGCAAGTACTCTCTCGAAACTGAATCCTCACCGAGACCTTTATCCTTACCATAAACCGATTCTCTCACCGGAGGGCTTTAGCCGGACCAACGTCCGGCCCTAACGGTGTTCTTTCATCATCTCGGTATCTACCGTAGGACAAGTCCCACCTAAGCTTGTGCCTATTGAGAGCCGGGCATCCTAATCACGACTAGCCGCTACGTGGACACGACAGATCACCAAGACCGATTTTGGCGTGATCAGTTTGGTTCCGTTGCCGGGACTCTTACTATTCAGATACCTTCAGATTGACATATTCTCAACCTAGCAAATATACGGTTGGAAATGACAAACTCAAAGCAACAGTCGCATCGGCCCAACCGGGTGACCCAAAGATCATCACATTCTGCGACCACGTTGACCGCGCGCAAGCATGCTCCCAAGACTCGGAAAAACCCCTGCCAATAATTCAAGAGGCAGGAGTACAGCCCGGGACGTGGCGCGGGTAATAGCGAAAAAGGCGGCGGAGAGGTCGCGAAGTAGCAAAGGAAAGGCTGCGAGAAAAACCCGTCAAGATGGAGATACCGCTAGTGACACTTCTTGCGGAGAAGACACTTGCGGTAATGACGAGGTTAGAATAACTGGTGTAAAGAGACCGGCCACACAGCTAGAGAGAGATCAAGCTGAGCTAGAAGATCTACGTCGCGAGCGGCGCAGTAGAAAGGATCGGGAGCTCGAGAGAAAAGAATTCGAGCTCCTCAAAAGGGTTGAAGCGGCGAGATTAAAAGAAAACCTCTCGAGCCGGAGAGGGAACAAGCCGTTAGACCACGCGGCCGCGATCGTACACACCGGCCGTGGAAGTTCCTCGAGCCGCCACAAGAGTTGCGCGAGAGACGAACAGATTAGGAGCTCGGCTCGGTCCGGCCCCTAAAGCAAGTGTGCACGATCGACTTCACTTCCCGAAGAGAGGAAAGACCCCGGGTAGCGCCCAAGACCGGCTTGGGTCCCGAGCACGCTCACGCGGCCGACGAGCTCGGACGGTACCTACTGAGCGAGGCCCAATCTCGAAGGAAAGGTTCCCGAGGGGCAAGTCAAGACGCTCGCCGTCCCCGCGGCCTCACCAAGCTCGATCGCTTCATCACATAAGCGGTCGAAAAATGACGGCCGCGATCGGAGGAGCCAACACAGGTCCCGAGCGGATGCCTCCCCGGACAGAGGTTTAAAGGCCCTCCAAGAGCGTTTGGAGGCCCTCGAAGCAGGAAAGCTAGGCCTGCCCGCACAGATACTGGAAAGTCCGTTCTGCCGGAGGATCCAGAGGACACCACCCAACTATCGTCTAAGGCTCCCTGAATTAAAACTATATACGGGAAAGACGCATGCCGAGACTCACATCTCGGTTTGAAGCCAAGATGGGTGTGTGCACCGCACGAAAGATATGTGGTGCAAGGTCTTCATTAGCACGTTCGACGCAACGGTCTTTGAAATGGTTCGAGGAGCTCCCAAAGAGTCGTGGCGATTGGAGCGACTTGAAGAAAAAATTCCTTAGGAAGTATGCCTCGGCAGAGAGCTTCCCAAGGATAAATCCGACCTTGCGAACACAAAGCGGGCCCAAACGAATCGCGGCGATTACATCCAATGTTCAAGAACGTGGCTGACGAGCTCTCCAATGTACCCGACGAAACAATAGTGGTCTGCTTTGAAAGTGGGCATCAGTCGGAAAGGTTGTTGGCAGAGCTGAATAATCGGAATCCGGCCACCGCGCGGAAATGTTCATGCGGCGGGCGTGGCCAAACAGAGAAGACCTTGCGATAGGGCAAAAGCCAAAGGAGTTGCGGCACTGCGAACGAGGAGACTAAAAACCCGGACAAGAGGGCGGGCGGTCAAATACATGTAAGGCACATGACAAAGGGGAGAAAGAGGACAAAACAGTCTACACTCCTCAACGCTTCTCGCGAACACATCATGACCGTTCAGCCAGAGAACAAGCTAGGAAAGCCCTACCCTATGAGAGAGGTCAAGTTTCCTCGGAACCCAAACCTGAGGTGCGAGTATCATAAGGAGAACGGACACTCCACCGAAGAATGCCGTCAGCTGAAAAAGGCCATTCAGCGATTGATAGATCGGGGAGAACTAAGGAGGTTTGAGCAAAGAGAGGAAACGGAAAGGAGGCCGGCACCGCATGGTCGGGAGCATATTGAGAGGGAAGAATTCAGGATATCGACCATCCTGGAAAACAACTTGAGCATCACCCAGCTCAGCGATACCATGTACAATCTGAATAACGTGGTATCCCAACCTCGGGTGAAGGATGAGGTCGGTATATGCTTTTACCCCACGAGATGGCGAGCACCGATCCGGCTAAAGTGCAGCTACAATGCATCTCGGGATAGAGCAAGACATGGTTAGGCGGGTACTCATCGACACGGGGCTAATCGAACATCATGTATTATGATGTTTCAAAAGATGAAGCTCACGGACTCGCAGCTCATCCCGAGCAACATCCAGTTGGAAGGCTTTACGGCATCGAGTGGTAACCAAAGGCACCATCTCGATTAAGGTGGCGATCGGAGAGGAGACATCTTGAACGGAGAAAATAGAGTTTCTCGTTCTCGACATCCCGTCTCCCTACAATGCAATTTTGGGCCTTCCAGCTCAAACCAAGTTCGGCATGGTCGTCTCTGCCCCTCATCAAAGAATCAAATTCGCCGCCAACGGGAAGGTCGGCATGATGAGGAATGACCCGAAAAGTACTCTATCTCGATTGATAGAGACACAGAAAGAAAAGGAGGCGACCTCCCGAGGAAAGGCTCAAGCCGTGGAAGTCTGCCACAACCCGGCCAAACGAGCCCGACCATCACCAGTCGAAGAAAGCCCGTGATAGTTGAACGCTCGTCGTTCCCGAGAACGCGACTTCTACTTCCGCGTGGCAAAAGATTAGCAGCTAACGCGGGCTAGCAACCCTAGCTCGCATGAAGCGGGCCCGAGCCCAAAAGAGCCGAGTGATCACGATCGAAACCTCGACAATCGCGACGTCTCGGACATTCACCACACGAGGACTTCGACGAGGTGATCATCAACTCGATTTTCCCGACCAAAAAATTAAAATCGGTCTGGATATCGACGAAGGAGAGCGTCAAGCTATCATTGAATTCCTCCGAGGAAACACTGATGTATTCGCTTGGAGGGTTGAGGACATGAAGGGTATTAGTGAAGACGTCTCCGTTCACAAGCTCAGCGTGGACCCCGCAATCACCCCCATACAACAGCGACCACGGGTTTTTTCCCCGGAGAAGCAAGCAGCTATCAAAGAAGAGGTCGACAAGCTGCTCCAGGCTAAGATTATTAAAGAGATTTTTACCCGACTTGGATCGCAAATGTCGTCATGGTAAAGAAGACCGGCAAATGGAGGATGTGTGTGGATTACACCGACTTGAATAAAGCTTGCCCAAAAGCGGTACCCGCCCGAATAGACCGGCTCGTGGATGCCATAGCCGGCCACAAAATTCGAGTTTCATTGATGCCTACTCGGGTATCACCGGATCGAATGTGGCTAGAGGATCGAAGCTTACTGCCCTTCCGAGCCGCGGGGCTGCTTGTTATGTTATGATGCCTTTTGGGCTGAAGAACGCGGGGGCTACATACCAGAGAATGGTAAACAGAGTGTTCGGCGACCAGCTCGGACGCAACGTGGAGGCTTACATCGACGACATGGTCATTAAGACCAAGAAAGCAAATCACGTCGAAGACCTCCAAGAAACCTTCACCAGCTTGAGAAAAAATAACATGAAGCTGAATCCCGCAAAATGCGCCTTTGGGGTCACTGCGGGCAAATTCTTGGGATACATGGTGAATGAGCGAGGCATAGAGGCAAATCCGGGGAAGATCCAGGCATTGCTAGATATGAAGGCCCCAACAAATATCAAAGCCGTGCAGCAGCTCAATGGCAGGATAACCGCCTTGAGCAGATTCATAGCCAAAGCTGCCGAGAAGAGCCTCCCTTTTTTCAAAGTTTTGAAAGGGAGCCACAAGTTTACTTGGGGAGAAGAATGCGACAAGGCTTTTGCTGAAAGCAATACCTGCGGCCCGCCTTGTCTGTCCGTGCCGGAGAAAAGTTATATATTTATATCTCGGCCTCAGATGCGGCGGTCGCTGCAGTTTTGATTAGAGAAGAGGGCTCTATTCAAAAGCCAGTGTATTACGTCTCTCACGCGCTTTCCGACGTAGAGACGCGATACTTGAATGTTGAGAAGGTAATCCTAGCGTTGATCGTAATGGCAAGGAAACTATCACATTATTTCCAAGCCCATGCTTTGATCGTCTACTCAGACTTACCTCTCCGGAAAATGCTACACAAACCCGATGTCGCCGGCAGAATGATGAAGTGGCGATCGAGCTCTCCGCGACATCACATACGAGCGGAGAAAGGCGGTCAAGGACAAGCACTCGCCGACTTCATAGCCGAGACATCATTCACTCACGAGTCTCCTGATATACCCTCCGCCGAGTTAGAGAAAGTCTCGCCACAGTCACACCCCGACCAAGATTATCCGCTCTAGCTCTCATGAAACACGGCCTATCCACTGGCGGTTGTTTGTAGATGGATCCGTCGCCTCGGGCAACGGTGGGTTTATCCCTGGTTTCCCCAGGAGGAATTGAATTTCGGAAAGTTTTTCGATTCAAGTTCCCCGCATCAAACAACCAGGCCGAGTATGAGGCAGTGGTGGCAGGTCTACAATTAGCACGAGAACTCACAGTTACACAAATTGTTGTCTTCAGCGACTCCCAGCTCGTTGTGAAGCAAATTTCGGGGGAATATGGGGCTAACCACCCCACACTGATAAAATACTGTGAGCTCGCAAGGCAGCTACTATCCAAGTTCGACTCCGGGAGGTTCAACATCGATAGAGAAAGCAACACTCGGGCCGACTATTTATCCAAAGTGGCTTCCATGGAACTAAAAGATCTCCCGAGATGTTCAAGGAATTCATGGATTCCCCTCAGTAGACAGAGAAGCCGTCTTGCCAATTATCGCAACCACGAGGTGTTGGATAGATGAGGTCGAAGATTACATCGAGCATGGAACCTTGCCCGATGACAAAAGCCTAGCCCGGCAAATCAGAAAGAGAGCTGCTAGGTATACAAAGGTCGCCTGAGTCTTTGTCCGGCGATCTTTCTCAAAACCTTTGCTAAGATGCGTACGACACGAGGTCACCGAAAATTTATTAGCGAAGTACACGAGGGAGTGCGGAGGACACCCCGAGCCCGCACTCTCCGACGAGTCATATTCCACGGATACTACCGGCCTACACTTAGGAAGGATGCCGAGGCTTACGTCGGGAGGTGTGACAAATGCCAAAGATTTCCGATGTGCCCGACTACCTTCGTGCCACGACACCATGGTCGCGCACTGCCCTTCGACATGTGGGAATTGACCTCATTGGTCCTTTTCCCAAAGCTCGCGGAGGTTGCGAGTTCTTGATTGTGGTGTTGATTACTTTACAAAGTGGATTGAAGCCAAGCCGCTTGCAGGAATTCTTGAAGAAAAAGCCATCGCTTTTGTACACGACTTCATCCGGTGCGATTTGGGCTACCTCGGGTTATAGTCTCCGATCACGGGACACAATTTGCTACCAAGTTTACGGAACTGCGAGAGGATGAATGTTAAACACTGGATGTTTTCGCTTGCTCATCCGCAAGGCAACGGCCGCAGGCCGGAATAAGAAAATTCTATACTCCCTTAAAAGGAGCTTAGAGAGGAAAGGAAGATGGTGGAAGAGCTCCCCGCATCCCTATGGAGCATAAGGACATCTGCGGGGTCCGACGGAGAAACACCATTTGCTTTGACGTATGGATCGAAGCAATGGCACCGTTGAAATGGCCCGCCAATGCTCGGGTGTTGCACTTTGATGAAAAGACAAATGCGAAGCTCGGGGCTTGACCTCGACCGAAGAGCGCAGACCGAAAGCCCGATTAAGAATGGTGAATTACAAGCAACTCGCAAAGGGTCATCATGATAGACGAATCAAAGCTAGAACCTTCTCGGTTGAGATTGGGTCCTCAGGAAGATCGAAGCTACAGGCAGAAATGCTCAGCGGAACAAGTTATCCCCGAATTGGGAAGGCCCCTTCCGGGTTACCTCGATCATCCGAGAAGGAACCTACCGACTTGCCGAGCAAGATGGAACATTATTGAAGAACCCTTGGCATGCTGATCACCTCAAGAAGTATTATTTATGATTGTAATTTCTACTTTTGAGTATATGTATGACAACAAAAACCTTGTAAAGAAATTGAAGTTTGTTTACTCGGGTTTTTCGTATTATATTGTTCAAATACCTAGAGTCAGCAGCGGGCTACTTTAAGGTATATTAAAAATACTTATAGCGGGCAGCGGGCCCCTTAAGTAAAAATAATTACTCTGAGCATGGTAGCAGACTACCCCGAGTAGTTTGAAGACCTCACTGCAAAGTCAATATTGAATCACTCAGTGTAGGTGGAATAAAGTCATCACTGGAAAGTCAATAGTGAATCACGCCGCGATAGACTTTGAAAGATTACGAAAGGTCGACCAGAGTCACCCCGTAATAAACAAACCATTGCCGACGAGAGGCCAAAGCCACGTTGCAATAATTGAAATGATTGAAATTTGCAATAATTGAAGAGATTGATATTTGCATTCAAAAGAGCATATTAAATACAAGCTAGAAATACTTGTTCATATTTGCAAATAAAACTACATCTACGAGTTACTATTACTTGTTTAAATTTACATATCACAAAAATTTACGAGCTCGCAGGCTCAAAACCAAGGTACAAAAAATCTTCTGCAGGCTATAGCTCAGCGCATTTCAGCAGCCATCACATCCTTCTGGTTCTCAGCTCGGCTGGTCGTCACACCTTCAGTATCCTTCGGTTGGTCGCGGCGGCCGAGCTCGGCATTTTCTTGCTCGTCGCCTTCCCCGGAAGCCTCCAGGGCCATCTGTTCAAGCCGAGCATCGACCAATTTTTCAACATGTTGTTGAAGGATAGCTGGGTGTTCCCAGGCCGGCTTACCAGCTTTGGCATCTTCTTCATCGATAGCCTGGATGTCCTCAGCGTCAAACGGCACGAGCACGGCACCTTTTCTGTTTAAATCGTCGAAGGGTTGGAGGCTCCCCACTCAACCGGCGTTTCAAGGGTATCCGGCACCCGCGGCTCGGAGAATCGATATCGCCCTTTCATCATATACGGGGCAATGTCCTCGACGAACGACTCGATCTCCTTGTACCGAGCGATGAGGATTCTGGGCGGGATACCGTGCTCGACGTCATCAACCTCCAGGGTGAGTTTCTCCATCCTCCTATCGAGATCTTGGATGGCCGCTTCATGCTCCGAGCTCTTGGCGATAAAGAATTCTTCAAAACTCTTCATCTCTCGCCGGTGATCTTCGGGGCCTCCTCGGCCTTCGTTGAGCCTCCTCGGCTTTCGGTGCTTCCTCGGCCTTAGATTGCGCCGTCACCGCGGCGAAGAGTGAAGCCTTGGTCTTTTCGAGCTCGCATCCTTAGCCTTTAGCTCCTTATCCTTTGCTCGGAGGCGATGGCGAAGGCGGGATAACTCGGTATCTTCTTTGACCTGCGGACTAGGTCGGACTTCGCCTTCTCGGCCTCGGCCAGATCAAAGTACTTCGCATAGTGGGCCATCTCGAACAAAGAAAGTTAGCAACATGAAATGAAGAAAAGTTTAAACTAAAGCTGTAGTTACACACCTCCACCTGAGCAGTCATCGTCTTCGAGCGCGATCGGAAGAGCTGCAGCAGCTGGCCATCGGGAGAATCGGCGTAGCCCTGGACTGGTTGAAGAGCGGGTCTCGGGCACACCCATCCGGCTATGACCTCGACCTCCTCCCAGAGTCACCTTCTCTTTACCCTTGGAAGACGATTTCGGAGAGAGGCTCCTCCTCGGTCATATCAATTATGGTGGCCTCGGCCCGGCTCGGCCGAGCCCCGATCCGGGGCCTCTCCAAGAGTCCCGACTTCTTCGCCTCGGCGGAGGCCCGGTCTTGTTTTTACGGCTCCGCCTCATCACTAGCCGAAGCCCGCTTGGTCTCGGAAGAGCCACGGAGATTGGAACGGCATGCACAATCCCTCGCCCCTATCGGCTTCATCTGGGGAGAATCGCGCGTCACCTCCGGCGGCCGCTGAGCTCGCCTCGGCTCGTCCTTGCGAGCTCCGAGGCGTTGGTCCTTTTAACCTTGAAGGCGGCAACGTTCACCATATCTGCAAAAAGTATACAAGTCAATATTCATCCGAGGAAGAAATACTTGGAAGAAAAATGCAAAACAAATACAAAAGACATGAATAGCATTACAACCCTCAGGACGACCCTCGGGAACCGGCGGTGCTCTCCTCTACCCGGCACCGTTCACATTGGATGCGAACTTGTCATCCATGTGTCCTAGCCACCCGGGGCGACTCAACGCAGCATTGTACACCTCGGGTGAGCCCCGAAGGTCCTCCTCGATAGCCGGTCATTGAGAGGAATGGCTCATCCGCAAGGATCGCCTCCCAATCATACGGTGTTCCACGTTCGTGAAGAGGGGGTCTCGAGCACCCGCCGAGCGATCTTGTCGTAGTCCCCGGCCTCTTCAGCGCTTGAGCCCGTGCACTCTCCCCGAGGGAACATTGAAGTTCCATCCCTTGCGGCTCTCCACAAGGATGATCTTGTCGGCCAGTCTACCTTCCCGGAAAGGGTGAAGAGCTTTATCCGGTTGTTGTGGGCCTTGCATTGGAGACGATGGGAAGAGACCCATGCGGAAATAGTATACGAAGAGGAGAGAGATGGCTCGCGGCCCGAGCTCGGACACGGCGATGAAGCACACCGTCCTCGCGGCCCGAGAGAGGTCGAGGGCATTGCGGATGTCTCCTCGAGAAACTCGCATATAAGGGGATCGAGTGGGAGCCGCATCCGCCAAGAGTAAAGAAGCCGAGGTAGAAGCCCACTTTCCCGCGCAGGCCTTCGATTCTACCCGGCTTTTGTCGGCGCTCGGGATCGATGCCGGAACCCTGCGTCTTGAAGGGCCTCCCACGAAGAGATGTCGAAGAGGAGATCCTATTCCTCCGGTTCCTCGGCCGCGCCATAGCCGCTGATCGGCCCTCGGCCGAGGTAGACTCTCGAGCTGCAGAGGTATCGGCCACGATGTAGAGACCGGTCATCTTGGGTAGATTCTTTGATCGCGACTCGTCGGCAATTGATGTCTCGCGAAGTTGGCGAGTTCGTTCGGCCGGAGATTGCAAGAGCCGGTCATGGTGAAATATTTGCGGATCGGGCGTTATTATTTGGTTTTGTCCTCTAGCACTTCCATTTGAGCGGCAAATGGGAGTGGAGGGACCCAGTGGGGCTCATCGGCCACTACCTTATCCGAGAAGTCGGAACCCCAGCGTCCTAGTATATCCCGGGCTTCACTTGGAAGTACGACCTCCCAGTGATCCTCGGCTAACCGGTATATGTTCTTATGTGTGGGAGATCGGGCAAACACGGACAAAGATGGAGACTCACCTAAATCTACGGGACCTCGGGGTACTAGTGGACTGTTACCATCTAAGCTCGGGGAGTAACCCGAGGACGAGGATGACTCTGACGGGGTAAATTCTGGAACCCTAAAGCTAACACCTCGCCTACCCGAAAACATGTTGAAGAGAAATAAGAATTCAAGTATGAGCGGATCGGAATACGATTCAAGGAAGAAGCTCGGGAAGCGGGATGTACGGAAAGCACGAGAAACACGTGAGACCCGAGAGACACGTGGCGCCAAGTTAGTACGGAATAAATGGCGATTGCCAACGAAAAACGATGATCGATATATATTGCAGCGAGGGCAAAACGGCGAAAAAGTGGATATAAAGATAGAGGAGGTTCGAGATGAAACTAACCTACGGAGTAAAATCGACGAAAGAGGCGTAAATCGAGAAAAGCGGAATGACGGTTGAAGAAATGTCGCCGGAAATCGCAGTCGCCGGAAGTAGAATAGGGTTTTTAGCAAAAAGTGATGATCAACGGTTCTAAAACCCTACTTATACCCTGCAGCGACGTCGTTTGTACGGATGACCCGAATTTCGACCCGGAGTTAAATGGATAGTCCGCGTGTTTTTCCTCAAAAGCCATCAAGCGACACCGTTTTCACAAAACGACGGTTCCAATTCAAAAAGTTGAAAAGACGGGCATTTAATGAAAGCCGTCGAATTTCGCGCCAATGATTTGGCACAAATTCCAACAAGAGGTGTGTTGGTGAAGCTTCTACCTCGCCTAAGACGCGAGCTAGACTTCCCGACTTAAAGAGTAAAACCCTTACCTCGGGAACTCGGGGCTGCGAAGATACGAAATTTCCATTCTCCACGTGGCATCGAGGAGCACGTGGCCAAGGCGATCTGGGCCGGAGAAGATGAGTCATCATCCCGAGCTCGTAACTACAACCGGAGCCGGGTTCTCCGCCCGCTTCCGACTTACCCGAGGAACCAATATGGTCATCTCTCCCGCTCGTGACCCTAAGGAGCTCGCATGGTCTCGGACCCGAGCTGTCCTATTAAAGACCCGAGGTAATCACCTCGGGAGACAAAGAAAGTCAACAAAGCTGCCGCATTCAATGCCCACCACCGCATCATCCCGGACCACCATCGGCATCCTATTGGACGAAAGAATACTTGTCTATTAAGGAAAGTCGCATCTAGAAGGTCAAGGGGACAAACAGGGAAGTTCTATCCTCTGCATCCAAACAGGTCACTTCCACATCAATGCATACTGCGGCTGTCAGAGATAGGGACATGGTAGTTCATCCCAAACCGACACCTGGCAGGCCCACTTGCTACAAACCGACTTTACTTCAGTATAAATACAAGGTGATAGCCTTCTTTTATGGTCTAAGTTCAAATTAACACACACAACTACAAACTCCCAAAGAATTCAGAGCAAGTACTCTCTCAGAGCAGCCTGAATCCTCACCGGAGACCTTTATCCTTACCATAAACTGATTCTCTCACCGGAGGGCTTTAGCTGGACCAACGTCCAGCTCCCTAACGGTGTTCTTTCATCATCTCAGGTATCTACCGTAGGACAAGTCCCACCTAAGCTTGTGCCTATTGAGAGCCGGGGCATCCTAATCACAGACTAGCTGCTTACGTGGACACGACCGATCACCAAGACCGATTTTGGCGTGATCAACCCCTTTTGCGAATCACAACCCTTTGGAAACTACAACTTCCAGTAAAAGTCACTCCTCACTAAACTACACAAAATAATTTAGAAGACCGGTTACATAACCAGCCAGCTAGGGGGAATCACAGACCAACTATAAAGTTTACGAAATTACATCATTGCAAGTAATTTAAGATTTTTACAAAGTTTTGGTTTACAAATCATGAATCAGCATTATCATCACGTTAAGAGGAAAATGCGGAAAAAGAAGTATAAATCAGCAACAGGGAAAAGCAACTAGTAAAATTATCAAGCTCAGAGATGGAGGGGAAAAGGGTAGAACCTGCAGGAAGGAGAGGTGTTTGGAAACCTCCTGTTGTGGGTGTTCGATGAATACAAAACGGTAGAAATTCACTACTATAAACTCTCCTTCTCCTTCGCCATCGTCCTGGTAATCATTTGAATTATCAAACACAACCCAATTGGGATTGGAAGACGGCGGTGTAGATGTAAGAGATTGTTCGCATTCCCTTGTAAAGAGGAGTCGAAGCTTGCTTAATTGGGGAAGATTTCTGTTGATGTTGTTCCGAATGGGAGCGAGAAAAGGCGTGTGGAGGGACGAAGTGGGAGTGGTGTTGTGAGGAACGAGTAAAAGTGTTGTTACACAGCCCCAACCCCCACTCACGCTCATTCTGCTTCAAGCTTATCTACTCTACTCTACTCTCCTCTCCAATTGGCCGTGTCCGTTCCCTTCGCTCCATATTTGCCACTCAAATTTTATTTTGGGCATCGCTATTAACACCGCATTTTCATATTAATACACCACTTTACATAATATACCCTCATATTAATTTTACACTAACCTAATTTTTAAATACACTATCTAATATTTTTTATTTTACCTCTCTCAATTAATTTATTATTTCTTTTCCAATACACACACCTAATATCATTACACTCACCCCCATTTCTCAATACATCAACCTTAATTCAAACGTTTATTTCCCACAACATACTGAACCCTCCCCTCCGTTGCATGTGTTTCCAATTTCAAACTTAACACCTCCGTTCTGCAAACTCCCCAAAAACAACCTAACAATTTTGGAGAAGGAAAGAAGAAGAAAATAAAGAAGAAGACAAAGAAAAATTTTAATTTCAGAATAAAGAAAGTCCTATGTATAAAATTTTTCTATTTTTGAGTTTAAATCGTTTCAATTTGTGCATTGAATATCATTTTATTTGCTGGGTTTTGTTAATTTTCGTTATATCGTATGGAACTGGTCAAAGGGGTGTTCGGGACTAGTTGAAGGAACACCACAGTGGTGTTCGGGACTGGTTTAAGGAACACTACAGTGGTGTTCGGCAAGGGCTTACCGAACATCCATGTGATATTCTGCAACCTCAACTGTTCTGCAGGTGCTTCCCGAACACTACTGTGGTGTTGTGCAGGTAATTTCCAAACACCACTGTGGTGTTCTGCATGTGCTTCCCGAACACTACTGTGGTGTTCTGTAGGTGATTCCCAAACACCACTGGTATATTCTGCAGGTGATTCCCGAACACCACTGGTACGTTCTGTAGGTGCTTCCTGAACACCACTGGGGTGTTCTGCAGACCAGTGTCAAACGAATCCCGACCAAGACATACGTAAATATATGGAAAAAATTGAAGTGAAGTGAAAAATTTGTAGTATAATGAAGTTAACGTAGGAAATAATTGAAGTGAGTAGAGGAAAGGAATGAAGTGAGGAGATTGTCCCTTGGCAATGATGTATAATCCCTGACAATGACGTATGGAACTAGGGGAGGGTGCATTGATAAATTGTTAGGTGGTGTATTTAGAAATTTAAGAGATGTCTTAATATAAGGGTAGGTGTATTTAGTAGAAAAATTATATTTATGTCTAATAATATAATAATATTTTTATAATTTAATTTAATAGGTATATTAATAGAAAAATATGATATTAATAGCAATGCCCCTTTTATTTTATTTCATACGGTGGCAACCGCGGCAAATCGTCAAGTCCAGTCATTTATTAAGGTGATAGGATATACTCCAATGTTTTTCTCTACTTTTGATACCTTAAAGTATAGCTCATCCAAATAAAAATGAAATAGTTTCCTAAAGGGAATTGCTATTCTAACCCCCAAAAATGCTAAGTATACTCATTTACTTAGTCCACCCCCCTTTCAAACATTATTCCACCTATATTACTAAGTATACCCCCATTTTTTTCCTATTTTACCCTTTAACAATAAACCCCCAATTCTCACCCATCTCCATTAAAGACTCATCTGCAGAAGATGAACCAAGAATAATCTGCTGCTCCAATCCGCTTTCCATGAAAAATTATGGCAGGAAGGGGAAGATTCATGAAGCTGTTAATATTTTTTAAAGGATGGATTTTTACAATTGCCAGCCATCTGTGCAATCATATAATGCAATTATAAACTACAAAATCAGTCAAAACCCAAGATCAAGAATCAAACAAAAATCAATCAAATTCCAAGAGAAAAAAAAAAAAAAAAAAAAAAACCTGGTCCAAAGCCAATGATCGTTGCAAGTCCATTCTAGCTAAAATAGCAGGATTCAATCCCAACCGGACGGGCACAAGCAAAGGTGGGTTGCCACAGACTAGCTGAGGCTGAACAGGGCCAAAATTAGGGTTTACAAAATTAAAAGGATGGAGATTGAGTTCAGTGTTTGGGACTAGAATCACTCTGTTTTGATGGGTTGGAGGAAACACAAAACGTAGTGTGCACCCTGCCGCACACCTAAAATGTGCGGGGTCCGCCGCACATACTTAGGGCGTGCGGGTGCCGCATGATATCTTAGGGTTGTTAAAATTTTTAAGGGTAATATAGTCTTTTAAAATTGTGGCAATTTTGTAATAATGGTAAGGGGGTATACTCAGTAAAACGGGGGGTGGGAATAGCACTGCTCTTTCCTAAATTTAGGATCATTACAGAATTGTCGTATAATTTATCTACAGTTCACACTTCACATTATTGTGATGTAACGTGACATGATCATATTAAAATATGTCTCAAATTTATAAAGATTTTGAAATCCTATACAAATTAGAATTATATTAATTAATCGTATAGTTAATTGGAGAAGGTTAAACAATTTTATACTAGTTGATAAAGGATTCCTTTATTGACATGGATTAAGAGCCTTAATTCCAATTTATTAAAAAAAAAATTAGGGCCTTTATAAAGAGGTGATGAGACGTCAATTAGAGACAAGACCAAAAGTAAGAGAGACACAAATTAGGGAGAGACGGACGACGGACACAGTTGGTGGTCGAGGGTCTCGAGGTCTTGGCGTGTTAGACAAAATAGTGCGAGACCATTTTGGGCTGTGAGAAGGGTGGTACTCTGTGGGATCGTGTCAATCCTTGTAACTCTAGTCCTAGGTAAGGTGAATACATTGAAAACTCTCTATTGTAATTCCTCATCGTTTATAGTGGATCTGCTGCTTGCCTTGGAGTGGATTAAACCACGTAAATCCTCTGTTCCCTTTTGTTTGATTCCGTTATATTTTCTATTTTCTTACCATTATTTCTTCAAATACTTGATACTTTTATTTTCGACCGATTCGCTTCCGCATTGAAGATAGAAACTTGGAATTTAATTCAAGAATATCCTCGTTTTTATAACAAACTGGTATCAGAGCTTTGGGATAGTCGAAATTATGAATCAAGAGATTGAAGTTTTGAAGATGGGAGACGTTGGAAATTCTATGCAATTCCAATTGGAGAAATTTAACGGAAGTAATGACTTTAGCTTGTGGCAAGTTAAAGTTAGGGATGTATTGATCCAAGCAGATTAAGAGATTGCTTTGGAAGGAATGGAAGCAAAACCCGACGATATGAAGGATGAGGTGTGGAAGAGAATTGATCAAAAGGCGGCTAGCACTATCCGGCGATGTTGCGCGGATAATGTCCTCTACAACGTTATCTCCGAAAAATCTGCAAAGGCATTAATGGGAGAAGTTGGAGAGTCTCTACATGGGGAAATCTATGTCAAGCCAGTTGTACCTAAAGAAGGAGTTGTTCAACTTCACGATGCCTGAAGGTATGAATATTCATGATCACTTGAATGCTTTTAACAAGATACTTTGCGAGTTGGCGAATATCGGTATTAAAATTGAGGATGAAAATCAAGATTTAATTTTGCTAAAGTCTTTGCCACCATCATTCGAGCATTTAGTTACTACTGTTATGCATGGGAAAGACAAGCTTACTTTGGGTGAGGTACAAACTCCATTATTAACTAATGATTCTATGAACAAGGGTTCTAAGAATAATGATAATAGTGATGCTTTGTATGTGGAAAGCAAAGTTAAACATATTAGAAATTCGTCCGGTGAAAGTTCAAGTGGTGGTGAGAAGAAAAAAAGGACTTCCAAGATAAAGTGTTGACATTGCAATGAGATAGGCCACGTTGTTCGTAATTGTCAAAAACTCAAGGATGAAGTGAAGAAGGAATTGAATTCTAATACTAATATTGTCAATTTCGATGAGGTTAATAAGCAATGACGACAATAGCGGTGATGTACTTAATGTGACCGTGTGTGGTGATAATCTACGGACTGAATGGGTTCTTGATTCCGGTTGTTCTTTTCACATGTGTTCCAATAGAGATATATTTTTTACTTACAAGAGTGCAAGTGGTGATGTATTTTTAGCGGATGATTCTTCTTGCAAGATTGAAGGTGTTGGGACAATTAAAATCAAGACTCAAGGTGGAGTGAAAACGCTAACTAAAGTTCGCCATGTTCCTAACTTGAGGAGGAATTTAATTTCATTGGGTTCCTTGGATTTGAAAGGTTGCAATTACACAGTTCGTGATGGAAAGATGAAAATCTTTCGTGGTGGCCATTTTTTCATGAGTAGAAACAAAAAGGACAACTTGTATTTACTACAAGGGAGTGTCATTCAAGGTGGAGCTCATGCTATGTTTCAAAGTGAAGATGCCAAGTGTGAAGAAATTAGAAGTATTCGGTTTGATAGTATTCTATGGAGCGAGTTCAAAGGCCAATTGAACTCGTGTGTTCGAGATCAATTCTAGGCACCCATGGTGGGGTGCACGACGGGCAAACAACAATGTGGATAGACGATTGATGAAATTTGAGTCAGGGTGGAGATTTGTTAAAATATGTCTCAAATTCATAAGGATTTTAGAATCTTATACAAACTAGGATTGTATTAATTAATTCTATAGTTAATTGGAGAAGGTTAAACAATTTTATACTAGTTGAAAAAGGATTCCTTTGTTGACATGGATTAAGAGTCTTAATCCCAATTTGTTAAGATTTTTTTTAGGGCCTATATAAAGAGGTGATGAGACGTCAATTAGAGACAAGACCAAAAGTAAGAGAGACACAAATTAGGGAGAGACGGACGACGGACACAGTTGGTGGTCGAGGGTCTCGAGGTCTTGGCGTGTTAGACAAAATAGTGCGTGACCATTTTGGGCTGCGAGAAGGGTGATACTCTGTGGGATCGTGTCAATCCTTGTAACTCTAGTCCTGGGTAAGGTGAGTACATTGAAAACTCTCTATTGTAATTCTTCATCGTTTATAGTGGATTTGTTGCTTGCCTTGGAGTGGATTAAACCACGTAAATCCTCTGTTCCCTTTTGTTTGATTCCGTTATATTTTCTATTTTCTTGTTATTATTTCTTCAAATACTTGATATTTTTATTTTCGACCGATTCGCTTCCGCATTGAAGATAGAAACTTGAAATTTAATTCAAGAATATCCTCGTTTTTATAACAGATTATTTTCTTGCACAAAACATATAAGAAAAAATAACTCAGTAGATTATCACTCTCATTTTGATAATGTGAATGCGGTATAATTATCTTACCGAATAATTTATTGCACAAGGAGTATGAAGGAAACTTACTCAAGCAGAACGTCACTTTGTTCTTGATGATACAAGCATAACATTCTTTTTTCTTTTGTATGTAAAACTGTGAGTGAGTTAGGTTAGAGAGGATTACAGTAGTTTACATGTCACCCCGTCACTCATTTAGTTAAGAAGCCAATGGCCGGATCGAAACTAGCTGGCTTGATCTGGGTCAATTTACAGTGAACTTTTTCTTTTAAAAAGAGTTTCTTTTTTCAAAATTTTACATTATTATTTGAATATTTTTACACAATAACATGTAATTACAAAAATATCCTTTGATATATGTTTTTTTACAATGTAATTTTTCTTAGTGATGGAATTATTTGCTTTAGGTGGTTCATTTATGCACTAAACACAATAAAGTGCACACTAGCTTTAACACAAAGAAATCAAGTTACCAAAACACTGTTAGATTTTATTTTCCTCACAACTTAATTTAATATTTTTCAATTTAATGCATTTCCATGACCATGTTAGATAGACAATGAATGAAAAGGCTAATAATAATAATAATATTTTTTTATATACATTGTAAATGACCCACACACAAAAAGCATTAAGTACAAAAAATCCAAATTTAACTTGACTAATAATATCGTTATCGTTAAATAAATTTAATTAAGTGGACTATGTTGTATTATTTTAGTCATAAATATACTTAAAATTTAATTTATATATCAGAACGGTGTATATAGTTTAGTGGTTAAATGTGATAAGTGAGGTATCCAAGGTCTTGAATTTAAGTCTTTATCTCATTATGTTGCATTTATTTTAACATAGAACTCATGTTGACATTGCAACAATAATAGAGTTGACAGTGGATGATTGTTGGAGGTTGAAGAAGCTGTGATGGATGGTGGCAAGGCAGTCGAGCTAATGGTGGCAGATTTGGACGATGCTTGTGATTAGCGCCTCCAGTAGTAGTGGTGGATGGTAGTTTGCTGGTTGCAATAATGATGGATAGTAACTAGCACCACCATTACCTTAGTGGGTAATGGTTACCAGAGTTTGCATAGTGGTGGATGGTGGTGGCATCATATTTAGTGGTAGACAAGGTTACAATGTGAAAGATACAAGAAAAATTATAACGGCGACTATAATAGCTGTGAAAGTTGTAGTTGTAACATTATAGGTAGGCTAGTCCTTGTGGGGGGACCTACCAAGCCCAGGTTAGCCCCCCATCACCACCACTACCACCACCACCAAAATGTGGAAATTTACGAGCCCCCAAAATGTATTGATCAGTAATATTACATACACTTATTTTTGGCCACCTAAAGACAAACAATTTGTTATATAGATTCAATTTAACGTGATTGGCTTAGGGCCATTTTTTATTGCACTATAACTAATTGAGGAAAAATATTGAAGTCATTTGAACTATTTGGGCCATGTGAAAATAATAGTTTTATTTTGTGCTTTATTTTGTGTTTGCTTATTTTTAATTTAATAGTTACTTTTATATTATATTGCAGAAAATGTTACTTCCCAACAGTATAAATATTGAAGGTTCGATACAAAATGTGTTAAATACGACTTCAATTCCTCCTTTATCAGATATCACAGACGGTATGATATTATACTATTTTTAAAGTAGTTTTTATTTTTATGTTTTCATCTATATATTTACAAGAATTAACTTGTATTGAATTAATATGCCGATACAGAATGTAGGAAACAACATTTTACATCGATTTTAGTCATTGGCCCAGGTACCTCGCCAATTGTTGATTTAACAAATCATGAAGATTGTGCAAATACTTTTCTTACTGGTATTCCGAACAAACAAATGCATTTAGATAAATTCTCGTATCTTACTTAATGTAAAGTTTTATTTTGTTTGTTAACTTTTTTTAATTTTTATTATTACGATATATACATGAAGAAGGAAAGCTAGCAAATAAAAAAACAAATGTTGTGTACAAGGAAATTTTTCAAAATTTATGATATTTTCGATACAATGATATATTTCTTTTTAAGTAGTTGCCGCCAACTTTACTTTTTCTTAATTTATTCTTTTAGATCTGTTTTTCCTATTTGTTTGCTTAAGTATAATTTAATTGAAAAAGATCTATATCCGTGCGTTAAACGCACGGGTGTAAAACTAGTTTTTGGTAATGAAATTGTAGTGTTTACTCTTCTAATGACAGAATCACTTTAGATTCGTAGAAATAGATGTGGAGATTGAGAAAGGCTGAATATGGAGGAGGCTGGAAACCAAAGGGACACTGGCTTTGTGAATTCATTAGATTTGACTAATTAGTTTACAACTATAATGCGATGTATTATATTTTTTTATCAAATTAATAGGCCAAAAGTAATTGTAAATTAGTTTTATGGAAACTCGTGTAACTTTCAATATTCTAAAAGGGCATATTACATTGCATCTAATGTTGCATTTTTAGCGACCTATTTTAGGCGGAAAATAGATATATATATATATATATAATACTTACTTTGACATCAATAATTACCAATTTCAAACTGGATGAAAATTTCAAATGATTATCGGATGATACCATCCATTTCCTTGCGAGTCTTATTTTCAAAATCCAACTTGATCTGCGATTGTGGATATCTTTTAGAAGTGTTGGAAGGATGGTTATAATATTTTTGGTAATGAAATTGTGGTGTTTACTCTTTTAATGACAGAGACATTTTAGATTCGCGAAAATAGATGCGGAGGTTTAAAAAGGCTAAATATAGAGGAGGCTTGAAATCAAAGGGACACTGGCTTTGTGAATTCATCAGATTTAACTGATTAGTTTACAGATATAATAGGATGTATTATATATTTTTTTATCAAATTAATAGGACAAATGTAATTATAAATTAATTTTATAGAAACCGGTGTACCTTTCAATATTCTAAAAGACAAATACAATAATTAGTTTTATGAAAACTAGTGTAACTTTTGATATTCTAAAAAGGCAAATTATATTGCATTTGATGTTCCATTTTTGGCGAAAAATTGCTATATATAGCAACTCTAAAGTACTTCTTTCATTATATATATATATATATATATATATATATATACTCCCTCTATTTCGAATAAATATTTTTATTTTCTATTTTGGGATGTCCCAATTAATGTTCCTAAAAATTTTAATTTACCTATTCGTTACCATTTTTCTTAATATATTTTTAAAGCTTCATTTAATATAACACATCCTAAAAAAACTCAATTATTTAAAATAATTGAACTTAATTAATATTGATGGATATTATAGTCGGAACACATTTTACAGTACATCATTAATTATGCTTCTTAATTTCTGTGTTTTATCCGTCAGAAATATTTTTCTACAAAGGAAATATATATGGGGGAGTATTCAATGGTTACTTCAAAAATATAACCATCAATGGTTACTATCATATCAACCATTGGATTGAAAATCAATGGCTAAGATGAAATGGGTAGTTGGAAAATGTAATTAATGCAAGTAGGTGAGTCAATTAATGCAAGTAAGTGAGTCATTTAATGCAATTAATCTTAGCTAAGATGAAATGGGTAGTCAGAAATATTTTTCTACAAAGGAAATATATATATATATATACATATATGGGGGAGTATTCAATGGTTACTATTATTATTAACCATCAATGGTTACTAGTATATCAATCATTGAATCAAAAATCAAAGGTTGAGATTAATTGCATTAAATAACTCACTTACTTGCATTAATTGTATTTTTCAACTAACTATTAAATCTTAGTTATTTATTTTTGATCCAATGGTTAATAATAATTGTAACCATTGATGATTAACAATAATAGTATCCATTAAATATTCTCCCAGGGGAAGTATTTAATGGTTACTTTTTTATTTAACCATCAATGGTTACTCTCATTATCAACCATTGAATCAAAAATTAAAGGTTGAGAATGACTCACCTACTTGCATTACGTTTGGTACAACGTTTTAAAAACGCAGCGTTTTAAAAAACGCAGTGTTTTAAAAACGGAGGTCTTTCCTTATAAATGCGTTTGGGATATCACTTCAATATGCAGCTTTTTTTTTTTTTCCTAGGAGTGTTTTGCGTTTTGGGAAAAATGGGAAGCGTTTAAAATGCCTGCGTTTTGAAAACGCTTTTTTTGCATGATATTGAAACACATTTTTTGTAAATAAGCTGCGTTTTGGCCAAAACGCTCGACCAAACGGGCTCTTAATTGCATTTTTCAACTAACCATTAAATCTCAACATTTAATTTTTGATCCAGTGGTTGATAATGAGAGTAACCATTGATGGTTAAATAAAAAAAGTAACCATTAAATACTTCCCCATATATATATATATATATATATATATATATATATATTATCTCATCTCCCGCGTAATCTCTCGGGGTCGGGGGAAAGTGAAAACGCTCAGGGGTTGCAGAGATTAGAGATGATGAAAGGAGTTGGCCTGAGCCTGATACATGCCGGAATTCTTCATCCTCCGCCGCAGGTGCAGCTGATGCTATCAACCACCAGCAATTCTATCCCTAAACTTAAATTTATTGTCAAAGCCGCAGCAGACAGTAATAGTAGTAGTACTGAAATCAGGATATGCGTCAACAGAACATGCCGGAGACAAGGCTCCATGGATGCCTTGCAGATTCTATTAGGTATTGCTCCTCCCAACGTCATCGTCAATTCCTGCGGTTGCTTGGGCCGCTGCGGTGCCGGACCTAACCTCGTCATTTTGCCGGGCCCCACTTTTATGGGGCATTGCGGAACTGCTGCTCGTGCTGCCGATGTCATGGCGTATTTATGCTGCGGTGGCGAATCGGATTCTTCTTCTTCTTCTTCTTCTTGGAGTAAGAAGAGTCTAGAAGCGCTTGCATTGAGACAAAAAGCTGAAGACGAGATGAGAAAGGGTAACTTCTCTCAGGCTGATCTCTTACTCACCCAGGTTATACTACCTTTACCCTCAATCTTTCAAATTTACTATCTGTATTTGAGTCCTACATTCTATTTTGTATGAATGTTCTACTTAATGATTGAAGAATTAAGCGTATTATATTTTCGAGGTTCTGAACTGTTTTTATTTTTTGACAAGCAAGATTATGAACTTATCTTTTAAAATTAAGTGATATTTGAAGATACCAAAATATCTCGTCTCCACTTAGCAACGAGCGGAACACATGGCCACGCTGATCTGGGACGCGGACAGCTTACCCCAACCCCGGGCTTCACCAACAGCTCGGACCTTGAGCACATCTATCTATCCTCCTATCCCGGTCTACCCCTGGAGCTCGGTAGAAATTACAACTCGCCATCCACGCCGGGCCCGAGAGCCTGAAAAGTCAAGACCCGGCTACGAACTAAGATCCCGAGGTCTCCACCTCGGGGAGTTGAAGATAGTCAAAGAAAGCTGTCGCATTTAAAGCCTACCTGCTACTACGTCATTTTGGGGCCACCATCAGTCCCCTTATTGGATAACAAGTGACTTGCTTTCTAAGTAAAACTACTTCTAGATCTGCACAGCTCCCAGAGGAGGTTTATCTTCTACATCAATATTGATCACTTTCCCTTAAAGACTCATCAATGTAAATAACGGCTGCCATAAATAGATATGTAACCACTTGTCCCAAATTGACATATGGTAAGCCCACCTGTCTTAAGCCAATATTTTTCGGTATAAATACAAGGTAGTTGCCTTCATTTATGACCTAAGTTCAAATTAAACACTTACAACTACCAAGTTTCCAAAGCATTCGAGCATTTACTCCTAGAGATTAGCTTGAATCTTTACCGGAGACCATAAATTTTTACCTATAAATTGATTCTCTCACCGGAGTGCTTTAGCTGGACCACGTCCAGCTCCCCAACGGTGCTTTCTCTTCTTCTCAGGTATCTACCGGAGGATAAATTCCATTAACACTTGTACCTATTGAGAACCGGGGCAATATACTAGCTGCATACGTGGACTTGACCAGATCACCAAAACACTTTTTGGCGCGATCAGTACTCTAATTCTTAAAATTATCAAATCAATTTTATCTCTAATAAGTGCCTGACATTAAATCAGGACTTTAGAGTGGAACTAGGATGTACTTCTAATTAGTTCATCAGATTATACTTCCTACCTCTCACAGTTACATGCAAAAAGTCTAGTTTTGATTTTTCTAGGTCAATTTGATTAAATTTTGACACACATAGACGCATGTATAGGAATTGGGCCTTCTAGCCCAATCAACAAACTGGTAGAGGACTGATGGCAGCGGCATCCGAAGGTGGTGATCAAATAGCCCTCATTCTCACTCCATGTCACCCTATATGATGTTTCATCGTGCAAAGCCTCAAGCAAAACTACACTTGAGGGGGCGTGTTGAGGCTATATGGCCAAACCACTCGCAAGCCAATTGAAGAAGGCTCCAACTAAACCATTGAATCGGCAGTGGCTTGGCTTGTGTTGATTTGCAATGTTGCCCGTGGGATTTATGTTCTCAACATGCCCCCTTATGTGTAGCCAGGCTAGAGGCTACGATTTGGACATATCGCATTTGGTGGCATGGAGTAAGCATGTAGATGGCTGGGCCTAGGACATGAAAGACTTCCCTCCAGTACCATTTTGAGTCTGGGGGTCCACCTTACATCAATTGGCTTATGAATAGTTTGAGTTTGGTCTCGGGATATGTGGGATGGAGATTCTATACACAATTTCCATTGGTGTTTCCTACATTCACTGACCCTTATAAGAGTAAGTATTTAGAGATGCTTGATCGCAGAAAAAGGTGCAAAGTGATGTGCACAAATATGGTATAAACCTCACACAGTATAGGCCTCCTTTCTAATGGTTACTGAAGTTATGAGGGGAGTAAGAACTAAACTACTCTAAAAACCTTCAGAGAACATAATTTTTACTTTCTAATGGGTACTAAAGTTGTGGTATGTAGGTTTTACTATTAAGGTATGTTAATCATCCACTTTTTTTCGACAAACAAGGAACAATTTAAGCAAAACTTTGAAAATGCCACTCACTAATGACTGGAATATTACTCAACATGTATTTTTTAGAGATCTGAACTTAGCAGTGATAAAAAGGAAAATTTCTTGCTAGAAGGTTTGCAAAGAATCAATGACAGACCAATGAGAAATCTGAGGAGATTTAATAGGTACTAAACATTGAATACTTTATGTATTGTGATGAGTGCTATGTGCTTTTATTGATCTGGTTATGAACTGAATGTATTGATTGAGGATTGATCATTTGAGCAACTAATTGCTGATTGGTCAATTGATACTATTGTAGTGTGAAATAGAAAGATTTTTGTTAAACCACCAGTGTTTTGAGTGGCTACTTGTTCCACCACCTATATGGTGGTAGCCTAAGTTTAAGGCTTAAAGCCTTGTCCCTCCGTGTCTTTAAAAAAATCATTAGAATTGACAGAAGCAAAGGATCTTCTAGTTTGCAAGTATTATTTTGGAATGATTTAATTTTTGATATGGACTTTATAAAGCTAAACAGATAATTTGGGAACGGGGGAGTATCAAGCAATCTAGACTCCCAGTATGAGGAAGGTTTTACAGTTAACATCACTTATCTGACTATTTGGAAGCACCAAGCTTAACCGTTCTATAAGATGAACTTATAAGAAATGTTTTCTTGGAAGACACTGACAATGTAATCTTTCTTATTGTGCAGGCAATAGATCTTAAACCTTTTGGAGGAATTCATATTACGTATAAAGACAGGTTTATGCTCTAATATATCTTGGCATATATGGAAAGATAAGACTGTTACCTGTAAATCATGCAGGCAAACATCTTTAAAATGGCAGTTAATTCCCATGACAATTGTTTTTTGTGATGTTTGTGTCAAGTTACCAGTCTATGTGGTTCATGGACGGGAGGGAAAGGAAAATTCATGATAACAACATGGGTTTATTGGCATTTAGGCAGGTGAAAGTAAAGTAACTAGAGAATAGTCTAGTTGATAAGTAATTCGAATTAAAGCTGTTTGTCAGTCAATTTTTTTTTTTTCTTGATAAGTAAAAGGGTGGAATTTGGAAGCTACTCTTTTGTCAGTCAAAATTGATTACATACTCCCGCTTTTTAGACCTTCATTCATATTTCCTCTATGTTAATCTATCTCTTTCTATCACAAATCTAAGGATGATTGTGCTGTGCTTTCAAACGATGGGTATATGGAGCAAAATCTCCACTTTTATTTCCACTCATATTTGAGGTTTTCTCAATGATGAACTGTCTATTTGCTCACAAGTTTCAGGTATTGTTTATTACGAAATCACAATAGTAATTATTTGTGTATACTGTCAAACAGTTCATTACTGGTTCCATGTTGGGATTATGTAATCAGGGCCAGCATCTTGGTGGGTATATTTGGTAGTTACTGGATCAATCTTCTAATTATGGGATTGCTCCGTTTTAGGGATAGGCTATAATTTAGGAGATTTAATTAGGAGAAAGTCAAAGTTTCCATCTTTATGTAAATCATCAGTTGTATATATTCCTATTGATTCAATGAATAATACACAAGTTTTACCCTTTTCAGAACGTATATTACAAATCATAATTTAGTCATTTTGTTTCCAGAAACAACCCAATGATCACCCTACTATAGATATACTCATTTCCCTCATGTAAAGGCCGCAACAAGATTGAAATCATCATTCATTTAACGATTTGTACAAAATTATTCCCTTAGACGAAAAGCGTACAACGAGTTGAATATAATTCAGATTAACATACTTAATTTGACATAAAAGGGTATAGGTTGTATTTCAACAATAGGGTTCAGGGACATTTTGGGAACATTCTATTTATCTAACCAAATTTCAACCAACTTGTTCTCTAATTATTTTACTTTTAATGACTAAAAGCCAGTAAAATCTTCAATCGTTGTTAAATATTACAAAAAAGTGAAGTACGATACCATTCTAAAATTCTTAGCTTATTATGCTTTCTCCTTTCCTTTATCCCATTTTCCATCGTAGTATGCAACATATCCACTTTCCTATTTTCGTTCCGTTCCATCCCAAAACCCATGAACGAACCATAGCATGAACCATAAATAGTAGTGTCTGACCTCCCCCCCAGCCTCTCCCACTTTGGTTATAAGTATAGTATACTTAGCTCACACAATGTAGTCAATTTGGTCGTCTAAATCTACACGCACAATTCTGGCAGGTAACTAGCTTAATCTTCTTTCTGTGATCTAGCAGGGATCTGTCATGAAAAAGAGTTAATGAAACACTGCTTTCATCCAGGTCCGCAGCACGGTTGGCAAGGAGCAATATATCTGAGGCTCTTGAGGATGCTAAAGAGGCTCTGACTCTTGCTCCTAAATATCCTGAGGTGAGCTTATCGGTCTTAAATATTTGATAGGTGTAAGTTGCATCATTAAAGCTACTTGGTAATCCAAGGCTGAGTCATGTGGTTTTCTCAACTGTTTAGCTTGATAGATAATCAGATTCCTCAAGTTATCTCAAAACCCGATGTTCTATGTCCATTGAAGATTGGAATGCTACTTTGCCATACTGATGTGCCTGAGACCTGAGAGGTGGCAGAACACTCTAAGCAGTATAAAAGGAGCATATTACGTGACATTTTGCATGAAGGAACATCGGCATTGACATGATGTATTCTAATAATGTTGATATGGCCATGGAATAAATGGATACCAGAAGAAAGAACTGGATGGTATTCAATATACAAATATCGTAAGAAAGAACTGGATGGTATTCAATATACAAATATCATTCTCGTCTAACGTATCTATGGTTGGGAGAACAAGGGAAGCTATGGAGCAGTTACCCGGAAGACGTGATAAATTAGTAGCTTCATTATATTTGTTTATAACCATCTCAGCTTACATGAAGGATAACAATGTACTGAGAACGTTTGATCTACAACAATGAAATAAAATATGAGTTTGGTGCACGAAACTATGAGGAAATCACCTTGAAAGTCACCTTGAAAGTCCTTCACCAAAAATTGCCACAATCAGAACCAATTGCCCTGATCAGAAGGTTCTTCCATCCCCGAGCATTTGAATGTTGTGTTTGCTGCTGCTCTCATTTCTTCGTCGAGAGTGATGTTTATGGGGACAAATGGTGAAATGAGGAGAGAATGAGAAATCATGTGTTGGGACTCTAATAGAGATGGTCAAGTTAAAATGAAGACCTAAATAGTTTTTTTTAATAGACAAGTGAAGAGCTATTTTGTAAAACAATCTGGTACCATGTTATACCCATGAAGCTGGTAACCTGAAAGCCTCCATATGTGTGTGCGTAAGTAATTAGAGAGACTGCAGCTTTTGGGTAAAAGATTGGCTGATTTTGAATACATTTCAATCAAGCTTATGGCAATGCACCCGAGGGCTATACATCCATAGGTCGTGCAGCGATGAACTGAAATTTGATGCTCTTCAAGAGCTCATAAGTAGTGGCTTGCTCAGCACCCCATTTGTTACTCACTTATAATTTTATTATCTTTACGAGCCCCTCCTCATAGGCTTGCAATAAGATGCTTCTTGAGCTACTCCGAGTTACTTGGTTAGCTATGTGATTGGGTATCAAGGGTTGATTTTGGGTAAAAGATTGGCTTGTTTTGAATACATTTCAATCAAGCTTATGGCAATGCACCCGAGGCCTATACATCCATAGTACGCACAGCGATGAACTGAAATTTGATGCTCTTCAAGAGCTCATAAGTAGTGACTTGCTCAGCACCCCGTTTGTTACTTGCTTATAATTTTATTATCTTTATGATCCCCTGGTCATAGGCTTGCACAAAGATGCTTCTTGAGCTACTCCAAGTTACTTGATTAGCTATGTGATTGGGTATCAAGGGTATACTAGAGTTCGTCCTCAAAGTGTACTATAGAATCATCCCTGATTAACCCAGTCATAGCATACATATGCCAAACGTGAATACCTAGCGAAGCAACCAGCAAGACATCTGGAATAGAGATCCAGTCTTGAGTGAAATATATAGTGCGCATCTGATCTTTTTCAATAAATTCCTCGAGCTGTAAATCGATTAAGTCAAGTAATCTCTCTTTTGCCTTCTATAGCTACAGCCTGGGCAAGATATTTACGAGTTTCAAGTTGTCTACTTTACAGGCTTATATTTGCCAAGGTGATGCATTCATGGCTAGGGAACAATTTGATGCCGCTGAGAACTCTTATTCAATGGCTCTAGAGCTGGACCCCTCTGCTCACCGTTCCAAATCATTCAAGGTATTAATCATTTTCAAACATCTATGGTTCACTTCTTGTCTCTGAAGAGTTGGGAACTTCACATAACAATTTGACTTTGAAGCAGCACAAGGAAATTAGCCCATTACCTTTATTTATGCTGAGAATTTCAAGGCAATATATCTTTGTCTGTGACATTGATATACGACATTCAGATTCACTTGCTTTATTGACTTGTATAGTTTTCTGACCAAAATATGGTTTAGTTCTTAAAAATCACCACCCAATCCCACACTATTCCAAATGTACAACTTGTCGTACAAAACTGCACTCATCGTGTTGCCGCTTGTATCATATCTGTCCCCTTTCCTACGATCTCTAGAAATAATTAATTGGATTTTATATGGCTTGCACATGGCAAAACTTTTAGGGTAACTAAGTCCAACAAAAGTGTTTTTTAGATTCTTTTTCATTCTTTTTTTCTCTATACAAAATTCTTTCACACCTTCTCCACTTGTCCTCCAATAATCACCCCAAACCTAAACTTCATTATTGACTAGAAGAACACTCATTTTGCTTCTAGCATTGAGGTGGTTCAAGGATTGTTTTCTTTGTCTATTTGGATAGAGGTTAGAATTTTGGGGATCAGTGGGTCGTTGCGATTTGTGGTCTGAATTGGCCCCTTGATCGCTCACTTTCTTGGAGGAACTTCATGAAGCTAGTGGGTCTTTGCGGGTCTTGTTTGATTATTGGATAAAATATTTGATATATATATATATATATACATACATACATTTATATTTATATATATATATATACTCCGTCACAAAAGAAATAATCCCACTTTGACTTTTTTTGGTCTACTAAATCAAACTTTGACCAAAGATTTATAAACATTTACTCATCTTTATGAAATTCTAAAAATTGGTATCGATAGTATTCTTAGAATTGTATCAACGATTGAAATGTAATTACCTAAGACATAATAAATGTAGGTTAAATAGTGATTTGATATTGTCTTAGTTTGACTTTCCAATAAGGAAACGAGACTATTTTTTTGGGATGGAGGGAGTATGTGTGTGTATGTGTGTGTGTGTATATATATATATATATATATATATATTCTAAACGCGCTCCCGCTCTGAGCTATTTTTAAAATTCCCTGCTTTAGTGCTTTCAAGCTCCCACTCTCGCACCCGCACCCTCAATGTGATCTGGGTATCAAGGAGTCACGGAATCGAAAAGACCAAATTAAAGTAGATCGATTTCTCTCGATGATGTTCCTTTTCTAGTTTCCTTCTGAGGGAGGGAGCAATGAATTCTTGGAATTTTCAGTTTTTTAAGGAATCTTAATTATACGTAATCAGAGGAGTTGGGCAGCATTGTAAGAAATCCTTCTTCCTAAATGCTTCTCTGACTCTCGTGATAGCTGGTTTTGGGTTTTGACTCCACCGCAAATACATGGCTTAGCCTTTTTGAGACCTTTGGTTCAATCTCAAGTACCTTCCTTCTTCTGTTGGCCTCTTTCATTTTGAAATCTAAAGTTCCTCTCAAGTTGAAGACTGTTGCTTGGTCCATTGTGCTTAATAGGTTTAACATTAGTCACTGGAGGTAGAGGGATGGTCCTTATAAAGCGCTTTGCCAGAGTTGTGTGTGCTATGTGTAGACAACATAGTAGACTAAGAATCATGAGTAGCTCTTCCTTAATCGCCCTGTTCTTGGAAGTTGTGCGTATGTCTTTGGTGGTGTGGCTTTTGTGCCTATGGACGTAGAAAAGTGCCCTGATCACGATCAGTTCTCCTTTTTGCTTTTATTGGAGTGGTCTTGTTACTTTCCTCTGTGGGCTTCCATTGATTTAGCTGTAATTTCTTTCCTCTTCCCCCCCCTCACAGTTTTTTCTTTTCTTCCTCCACTTATGGCTGACAGCTCGTCCTCCTCTTGTTCACTCTCTCTCTCTATTAACACTTTTTCTTTATCAAACATAAAGAAATACTTTTAGTCTTTGTTTGTACTGTAAAAACATTGCTGAATATGCTACATGCGTATATGTGTGTGTGTGTGTGTGTGTGTGTGTGTGATGTACTATGATGTTGAGATAATCTGGGCCTTTTGACAATAAGAAGAAATGCCCTAAACACAGAAAATTGAGTTAAATAGTTTGACCAAATGAAATAGTGTTCACTCTTTCCCAGTAGATTCTTGCAGTCTTGCTTGAGAGCCCAAGTAACAGTGGTTTTCTTGCTAGTAATGATAATTCTATTTCCCTGATTACTTTTTTTTTGCAGTATATTTGGATTGTGTTTTTCTTTGGCCCATCCATTTGCTCATGTATTGTGATATAAGTTGATAAATAAATGCATGGTATTTTACTCCTTTTCTGTTTATTTATATATCTCCCTTCAGTTTGTTGTGGCTACTGTAAGTGTCAACCCAAGGCCAAGTATCCATTATTGTCAAAAATGCCAACAACGTGCACTGTGTTTCCACTTTGCCTAATTGACTTACGTCCTTGTTAGTGGGTAATGCTTATAAGGCTATAAAAAGCTTTCACCATTTCTGACACTTCAAGATGAGGGGTTAGGTTTTCATAATCTCCTCCAATTTCTTTCGGCCTCGTTAGGTGTACCTGGACTGATGGACAATGCCCCAGTTGCAATCCCTCAAGTGCAAGTATTGACCAGTTCCAATGTGTAATAGGATACCCCTTTGCCCACAATGCTGAAGGCCATGGTACTCTGGGGATTTAGCCTGCCTAGAGCATATGAAGATCACACTCCTTTCACACACCTTGGATGTTGGAGTTGGGGCCTTAGGAGTTAGGAGGTGAAAATGATTACTATTATATCATTGACCCTCGTTCTGCAAATAGATGTTGCCATTAGATATCCAATCAACTGTTGCTTTGGTCAACAATATTGTAAAGTGTGGCATGTATCACAAGCCAAAATTGCCCTTTTTCATTGCACAGTGAGGGAGTAATGAACAGGGCATGCTAGTACTTGGTATGTATTACTTGAAACACTGGTAGGCTATAAACTTGAGATGTTACACTTTGGACAAAGCTGGATGGGTCTTTTTTGTTTATTTATAAATACTATAGTATTTACCATGCCAGTATGGGTAAGTTTACAATCGCAATATCGGCCCACCGCCCACCTCTCCGAACGCTCACTTCAGTAATGAGCGAAAGAGTTTCTTGTGGGGAATTGTCAAGATGTCATCAAAACTAGGAATTACAATGGGAGCCTGAAACTGGGCTGGGTTGGAATACAAGGCAAGGGTAAAAAGAAGTTGACTTTGGGAATTAAAAACTAGATTTACGAGGATTAGTTTTGTTGACGGTCTAATAAGAACCTCTTCCCTTTCCCCTTTTTATTACAGAACTCTTCGCCTCCCTTCATAACACTACCAAATTATCTAAACTTAGGCCCAAATTTCAACTTGCAACTTAATGTTTCTATTCTCCTATTGAATCCTTGAAATGTTGCATCTGTTCTTTAGCAACAGTGACAATGGATGCTGTTCACAGAATTTTCACATCCTTAACACCAGCCAGATGTGTTCTGTCTCTTTATACAGAGCCGGAGTAATATGCTGGCATGTTTGTGCTTGCCATGTATTATATCTTGCGATATGGATAGGCTACGAACTTAAATTGGTTTTACTCATGATACGGAAGTTAAGGAAAGAGTAAAAGGAAATATAAAATGGGCATTATATGTCCCACTTAAAACTAGAATAGGAAGAAGAGTAATGATAGGGATCCAATATTTTTGTCCCAATTCTCCGACCCAATCTATGTGGCAAAACATTTGATTGGTTAAACATCACATCACTCAACCTGTGATGTCAGAGTCAAACTCAATCACATGCATCACATAGATTGAGATGAAATATTTGGACAAAATATTGGGATCCCTATCATTTTTCTAAAAAGAAATGAAGGAATTACATTTGTTGGCGCAATAAAAAGAAGCTCTCCCCTTTCTTTTATGGAAACAGAAAATTTCACTCCAATGTTTGGCCCAAATTTCACATTTTAACTTCATGTTTCAGTTCTGTTTAATTGAATCATTGAAATCTTGCCTGGATTTTTATTACTCCATTGACAGCGGTAATGGGTGTGCAGTTCACGTGACGTTCTTAATGTTATGTAGTATTGTTAAGTAATCAACTCATCTCACGATTTGGGATACAAATATACAATGATATATTGATGACATGAAATACTGCCTCAGTAAAGTCTGCACTCCATGAAACTATAAAGAGGACTATGTAGGCAATTAAATCTTGCAACTGGAGCAAACCTCACCTGGCATTTGACAATTTGTTATATATTCTCTTGAAAGGTGATCATTTCTATATTTTGCTAGGCCATGTGAGTTGGTTGGTTGGACAAGGATTTTCCTCCTTTGAGTGTGTCTTGTTCTGTTTAGTTGGTGTTTTGATGATAACGAACACAACATATTGCAACTGTTCTTACTCAGGCGCGGATTGTGAAGCTTCAAGAGAAACTTGCTGTTGAAACTTTGTCTTGATTAATGATTTCTGCCACCTGGCTGGAGCTGTACACACATGAAGACATGGTAGCGAACGTGAGTTGAGGTTATGTGTCCTTTCATATGTTTGTTTCCGTCCTCTTTGGACTGTCGTATTTCAGCAATTTCTATTGATTTCTACTCTAGTTATCTGATTACTGGATCTTCTTTAATTGCATAACTTATGCAGGACGAGCTAAAGTTGGTTTTACATGTGATGAACATGGATCTGTAGCTACTCTCAACGACATGGGCAGGTTAATCCTCAAATTTTGAATAAAAATCAAGTATTATAGGTATTTATGCATTTTTTAAAAAGTAGTGCAAAATGTAGTTAGTTAATATACGAGGTTCGTTGTGTAAGTTATGCATGCGAAGCAGAGTAAAGAAGGAAAATTACACCAGTCATACTTCTATTTTCACCTTATTACAGAGCTGTTCATCAAACTACAATTTTTTCCAATTTGTTCCTATACGTTTGGTAATTGCTGTAATGTTGCCCCTTCATTTTCTCATCTAACCGTTGGGTCTACCTACTATGGCTCCTGTTTTCCGCTGCCGGCTAGGGACCCCGACGTCTATCACCAACCCGTTTTCACCTTTGGGTTTACCGACTATTGTTCTTGTCGCGCTGCTGTTTAAGGACCCACATAGATAGCCACCACGTTTTCACCTTTGGGTCTGACTTATTATGAAGTTTGTGAGACTTATGATATTTATTTGTGATTTGTTACATAGGGTTAGACATAGGGAGTTAGACATATGATGTTTCTGAAATTATGACGCACATATTGAAGCCAACTAGTACTTACTAATTTTACTTATTGCCAGCAAGATAGAGGACGCAACTAGCAGTAACCAATTTAGTTAATTACATAATTAACTAAAGCTGCTACTAATGGTAGGTAGTGAATTCACATATTTTATGAAAAATATTTGGGGTCTAAGGTTGCATTTTAGGTGCAATTGGGGGGGTCAAAAGAAATTTCTGTTAGTTTTTGGATGGAAAAAGTCTCTGTGCTATCCACATGGTGGGGTTATTTTTGTCTTTTACCACTTGGTGACTTAGGGTAATTTTGTCTATAGAGTAAAACAAGTCAAGCACGTGTAATTTAACTTATATTTAAGTATTTAACCTTATCAGTAGCAGCTATTTTTATACTCCTTCCGTTCCAAGCAGAGAGTTCACAAATTTTTTTTTAGAAGTCAACGTATGATTAAATCAAATAAATTTTTTTAAATACTTGTGTTTTAAGAAACAAAATTTTATTTATTAAAAACTACCTTATAAATACTATGAATTATAACTTTCATAACTTTGTAAAAATAATTAAATTTATGTAAATTATTGGTTAAATTTTAATTAAGTTGACTCAAAAAGTTAAAAATAAACTCTTTGCCTGGAACGGAGGGAGTATTATCTTTTTATCTTTCCTTCCAAACAATGCAAAGTTACACACAAGTAGTTGAATCTAGAACCTTTGATAAAAGAATATATAGATAAAATGAACCAAACATTCGTGATCTTTGCCATTATGGCAAAAAAATGTTCCTCTACTTTTTTTTTTTTTTAAAGTCCGTGTACAAGTATAGACCAAAGCTAGAATGAAATGAAGAATGAATGTAATTGTCTTTCTCATTCTATTGTTTGGCTATAAACATTAAATGATTGAGGGGGATTGAAATGAAATTTATGGAAAAATAATTAATTTGGTTTTTACAAAGAGTCTATTTGGTGCAGTTTTTTTAAAAATGCATCAATTTCAAAAGAGTTTTTTCTTTATGAACAGAACACTGTATGGGATACTATTTTAAAGTAAGACTTTTTATTCCCAATAATATTTTAAAATATGCATTTTAAGAATTTTTCAGCATTTAAAAATAGAAATATATCTTTTTTGTCAAAGTATTGAAAAGCTTGGTTGAAGAGTAAGTTGGGGTTACACATGATCAAACTAAACTACCAAGGAAAGACCGATCCATGACGGTGACGGGGAGAGCCCATTTTAGCTTTTTCCTTGCCTTTTGGTTTATGGTCTCTAATGTAAGGCATAATATTGATAATTTTAAACTTTCTCTTTATGTGGTTTGATAGCTTCCTCGCTATCTCTCACTTACTTTTTCTACAAAGACAAAACTCAAAATCTAAAATCAAGCTCTTGAATCATGAAAATAAATGCACCCTTAGGAACTTTCATTTTTAACTCTCTTTGACAGCACAAACTTTATATTTCTCTCTTTTTTTTTTTTTAGGGAATTAGTACGAAACGAAAATCCTAAAATTAAAAACCAATCTCTAAATTCCCCAGATAGGATTCTCTATTCCAAAAATTGTTTCATCTCCTATTTCAACCATCGAATTTTTGCCACATGTGCACCAAAAATCAAGGAATAATTAATGTTGTTTATTCTCATGTACATGTGGTTAAAATTAATAGCAGATGCAATAATTTTTTGAAATAAAAGATCCTGTTTGTAAATTCCCATGTCAAACACAATCTAACTCATCGAGCCAAACACACCCAAAGAAAAAGAGAAATAGGTTGCATGCATACTACAAGTAGAAAAAGATATCAATAATAGACTGTAGGCAGAAAGAAATGGTAGTCATCACTAGTTCAATATAGACATTATAGCCACATATATAGTCCTTGCTTAGAAGAGTACCCCAACTTCTTTTTCTTGGATCACCACTAGTACATATCCCAAAAGTACTGTAAGGAAGTGAAAGGCCTTTTCCTTTTCACCTAGCATTGACATGGGGCCCACACATGAACATATCAAAGTTCTTCAGCCGGTCCCACAACTTAGAAACCTTCATTTTCCCTGTCCCACCCTGTCCCTGTCCCACCTGAGTTGTAGAATTACTCTTGCGACCCTTGATCATCTTCCCAAGCCTACTACCAACAGAGACACCACTTTCTTGTTCATCAGCCTGCAAGCAATCCTCCAATGTGGTGGCCTCATAAGGAGAATAGCTCTTGTTCATGCTCATGCTCAACCTCTTCATATCTTCTTGGTCCACCAACTTGTCATAATACTCCTTATTCCTCTTTTCCAATCCATGAATCTGTCCTTGAAGATGCTCGATTCGACGACTCATCATGCACACCCTATGATCCTCCTCCCTCATCTTCAACATGCACCTCGCCATCTCCCCGGCCTTCCTCTTCATGAACAAACACTCCCTTCCCAACCCTTTGTTCTCTTCCATCAATGCATTCACTTTGTAACCCAACCTCGCGTTCTCATCCAACAATATCAGCCTCTCCGAATCCAAAACCTCAAGCAAACTCCTCTGCAACTCTATCCTCCGTGTTGACTCCTTGTTCCGATCCTCTACTTGCGTTGCGTGCTCCTCTACCATGATGTCGTATTCCACGTTCTTCATCACTAGCTCCACGATGATTTTATCAGCAGCATCATCATCATTAGTGACATAGTTAGGAGGAGGAAACGGAAGTTGGTAGGAGAGGGAGCTCTCTGCATCAGAATAATCAATAGTAGCTTCGTCATCATCGGAATCACGACGAGTGAGGGATAGTGATGTTGGGGAGTAGGATTGAGCTGGTTGTTGCTTGGGGATTGTTTGGGAGTAACGGTTGGCTAAAGCGAGGTAACGGTTGAAGAGGTCTTGGAGTAGGGCAAGGAGCTGAGGGCGTTTTTGGTAATATGCTTCAGCTCGTTCCGCGAAGGTGTCTGCTTTGTCTTCTTCTTCACTCGTGACCACCATTTTCATCTTCTCCTCCATATCTGCATGCATTGCCCATACCATTCCCATGTTAACACATTGCAGTTAAATTACCAAAATTGACCTTGATGAAGGTTACAAAATTCAAAAAAGCTAAAGGGGTCCGTTCTATGGACCACAACACAATTCTTCTGCATGTGAATTATTATGTCACATTTTTCCGCAGCTCTTTCTCAAAAGGAATTTTTTTTATTATTATTTAGAGTCTTGTTTCCTAAAGTTTATTATTTTTTATTTACTTTATATGTATGTGTGCTCTATACTATTATTACTTAAAAATTAAATTCCTTAATTTCTTACAAAAAAAAGAAAGAAACAAATCATCAACCGGGTTTTATAATCTTGCTTTCTGTGTAAGCCAATTTGCTAATTTTTTTTTTAAACATTCTATTGAATGGTAATAACACATCATCAACAGTATTACCTCACCTTGACACTCAATATTCTTTCCTAAAAAAATTACTAATAAAGTAGCAATCCAAAACAAGGAAGCATACAATAATGAGATATTTCTTCCAAAAAAAAGTGTGATACTTTCTTTAATACTAAGAATTAGTATCTCTTTTTTCAAACAAAATACTAGTAAGTATAATTCTGTTTTATGAAAATTAGATATTGTTCAGTCCAATCTACCTTTAAATTAAGGGCAAACTCCAAAATTCATCCCTGTTAAATTTTTTTTTTTAGACCATCCTTGTACACAAACATTGAACAATCGTTAACTTTTTTCTGTTAAGTCGTCCCACATATCCCTCACAAACATTTTGAAAAGGGTAAAATAGTTATTTTTTGTTTAGGAAAGTACTGGCCTTTCATAGAAATCCTTGGAAATCCCTTTCGGAGTAATGAAACTCTTCCATAGAAATAATGTTGGTCAGATGATGTATTTTTAATTTTCTATCACAAACCCAGCACCCAAATTAAGAACTTTGCATCTCCAATTACTTTTCAAATTCGGTACCACTTTTCTAGCAATAAATAACTAGTTTAAGAAGTCAACAACTCAACATTCATAATTGCTTGCATTTTTAGTCGCCAAGGCACCTAGGAATTCAAGTTTCAATTTGGCATTACAACTTTGGAAAGAATTAAAAGAAAAAAAATACTCCCTCCGTCCCACTTAATTATAGTCTTGTTTGACCTGGCACACGGATTAAGAAAAAATAATTGATTGATTATTAATATTGGTATAATATGTAATTTTCTTGAATGCCCATGTGTATGTGACCCATAATTAAAATAGGAAAAAAGTAAGGGTAAATGGTAACAGTGATGTCCTAAAAGAAAATTTTTTAAACAAGACAATTATTTTGGGACGGACAAAAAGAAAAGAAAAACAATAATTTAAGGACAGAGGGAGTAATTGTTTAATTTCTCAATAAGTAAAGCCAAAAAAATCACAAGACCCACTTCTCATAAAAAAATATTTTTAAAAATTGTTTACTCCCATTGATGCTACTGCTACTATGTTCTCCATTTTAGAAATTACAAGACCCACTTCTCAAAGGAAAGTCAGTGATTGATATAATAATGTAATTACATTGAAGATCGAGGTGGGTTAAGTTGATGAGGTTACAGATGAAGGGTGGGATTGTGCTCGTGATGTTCTTGTGGTGAAGGGTGATTCCGGTGACCGGAGTTGGTGGTGGAGCAGGTGATTTCAGGCCACGTGTAGGGGTTTGATGATGAGGTCCAGTGGTCAATGGAGGCGGATTTGACTAGTGTTGTTAATTTAAGGTTGAGTTTGATTTGTTGGTAGGAGTTTGAAGAGGGAGGTTGTGAGGACGGGAGGGCTTCGTGCTTTGTTGGGGATAGTGAGGGAGAGCTAGAGGAGAATCTTAGAAAGAGAAAATTGCATAATTCATTACACATTTGATGACTATTTTATCTTTCATCAAATACACGTGATAAACATGTTTAAAAATTTAATGGCCAAAAAGAGACGCACTTAGCCGGAAGATCATTTGCGTTTATCCTAAATAGTTCAGGGACCATATACGCTTACAAGGAACAAATACAAAAAAAAAAAAAAAAAAAAGTACCTCGTTTCACGAATTTTGAAGTTTGCCCTCAAATTAAAGACAATAGTGGAGTACAAAATTAGTCTCTAGTGTAGAATAGTCAAAAACATATTTGAGAGAAACAGCTGCTGCTGCTTTCTTCTGCAACACGGCAACGACTAATCAAATCAACATTTTTACGGGATCCTTATCTAAATAAAATTAAAAAGATAAATAAAATCAATTTCAAATTTTGAAAACACAAAGAAGACAGAACAGAAGGCAGGCAGGCAGGAAGGAAGGCAGTTTGACAGCTAATTTTGAAATTGTTTTAACTTTTTGTGACATAATATTTATTTATTACTACTACTGTCTACTGATAGAAGGAGTGGATAAATATGCTGAAAGCGACTATTCATCTCTCAATATACTTTCACCTGTTTCCAATCCTTTTATATCCAAAGATTTGGAAGACTACTGCCTCCCTCCCTCGGATACCCTTTTTCAAACTTTTCTTTATCAATTATTATCATATTTCCATTTCTAATTTTCCTATTACTTCCTTCAAATAGATGTTTTACTTAAAAAGTTCATTTTTATAAAATTATATTTATAAATTTTATAATTTTTTATTTTTATCTTTTACTTGTGTTATAATTATTTTTATTATATTCAAATATTTTTATAATTATAACCAATTCTAATAATATTAATATCTATTAATAATTAGACGTCGATAGTGAATCTTTGAGTGTGACCGAGGGGGAGGCAGTATACTTCATAAGTTATGAGTTTTGAATAGGATTAAATCACAATTCGGTCACCCTACTTTGACAGAAAATTTATTACGCTCATCCTATAATTTTTTTCTCAATTTCATCACTATACTTGGCATAAATCCCACGTTAATCACTCCATCCAGATTTTTGGATGAAAAACTTACTATTTTTTTTAAATCCCAAAAATACCCTTACTAATAACTATCAATTTAATCACAATATCAAGTTCATCACTCCATCCTGATTTTTGAATAAAAAGTTTAAAATTATCCTAAAAACCCAAAAATGTCATTACTAAAATATTAAAATTCATTGCAACCAAGAACAAACAAAAACCCAAAAATTGAGCAACTAGGAAAAAGATTAATATTTAATTATCCTAAAAACCCGAAAATGTCATTACCAAAGCATTAATATTTAATCTATTACTAATCCTAATTAAATTAACATTAATATTTAATATTATAACTACATTGAGATAAATGACTAATACTTTTAATTAGATTAAGATAAAAATTTGTTATAATTAAATTTCTTAGGAATTTTTCATAATACCCTTGAAAAATGGCATGTACCACATGATTGACTTAACGGATTTTTTCTAGTGGTGTCATTAACCCTTATTTAAATATCGATAATTACTTATGAATAATTTATAATAATATTTTAAGCTTACTTTATTCTAAAATAATAACTATCTCATAATAATTTAATACATTTGTTTAATATAATTATTTTATATAAAAAAAAGTCAAGCTAAAGAATTTATTCCTTTAGAAAAGACCAACATAATTTTTTATTAATTTTGATTAAGAATTCTGATAAGTTAACCTAATTTTTGTTTAATATTTTTAAGAATTAGTATGAAATTATGTTATTTTATTATATTTGAAATAACTTATTTAATTGATTTGATTATTTTAAATATTTTATACACAAAATTTTATACTATTAAGTCAAAGTAGAGTGACTAAATAGGGTTTTAAGCCATCAAAATATTATAAGGTAAAATTTTGGTCTTTTGCAGCCTCCATCCAACAAAACTAATCAAACCCTTTTATTGATTGAAATTGAGAGAATGAGCTTAATGAATTCTGTTACCTATATACTAGTATAATAAATAATTCCATTATTAAAACTCCATTTACTAATATTTATTTACTACCCCTATTAATTTTTTCAACTTCCATATCTATCTATCTATCTAATCTAACCAATATATTGATCATTTTATCCTCTAAATATTTAACCACCTGAATGTCATGTTATTCGATCAATACATTAACAATTACTTTTCTTATTAGAAAAACTTTTCTAATAATTTTTTCTTTTTAAGCCTTTTTCTTTTTACTTGATTGATCATCCTACTACGTGCACATAGACTTTCAAGAAAATTATATGTTATACTAATATTTATAATATAAAAAAAAAAATTTTTTTTAGATCCATGAGTCCAGTTAAATAATAGTACAATTATTAGTAATTAGGAACAGATGGAGTATGTTTTAGTAATAAATTTGTTTTATCTTTTAGTTTTATATGTCATAAAAACAAATTGCATTTCAAAATTAAAAAAAAGAATAAAAAGAAAAGTGTTCATTTAATCAAAAAATTAACTACTTGTATTTTAAAAAGCGATCTAGAACATAATTGTTGATTGAATGATTGGAAAGAAAAAAACGATAGAAGAATGAGAAGCTTGGGTGTAATCCGTACGTACGTACCAGCAACGGCGAAAAGAAGCCAAGATGGCTTTTCGAAGCTGCAGCTACTGCTCCGACGACGGCGTGATGCACCACCTCCTTTATCGACGTCAACCTTCATCTTTTCTCCTCTCTCCCTGCGCGTGCGTTCTGTTAGTTAATTAAGAAATTTCCAAGCAAATTTATTTTATTTACATTATTAGAATAATAAAACGAACATTTTACGAAGAAAACGGAAGAGATAATTACTATTGCTATATAAAGGTTGGATTTTAACTGCTGTCTGTGTGTCGGCAGTCGACAGTACTATATACACACCCCGACCCGGAGGTTAAAAATAAATAAACAAATGATCCGAGTGATTAGATGGATGGTTTTCTTTTTTGGTTTAATTCATTTTCTTTTTATAATTACTTTCTTAAAAATAATATTTCCCTTATTCCTAAATTATTATCTTGGTTAAATTTTCTCTATCCCTAAATTATTATTTTTCTTTCTTTTTTTTATTCATCCCTAAATTATTATTTTTTATTTATTCTAAAATAATTATTTTGTTTAAAAAAATTTTTTTAGGATATCACTTTTACCATTTTTTTTACTTTAATTATATATATATATAGACATTAAAAAAATTACATTATATTAATATTAATAATTAAGTTAATTATTTTTGTTTGATTTGTGTGTAAATTGAAAAGAACGCAAAAAAAAAATTTTTTTTTTTTGGTCAAATATAATTTGACATACATTTTAAAAATTTTTCACACAATTTGTAGTAGTACGCAATTCGTAGTATTTAAGTACGACAAATTGCGTAACTTATTATTTTGAAAAAAAATAAAAAAATTAAATTTGTATTTAAAAAATACAATCTGTGTTTGACAAAATAAAATTAAACAAGATGATAATTTATGAACTGAGTACTGTAGTTGATAAGACACAAAAATACATGTCACATTGAATTAATGAAGAAATTAATTAAGAGGCCGTAAAAGTACAATACGCGACCTACCAACTCTTCTTCTATATTTGCATTGAGAGAGAGAGAGAATAGAAGAAGATGGATGGATATGAGGAGTAATAGCAACAGTTAAAGAAAATAATCAAACATTGAGGGCCTGCCGGGAAACAGGGACGGGAACGATCGAGGACCGGCCGGGTTAGCAGATCTTAAAGCAATTAATAGTAATGTATGTACGTACCTTAGCTTCACGGGGAACTAATTAAGGCAAATCTAAATCCTGCTCCGCAGATGAACGTGAGCCGGTCGGAGACCAAACGGACGGCAGCTCTCACCTGCAAACTAACAGAGAGAGAGAGAGAGAGAGGGAGAGGAAATTGAAAGGGAGTGGGCGGGATACGATATATATATATCGAGTGAGTGAGTGAAGAGAGTTTCCACTTTTATAATTTTGAAGTCAAAGGATTCAGTTTAGGTAGTAAATCACATTTAAGTCTTGATTTGATTTTGACATATAACCACGTGACACATTTCTTACCCCCATAAAGTTTTTTGGCCAAATTACATATATTGTCCCTCTAACAGTCTAACTCCACTTTTTCACCAATCATCTTTATCTTTGTAGTATTTAAATTTTGCTTATGTCCACTTTAAACTACTACACCATTTTTCCTCAGCTCTTTATCTATAAATATCGTAAAAAAAAAAATAACTTAGTTAATTAATTCTATTATAAGAACAAGGATGCTAAGTATACAATTTCGAAATTAAGAGATTAATGCCCTATTTTAGTTAATGACGTGTATTTTTATACTATTGAGGTTATCTTCAAACTTTTTAGTAGTATATAAAAGGACTGCTCTGCATTTAACTCAATTTTTTTTTCTCACATTATTTTTTAATGGAGTTTTTCTAACTACGTTCAGGACAAATGGTGAGCTGGAACCAAGAATGATGCACTTCGAGCCAGCCATGAGCAAAGTCAAAGTACAAGGATGATTTGTAAAAAAATCTAAATATAGGGACAATTTATGTAATTTTTTCAAAAAAATTTACTCTATCCGTTCTAATTAAAGAGTTCACTTTTGACTTTTTTTTCGTTAACTTAATTAAAGTTTGAACTAAAATTTACATAAAGTTTTTGTTTTTGCATAGTAATACAAATTAAATTATTATGATAATAGCACCATTTAGTTTCAAAATCGGTCAAATTTTACAAAACAAAATGGTGTTGTTATATATTCCTTCCGTTCTAAAAAATAGTTCCTCTTTTCTCTTTCGGTTGTCAAAAAAAAAGTAGTCTTATTTCTAAGGATAATAATAATTTTAGCGCAATTCAAAAAAAAAAAAAAGTACAAGTAAAGGTACAATCCTAAAAGTTTGACTTGTCAAAAATGAGATTTTTTATTTTTTTGGATAGGAGAAGTATAAATTTAATACTCCCTTTGTCCAAAAATATTCAAATAGTCTCACTTTTTTCCACAAATAAATAGTTTACTTTCTAAATTTAAACTTAAATTTAAAAATTTATATTTAAAGGGGCAAACTACAAAAAATGGCCCCCATACTTGTTTACTTTTTGGAATTCGAAATGAATAGTCATGTGTGTACAACTAGATTAGATACAACTCTTGTTAATAGATTTGAGTTTGAGAATAAACTTGAGCATTATGGGCCAAGCCAACCAACCCAACCTAGCTCGGCCTGTTTTACATTAAATTATTTAAGCACTCTATTTATGGGCCAAGCCAATTAACCCAACCTAGCCCGGCCTGTTTTAGAATAAATTAGGGTCAATTACGGGCCGGTCCCTTTTTAAAAGTTTGTAATTGCTCTAGTCCAGTCATCTTTTTTTTAAAACCGGAAAAATGCATTTTTAGGGCGAAAAGACGATTATACCATTAATGAAATAAAAATAAAATGCGCGCAAATCAGTAACACTTTGCATCGCGATGTCCCAAAAAGATCATCGCGATGGCCATCATCCTCGATCATCGCGATGACCCAAATGCACTAAACTACGAGCATCGCGATTCCACAATGTCACCCAACATATAGCATCGCGATGACAGAAATATTGAACTAAACTACTAGAATCGCGATGTCACCGCAAATGAAAACACTAAAATATTTCAGTAAATGAAATAATTTTTCCAACTCAAAACTCCTGATGCCTTTTTAATGCATCGCGATAACAACTTATGAAATCGCGATGCATAAATGTTCGCATCGCGATGCCCAATGTAAAGTATATCTTTTTTTGTCAAAAATACGAATATGTCCTTAATACAATCAACAAGTGAAATAAAAACATTAGTTTTAATCATTTCTAATGGGCATCGCGATGCCCATGTGAAGTTTATCTTTTTTTGTCAAAAATATGAATATGTACTTAATACAACAAAAAAACTAATATTTCAGTAAATTGAAATAATTTTTCCAACTCAAAAGTCGCGAAGCCTTTTAAATGCATCGCGATGCATAAATGTTCGCATCGCGATGCACAAATGTAGGCATCGCGATGCATAAATGTTGGCATCGCGATGCCCAATGTGAAGTTTATCTTTCTTGTCAAAAATACGAATATGTCCTTAATACAATCAACAAGTGAAATAAAAATATTAGTTTTAATCATTTCTAATGGGCATCGCGATGCCCATGTGAAGTTTATCTTTTTTTGTCAAAAATATGAATATGTACTTAATACAACAAAAAAACTAATATTTCAGTAAATTGAAATGATTTTTCCAAATCTGAATTAGCCAAGCTTCTGGAAAAATCATCCGAAAAGCAACAAACTGACGCCCAAAATCTAACGTCGCATATAGATGAATTGAATTTGAAGCTACTTGAAGAAATTGAAAGCTTAAGAGTTGAATCCAGTGCCAGCAAAGAACAACTGCAGATGCTCCAAACTGAGTTGGTTGAAAAATCATTCACAATAGAAGCTAAGGCTACCGAAGTCGAAAATCTGAAATCTGAATTAGCAAAGCTTCAAGAAAAATCATCCAACCAGGCCCAAGAGCAACAAGCTGTAATGAATTTGAAACTTCTTCAAGATGAAACTGAGGTTCAAGCTCTAAGAAATAAACTATCAACAATGGCACAAGAGATGGAGATGCTAAGGGCACAACAGTGACAACCCCAGTAACCAAGCGAAACAGATGATACCATCCGATCGATTCTGAAGGACGTACAAACCACGTCAATAAATGAATCTGAAGAAGATACTGAAACAGATGATGATTCGGATGATTTTGTAAATGCAAATACTAAAAAGAAAAGTGCCATGTCTCCTTCTTCATTGGCCAAAGGGGTAAAAGAACGAGTGGACCGCAAGAGAAAGAATAAGGGTGATTCCTGCGGGGACAAAGGGAATGAATTCAACATTCAAGTTTATAAGAAAAGAAACATAGATCCCCAAGTACCACTCAATGATGATCTTGAGCCTGTTAAGCTCATGAAGAAAGAAGTTAGGAATGCAATGCAACATATTTACCAAAAAATTGGGGGAGAGGAGTAAGTGAAACTAATATTGTTGAATTTCAAAATATCAAATTATTCATGCTTCTGATAATACTTACGTAAATATGGTTTTTGTACTGAAATATTAATATGCTCCTCACATTATGCAGCGCGGTTGTCTATCAAGCAGGAGAGATTGTGTCAGTAATGGACCTGAGAAATGCAATGCCAATCTTACACAACGATAAACTAAAAAACTTTGTATGTATTGTACTTATTAAGCTTTGATATGTGATATTTTATTTTCAGAAATAATAACTAGTTTTTTTTGTTTACAGCACATCGACACCTGGGCATTCCTCATACAACAAATGCTACAGAAAAAGAACAAAGACAGAATTGGAACTGTTTTTACATCGGATAGCTGGGTAAGAATCATCCTAATTCCTTAACATATAAGATTATTAATTGATTGCTGAAAACTAATATTGAAAATGTTATTTAGAATTTTGTTGTAAGAGGTGGGAAGATTACGCACCGTGGCGTAAAAGATAGACAACATATTGAAAGAGGCCATGAAAACGATGAAATATTCATTTTCCCAATCAACACACCTGGGGGAAATGAGAAGACGGAATCTGATCACCGGACACTACTCGCTTTTCTCGAAAGCGAAATGGCCTGACCCTCTACAACTCTTACATCCACCCAAAAGCAAAAAAGATTGGCATTTGGAAAGGGCAAAAACTAGTGAGTAATCTACGATTATTTAATCAAAATACAACTAAAAAAATCACGCATTAACTTTTTTTTTTTTTTTGTGAATATTTTACTTTACAGGTAAACCACGTTGAAGGAAAGATGCGTGAAATCATCAAAGATTTGCCCCTAGATAAAACCTTCAAAAGATTCAAAGGATTAAGCCAGAAAAACTTCAAATGTGAAATAAAAACATGTGCAGAATCACCCCAACAAGCGCCAAACACTGAAGACTGCGGCATCATCGTCTGCATGATAATTGAATGTCTATTAAAAGGGGTATCAGTACCCAAAAAATATGACATTCATCAATGCAACAAATACAGAGCAAGAATGGTTGAGGGGATGATGATAGCAGGGGGGCACATGAAGAAATGAACTGGCGGACATCCAATTTTGTAATAATTGTAATTTTTGAAATTTTGAAATTTTTGTATATATATATATATATATATGATGAGTACACAAGTCTTGTAATTTTGTAATTTTTGAATGAAATTTGAATTCTGAAGGTGATTGTGGGGTAATGACTGGTAAAGTTACTGAATTGTCATAATTTTAAGTAAAGTGTACATGTAATTTATTGTAAAGAATCGCGATGCAAGGTTACAGAATCGTGATGCAAGGTTTCAGAATCGCGATGCATGGTTTCTAAATCGCGATGCATGATGTCTGCATCGCGATGAATGATTTATGCATCGCGATGAATGACATCTGCATCGCGATCTCTGAAACCTTGCATCGCGATGAATTAATCAGAGATCGCGATGCATAAATTTTGTATATATATATGATGACTACACAAGTCTTGTACTTTTGTAATTTTTGAATGAAATTTGAATTCTGAAGGTGGTTGTGGGGTAATGACTGGTAAAGTTACTAAATTTTCATAATTTTAAGTTAAGTGTGACCCACATATAATTTTTGTAAAGAATCGCGATGCAAGGTATCAGAATCGCAATGCATGGTTTCTAAATCGCGATGCATGATGTCTGCATCGCGATGAATGAGTTCTGCATCACGATCTCTGAAACCTTGCATCGCGATGAATTAATCAGAGATCGCGATGCATAAATTTTGTATATATATATGATGACTACACAAGTCTTGTAATTTTGTAATTTTTGAATGAAATTTGAATTCTAAAGGTGGTTGTGGGGTAATGACTGGTAAAGTTACTAAATTTTCATAATTTTAAGTCAAGTGTGACCCACTTGTAATTTTTGTAAAGAATCGCGATGCAAGGTATCAGAATCACGATGCATGGTTTCTAAATCGCGATGCATGATGTCTGCATCGCGATGAATGGGTTCTGCATCGCGATGAATGACTTCTGCATCGCGATCTCTGATATGTGCATCGCGATCTATGATTACTGCATCGCGATGTATCTTGTAACACAAAAATAAAATATCACTAAAATAAAAATGAACAATTGATAAAAATGACAAAAAATATAACTAAAATTTTTTTTTCTAAAATATGAAAACACAATTTCATTGACACTAATAGTTCAGTAAACATTGAATAAAATAAAAATCAAGGTTGTATTGCCTCTCTACATGACCTAGAGTTGTGGTTACAAAGCTTTTTACATTTGCTACATTTCATTTTCCTTTTGCTTGATGATTCACCAGTTGATGCAATCCTCTTCTTCTTCGGACGTCCGGCTAATCTGTTCATTATTGGTGGTAAAATGGTATCGCTTTCGGAAAAATTGTTTAGCTCGTACCTCTCCGTAGTTGGAATTGGCATTAATATTCCCTCGTAACACTTGGTGTAATAACTTGTCAGGAAGTAATTTTCAACAATATCATCAACATTTTTTGAGCATCTCATTACAACAACTGCGGCATGGCAACATGGGAATCCTTGAATCTGCCACTGATAGCACGAACATGTTCGATTCTCCAAATCAATTGTAACACTTGGATTGGACAGAACCTCGTATATTACATTACGTACCATCCGGACATGCCATGTGACCCCAATGGTTAAATACTCCCTCCACTTTTTATCTATCTTCCAACATAATAATCTATCCCATTTTCTTCCATTGCTAAGTCTCTCCGTAAACTATTTCATGATTTTTGATCTTATACAGTCAACCATGTGAGTAATGGGAAGAGCTCGAGCATCTAAAATCTAATTATTGAAAGATTCCGCAGCATTTGATGTCATCTCAGCATACCTGTTCTCACGACAATGTGCAATAGACCACTTATCGTATGGAATATTGGACAAGAAATCACAAGAAACCTATCCCCCTTCTTTTTTGAATACTTCAAGTTTCTCATTGAATATTCTGACAGTCGGGGCATACGCACAATCCTTCAATATTGAACACATCTTGCTGCGAAACACGCTTGAATAACGTTTACCACCAAACATTTCTTTTCAAATTACGATATAAGTGCACCAAGCAGAAGAAATGTTTTGAACTATCAAAAACATCACCTATGGCTTCCATTAAACCTACATTTCTCTCGGATACAAACAACACATCCCGATCTTCTGTTGCTTCTTTTATTTTTGAAAGAAACCAAGACCAATTTTCCCGATTTTCAGCACTTACAACCGCAAATGCAAATGGAAAAAGCCCTGCATATAAACAATACGATCCTTAAAATAATGTTCAAACAAATAATTCTTTTTACAGTAACTGATTTTTTTTTTTTTAAATACCTTGATTTCCATCCTTGGCCGTTGCAGACAAAAGCGTGCCTTTAAATCGAGATTTCATAAATGTGCCATCTATAAACAATATAGGACGGCAATACTTAAAACCATCTACACAAGCCCAAAACGAAATAAACAAACGACTGAAACGATTCGTAATAGGATCTGATTCAACTACTGCAAAACTGCCAGGATTACTCCTATGCAATGCTTTGATGTACCATTGCAGCTCCTGAAAAGAATCATCATAACCACCAAAAATCCTACTACGAGCCTTTTCAACGCTTCTCCATGCCTTACTGTAACTTACCTCAATGCCATACTGGGTCCTCATGTGATCAATTACATCGGCTGGGGAATAGTTTGGTTGACTACGAACATTTTCAACAATCAAATCTGCAATTATATCACAACCCATCCTTTTTGAATAATCAATTGAATCAAACATGGTGACTTTACATCTGTGTGTAAGGTTGCACTTGTATATGGATGCTGAATTGCCAAGACTTGAAACAGATGCCTTGATAAATCAACTGCAATCATCATCGAAATTCCTTCCACATACAACACTAACCTTCTCATTGTTGTTCTTCACAAAAACATAATCAAAACCAATCTTGAAGGAATACTTTATCAGTTGCCTTCGAAATTCATCCAACCCACCTTTAAAAATTTGCCCAACACGAGTAATAGCAGATGCCCAACCAGCAGTTAAAAGATCCTTTGTGATTGATTAGGACATATGTCATAACATGGAACACTTTCATCATCAGTTTCCAAAAATACAGAATTGATATTGCTTTGATTCGATGATGATGCATCACGATTGAAATAACTTGAACTGCTATTACAGACTGAAGCATCCCAATGAGAAATCTCTGCATCGCGATGAGAAACACTAGCATCGCGATAAGGCATTGTTGCATCGCGATAAGAAATATCTGCATCGCGATGAGCCATATTTGCATCGCGATGAGAAATATCTGCATCGCGATGAGACATATCTGCATCGCGATTAGGAATCCCTAAATCACGATGCCCGCTAAAGGAAACAGAATCAAACCCAACTCTATTCAATCCAACTATATTCAATCCAACTCTATTCAATCCGTAGCTTAAAGCATTTTGATTTTCAGAAACGTCTACTGATATAATGCTAACTGATAAAATTTTGGCCAACAATGCCATATTTACGCAATCATCATCATTCGACAAAAAACAGTTCGTATGAGATCCCAATGTATATTTCAAAGATAAATTCTGAGCTTCAACATTGAAATACTTACCTGTTATTAAACGAAACAAATCAGCTATTCCAAAATTTTCAGAAACTTTATGAATGATAGTACAACTTCTGAATTTCACCATTAACATGATCGCATTCTCCATAATAGAAAAAAATAGGGTTTTCACTCGTGTTTACAATAGACGAAGTGTTTTAGGAAGAAGATAATATACAGCTTTTGGCGAGGCCTGATATGTGTTTACAATCGAGTTTCACGTTGCATGAGGGACATTTTAGAAATAATATTTTGAAACTGCCTTTTAACGATTTAAAAAAAAAGGGGTGGACTGTAGAGAAAAAAAATTTGAGAAAATAGACTAGCCAACAATTTCTCCAATAAATTATTTAAACATTATGGGCCAGCTAACCAACCCAACCTAGCAAAGTCCTCATGCGTCTTCCTTAACTACTTCGAAATCAATTTTCTCATTCAAATATCAAATGGGTTTAACGTAACACATTCTCTTTGCGGAAGAGAATATATTTCAACATGGTCCCACTTATACTACATGTGGGTCCCATTCATTATTAAGGTCCACTGGTGACCCAAATCATTAAATTTTGAACCCATTTCTAACCCTCTTTGTATGGAAGGGAGGGAGGGAGGGAGTAAATGCTTCTGTGCAAAAAGCAACCAGAAGTTATCCCAGGTTAACACATTCTTAAATCCTAAATGCCCTTAAGAAGGCCCATTGTCATGAGCTCCCTATTTTTGATTCATTTGAGATGGCTTTGGTACAGGGGAAGGATGAATGTATTCTGGGGCAGTGCAGTGTTTTCATCGCTGGTGTTTTTTTGGCTCAAATGAATTCTCGTATCTTTGGAATGGGCGGCAGCGCTGGCTGCTTTTTTGTGGTCTCAATATATCTGAGTTAGAGCGGGATTGGACTGACTGCTCTTTTCTTTTTGTCGTTTTCGTTTATCTTTCCTTTTGTCTTCTTGATGGATATCCCATTGTGAGCACCCCAATCGTTAACAATGGAAGACAACGCTTAATTGGGGGTGTCTACACCCATTCATCCTGCCTGCCTGCCTGCCTGTACATTTTTTTCTTCTTAGTATAATCTTTTCTCTTCTGTCCAGGAAAAAAAAGGGGGGGACTCCATCTTCCAAGTATATGTCGCTTCTAAATCAGTGAAGGCCATGCAATTAAGAACCAAACATGAATACCAACACCAGTTACAGAAACCTATTCCATATTCTTGTTTTCCTGGATTGCGTCATTCAGTTATTACCCAGACCACTAATACAATGCAGGCTTTTGTGTATTTGTATGCCACTCCAGGGAATCATGGACAACATGGTGCAAATCTCTAGCTTTGGCCCCAAATTGGGTGGCAGATCATATGTGGTGAGCCAAAGTCCAATCTGCTCTCAGGAAGCAAGCAAACTGCCATAACTCTGACGATTTTACTGCTGTATCTAGTGAGTGCCATATCTGCATTTAACTTCTTCCCCTTCTACAAGCCTCTCAACAGCATCCAAAGGAAGGCCAACTAATTCTAGCGACTTCTCCCACACTCTGTGAGAAGTATCAACATTATGAGCTTCTTCAGAAGGATTTGTTGGGCGACAATCTTGAGAAATGAAAGCACAAACGGGCCATTCGTCTGCCTTCAACATCTCGCAGTATTCTGGAACTTGAGGATCCGTCGCTGCAAAAAGGGAACTTCTAGAACCTGCAGGAGCAGCATATAACATGAGCAGGCCGGTTCACACTTAATTGGCAGGGAAGTCATTCTGTTATGAACGGGGAGTGTTTATTTTTCTCTTGGCACCCTTGTCCAGGTGCACAACAGGGGAAGGTGGGAAAGGGTGGTATAGGACACACACTGGGAAGCGTTCATATCCACACACTCATTAACCAAGTATCAATTGAATGCGCACAAATCATACTGTAGTCCATGCTTCCCATAATAAAATTATAAAGTGAATCTTACATTATTTCAAAGAGGATTAAGTGAGATAAAGTATAACATCGGTATGTATTGCAAATTAGACACTACTTTTCGATTTCCATGAACCAATCCCTAATTATTCCAACATTTATATCAATAATATTCACCCCAAGTGATTGGGAAAAAGTCTGACTGAGTTGAGTTGAGTTGAGTTGTATATCAATAATATTCAAGAATCAAATGGATGGTTCATAATGATTTGAGTTATGGAAAACATAATTCAGGTTTAGCAGGCTCTTGTGTAGTTGCTGGAATTACACACAAGTTTAAGATGGAAGCCACGAAATAAAATAGAAGTGATTATATATAAATATATATATATATATATGTATATTAGTTTTTTTTCTTGAATTAGTTGGCTTACTGCATCTTACCTCACCATCCAGAATCCTTTGCAAATGTTGTTTTCTTCCAGTTTGTTCTTTATAGATACTCCCTCCCACTCCAAATAATTGTATACTTGCCTTTTGACAAGCGTGCTTACCACTTGTACATTACTTTCTGAACAATTTAACGTTTTTGACATTCTCAACTTAATATACCTTCTTGTGAAATTTCTTTTGCCAAAATGTATTTGCTTAAATTGTTTTAAAGTCAATCTCACTCTTAAGGAGGTGGCCATTGAAACTCCATGCATACAAGGAATGACAATGGTGAAGACATGGAGGTTCTAGTTTGACGACCAATAAGTTACCTAGGAAGGTTCTGCAAATCCTTTGTGTTGCGGCTTGGAGATATCCTGATCAGGGGATGATGTAGGACAAAGTACGAGACTAGTCCTACACGCGCACACAGAGAAGAGAAGGAGAAAAGACAGAAGAAAAGGGGAAGAAAGAATGCCTACTCACCTGAAGGCCACAATGCCACAAAGGCTCAACTCTCTAATGTTGTGGAATAAATGTAACTCGAATGGCTTCGGATACCCTTGACGTATTTATAATGTGTAAATGTGGTCAAGCTTCCATTGTAAAGAACTATGGTCTGATCAAGGGAATGCGCCTGATACAGTACCTACAGAGATTTTGAGTGTGCTAAATGTTTTGTATGTGCAAACTGAGAGAACGTCTAACATATTCTTCACAAGGAGACACGTTGATAGTAAGGGAGCATCTATTTTATCTTGTCTTGTGATTCTTTGGAGGTGTATTGAGACTCTCGTGAAATGTTTGCCGTTTTTGAAGGGCATTCGAAATGCCCTTGCTCAAGAGAAGTCATTGAGCCAATTTTGATTTAAAGTATTCGGATGGAGAATGATGTGGTTTTATATCCTTTCACGTTCACCATTGGGGAACTAGGTGGCTTCTGTTACTTTAATATGGTGTTCAGCAGTGGAAGGTGTTGAGGTTGTCTTGTTCTTGAATAGGTTTCCTTAGGTGAGCTCCCAAATGCACAACAAACAGGAAAAACAGTAGAAATACATGATAGGGTCGGATGATATATGGGAATGTTACGTAAGGTTCTAGAATGGTTTGGCCAAAGAGAAGCAACAACAGTCCAAGACTAAGTGGTAATCACGACATATATCAGAAGCTAATAAGTATCTGGGATTTACTTAATTTAAGGATATCAAAAAAGAATATGGGCTTTCATGGCCGACGAGAAATGATTGGTGCAGTACCAATTGGCTTTTTCTTCAATGCATTTTATATCGCATCGCGTTTCTTAGCACATTTGGGATTTCCCAACTAGCATATAAAGGTATCCAAGCCTATATTGTGAAAGTATCATGGTGTATGATCAAGAGGTTGTGGCGCCACAATCCCAGGAGAAGCATGGAATCAAAGAGAATGGGTATGGAGAGTTTAAAGGAGATTCTCAAAGGTATTCTTTGTCCGAGCAGAGAGTGCTAGTGCTAGTGCTAGTGAAGGCGTATATTGTCTTGTAACTTGCTAGTCTCCACACCATTAGCTGATTAGTGGTCACTTACCTCTGTGAAAGTAGCCCATTGGTGCGGTGAACAAAGTTAATTCCCCATGCTCTTATGTGTTTCTTTGATCGCTGACTTAATGATGCAAGACAGTATCCAACCAGACAGTGAAAGATAAACCTGAAGGATCCTCCCGGAATCCTTTCAGCCCCAATATCCACTAAACAAGAGTGTTAGTCGGGGAAAAAGACCAAACGACTAGCCCAAGCCTCAATGTTTGTTCTGCTAGCTACTTATACCATTACACGAGTACTCTAGATGACCTATTTTCCATGAAAAGGATTTGCACTGTATACTAGGGAAAATAAAAATGAAAACAGTTCAACAATACTCTCTAGTAACTAATTCCTAATAACTAAATATCTGATTTGAGAAAAATGTGGTGTATACTTCATACCACAGGGGAGAGTGCAAGTGGGAGACAGTCAAATGTCTTGTAAATCTCTACATCACTGATTTAGTGGATTGGTTTTCACTTATCTTTGTGTGCGTACTTATTCATTGGTGGGTAAACCACAAAAAATAATTACGTGTTCAAGTGCATTGCTTAGATCTTCGTCTTATTTTGGGTATTGTTCTGGATTATACATTTCACCAACACATCACTTTGCTCTTGTTAATTTTCTGTTTGGTGGAGACAAGCTGGTTCCATGAATTCTCTTTCTATTTTCTTATTAAGAAAAAAAAAAAGAATGAGAGAACATTACATACCCATACTGCAGTAGGGAAAGTGTTCTGCTTTTTTCCTTTGAAGGAAAACAGCTATTTCTTTTGGGTGTGTGTTGTTTGTTTTTCGGGGGGAGGAGGGGTTGGGGTTCCGTTTGCACCACAGCAAGAGGAGCTTACAATCCTAAAAGACATCTCTATTAAATGTATAATGCAATTGCCTTGAAAACCCACTAAAGCACGTAAAAGCATATGAGAATAATTACCTTCTTCGGGATTGAAGATGAAATAGGGAACTAGGCGATAAGCAGCTTGAACTATTCGGGGAAGATCCCTGGCCTACACTTCATAATGTTAAGAAGATAAGTAAAAAAATACTGATATGAGTTCATAGATACTACCACAAACAATATCATAAGGAAATTTGCTAAAATAATCTTTTTTGGAGCATCTCTCGCTACGAAGAGTTTAATGTTTATGGTGTCAAAAGATGATTAGTATGGATGAATTCTTTTCTTTTCTTATTTTCAGGTATAACATGAAGATTGTACCAGCATCACTATATTTTCAAGAGAATTGGAGTATATTAAAGCTGACAAGCATAGTCATCATTATGTAGACCATGGCTTATCAATAGGCCTTACAGTAGACAAGAATAATCAATAAGTTTCAGATATCAAGATTTTGTTGTCAGAATGTTATAGGCAAACTAGAAAATCTTGACCTAGCCCCAGAGAAGGAATCGGCAAAGCCCAACAGAGCATAATTACTAGAGCAACCTTTAGCATAAGTTTGCATGTAGTAATCTAAGACAGCTAGTCAGGTCGGATCTATGCCATGAATTCATTCAGATCAACTGATCTCAAATCATAAGTGCAGTATCCAGCAATGGCAAAGTTATCATCCTAACTCCAGCAACGGTTAGGGAAGAGGAAACGTAAAATCTTTGCCCACATATCTTGCTTCAATTTTCTTTCTCTCTAAGGACGAAACTGCACTTAAGGCCCATTTACCAGAAGAGGCAAACTGTACCAGTTTCCAAACTGGCCATCTAATGAACCTGTCTGGTCCATAAATGGTAAAAAAAGAACATCCAGCTTTATTCTTCTTCCTTCCACAGTTTTTTGGTATTTGGCTAGCATATTTGAGACTGCTTGAGGTGTAATGCAACCCAACCCTAGAAGATTTCAAATATCATAGCAGAATCTTTTGCAGAGTTATTTAATCTCTTAGTTCTCTAAGCTGCTCATGTCCTATTTCATTGACACTACCTAATTTGTTTAGTTTTTTAGCACAATATCCGAAACCTTTTCCTGAACCCTGTCGGCCATTAAGCAGAGACCTTAATGTTGTTTCGATCCTTCTAGCAAGAAATGTCTAAAATCCAGCACATTAGTTCCATCATACTTAAGCCACTACTTGTATTTTTCAATTCACTGTATTGCCAACCTTGTTCCGAAATTTGGACCATTATTTCCACAAGTTAATTGCAACCATAGCCGAATGTACAATCAATCTACAATTTTCTGCTAGTATAATGATGTCGCACTCACACATAGAGACCAAGACGAAAAGTTCTGACATCAAAAGAAAGGGCTGAGACCAGTATTATTATTTGAACGTGTTTTGAAAGCTACTAATAGTTCTTTTGTGCCAATATACAGGAATAAGAACAAACTTCTTAGCTTTCAGGAAAAGTTATAGGCACAAACTCACTGGTGATAAAACTTTGACGACTCAAAAGGTTGAAATAGTTCAAGAGACTTACAACATTAGTCTGAACTATTCCAGGAGATACACACACTACGCTTATGCCAGCTTCAGCAGGCAATCGTTTATGGAGAACACTACTGAACATGACCTGCAATTCGAATGCAACCAAAAGTTCTAAACAGCAAAATATAAAACTGCTTATGTATATGAAAGTAAAATTTATTACTATTGTCCTTTATAATCCTGCACAGCTGATACTGATTGGCCATAACATACAAAGAAGCAAAGAACAGAAGAGAAATAGATTCACGCAAAGCATCCTGATAGCTAGAATAAAACTTTTTGCAGGCAATAAGTGCAGATAGGAGATCATTTCTTTTCTTTTTATGAAAAACCTTCTGATAAGATAAGAAAGTGCTTATAGCAGATCATTACTCTGACAATTCCATATAACACGGAAAAGAGGTAGACTAAGCACCCAACCAACTCATACAAGAATCATTACCATGATACAGAAACCATAAGAATAATGATCATTGGGTCTTATGGATTTATACTGAGCTAATGACAACACCACACGCCACGTGCAAGATTTGCAAACAACAAATGTAAATTGACTTCAATTACAACATACAGAAACGATCAAGTAAACTGGCATGCGCTTCTCTTTTAGTTGCTCCCTAGTATTTTCTCTTTGTTTTTGCCTTTTATTATGGTGGACTTCTCATCAGACTTTTTGTAATTTCCCCCTTTTAATCTAATATATCTCTATTCTTATATATATAAGAAAAAATAACGGATGTGCCCTCTTCATCTTCAATGTGATCTAAGAAAGCTGGCTCCAATCTCTCTGCACATTATTTATGTTCATGTTTACCGCTAGTAACAGAATTGACTCACTTGAGAAGGAGATTGCAGACCAATAATATTTTTGTTACGGACATTAAGGGAGATGTGGTTGATACTTTGATACTACTTTTCATATGCAAATGATTGTAGGGAAGGTCCTTTTCAGAAACATCTAGGGGCTAGGGATACGGTTCTTTCTGGGGGGATGCCATAACAGGCTTAGAGAAATCCAGATTTTCTTTCCCTTTGCCAAATAGTGTTGCAGTCGCCTTCACTCCAAATATAACTAAGGGAGGGGTAGACCTATCTGATAACAATGATCAGCATGAGACTGTTCAGACTGTTCAGAAGTTCAGTAAGGAGGATGATGAGTTTGTGGAAAGATTGGTAGAGGATGCCTTGTCAGAGTGTGAGGATTGTGAGAGCAAGAATGGATCGTGGTTGAACTTCGACTAGATGAGTCGAGGGAATTTGAGGATGAGTCATCGTCTCCACACCTTTCAATGGTCATGCAGGTTGGTTTATCGGAGATAAGTAGTACAATGGTGAGATCAGTCATGAGGCTGATTTTGGTTATGAAGCTGAGGCTCGTTTTGCTATCCATTATGTAATGTCCAAGGAAATGGCGCTTGAGAGGGCAACATCTCTAAAAGAGTAACACGAAATTGTCTGTAAAAGAGAACTAGATCTCAATCAGAAAGGAAGATAAGGACTAGCTTAAGAGCTCAAATAGCTCACCATTCTGGAACCGTATCTAAACTTTAAAGTCTAAACCAAGAAAATGAAACTCTAAAGTCTCAAAAACCAAGTCATATGCGAGAATCCATGACATTTATAAATAACTATCAATCACGGTCCAGTGGTTGTTACAATCTAAAGATATACACCATCAATCAAGCCCTTGTATTAGTGGGCTGTTAAATATACAGTTATTCCCAGTTAACTATTTATATATAATATCTGAGGACTTACCATATATATAATCTTCAGAATATTCTACTTTACAAACATAAATACCAGGCCATGAATGCTTCTAATAACTCATAATACCCCTAAGACAGGTAAAAGGAATTTCGGGACTAATAAACAGTTACAAATTTATCAAGATGTCGTGGTAAATCATTTTTTTTAGTTGATATTATGAAGTATTATTGCCATTTTATTTTTTCTCGTCATTCCAAGCGACTATTTAACATTGATATGACATAACTCCCATTAAACTTTGGATGATAAAACTGAAGGATCCCTAATATGGAAAGCAAAAATGTGTGCTAACTTTGTTTACCTCTTACATCAGGAACTAATATATATATATATATATATATATATATGTACATAAATATATATATATGTATGTATATATTATGTACGGTTTGTAAAATTCGTGCCAAGTTCTCTACCCTTTTGGTGGTTTTGCGAAAATAGAATACCATTAGTAGCAAAACAAGACAGAGAATTAAGAAACTATGGTGCATTGTAAATATTATAACCACAAGTAGCTCTGACGCACCTGTGCTAGCTTGCTGCTTGAGTAACCCACTAAACTTGTGTACTTCCTTTTGCCCGAAACAAGATTCATATCTTCAGTGTCTACAAATCCAACATAATGCATCTAACAAAATAAAAAATGTTATGTTCTTAAGTTTGTGAGTGTGATGAGAAAATAACAACTGTAATGAAATTAATTAACAAGCTATGAAAATAAATACATAAGAATTTGACCTGTATCAGTGTCGAATATCAGGTAAAAGAACTGAGCAGACAACAAATTTGACTAACACAAGAGATGCATACGTGAAGAAACAGAACTGTGATACCATGTTAGGGTTGGAACATCCAAATCCAAAGTAAATGCTAATTGATGGAGTGGCACCAAGATCTTAAATGTCAACTTACAATGTTTCACTTGTTCAAGGTGGGACATTAGTTTCTCAACGACTCGAACAGTAAATATGTTGCGACCATTCACTTGGAATGAATTCTGGTATGTTACCATTCACAAATCTCCAATTAACTAGATTTCACAATAATGAAAGATAAAATATAAAGAGTAATTCCAAATATCCACTTCTTCAACATGGGGCATCACTTGCTGAACAAGTTAACAGTAAACATGATGGCCTTGCTGGTTACCCAACTGGGACATTAGTTTCTCAACGACTCCAACAGTAAATATGTTGTCACCATTCACTTGGAATGAATTCAGGTATGTCACCATTCACAAATCTCCAGTTAACTAGATTTCACAATAACAAAAGATAAAATATATAGAGTAATTCCAAATATCCACTTCTTCAACATGGGGCATCACTTGCTGAACAAGTTAACAGTAAACATGATGGCCTTGCTGGGTACCCAACTGAATGGTGATTTCTCCATTTAGTAGGAATGCATTACCCAAAAAAAGAAAAAAAGACTTACAGTACTACAGTTAGAAACCAAAAAAAAAAAAAGTATAAAGAGTAATTCCAAATTTCCGCTTCTATGATAGCTAGCCCCCTCAAACCCTCTCCCCCCCCCCCATCTTTCATTCAACTTTGTTTCTTTTTCATCTGATCAAAATATGAACTGTATGTCAAGCACTGACTCTCATTCGATCAAAACACAAAGCGGCATAAAAAAAGCACTAGTAACCCACTTGTTGCCTTAGATGAGTTGGTAACTTAAGAATAGCTATTAATCATGAGCTCTGCAGGGCTGTCCTATGTTTGTGCTCCAATCAAAGCTGAAAAGAATTAAGCATGCCCGTAGAGCTTGGAACTGGTCTGTATCTGGCAATACTAAACAGCAGCTGCTAGATACCAAGATGATATAACTGCCTTGGATTCTAAGCTTCAAAATACATGGTCAAACACTACTTTTATGCAATTGAGTGAGATCATGGTGAAGCCTAAAATGACACTTCCACCTATTAAATCTCTTAGAAACGAGCTCAACAGCTGGATCCTAAAAGGTGATTGCTAGTGAGTTACCACCGAGGGGCAATACCCAAATAGGAAAGTGGCCTTCCAAAAATCTGACAGTCAAGCAAGGATGAATAGGTCGTTTAGAAAGCAGCGTCCTTATTATCTAAATTAATACCCACAAGCCCACACTCGCAAAAGTTAACTTTTAGGCAGCTAGACAACTTCAAAAATCTAGAGGAAACACATTCTTGCAGCCCCTAAGACCCTCAAAGAGACATCATTCACAAATTGCAGGCGAGACACGCAAATTGGCCCCACCAAAAATTCAATATATGTTTGGTTTGTGTATACTAAGAGTGCACATGTTGGCACCTTGTTTGGTCTGTGTTGCTTCCAGTGAGGCATCTTTGTTTACCTCTCCACGTGTGAGTGGGTCATACATGAGGGGGAGTGTTAGCTTGATATACATTGTTGGGCCCCTCTCTAGTAGCTTAAGATTATAGATGAGTTGGTAAAGTATAGCTATTAACCATGAGCATCAGGCATCTTTAGGGCAAGTATCCATATAAAGCAAGATGACCTGTCTGGGTTACTTCCCTGATTAACAAGAGAAGTCGCAACTCATAATCGAAGCATGATTTAAAGGATTCAAACAAAAATAAAATTGAATCGGAAGAACACCAATACTTCCATAAAAATAAACATGTGTGAATAAACGTATACATGCACACAGAAAATAAAGGCCATAGATCGTACAATGGAGTTGACATCGATAATTCGACTTGGAGAGCCTCTGAGAAGTGATGGCAAAAGCAATACTGAGAGCAGTGCTGGAGCTAGATGATTCACTTGCATGTGTGCTTCATTCCCATCCTTTGAAATTTTTTGTGGCTCTATTCAGTGTAAAAAGGAAGCATCGACTTAGCCAGAAATTTAATTATAATCATATTTGTTTATATTACAAGTAGACCTATTATTGGAACAGAACAAGAGGGATAGCCTAGTATGGTAACATGATTAAAAGACCATGTGGAAAAAAATAAGTTTCTCAGTTAATAAAAAACAAACCCAAGTTTGGCAACAGGTAGAGAAAATGAGAAATACTACTTGTAGTAAAAAGAACTGGAGTATGACATGCAGGTAGAAAACTAGAAACAAGTTACCTAACCTAAGGAAGAAAATGCTCAACTCAATTCAGCCTTTTTCCCAATCACTTTGGATCTGCTACATGAATCCTTTTTCGCCATCCGAATCTGTCCAAGCAAGGCCATTACAAACACCACACTCATTCATATCTTTCTTTATTACGGATGTCCATGTTAATTTTTTCTACCCCCACCCATATTTCTAGTCGGGTTGATATTGATACACTCGTACTACCTAACGGATGCATTAATTGGTCTACGTTGTATATGTCCAAACCATCTTAGGCGATTTTCTCTCATTTTATCTACTATTGGGGCGACTCTTACTCTCACAAATTTGTTCGTTACGAATTTTATCATTCCTGGTTTTACCGCATATCCATCTTAACATTCGCATTTTAGTTACACTCATCTTATTAACATGTTCTTTTTAAGCTCCCTAACATTTGGTTCCATAAAGTAGTGCGGGTCTAATGGTTGTTCGATAAAATTTTCCTTTCAACTTAATCAGTATATGTCGATCACATAACACTTCAGATGCACTTCTCCATTTCACCCGGCCTGATATTTTATCATATTAACATCATTTCTTACCTCCTCGGCTTGATTGATAATTATCATAAATATTGTAAATGTTCTTTTTCTTGTATTTCTTGACCATCTAACCTAAGGAAGAAAATAATTTTTAATGTTATTTGTTATTTATTTATTTATTTGGTAAAGAAAATTCCGAAGCACTCTAGGAGAACATGATTATTTGAAGAGTTTATCGTATGATAAATAACATGGTTAAGGCTTGCTCATCAATGCAGCAAATCTAAAGGGACTAACTCAAAATCATACAGGAGGGGAAAGGGAATGGAAAGAGGAAAAAAAAGGATGATCCAAACGCCAGATTTATGAGCTAAAATCAGCTTTACAACTATTAGATATGCATATTTAAGGCATTGCGACAATCTTCCATATTTGGGGTGTGTTGAGAGAGAGACAGAGAGAGAGGGATAGTTGCTGGAATTAATGCATAACTTTGACGTCCTAAATCAACCATGTTTGTACTAAGTCCTTGCGAAGAGGTAGACTAGTAAGGCCGGTGGGTAGTTAAGCGATGAACGTGGGACCATAAAGGGGAATGGAAAGGGAGTGATAAAACGGACTAACTAGACCAAGGAGAGGACCGAGACGCAAAGACCTTTGCACAATAGTAATCCGCAAGTAGGTCCTCCAATCATTTTTCATAAATGCAGCAATGAAGGCTTATGTAGCAGCCAGTGAGAGCCTCACGTGCCGGACCATGTGTGGTCCGTACAATGCGTTGGCAGTATCTCGTTTGCTTGCCCGTACGACCTTTCGTGATATTTCTGCGTGTCCCCTGGAGGGGACCATTCGTGGTTCTCCTACAAGGTCCTAGCAAGGCCACGCGTGTCCCTGCCATTGGGCACGTGGCTAAGCTCCGTTCCCCAACCTCCAAACCATAACTCCCTCATGATCCCAAATGCGTGGCTCAGGGCCCTTTCCACATGAAACCGAGGTGCCTCACGAGGGCTTAATGAATCAGCGAAAACAACCCGCAAATTTTAAATTGGCGCACAGGTGTAGCCGCAAGTGATCCGCGCACCGGTGCGGACAACTTTCCGCAATGACACGCATGCGGACTTGAACGTGTGGGCCACATGTCGCAGGTGAGGGATGCTTATCCTACAGACCCAAAAGTAGTGCATGTGATACCCCAATTCCACATCAAAAATATGGGAATTGAGCTTCAAATAGACTTGAAATAAACCATTTCGGGGGATATGACCTCGCATTTCATGTTCTAGGACCAATAGGTACACGGGCTTGGGGAATTACTATTTTGTAAGCTAAGTATCAAATGCTCAAAACAGGTCATCGGCCAGGGTGTTGGTGGTTGCAGAAAACAGAGGTCAACAAAGAGGTATATCTAATTTGTGATGGTTGGGAATAAAGGGGGAAATTGGATAACATCAGAATTGTTTGGATGTTTGGAATTTTTAAACAGCTTCGTAGACTACTTTGAAGCACCTTGAACTTTAGCATTTCGAGTGATGTGGCAACCCAGTTCATGCTGGAGCTATTGGATACTCGGGCTTTGGACATTACAATGCCAATCATAGGTATAATAATTAGTCAGTGGGTTTTCATTATTATTATAATTTCCAAAAACAATGATTGAAATCGATAAACTGAGCATGCACTTCTAAAATTTTCAGACATTTTGAATTTAAGAATAAATGTAAACAGTTTTGAAAAGGCTAAAGAAATGTTTTCGGAGGAAAGGAGAGTTGTTAATTTCGTGGAGAGTTAATTTTTGAAATGTTTTGCTGCTATCATTTCTACATGTCTCTAGGACTCTGCAAACAAAACTCCTGAAAAGAATAGACGGAACAAAAAAATAGAAGAAAAGATAATTTTAACTTTAGTTTGCCCTGAATTTCTAACACTCTTCAATTAGCCAAATATTATGAGAAGTAACTCACAACTGTTCCACAAAATCAACATAACTTTTGTCCAACAAACTAGAAGGTCCTATGTGGAGGCCTGCCAAAGATGAGAGAAATGTTAAAATCTTAGGATTCATGATACTTTATTTCAACAAGCTAAGTTGACAATGTATTTGGTCCATCGAGTCAAAAATTGACTAGTCATAAAATTTTGGTTCATCTTCTGACTTCAGTTTAGTACAACTATACAAGGTTATAAACCTTAAAGAGAAGCTTTGAGACCTAATATTAGGATAGATCAAATCAAACAATTACTAAAGAGGCAATATGAACAAATGCTAGCATTGAGAATAAAACATTAAGAAAGTGAGCTTAGGTGAAAGTGATACTAAAATTACTAACCCCCAATGGAAAAGATGCCTGCATTATTTATCAGCACATGCAAAGGTCCTGAACGTGCATTCCACGCTTCAGCAAATCTTGCAACGGAATCCAAGGAGAGAAGATCCAGTTCCATCACCTTGAAGGTCACAAAACGTATAAATACACTGCCTTGCAAATGAAGACTAATAGAAGTAAAAGCTTTAAGCAATAGAGAGGGGATGAAGGTTGATGACAAATACTTCTTCAAAGGGATAACTATACATCCCTAATAAGTTATCATATTTTTTAAGAAACAAAGATGAGTACAATCTGTACTTGGTTCATACCTCAATATTAAGAGGAAGGCCACTTCCAGACCATTCTTCCTGCCACTTCTGGATAAGGTCATGAGCTGCCTTGGTATTTCTAACTGCCATAACAACATGTGCACCTGATTCTGCCAATTGCCTGATTAACAAAGAAAACACGTGATTCTTCACATATATGTAAAAGATAATACAACAAAAAATAGAATGTCTAGAATAGCAGATCCAAGCATATACAGAAAACAAGAAAAGACCAAATGGCTCCACAACTGGTCTTTGAAGCAAGGCCAAAACTGGTAACGCCAAGAAAAAAAGACTCTTCCAAGAAAATAAATACACTATGTCACCCTATTACCCAGAAGATCAAAATCTTCCAAAACATCCAAAAATTGAACTAAGGGGTTGGGATAAATTCTGGAACCAGAAAATAACAGGAAGCTTAGAATCATGGACCCGATTTTAGAAATTGATCATAACGTGAATAAACAACTATATGCACACTGCAAGCTTATGTTTACACCAATGACAAGGAATTTGAAATTGCAGAATTGATCTCAGCCATGAGAGCTTTAGGGGCTGATGGAATTACTTTGAAACCATATAAGACATTCCAACGAGGCTTTCCAACCCCAGAACCAGATCCCATCTCTTATCTTTTGATCAGTGTATGCTGCTAGACGTTGAAGTCGTAAATGCATGAATATTAAGTCAAAAGTTACAGATTAGCACTCCGTGACCATTTTGTTTCAGTTAGCACCATGAATATTAAGTACAATGCAATCCAAAAACACTCTTATGAGCTGACCGTTACAACTTCAGCTGAAAAGGTCCTTCTTACCATTTTTTCTGCAAAATTTCCAACTTGCAAACAGCAAATTTTCATAAAACTTGTCCAATAAAAAGACCATTTAGGAATCTAGAATTTTGGAATCCACTCCAATGACTAATAGAAGAAATTCCCAATGTAAACAGTTGAGGGAATTCATGGAGAACACCCAATGATGAACACAAGTTCCAAAACAAAGTTCCCTATAGGCAAGGTGCTGGGCTAGACAGTCCTGGGCCATGTTCCACAAATTGACTACTCTCACACCACGAAAACGCATTCTCACGCTTTCGTAGCTTGACAATTAACATTGAACTTTAATTTCAGATATCGAAAACATATCTCACATTAAGTTGATCAGATCCTCTCCAATGCCGACTAATATAATCAAACACTAGAATTCAACCGTCTTTCAGTTCTCAAAAAGACATAAATCATCCGTAAAACACACATACACACAGAGATAGACAGCTGAGCTACTTTTACAGTTGACACATTCAATGATTTTGGGGAATTTATTGGGGGAAATACCTGGCGGTTTCGCGGCCGATGCCACTGGTGGATCCGGTGATAATGCAGGTGATGTCGTTGAGAGGAGGAAGAGGCATTGGATTCTGCAAATGGCTGGCCATTATTCTCTGAAACAGGAACTCGTAAGCCAAGTAGAACCACCCTCTCAACCATTCCGTCCATCCCAATCCCTCTTTCCCCATTCTCTCTCTCTCTCTCTCCCTCTCTCTCTCAATCCCGCCTTCTCCTATGAGACTACTGCGACCAAAGTAAAGTGTATGCTCTCTTTACCACTTTTGATACTTTTGATAAGAAACGTGCTATTCCCACCCCCAAAATTGCTAATTATATTTTCTCTATCATTATTATAAAATTGTCATAATTTTAAAAGACTATATTATTCTTAAAATAATTCCATTAATAAGTACACTCCTTCCTAATTTTGAGAACCCTAAAATATGTACGGCACCCCTTACCACATGCTTAATGGTATGTGCGGCATCCCCTGGCCGCACGCCCTAAGGTATGTACGGCGGACCAGTGTCGCACATTCCTTAAGACGTACGGTCAGGGGGTGCCGCACACTCCATTCGCAGTTTCCTCAAAAAAATCATCAAAAAATTTAATCAAAATGCGTGTTTCAAGCCTAAGTAGTGGCTTGACTTTGTGCAATTTTTAGGAAGCTAAGTAGAAATAGATTAAGCTTCAAAGTAAATGGAGGGAGATGGAGAGGATATAGAGCAGATGATAGAGAGAGAAATGGAGAGTATTTTAATTTTGGGAGGGAGGTGGATTGGATAGAAAGTGTTTTAATTTTGGTGGGTGAGAATTGGAGGGTGAACTTAGTAGATTAGATTGATAGGAGTTTATTGTTCAAGGATAAAATAAGAAAATAAGTGGGGGTATATTTAATAATATAGGTGGTATAATATTTAAAGGGTGGGTGAATTAAGTAAATAAATATACTTAATAATTTTAGGAGTGGGAATAGTAAGACCCTTTGATAAAGCTAAACCAAACAAGACAAGGAGGTGAGATGAAATTTTTAAAATTTTCATTTTTTCACTTCCCTCGTTTACAAAAGGGTGGAGCTATTGACGCCCACCAATTTACCCACTGCACCCACTTAAAAATAATTATAAAAATATCATTAGATTAAAAGATAAAATAGCCCTTTGATATTTTTTCTGACCTTAAATTATTGTCTTGTTTGATCTAAATTAAGAAAAAAATAATTAACTTAATTATTAATATTTGTATAGTGTGTAGTTTTCTTTAAATTAAAGTAGGAAGAAAAAATAAGGATAAAATGATAAAAGTGTTGTCCTAAAAATAAAATTTTCAAATAAGACAATTATTTTGGAACAGACAAAAAGCAAGACAATAATTTAGGGACTGAGATAGTACTAAATACACCCTCAAAAATATTTTATATACCCACCAAATATTATTACAATAATGTCATCGTATAACATCCACTAAAACTTCAAAAACACACACCCTATGTTGAAGACATCCTTCTTTTCTCTGTTTTCTTACTTCCTCTCCTCTCCAAAATTTTTCAAAAAAATACTCCTAAGCCCTAACTTTTCCAACATCTACATTGTGGAAAAAAAAAATTCATATATGGAGCTTAAAGAAGTAAAGGGGACAAACAATGAAAGTATTCATTAATTTTACTTTCTTTGATTAAAGTTTCGTTTCTTACATATTTTTTTGAGTTTTTTTGGAGTGTGTTCTATTCGGCCTTAGTGTGAGAAACGCATCTCCTAATGTTCGGTCAGCACTGACTGAACATCAGCACATATGTTCCTCATATCATAGCCGAACAGAACAGTCTGTGTTCCTCACACTAAACATGACAGAGTGTGTTCCTCACAGTGTGGCCGAACAGACCACTCTGTGTTTCTCAGAGTGTGGCCGAACAGACCACTCTATGTTCCTCACAGTGTGACCGAACAGTTCGGCCTATGTTCCTCACACAATCACCGAACATTTCGGCATTTGTTCCTCACACCTTGGCCGAACAGTACTGGTTTCCTTTTTGACATGTATTTTTCTTATTTTCAGGAATCAAACGCGTTGCCTACAGAGTATAGTGCTGTTGGTCCTGCCTGTTCAAGATATTGTTATGGATTACATCGATGTGTTCACGACACACAAATATTTTTCATCGCGGGAGGCTTTATTTGATTGGGCGCATGCTAAGGGAAATGAGCATGACCTTGTGGTAGTATTTAGTAGGTCAGACAATGGTGGGGTAAGAAAAAACCTCGAATGTTTTTGGCTTGTGAACGTAGTGGGCACTACCGTCAATTCAAGTGTGTTGGGACATCGTCTCAAGGAAATGGTATAAAGGAAAATGTAGAGAGTGGTGATGCGAGTAAAGTAAAAAAAAATGTGTAAGAGAGAAAGTGGAACAAAGAAGTGTGGTTGTCCATTTTGTCAATTCAAGCTTATGATATATATTTCATTTATAGTTCTGATGAAATGTATTTCATTTAGACTTGTGATTTTTGTTTTATTTAGTGTTGTGATGTATTAGGAACAACTGTAATGATATATTGTTACATGAATAATAGAGATAACCACATAAAGAAAAAGTAAAAGTAGATATTTTTAATTCAGTGCATCCAGAGTTACATTAAACTACCATAATACGTGTTAAAAAGTGAAGTCAATTTATATAAACAAAGACAAATGAAACAATTTTTACTATTGAAGATGGTTAAATTAGGTTAGTTTTGAAAGTTATGATTTAAGTTTTGCTTCAGCTATTGTCCTATATCAATTAGGGAGTGTTTGCCCAAGGCTGAAGGAACACCTAGAGGAGTGTTCGGCCAAGGCTAAAGGAACAATAAGGGAAGTGTTCGGTCTAGGTTGAAGGATCAATAAGGGAAGTGTTCAGCCTAGACTGGAGGAACAACAAGGGAATTGTTCAACACGTGCTGGAGGAACACGCTTGGGTGTGTTTGGCCAAGACTGGGGGAACACGCCTAGGTGTGTTCGGTCACCCTTAGCCAAACACACCCAGGTGTGTTCCTCTAACTAGAACCGAACGCACACCAGTGTATTCCTTCTTCCATGGCTGAACATGGTCATATTGTTTTTCAATTAACTCCGAAAATTATCAATCCCTAAGAGCATGAAATCAAACAATGTCAAACCCTACACACTAACTAACACAAAAACATACCAAATTCATTTTGTGCGTATTAGGTTGTTCGGTTTTGTTGTGTGTGCTGGGTGCTGGAAAGGGGGGTGGTAGTAAGTAATTGAAAGGGAAAGAAAATTAATTTATGGGAGTACGTAAAAGGGTATAATAGGGATAATGAGGTGTGTATTGAGTAATTAGTAGAATTTGATAAATATATAATGTGTGTATGAAGTAAGTGGGTATATAGAGCAATTTGGTGGGTGTGAATAGCTCCACCCTTACCAAAAAGGGTAGCTAACCGACTTAAGTTTTGCTTGCAAAAACCATAGTTATCAAAGTATGTTATTTTGGGCAACTGGCCCGCTTAGATGCCCCAGAAAGGCTAAAATGTCCTAAGCATTTATCAACTAGGCATTTATCTGGCTACTAAACAACCTCCGAAGGTGCTTATTTTTAACTATGCATCCCACCGAGCCCATGCCGAATATGCGCAACTTTTCATAATAATAACACAAAAAAGATGCATGAAATGGACACCAAGTCATAACTGTGATATAATATTGACATTAATATCAATCATTTCAAAGCAAGATGGTTAGGGAAGTCACAGATCGTGACATTCTCCCCCACCCAAAACCCTCGTTTGCTCACAGAACTATCTAGATCTTTAAAGTTATATTATTATAAAATTAATTTTTTTTTGATGTCTAGTTATTTTATTTGTGTTAAAAGCATTTCTTTAATAGTGTTTTTTTTTGAAATATTTAAATAATTAAATTGTGGAACTGAACTAAACAGATCGGTTCGGTTTGAAAATTAAATATGAAACTGGTATCGGGCAATTCGGTTCATGGTTTTGACCTAAACCGAACCAAACTGAACTATTTACATCCCTAATTGAGAAGTCCAAAAGTTAATCTACTAATACTAAATCTCAAAGAAGTTAACTGCTCTACTAACATGTTATGAAATAATAATAATAATAATAATATGAAGATAACGATAATAATTTTACTAATTATAATAACATAGTTATATATTTATTATTGTTATTGAATTGTATTATTATAATTATTATTGATATTTTTATTATTAATTACTATTACTATTTTCTATACTAAGTACTAACTCTTATCATAATCATCATAATCGTAAACAAAAAATAAAAATTTCATCCAAATGAGAGTGATTAATTAGCACTTTTAGTAAAAATGTTGCTTTTAGAACTTTTTGATATTCAGAGTTTAGCTTAGAAACTTTTTGGGTGGAAGAATATTTCGTGGGACTTTGGATATTAACTTTTTTAGAAGGGATTTTTGGTATGTTTCCCTAAAAAAATTCCCTAGTTAAAGAGTAGCAAATTTATTTTTTTATTTCACTTTCTTAACAAAAATATCCAAATCTGGTTTTTGTTTGAGCTATTTTTTACTGCATCCGTCTCAAAATAATTGTCGTTTTAATAATTTTTACACAGATTAAGAAAAATTTTAAGAAGACTGATTTATCATTATTTAAGTTCATTTATTGAAGATGAGTTGTAAGGAGTAATTTTCTCTTTCTTCTTACCAAATACTAGTTATAGAGCCCGTGCAATGCATTTGTGCAATTTAACTTTTGTGTTCAATTGATACATTTTAAAAATATTTTTGAAAAAAATTATCATTATTGAATATAGAAGTTTGTTTACTTCACGTCTGACAAAAGTTAAGTACTGTCAATATATGTAAATTGGTAGTTGTTTATTATAATATTTTCGTTTCAAAATAAGTATTTTTTATTGGTGGTCAATACATATATTTTTGTTTCTATACATTTTTTAAATTTTTTAGTACCCTTTAATGATATTATATTATTGGGTTTTTTTATCTCTTTTTTTCATCTTGCACTTAGTAAAGATATTTTAGACAAATATTTGAAAAAATTTACAAAATTAAAAATAAAATATTTACTTTGGGACATATTGAAGAAATATAACATTTTTCTGAACAAATGAGAATTGTTTAAGAATTGAATATAATTATATTATTGAAATAATTTTTGGAGATCATTCAATGATTAAAAAATGTTTAATTGGATACTATATATATTTACATATTTTTTATACACTATTAGTTTGAAAAAGAAATTTACATAAATATCAATAAAACATAAGCATCAATTTTGAATAAATAATTTAAGTTTTGTTAATATAAATCACATATTATATACATTATTTTGGGACGTTTTAAATAAAAATATGAGACTCAATTTGATATGGAGAGAGTATCATATATAAAAATAAAATCTAGTTGGTTTATATTATAAAATAATTTATAGAATAATATAATATGTTTTTAAAATCTTTACATATAATATAATTGGTTGAGTTGGTTTAAGGTGTATAATCATATTTAAAAGGGTGTTAGTTCAAATCTCAATGACAACATTATTTTATTTCCTAAAGTCCTTCTCCTATTAGTATTAACTAATATTAATACATATTGTAAAATCTATTATTATTAGGTATTGTTATTAGCTAATGACTTAGAAATGAAAAGTCATTTCACTCCAAGGTCATGCTTACTGGCTTGAGAATCAAAAAACCAAAAGTTGGATGAGGTGGCACACTTAGAGGCATCCTCACCAACTTTAAATATATATATATATATATATATATATATCGATTTTTAATAAAAGTACTTCCTCCGTTCCAGGCAAAGAGTCCACTTTCCTTTTATAGAAATTAACATAAGACTAAATCAAATAAAAAATTTACATACTTTACTTATGTTTTAAGAAATAAAATTTCATTAATTAAAAACTATCTTGATAATACTATGGATTACAACTTTAATAACTTTTTAAAAACCACTAGATTTATGTTAATTATTAGTCAAACTTTAACTTAGTTGACAAAAAAAAATCAAACATGGACTCTTTGCCTGAAACGGAGGGAGTAATAAATAAAAATAATTTTGACAAAATAGGGGTAAATGTTCCGGAACAATTATTTTGGGCAAAAAAAAAAAAAGAACTATGCTAAAAAGTCAATTATTTGGAACGGAGTTAGTAGTATTTAAAGTAATTCACAAGTGATGCCCATGTGTGTAATCTAACAAGTAGTGAGCGGCTATCTGACATCAACCGACCGTTGTTTTGTTGGTACGCACCCCCCCTCCCCACCCCCCTTAACCCACTCTCCGCCCTCACTCACTCACTCACTCATTCTCCATCACCGGCGACCTGCTATAACTACCTGGAAAAATGCTCCACCGTCGTTACTCTATTGTCCTCTTCCTACTCTCTACTTTAACCTTAACCTTAACCGTAACTGTAACCGCCCAACTAAGTGGAGATGATATCTCTGCATTGCGTGCAATCAAGGACAGTCTAACCGACATTCCCAATTCCAACCGTTTCTTCTCCTCCTGGGACTTCTCGTCTTCGCCGGACCCTTGCTCCTCCTTCGCCGGCGTCTCTTGCTCCCCCATTTCCTCATCCACCGTCCTCCTCCGTGTCACCTCCCTCACTCTCGGCACTGGCCTCTCCGACTCCCCTGGCCTAGCCGGCTCCCTCTCCCCATCCATATCCAATCTCACTGAGCTCACACAGCTCGTCCTCTTCGCTGGCATCGTCACCGGATCCATCCCTCCACAAATTGGCCTCCTCAAAAACCTCCGCGTCATTTCCCTCACCAACAACCGCCTCACCGGTCCAATCCCGGCCGCCGTTTCCTCCCTCCCTAAGCTCCACACGCTGGATCTCAGCTACAACCGATTAACCGGCTCAATTCCACCGGGACTATTCCGATTGCCGCAGCTGAAAGTTGTCGTACTTGCTTCGAACGAACTCACCGGCGGGATACCCCAAGCGTTACCAGCTCAGTTACTACACTTGGATTTGAAAAACAACGGATTGTCGGGAACGCTGCCAAAACGGATGCCGTCGACGCTCCGTTACTTGTCAGTTTCCCAAAACAACATGTGGGGTCCACTCAACGGCTTGCAATCACTCTCAGAGTTAGTGTACCTCGACTTAAGCATGAACCGCTTCAGTGGGACCCTCCCTAGCTCACTCTTTCGACCCTCACTCTCATCAATGTTTCTCCAACGGAACAATTTATCCGGTGGCCTCCCACTATCTTCTTCGTCATGGTCATCGTCATCGTCCTATGGCTCATCATCAATTATTGATCTGAGTCACAATTTTTTAACCGGAGAATTAACGACGATACTAGTTGGTGTGGAAAATGTGTTTCTCAATAACAACCGGTTGATTGGTACGGTGCCGGCGGACTACATTCGAAGCCTGTACAGTGGAACTACGAAAACATTGTATTTGCAGCATAATTACATTTCGGCATTTACATTGGGCATGGGATTATTGCCGGACACCGTGTCCTTGTGCTTGACTTACAACTGTATGGTACCACCGGCGGTGGGTCTAACGGCGTGCCCGGCTAGTGCAGGAAGTCAGCTTTCTAGGCCGCTCTATCAGTGCTCCTTGTACAATAATGGAAGCTCCATGGGTTGAATTTTTTTAACTAATTAATGGACCACTTACATGTATACGTAGAAAGAGAAATGTATATCTTCTTTTTCCTTTTGATATATTTGAAGTCTGTTCCTTTTTTTTATTTTATTTTATTAATGTTGGAGATTATTTTTCAAAATTTATTTATTCAGATTTTATGGTACGGAGAATTAATGCCTTTGAAGCTGATAAAATTCTCTCTATTTTAAAAAAGTGTTTTATCTTCTATTTTAATCGTTGAATTTTTGTCACATGAAATTACGAAATAATTAATATTAATTATTCTCATATACATGTGACGAATATTCGATGATTAAAATAAAAAATAAAACACCTTTTTAAAATCATCTGTTTACAATTCAATTCTACGTGGGATAGGGCCTCAGGATTTTACAACAGCAATCTCATTGATTAGGGTATACAAGTCATTTTTATTACCCTTTCAATTAGAACCTTTGATATCAATCAATCCAGTGACAAATAATGTTTGATGTACTACTACACAACATGTGATAACACATAAGAACAAATATTGTGAGGTTCGTGTCTCTGTCAAGTCAATTACAAGAAAAACCTATGTTCTATAATGGCAAACTAATAAAATAGATACAAAATTTTGAGTTTCGATGTTGATTGAATGTATAATCGATAAGTTCTCACTACTTAGTGATGAAACTTACAAAGATTTATATCTAATTTGTCACTTTAAATCTTAATTATTTTTATTTAAAAGAGGTCCAACTCAAGTTATCTTTATAACATTTAATATTGTCATTGAAAATATAAAATCGTATTTATATAAAACAATAATATAATTTTTAAATAAAAGATAAATTAATTTGGTCGAATCTCCTAGGAGATTGCACATGTACTTTTCTCTCTTCACTCACTCTCACTCTCACCGATAAATGTGATACTACTTTCTTCATGTTAAAATATGTGTTTTTTATTCTATTTTGGAACATTCTAAATAATTATATTGAAGGAAAGACATAATAAGTCAAAAATATTTATTAAAACTCGTGTAAATTTAATAAAAAAAAATATTTTGAAACAAAGAGAGTACAAATCTATGACATATTAATGGAGTATTTAAGTATTACTTTTAAATACTCCCTCCGCCATGAAAAATAATATTTTTCTCTTGGTATGTCCCCAGAAAATAGACTTATTTTTAAAAGAAAATTATATTTATAGTGCAATTAAAAGGAGGTACAAATTACAAACATAAACTATAATCTTAAAAGTTTAACTTGTTAAATGTAATTATTTTCTGAAGAAGGAAAGAGTACTGTATAACATACTATTAATATTTTTAATTAATACACTAATATTTTAAACCCATTTTTTAGATACAATGATATACTTACTCTGCAACTAAAGTTTTTTTTTGGAAGATCAAACTATATGGAGAAAAAAAAAATCTACTTTTTCTTAAGTTTGTCTTGAAAAAGAGTCAACATTTTCAAATTTAAGTTACAAATTTTTATTACTTTTTAATTTCCTTCTATCTTTTCAAACATATGAGACGTTTTCTATGTCTAACACCGAAAAATATACAATTTTATTACAATTTAAAGAATATATTTATAATTAAGAATATCTTTTTTTAAAGTTTAACTTTTTCAATATGATTAATCGGAACAAATTAAGGAAACAATATATAAATGTGATGTAGGAACATACTAAAATCTTTGTCTTAATAAAGAATATACTTATTTACATACCGGAGGGAGTGTAAAATTTGCAATACAAGTTCCAACTATAAAATTGTAGTATTGATTTTGATAACCAAAATAAATAATATTTTAGCTAACATGTATCTAAAGGGAATTAGACCCGTTTAAACCATATATTTATAGAGATTTTATTTTAAGACTCGACCTAGCATAAAACTATTTATTTATAAATTCAGTTTTACCATAAGCTTTGGACCGGAGAGGCAGTATTGTAATATGAATTGGGGTAAAGCGAAAGAATAGTTCTCCTGTGAGACTGTCTTGCGAATCCTAATTTGCTCCGCCCATTAATACATGATGGGTCAGTTCAGGAAGATCCGTCTTACAGAAAATACAGTAAAACAGTCATTTATAAGTTTCGCTATAGAAAAACTTAAAGACATAGCCGTATTTAAAACTGGTCAAAGTAACAAAGTAAGGAAAACGAATGATGCTTGCAAAGTAAGTAACGTGCTGGGACCTCATCTATATATATAAAGTCTATTGAGTCCAAAAAAAGTAAAATTCTACAAAAAATATCTTACCAAAAATAGAAAGTTATCTTTCTAACATTTAAATTGTCTTCAAAAATACAAAATCGTATTTATACAAAACAATAATATAATATTTACAATAATAAACATTTTAAAGTATGATATTATGGAGTATTTAAAAGTAAATTTTATTAATTTTTTAATTTCTATATATTTACAATAATAAATATTTTTCAGCTAATATGCCGGTACAGAATACAGGAAATCACAATTTCTATCTATTTTCGTCATTACAGGTTTAAGTATCTCACCAATTGTTGATTTAACAAATCATGAAAATTGTTCAAATCCTTTTATTACAGCCACTCCGAATAAGAAAATGTATTTAGATAAATTCCCATCTCTTACTCAATGTAAAGTTTTGTTTTGTTTGTTACATTTTTTTAATTTTTATTGTTACGTTGTATACATGTTATTCATACTTTGTCTTCTTTTTTTATTTATGATATTATTTATTTAGTAAATAGTCTTACCTCATATACTTTGCTCTAAGCTATGATTATTAACAACTGAAAAATTAATTTAATACCATAAATAAGTATATTTTTAATATATTGCAACTTATGAAGATTATGTTACACAAAAATTATTACCCTTTTCTTTCTTAATAAAGTTTCATGTTTATAGAACACACTTATTAAAAAGGAATATTTGAATCTATTATGAAATTAGTATAATGTGTATTTTTTAAGGATACTCGTGTAAGAGTCTGACTCATTAATTAAAGTGAGACTCAAATCAAGGGTAAGATGTTAAAATAAATTTTCAAGAACACAAATATTAGATTGTAGACATTTTCTAAGGATACCAATGTAAGAGTGAGACTCATCATTTGTTTGCTATATTTTCAAATTGTATTGTTAATGTCTATACTTTTTATTCATGCTTTGTTCTTCTTTTTTATGGGGGTGAAATTAATGGTGTTACAACAATAAAAGTTTCAAATGATTTTTTGGTGAATACATCACATATTGGTCCAGTCAATAGTTGAAAGTATATATGCATCATTTTTAGAGTCTTTTGATGACGTGTCATATTTGCAAGGAAGAGCTATACTTGCCCCGACACTTGATGTTGTAGACACCATAAATGAGTACATGGTTTCTTAAAATCACCCGGAAGGAATAAGTTATATGAGTTCAGATTCTATCTGCACGACAGAAAATAACTTAAGTTTGTTTGAAAACATTCATTCTACGGAGTTTTTGAGTAGTATAAAGTGATTAAGATTGCCTAGCCATGAACTAACAATTAAGATTTGTGTTCTGGTGATGCTGTTGAGAAACATTGACCTTACTGAAGGGTTGTGCAATGGATTAAGATTAATCATTACAAAACTTGAGCATCATGTTATGGAAGCAAAAATTTTAAATGGAACCAATGTTAAAGACAAAGTGTTTATCCCAAAAATGTCATTGTCTCCATCGGATGTGAGATTGTCTTTCAAGTTTCACAGAAGATAATTTTCATTGGTAGTATCATATGCAATGACAATTAACAAAAGTCAACGTCAATCACTATCGCATGTAGGACTCTTCCTGAAGAAGTCAATGTTCGGCCATGAACAGATGTATGTAGCAGTTTTTAGGGTAACAAACTGCTCTGGTCTGAATATATTGATATGCGATGAAGAGGGAAATCCAATGAATAAAACAACAAATGTTGTGTATAAAGAAATTTTTCAGAATCTATAATATTACCGACACAATGATGTAATTCTATTAAAATAGTTGTCTCCAACATTACTTTTCCATAATTTATCATTTTAATTTTGTTTTTTCTCATCATTTTTCTTAAGTATAATTTAATTAAAAAGTATATATGTCCATGCTAAAATTAGTTATATTTTAAATTTGGCGAAGGACTCTCTAATAAGCATTAGCCGCTAGGGTAACTATTTTCAAGGAGATGTCTGTAATCCATTCCAAGTCCCACATTTCAATAAAGATCCAATAGCTTTTCCAGCACGACTCCTTCCTGTGAGCATCAATCAGCATGGAGGTAGTGACCCACTGCACTGCACTGCACTAGGTTAACTCTACCCATGATGTAGTTTGTACCCGTAAACTTAATTTTAATTTGAAAATATCTTAAGTTGTTCAAATTTGTGCTAAATAAATGTATACTTTCTATAGCAATTTTGCTACTTTCCTAATTAGATTTCAGGAGACACTGTGTTTGGCGACTGCACCAGTTGGCGCCATTGGCAGTACCAACTTGGTCGGATGGCCTAAGTTGAAAAAAAGGTTCCTTTTTTCCAAGCTTAGTTAGACAAGTCACCTAAGAACATTAATGGAAAGTCTAGCAACCTTAGCAGAGCAAAGGAAACTAGCAAAATACGGATATCGATCCCAATCTCCTTAAAGAAGCAAGCATCCTGCCAACACAAAAAGTTGAAGCAGCCCTTGAAGAAGGGACTCTGGGGTTGAATCCCACTACGGAGCATAAAGAAAACATGAGTCGCACCCCCCTATTGGCGGACGGAATTGTAAGTTTTAACGGTATAATGATGTTAGTTAACAAAAGAAAAGACAAAATGATATAACGTGATGAGCACCGACAGTTTTGTTTTGTCTCTCTTCGTTCGAGTCTGGTTTTCTTTAGCTTTAAGGGGCCAAAATGAATTGAGAAGGTCTCAAATCTCAATGAACACGCCTTGAATACTTGATTGTGTGTGCGTGTGCGCCAATTAGCCTTTGGAAGTGGTCCAAACGAAGCCAATAGCCACATAACTGAAGCTAACTCTCATCATCATCATCATCATGCTCAGTCACATAGACATGACATGGCCCCCTCCCAACATGTATGGCAGTTTCACACCTCCTTTCTCCAAGCCTCCTCCCCTTTGATTTTCAAAAAACTTGTACGACAAAATAGTAATAATAAAAATAATAACTGCAGAGATAAAAAGGGAAACAGATGAATCAAATAGTTATAAACTGATGGGTAAGATAGGATAAAAGGGAAAGTTATAAAACACCAGAAATCCTCTAAGCAATGTAGAGGCAACTATGACAGCTCGCTGTCATATGATCCCAAAGTCAGTGTGTGCAGGATAATAGTTTGATGTGAATCGATGTCAGATGATTGGCAAATATATGAAAAGTACCCAAAAATCGACCACAATGATTAAACAGGAACGAACTTCTAGTTTCGATTATTACTTTGATTCGTATACAATAATAAAAGACCCCTTAGAATGTGTAAGGGTCTACTTCGTAATGTGGTTCCGGTCTTAAAAGAGAAAAGGAAGCAAAAAAAACATAGGAAAACCTGTAAAAGAGTCCTGTCAATTAGCAAGCAGGGTAACGGGGGATGGCCACAAGAATTTCAAGCAGGGAAACGGGAGATGGCTACACAATACACAAGGAAAGAACAACGCAAACCCATATCCCAATCCCCCCACCCCCAACAGGAATGTTCTGTACCAGCACTTGCGACAATAGTAACATTTGAAACTCAAGAGTTAGAGCAATTTGTCTTCTTCATTGTCCCGATCTTTGCACCAGCAGCACAGCCTCACCATATCAAATCAAGACACCTGAGGTTTCCGCAAGACATTTTTTAGCTGCTCTCCAATGGTCAACTACATCTGCGCTCCATCTCACTTTTCGTTTTTTGGCTTCAAATCACAAGCACAAATTCCATTTATGGACTTGACCTTGAAACCAAGCATATAGCATGTGATGCACCAATGGTTACAGAAAGCACATTGTGGGCTCCCAATCCATCGTCCTCCATAAGAAAATTTACTTCAATTGGAGATGACTGTACCTCGGACAAACCAGGAACCCCTAATTGACAATCTTTTGCATATCCCCACATGTACAACTTCCCTTTATCTGCAAAAGTTACCAAAAATAAACTTGCTCATTTTACACATTGTACTAAATATTCTTTACTTTACACCAAATCTTCTCTTCTTATGAGTGGACTTGATGATTCTAAATCATTTCAGTCCAAGGACATGAAGTTATTATAATAAATACTAAATAGGTTGACACAGTCAACAGAAACACGTGCGATTAATCATTGACTTTCTGATAAACTACGCACAGATACGAGATTAATTGCTTCTCATATAAGATGACGTTGAGTGTATGTACACCATCTACTTAAATGTGGATTGGTCATCCAGCATTTTTGTTATATCAATATTCCCAAAAAGAAGAAAGGAGAGAGAGAATAAAGGGGAAACATTTAACCTTCTCAAAAGTGCGACGCCTGAAGAATCTTACCAGTTATAGCAGCTGACGACGAACCCCCACAGGCAATATACACGACCTTCTCAGCAGCTAGAGCCTCAATGGCTAAGGGAATCATCTGTTTCTGAGTACAAGAATGACCCAACTGTCCATGTCCACCATGACCCCAAGAAAGTACTTGACCTTCATCTGAGAAAACATAGAAAGAACGTCAGCACTTCTACAACGAACTTGCAGCTAAAATATTCATATTCATGATTCTGCAGTCATCATACCGGTTAAAGCAAGAGAGTGATATCCACCACTTGCTATCTGTTTGATACGAACACCTTCGAGACTAGGAACAGGTTGAGGTTTCCAACCACCAACTTTATTACCTCTTCCGAGCTCATAGTTGGAATTCGCTGCATAAAATAGCAACGAGATACTTAATACCCCAAATGAACATAACAAATTTCTTTTTTTAAATGAACATAACAAAAGCTACAAGATACTTCAATAAAATTTCTCATTGATTCACAGTCAAAAGGACAGAATAATGCTTGATCCCTGCGTTCAGTCAGCAGCTAATAATTACTCAAGGCCAAGGAAAAAAAGCTCAATTCTTGGCAACTTTTTTAATGTTTCACATTTCAGCAACAAGTCATGCTTTTGAGGATACGCTATGGAAACTATTCCACGTAGCATAATTCCCCATATATTTAAGCTTAAAAAAAAAAAAGAAAAAAAAGTTGTAGTTAACACATGAGCGATTAAACCATTTTTGGTTCCTCTCTTTAAAAGCTTAAGCTTTTGATGGCTTGGATACTTAACATAGCTTTTGATTGGCCGAGGTATTTGGTTCGAGTCCCCATGTTTGCATCTATTTCCCGAGTATTGTTCATGCACAAATTCTCAACTGTGCTAGGTTTGTGATGCACCCTGGTTTATCTCTCCACATGTGAGCGAGGTTGAACGTGCAAGCCGCAAGGGGAGTGTTAAGGCTTCTAATACACTGTTGGGCCCTCCCTTTAACAGCTATAGCTATTAGATGAGTTGGTTATTAAAAAAGAAACACTATAGAAGAAGCTAAGGTTACTAAAAAGGACAGCTCAGTGCACGAGCACTTGGGCTGAGGGGTTCAACAAGGGTCTAATGAACACAGCTGCAACTCATTAGCAGAGAGGCTGTTTTCTTATTCAAAAGTAATCTCCAAGTTGCAGTGGAGCAACCTTAACTTTGCACCAGGGCTAGTCACGAGCAGCGAACCTCTAAAAGTAACTTCAAAATGCAGAAGGTATCAGACCTCACCTAACAGAGGAGTCAACTTCCAAATAGAAGGAAGATGACTCCAAATATTATATTGATTCAAATATGACAGAATTAGAATCTTTCTTGAAAATGAGCACAACAGGCAGTCATTTTCATATTCTATTGTCAGGAAAAATGAAAAGGATGAGGATCGAAGACATATTCCACATCAGAGAGAAGATAAGACTACTACTTTTTTTCATTACAAGAAGAATAGACTAAGGAACAGAATGGCTGTGATTTATTTAAAAAAGAGCATAAATGCAAATAACTGAAAAAAGGAGGAACCCAGATTTAATTGAACAGTGAAGTTGCTAGAAGAAGGAAAAAGAAAACAATATTGATTTGTTTGGAGATGACAAAAAGAAAATGTTCTTCCAATGATCCCCAAGCAGACGAACAATCCTACATTTGACATGAATTCCCAAGAGAGCAAACAATAAGGTTTGTTCTAATTGGCCCCCACGTGCACAGCCTTCAAGCATGACAACAAGATTATAGTAACTACGAATTAACAGGAATAGACTACAATTTAATTCAGCCATACCAATGTGACCAAACATATTTACTCATTTTTTAGACATACGATGTATACATAGGTGTGTATACAAGATTATAAAGAAAATGATAGTGCACAAAATGGGGTCGAAGACGTCTACCTAACAAAAAAAGTGCCAAACAAAAGAAAGAACAAGAGAAAGGTAGCCAAAGAAACCAGAAAATAAGGACAAAACAGCTCCCATATCCAGCACCAAATCCGTAATAGAGATGTCACGAAAGGCCCTAAATTCCTTAACCTAAAGAGATGCTAGATAAACAACCCACTTCCTCAGCAAGCTTCTGCCGTTGGTGATCCTGCCATTTCGATCCATCCAAGATACCAAAGAAAAGGAAATCACCTACATTTCCATAGTAACTTTTGTTCCTTCATTTGCTAAAGGCCCACCACTTCTGAAGAGCAAGCCTTCTACAGAAGGACAAAACTCAAGTCTCTCTAAAATAGAAATAATGAATTTCACAAGAACAGCACAGCCTTTCAATGGATGAAAAGATGAGTATGCAATTCACTGTCCTCCATACACTAGACAATCACATCTGGGCTCAAGTCTTCATAAGGCTTTCAATGTTGCCGATAATCCTTAATATTGAGTTTACCCTTAATCAAAGTCCACATACCAACCATGAATTTTCAAAGGGACTTTTGATGTCCAAATGAAGTTATGCAGAGGAAACTGCAAAGGAATACGAGTGACACAACCAGGCGTAGAAAGTCGGTAGAATAAATTGAAGGTCCTGGAGGACAAGAGTCCAAGAAGGAATAAGGGAGAGTAACTCTTCATATTCACGATCATAGGACTTCTGAAAAGTGAAAGTACCAAGAAAGGAGTTCCCTTCAGAATGGATAAAATTCAAAATAGGGAATATACATACATGATTAGTATAAGTTGGGGAAGTGGCCTTCCCCTTATCCAAGAATTTTCGCAAAGTGAATGAAATGATCATTACCCACACGATTAGAAACATGGGAAAAAGAAAGCTGGAAGTTGTGAGATGAACTTCCAAATGAAGTTACATAGAGAACACGACAACAGATCCTGATATCGATGCAACCAAGCATACAAAGATCATTCAACAGCCCAAAGGACCAAAGCCCAAGAGAGGAATAAGGAGAAGTAATCTTCATATCCAAGGTTATGGGGATTCCTGACAAGGTAAAAATTCCAAGAAAAGGAATCCCCTTTAGAATGGATAAATATGAAATAGGTGCATCATGCAAAAATATTAGTCTAAGGAGTAGAGTGACAGCAGAGTCAAGTGGCTTTCCTTCATCCAATAATCTTACCAAAAGCAAGTGCGATGACCATCTACTACCAGATAAGAAACATGAGAAAGAGGTAAGCTGAAAGCTCAAGATAAACTGCCATGGGCGCTCTATCATTCACATGAGTGACATTACTTCCCTAACTTAGCATTCTCCCCTTTCTGTTGGAGACGGAGACCAAACTTACTTCTCGTAGTCTAATGCCAAAGTGAGTTTGGTTCAAAGTGGAAGTGCCACAACCACTTGGCCACAAGCGAGATGTTTCTGAAAGCCACGTAACCCCAAGATCGATCAAACCTCGCCAACCCAACGCCACAACTTGTTGATCATCTACCTAAATGAAGCCTAGAGGTAAGCCTCTGGTGTTAAGAAAATTATTGATACACCATAGATGAAGTAGCAATCCAAGAATGACCACCCAGCAATCTTTAATTTCATTAACTGTGCTGAAGCAACCAATAGAAGTAACCACCACTGCCGAAACACGTCCCAACAAATAATCCTAGTCTTGAAGTCGCAACATTGCCCCATTCTTGTTGTTTTACTTCATTGGTTAAGTGCATCACAAATAATTCCCTTTGGGCTTGTTTGGTAGCCACGCAAGGATAAGCAGTATTATTAATCCCGGTACATTTAGCGCTCTCGCTATTAATCCTCACTTACATATCGGGGATAGTTTTGAGATTAAAAATGTTATTTACGTGTTTTTTTTAGTGAAGGTGCTAATAATGCTACCCTCTCTCTTGGTATTATTAGCAAGGGAATAAGGACATTATCCAGGTAGCTCGTGCTACTAGTCCCGACCGCTTATTGCGTACCAAACATCCGACAATTCTGCTTATTAATCCTATCTGGCATTAATCCTGCTACCAAATGGCTGGCTCTTTAGTGTTTAAAAAGTGGTCCCTTAACCCCTTAGTGGTGTCAATTGACAAGCATCAACCTTGCCAGAAAGCATAAACAGGGTCAAATGCTTTTGCTTTTACTGACAAAATAGTTTTAAACATAAAAAGTAGTTAAGGAAGAAATATTGCCAGAGAGAATCAAATCCCTTACCTCCCCAGTTCCACAATTGTCCCTCCTCGGTAAGCACCATAGTGAAAAAACCCCCGCAGGAAACAGCAACCACAGGCTCAGGTAGTTCTTTTACTTTGGAAGGGATGCTAAGTCCACCTGCCTCACTAGGACCACGACCAAGACCAAGGCCCAGTCTGCCATCCCCTTCATCTCGTCCCCAAGTATAAAGTTCACCTACATCAGACAAATATAAAACAAGATGAAGCAGAAGTCAAAAACCAATCTTGAGTCAAAAACAAAACCAAAAACAAAATATCTGACTAGTTTCCCAATAAATTTAACAAACACACTGGATAGTTTAAGGGCCATTTCCTGGTGTAGGAATCAAAGCCAGGATCACGGCTGTGAAATAGCAGTTCTCTGCATAGGAGTGCCCGTAATAAATTATCTGGTGTGGGAAGGCACAAGGAGACTATGCTTCGGCAAAAATATTGGGTCAATTGGCTTAAGCAGGTGATTACCAGTCCTCTTTATTCCGTGCAGCTAACTAAGGGAGGTTTACGGCTTTAAAATTTTAAGCTTGAGCTGTCACATGTTTATCTTAGCAGGGATAGCAAGGTGATATGCAATGAGTTAATTTTACAGCTCATTCATATGCTAAGCCATGTTATACCCAACCTCAGCCGATGGACTTTTCTACATTAATTAATAGTAGCGTGAATGATCCTTTGAGTTCCCTTCAGCTAATTTTAATTGGTGAAATTTGTTGACAACTCTAAATGGAGCGTGGTGACTATTCCTTTTCGAATGTGCAATTTGTTTGCGGTTTCCCATCTAGACAGCAACACCCATATGTGCTTCGCTCTTTGCGGGATAACTAGCCTGCAACAAGCTTGTACCGCCTTGTACATATGATAATCCTTGAGCACTTTGACATGTGACGCATTACCATGAATATAATCTGTCCATTCCACCACAACTCCACGCTAACACTCCCTCAAACAAATTGCGCATGCGAAAAGGGATAGTAACTCCGCTCAACGATAAACCATAAAGTGTGATCAAAAGCACATACTTCGCTGAGTTCAAATCCGCCTGTACGTGCACTCGTGTTACCTTGCCGCGGGAAGCATCCTTCCCAGACCACGACATTGCATCGAGCCAGAAACAATCCTCCTTACTAAAAAAGGGTGCACACCTGCATTCGGCTGCGGGAGGAATTGCGGGAGCAACCCCCGTCTTCAAGTCCACCAGCTCTTGTTCCGCATTATCGGCCTCATTGTTGTTAGAGGCATACTACCCCCCTCTTTCAATTAGGACGATAGACTCACTGCTGCCATTATCCCCACCCTCCCCTGCCGCTTCCACCCCACCAACGACTGCCGCAGCTGAAATTGCTTCAACATCCGCGACACCCTCCGTCGCAACGTTCACCCCACCTCGTTCTTCCCCCGCGCGGACATGGTCAGTAGCCATGGTGATGAAAGCCATAGGTAGGGTTTTCAATTTTTCTTAGGGAAAGAATTGCGGAAAAGAAAGCTGATATCTTAACCGCAAATAATCCAACGAAGTCAATAGGGGATAATGACCGCGAGATTGGCTATTTATAGGGTTTGAGAATCTCAACCGGCGGCAAAGGGCATTAATGACAAGCTGTTGCATCACGATACACAAAACGAGAAAAACTTGACAGCCGACTAATCAATGGCAAAAATGACACGTGTCACCTTCACGAAGAACTATGCCCGCACATTCTCCTCAAAAGGATATTTCGTGCGCAAGGGGACAAACATAGAATGGGTATGTGGGACTGATGCCCAAAATTATCACTTGGCAAAAATTTCGTGCACCATGCGGCACGTGTTCCACGGCATGTACACAGTTGTACCATGCAGCACGTGCTCGGGATAGGTATACCGCAAGACTTTACCATGGTTTTAGAGGGACAGCCAAGGCTAGCCGGACTCAGAAGAGGTTTCCCACGTTTCCCCACAGGGCCAAACCTTTCTGCAACTGGGACCCCTAAAAGGGTTGTAGATTGGAGGCTCGAGTGAAGTATTGCCACGTGGGCCAATGATCGAGCCACATGTGGCCAAGTTAGGTTCAGTAGGGAAAGTGTGGAATGGTCCTCCATGGGGACACACAACTTTCGGTTGCGCAATCGTATGACTTGGCAAATGAGGGAGTGCCACCACACTGTACGGACCGCATGTGGTCCGCCACGTGAGGCCTCTCTCAGCCACCTATAAATAGGTTAGTCGTAGCATTTTACATTCAAGAGAAAAATCACTATTCACAATCTACCGCAATTTCCTGTCCCCCTCTTGAGCCTAATTCGCCTCATTCTCCCCTGTCCCGCTCTCTTAGTGGTCTTAGTGTGTAACGCCAACCTTTCACCCAGTGATATTTACTCTCTTACCCTTCCCGCAGGACTTAGTACAAACACTAGGAAAATATCTCATGCATTGCAAACTGAAATTCCTCTTTAGCTTCATTGATCTCAAATAGGAAGCTCAACGAAATAAACTCTAGCAAGAAAATTGAAAAAAACAAAACTTCACAATATAGAAAAAAGAATCAAATATAAAACCTGATTCAGTGATGGCAGCAGTATGAGTCCCACTAGTGGCAATGTGACGAATTTGTCCATCCCAACCGCCTTGCACCAATTTCGGGGAGAGTTCTCTGGTATAGACAGAATGCCCAAGAGCACCAAAGCCACCATAGCCCCTGTAAACTTCATTAGAAATGATGAAAATATCACTTCATGCCAATTAAGCAAATCCAAAGCAGATGAGACTCATGTTCATTACACAATGTGGGTTTCAATATTTCCAGCAACAGCAGTTATGGAGCCAATTACGTATGAGTAAAACATACTTGTTACAACTGAATATTCAAATTTGGTATAAATAGTTTCAAAATCAAATGATCACAAATTTATTCCGTGTTTAACCTGAGCAATAATGCCAACATGCTTAGGCTTGTTCCACGGTTCAAAGGCATGGTTTCGGTTGTCAAATTTTTGGATCGGTAACAATTTTGGTTTAAGTTTCAGGTGATACGTAATAAAATGCTACTTAGAGGGCAAAAAAGATTTGTAAAAAAATGTGAATTTTTTTTAAAATAAAACATTTAACATGGTGGAACAATTAGATTCGTACAAGACAACAGTCTATTGAAGATAGCACTGTGCAAGAGTTAAAAACAGATTTCTGTCATACACTTTTGGTACAATGTTACACATTAGGTTATAGTAGCATTATGAATAGCGTTCAATAATACATGTATATTACAAATGATTGCAAGTCATATCAATTTTATTTTATTATTTTCATTTTTTTTGTCAATTTTAATGTCCTTTGAATTGTGTAAATACAATTTTTAGTGCTCCTAAAATCATTTTTTTATTGAATTACTAAAAATAAGTTAACAATGAAAATATATACTAAAAAGAAATGGAAAACTAAAAAGGAGAGACCAAAATGAGAAAATATCAAGAATTGATTGAGATTTTTTTGTTTTCTTGACAAATCCAGTCTAGGTTCTTTTTAAAAGACTTTATCAAGGCCCATAAATATAGATACATTAAAGGCCTGACCAAAAAAATGAAAATGAAAAGGATAATCCCATTAAAAAAGAAAAGTCATTTAGGGCTAAATAGTAAATAAAATGAACATACGTCATGCATAGAGAGATACGCATGTGATTAGTAAATCCACGGATCTCTGCCGGCACCGGAGAACAAGAAGCAGACCTTCAGATCGCTTTGAGGAGAGAGACTAAGGGGAAAAGGGTTGGTTGGATTCCACTCACTTTAGGTAGGTTATTTGATTCGACTCGGGTCATCCGTCTTGCTTCTTCCGGAGTCTCGGACACTCGGCTGAGATCCAAAAAATTCGCAGAGTCGAGCGGTTGAAGAAAATCCTTACCAATATAAAATTGGAAGGGAGTTACAGATTCGAAGGCAATGTCAATGCTTTCATTAAAGACAATGCCCCCTTAACAATCTCTAGCTTTCCTCATCTAATGGTTTATGGGGGAGGAACATTTTTCTTCCCTTACCCCCCTCTTGGTTAATTGAAAAAGAACTTTTCTTGCAATGGAAAGTTTTATATGACAGCTATTAAATCATGCTACTTTATGGAAAGAATGTTGGGTAACTAAGAAATAACGTGTAGGAGATGCGAATGTTAAGAAGGATATGTGGTAAAACAAGGAAAGATAGAATTTGTAATAAACAAATTCATGAGATTCTGAAAGTCGCTCCAATAGGAGACAAATTGAGAGAAAATCGCTTAAGATGGTTTTAAAACATACTCCCTCCATTCCTAATTATTGTCTTGGTTTGACTTTTCGAGTCAAACTAGGTGTTTTTCAAATGAAAAGTTGACGTATATTTTTTTACTTTTTTCGAAATCACAAAACACGTAATTCGTAATGTTTAAAAAGTATTACGAATTAAGTGTTTTGTGATTTTGAAAAAATTAAAAAAATATACCTTAAATTTCATTTGAAAAACATCTAATTTGACTCAAAAAGTCAAACCAGGACAATAATTTAGGAACGGAAGGAGTACAACATAGACCACTTAGCGCATCCGTTCAGTGTGATACTATCAGTACTAGGGGTTGCTTCACGTCACTTCAAGTGATTGTCACGTAATCACCCAACCTTCCCCAAACTAAGACCTAACGTATAGTAACGTATTAGGCTCCAGAAGATAGCCTAAAAGGGGGTTGAGAGTCTCAGACCGAGTGTGCTAGCCGGAGGGTAATGACACTCAGGTCTCCATGGCCGCACTTTGGCTCTATCAAGAGCCTCCGCGAGCAAGCTGGCGGAAGGTCAAAATGCTCAATGACAAGGACTTCTTGCCTAGCCCTAGGAGGTCGAGTTAGTGCCAGAGGCCCGATCACCAAACGTTGATGGTTCCAAGGAAAGCTCTTGCTTGACCATCTCTAAGAGATCGAGAGATCGAGTTGGCCGTAGAGCCACGATCTCCGTTGAACAAAGGTTCCAAGGAAATAACTCTATGCCTGAGATAAGGGGCAACAACTTACCACTAGCACTTACATCCCTTGGGGGTGATTCGGCTTAGGGCACTATCGGGTAATCTACTCTATGTGCAACCACGTGCTGAGGGTTCCTGAACCATCAAGAGATCGAGCCAATTTTAGGAATCTCGAGGGTTATTGGTTTGGCGGCTGAAGTCAAGAGAAAGTCTCACACGTTCTACGTGTGCAAGACCACACATGTGCAGCATGTGCGACCTTATTACCGAGGAGAAAAAAAACTTATTTTGGTCCCTACTTACGAAACACTTGTCCCATAATCATTGAATAGGATGATGACACCTGGAATATTCCCTGTGTCATCCCACACTCACTATAAATAAAGCCACACCACATTTTAAAGTTAATCGTTAGTCTCAGACCCAAATTTTTAGCTTGAGACTTGAGCTAGTCGTATTAGAGAAAACTCTCTCTATTATCGACTTTTGCCCTCTTTCTCTTTACCTAATCAGTGTAGGTTCTTTGATAGTAGCGTGTCATGCCAAGCAACTTCACCCAGCACACATCACTCTCGGGGACACTCACATTCAACAGTATCAATATCAACAATCAGGCAGGAAAACAAAACTAAAATGGACAACAATAATAAAAAAAGGATACGAATAACTGTGGCTTGTTTGATGACCTTGCATTGGGTCAATCCAAATGACAAAAAGAATTCATGTTGCCAACCTAGAGTAATTGGACAAAGGCTCGGTTCAGTTCGGTTAAGTTGTTTGAAAAAGAAATTTTGTAGAAGTCATAGTTATAAAGGCCAAAGGCGTGAGGTAAGCGTGAGGTACATTTTGAAGGCGAGAGGCGGGTAAGTGAAAGGCAAACAAGATGACAACTAAAGAAAATAAATTACAATATATATATATATATATATATATATATATATATATATTTGCAAAAAAATTTAAAATCATATTACCAAATGACAAGAATACATGAAATTAAGTTCATAAAAAGCCTCACAAGATCTGCCAAAGGCAATCCTCTAGAAAACCCCATCATCGCGAGACAAAGAGAGGCTAGCTACAAGACACTTAAGATGGAAGGTAAGGGCCTAATATTGGAATATTTTAGCACTCCAAACTGTCCATAAACACCAGATTGTTACTGCAGATCATCATAAACAGCTCGCATTATCAGCCTGAATCCTCTATAATTAATAAGGAAAAGTGCCTCCACCAAAAGATAAGCACAGAATGTATATAACAACAGGCCGAATAACTTCGCCACCACTAGGCTGTGGAGAAAAAGGTGATGATAGGTCTTTGCTTTCATTCCTGCAACCATAATTTTCTATGAAATGGTATTACACAAAGTACTCATGCAGGGGAAAGGAAGTAAAGTTAGGAAGTAGTGGGTGTCTTACTACCTCAATGTGGTTCCCAAGATGGCCGTCCTATGTCAATGTCATCATGTTGAGATGGACATGGCTAAGCCTTTGAATACAGGAACCTACCTGAAGGTGAGAGGTACAACAAATGGTGGTTGAAATTTGAACATGAATGATAGCTAACTTTCTTCTTCTGCCGTACTGTCATAGGACATAATGAGATGAGTTGTACTAAATACTAATGAACTTCCTAATGAACAAAGGTAACAATTCACATGAAACAATTGGAAAAGACTAGTTGATAAGACACGCAGTTAGAGTTTAGAGTACAACCAAAAACTGTTGCTCACACGAACCTCTCAACTTTTCAACATACACCACACTAACCCTTAGAGGAGGAGGGGTTAGGGGCAAGATTGAAGTGTATCTTTAGCAGTCTGGTGTTTCGAGATTCTTTGGTGCATTTGGACAAACGCGAGATTTTTCATGAGGCTTCTCTGCATTAATAACTAATATACGGGAGAGGATCTTGTTCCTTCCCTCTCTATGCACTTCTTCATTTGGGCTTCCAGTTGAATGTCACTTTCTGTTTCTAGTAGATGTTGGGGTGCTTGAGAGTTGTGGTCCATTACTTTGAAGTTCTGGTTTCTACTTGTTTTTGCTACCTTTCTTTTTTTTTTTTTTCTTTCTATTTTAATTTTTCCTATGGTGGATAGCTTGTCGTTCCAGTGCATTCTTTCCCCAATTATACTTTTTTCTTCTATCAAACCAAAAGAAAAGGACGCTTACAATTATAACTACTGGAAACAATGCACCAATGAACCCAGGTGCAACCAATACACAGCAGCAACCGCCATCAATAGCTCCAAGTAACAAACAACAGTCAAACCTCAACGCAGACCATCTCAATGTACATATATACAAACTTAGGCTCCAAATTTTAATAGTCTAAACCAACCAAACAGAAAAGGTATCCCTGAACTGCAGAACGACAATGTGCGCTATCCCCACGTCTCTCAACCTTCAATATACTAGGCCTGTACAATCACCAAAAGTATCAAATGCCTCCTGTAACCCCTAAAAGATCCACCCTTAAAACACATGTCAAACGGTACAAAGCCTCCTTAAAACATCCACTAATGGGGAGGGGGAAGGACACCTCACTAGGGAAGTGTGTTCATAAAAATAAAATAAAGTAGCCCATTTCTACCAGAAAGCTAGAGAGGAGTGCTAAACTTAAAGCATCAAGGGGGCGAAACTCATGACACTAGGGGAGTACAACGGAAGAAAATATATTTTCTGTTACTGGCACTAGCTAAATTTTGAACGCCTGACAGACATTTAAAAAAAATATATAAAAAAAAGAAAGTAAACACAACAAATTTAGCACATCTGTTACAAAATCATGTTAACAATGTTTGTCAAGGAAATGCCCTAGCTTCCAACAAGAGGGTTCCAGGAATGTGTGGCTCAATATGGTAACTCTATAAAGGAAGGTAGTTTAAACTGGATCTAATTAGTAGGCAAAATGGCATCTCTTACAACACTTCAAATCCAATGTCCTAATTTTTCTTTACTTATCTAGTACTCCTATACGCCAATGTATGAATATTGTTTTCTATTAGTAGCAAATACTCCCTCCGTTCCACCCAAAGAGTCCACGTTTGAAAAGTCTAATAATTAAAGAATATATAAGTATTATTAGAGTTTGTCACAATTATAAAAATACTTGAGCATAGTCAAGGTGTTTATACCAAATGCGAAGGGAAAAGTTACAAGGTTAAGGATATTGTAGCCATAATTTTTGAAAGTAGACTCTGAAACATCCAAAATAGAATAGTGAACTATTTGTGTGGAAGAGAGGAGGTACATTTTAATATCCCACGTTTCATATTACTCTACAGCAAGCAACAAAGCCAAGAATTATTTGGATGGGGTCAAAGAATAACTCCATAACATAACCTCCAGGAAACTAGAAATAAAATTATTGATGTAAAGATATAAAAGATGGATTGGCCGATCCGTTCAACAGGCAATGGCAAGATTAGTTTCTTGTACTTGTTTTTCTTTTGTTTATTACATAGCCTATGAAGTTTCATATGTTGACTCCCCCAATTGCTACTGAAATGTGAGCAAATTTGAATTATGTATAAAAACGTGTCATGTAAACATACTACTGACCATGTGAAGACCTGGCCAAGAGAGTTGAGAGCGACGGAATGAAGTCCACCTAGAGCGATGCTCCGAAGGCAGTCTAAATTAGGGTTCAAAGTGGGAAGGAAAGCAGGGTTCTCATGACCAAAGCCAAGGCGGCCACCGTCGCCTTTACCCCAAATCCACAACTTGCCATCCACCAGCAATGCAGAATGGAAGAGGCCACAAGAGATGCCCACCTCCACTTCCGCCTTCGCAGCAATCTCGCCGTTATCGGGGCGGTTCAATGGCGACGGCGACGGCGGGGGATAGAGAGGATGACGACCGGGAATGGGTGAAGAAAGACGAAATGAAGGAGGGAGAAGGAGGGAACCAATGGGAGCAGGGTACAATCGGGTCTCTTCTATACCACCGCCCAATTGTCCTGAAGCACCTCGACCCCATGAAAATAGCTGCACTGTGACGCCGTCGTCGGTAGTGGAGTTCCATATGATTGGAACTCGATTGTTGGAAGCGGCGGATGAATGTAAAGAGGAGTTGAATTTGTGACGCCACCAGTGGGAGGCAGCAGGGTAGCTACGACGGCAGCGTTGGCGAAGCGCCATTGTGAACGAGTGATGCCGGGGTTCAGGGTTTTGGAGACAGATGCTGTTTGGTAAACAAGATGCAGTTCTGTTGAAAACGTCCGTCCGTCCGTCCGTTCAGGTTTACCTCTCGGCTTTCACACGGTACAGGGGAAATGTGTTACGGCGCGAGCAACGTTGCAAAAGATAGACGCACGATGTTACGATGAAACTTTTGATATATTTTCTTTGGTTAAAGAATTTACGATCGAAAAAGTCTAATATTACTTTTTTATTTTTAAATTATTATTTTATTTGATTTGATACATAAATTTTAAAAAAATAATTAATTTAATTATTAATATTAATATATTAAATAAATTTTTTAATGTACGTGTGTATGTGATCGATTGAATTGGGCCATAATTTTCAGATAGATATCATAGTAAAATACAAAATAGCCTAATATTTTTAACAGAAAATTGCTGGCCGGTTCACTTTATAAAGTTTGTATTCTCTCCAGTCTACCTTTTTTTTTAACCGCTAAAAACACTTTCATAAAATTGTTCCTAAAATACCCCTGTTTCTTATATAATTGTTTTGTCTTCTTCTTTAGTCTTACCAACGCTAAACTCGATTACTTGAAATGCGTATTTATAAACACAGGAGCAGAGCACACAAAATTTATCATTCTATGGTGTTGAAGATTACAAAATATGTTCATGTTCACATGCAAACATGGAATGGTTGATAAAATAGAATTCAATCAATTTGCAAAAGCCATGAAAAATAGGACTCTTCGCTATAAATTCGATTCAAAGAACATTAGAAATCGGATTGAAGAATTCAATGTTTTAGATGGCAAAAACTGCCCAAAACAAATTTTGAACAAAGTATTTAAAAATCTCCAAAAATCTAAAAGGCAAAAGTAAACAAAAGGACAAAAACCAAAATGAGACTCGAAAACTTTCGAGCCTCAAAACAGAGTCTAAACGACGTTTTTAGCCCTTAAAACGACCGCATCACGGGGCAAGCCGGTGACTTTTGTAGTTCTTGAAAAGAGCTTCGATTTGATATATTATGGGCCAGCTTGTGGTTCATTCGGAGTTAAAAGTTATGCCCTTCGCCGTGCACTCGATCCAAACGTTCATAGAATTCCAAAGCTCGGCTGTCCGCATGACACTACATCCCGATGCCCAATTGTTGCATCTCGATGTCCAATTGTGTACATCTCAAATTGAATCTCGATGCCCAATTATGTGCATCTCAAATTGAATCCCGATGCCCAATTATTAAATTTCGATGCCCAAATTAATCTGAGAAAGTGGTACTGCATCTCGATGCTCAATTGTTGCATCCCGATGCCTAATGCCTGATGCGCGCGTATTTTGGTTTTATTAAGGGTATTGTTTCTTTTCGACCCAAAAATGTCTTTTTCCGATTTAAAAAAAATATGGTGAACTGGAGCGAATTAAAATGTTGAAAAAGAGACCGGTCCGAAATTACCCCTATTTTTAATTAAATTAATTGATTTTTCTTAATCTATATCTGTAGTCAAATAGAATTCTATTTTGGGCACGGAGGAAGTAGTATACTTTTTCTTTACTTTTTTAAAATTTTATTTGTTATTTGCTTTATCATTTCTTTCATATGTTATCAAATACTTCCTCCGTTCCAGTCAAAGAGTCTATTTTTTTTAAAGGTCAACATGTGACTAAGTTAAATCAAAATTTTACACAATTTACTTATGTTTTAGGAAATAAAATTTCATTAATTAAAAACTATTTTAAGAAATACTATAGATTGCAACTTTCAAAACTTTGTAAAAATCACTAAATTTATGTTAATTATCTATGGATTGCAACTTTCAAAACTTTGTAAAAATCACTAAATTTATGTTAATTATCGGTCAAACTTCAACTAAATTGACAAAAAAAAAAAAATCAAAAGTGGACTCTTTACCTGGAACGAAGGGAGTATTAAATACAAAATAAATATATTTGTCTTTTCAATACATTAACAAGTTCGATATTATAATTGGCCCTTAAACAAAGTGCATAGGTACTCTTTGTCTTGAACCCTTAATTAAATAATCAATTTGTTGTGTATTTATTATTTTCAAGACTCTGTTCGTTTGATATAATCATCACATGGTTGCTCTTGGTCTGTACTCCCTTGGTCACTGATTGAATGTTTCTTTTTTGATAAATTTTTTTTTTTTTTTTTTCAAATTGAATGTCTTGTTTGTAGAAGTTACTTTTCACCTTATTATATATCTAACATGTCCCAATATACTGTGAAGTTACTTGCAATTTTTTAGAGAGATAAACATGATCTGAAGGGGAGAAATAATCAGGGAATACATATATATAGTATCACTGTTATTCTGGTAATGATCATATATAGGCCATTGTATCATCAAGCGTTATCAAGTACCAATAGAAAGTTTAAGTGATGGAGGTGTAACAAAAATTTGAAGAGTTTAAAAAGAAATATATATGCTTCTCAAATTCAAATCCTGCTAATGTTTAAAAACTTGTCCACTTCACGATAACTTTCTATAAATAGTTGACCATGAATATTTTCATGCCCCTCTCATCTTCCAAGCCTTATTTGTTCTAATTTTGTTAAGAGAGGTCTCACGTAGTCCATATATAGTAGTATTAATTATTGTCTTGGAAAACCATACATGCATGGTGGCTGGCTAAAAACAAACATACATTTTGAAACAATTTCAACGATCGACCAAATCTGCTTTCTAAGGAGTTGTCTCATCACGGATTCAACTTATTCCTTCAACTTCTCCTGCTAGCTGCTACAATATTCCTGACAATGATATTGTTTCTGAATAAGAATTAATATATAATTAAGAGTAATGATCATACGGATATACATATATATATATATATATATGTGAAGTATTTAATGATTACTTTTTTTTAACCATCAATGGTTACTATCATTATCAATTATTGAATCAAAAATCAAAGGGTGAGATTTATTACATTAAATTACTTACCTGCTTGCATTAATTACATTTTTTAACTAACCATTAAATCTTAACCTTTGATTTTTGATCCAATGATTGATAATGATGGTTAAAAAAAAATAACCATCTGGATTAATTACACTGTGCAAAACTCTTCACGTGGTTGACATCTGGATTTGTAAGAGAAATTTTACGCACGAAAGGATATACCTTAGGCAGGACACTGGAAACCTGGTGGAGTCGTCTTGCCACAGTCAACGAGTACCTCGAGAGAAACGGGCAAGAGGTGGGCATGGGGTTTCGGTAGGTGGAGGCAATGGATGTACAGGTGGAAGTGGTGGCCATATGATGGGTGGCGTAGGCAGGTAGGGTGGTTCTGGAAGATGGGGTGGAAATACTACTGGAGGGTTCGGAAGATGTGGTGGAAAAACAATGGGTGGTAATATAATAGGAGGCTTTGGAATGTACGGAGGATGTACTATAGGAGGCTTTGGAACGTATGGAGGATTCACTACTGGAGGCTTAGGAATGTAAGGTGGATGTACTACGGGAGGCTTAGGAATGTGTGGAGGATGGCCTCCTACGGGAGGTTTTGGAACGTAAGGAGGATGCCCTCCTACGGGAGGTTTAGGAATGTAAGGAGGATGCCCTCCTACGGGAGGTTTTGGAACGTATGGAGGAGGATGTACTACGGGAGGTTTTGGAACATACGGCGGCTGAGGCTTTGGTGTTGGTGGTGGCTTGACATGTGGGGAGGGAACAGTAGTGGTAGGAGGCGTGGGGTATGAGCAGTGAGGACAAGCAAAACAAATGAGGAATATATTCTCAAAATTTAAGAGGAGAATTATGAGGCTAACTAAGGTGTACTTGCCCATTCTAAATGGAGAAGGAAGAGATTAAATATTCTCCAGAGTGCTAATTTATGGCAAGCATTCAGTACCTATTTATATAGGAGTGAGTATATTTGTTTGAGACCCAATTAAGTTTTACTCAAAACTGGAGTAAGTTATTCTCCCACGTCTCACTTGAATAAAATATTTTAGGAGGAGTACGTTTTAAAGTAACGAATTTCTTACCCCTCCGGCCTTAAATTATTGTCCTTTTTTTTTTTTTTTTCCATCCCTATATATTTATTTTGTTAAAATTTTTTTTTTTAGGAATCACTTTTATCATTTTATCCTTATTTTTTTCTTCTTACTTTAATTATGGGCCACATATACATGTGTATTAAAGTAAACTACACACTATATCAATATTAATAATTAAGTCAAAATTTTTTTAATCCGTGTGCCGAGTCAAATAAGACAATAATTTAGGGACAGAGTCACGGAGGGAGTACAATTTTTTAGTACTCCCTCCGTTCCTAAATTATTGTCATATTTAACTTAAAACAAGACATTTTTCAATTATAAATTTGACATATATTTATTTATTTTTTCCAAAGTCACAAAACACATAAATCGTAATAGTTTGACAAACAAAAATTAAACAGAACAATAATTTAGGAACAGTGAGAGTACTATTATCTTTGAAAATATATGCATATGTCATTATAACTATTAAAATTTGAAAACAATTAAAGTTCCAAGCTTACTATGGAAATACCTTAGCGCGCCACACGTATATAGACGTTATTCCAATAGCTACTGATCAAGAGAGATGAAATTTGATCAAGTATTAGATCGTCTGTTAATAAGTACTTCCTCCGTTCCACCAACACAAGTGAGAGCGGTAAAGATGAAAGGTTATGAAAATTGTAATCATAATCTTTTTTAAGTAAACTTTTAAGTGAAATATTTTAAAATATAATAGTTGACTCAAATGGTGGATCTAAGTGTACTGTGAGGGGGGCTCAAGCCCACCTCAAAATTTGCCAAAAAAAAAATTATGTAATCTAAACTAACAGGCCAACCCTCGCACTCATTTCACTCTCCACTCACTTTCTCTCAATCAATCACCAAGTTTCTAAAAACCTATACTACTCGTTCGAAATCCCTCTTTCCATCATTCACTAGGTGCCATCACTGATCTCTTACCAAATCTCCAAGAAACATTACAGTACTAAGCTTACGTGGTACCAAAATCTTAAATCCATCCTGATTGACTCTTTATTTGGAACGGAAATCAAGAGACCATCTCGACGGTAACAAGGTACAGTTTTAGATTAAAAAAAGATGGATGAAAATGTTAACGTAAAATATCAAGAGCAAATCAACAATAGTGCATCTATCTGCTGTGATGGATTAGTAGAGGAAAACAACAACTCAATATGCAAGTGGTTCGCTGCGCGTTAGGCCTACCCTTAAAAGAAAATGGGGTTAGGTGACAGCTTCCGCCCCTCGGAGGCCCTTATTTTCAACCTTCCCCGGGACAAGTAACCGGAAAATTGAGGCTCATATGTTTTTGACGCGTAGCTGGTTAATTAATTGATTAGGTCTTCTATTAAATTGTTTTATGGATTTTAATTTGTAAGATGAAGCACTCTTACAACTTAGCTCATCAATACATAGTGAGTTGAGTAAGGGAGATCCGTTTTAAAAGAAATACCCGTAATACGTTCTTTTCTAAATTTTTGTCTACTTAAGAGTCGGTTTGGTATAGCGTTTTCAAAACGGAACGTTTTTAAAACGCAAATTTTTCAAAACGCAACTTTTTTCTTATAAATGCGTTTGGGATATCGTTTAAAAACGCAATTTTTTTTTTCCTATCAGCGTTTTAAAACCTGTGTTTTGGGGAAAAGCTGAGAATTCCAGCGTTTTAAAATGCAGCTGCGTATTGAAAACGCAGTTTTTTCTACCGCAGTATTGAAATACAATTTTTGCATATAAGCTGCGTTTTATATATCCCTTCATTTTGAACAAAATGCACGACCAAACGGGCTATTGATTTGGATCGTGATTGAGGAAAACCGTGAGATGCAATTGCATGGACAAACCCCACAAATATTTTCTTAATTGGTTTTGATTTTGTCATTTAAAAACCCACGACATTTAACCTTATCTGCACATATTCATGCATGGATCAAGGTTGTCGGCATATATGGTCTCCCAATCTATTATTGATAGCTAGATACAACATGAAATAGTTTTAAACCATAGCTGATTAGCCTGATTGCATGAACATGCATGCATGGTTTAAAATATTTTTAGAAAATATAATCCCAAAAGGCCAGCTCACACCCTATGCCTATCCAAATGAACAATGGTGACTAATATTAGTGAGTGGTTACTTATAAGATACACAAAAATTTAGATGTGAATTAAGAGTATTACATAGTCAAATTAGGGTATTTGTTGCACATTCCTATGATGTGTAACGACTTGACTAAAGGCGTTGTATTATCATCTGGCTGCAGCAAAAATAGAGGCGAACCTAATGCAAGTTACCCTATTAGATTAGCAGCTTCATACATACTCACTTCCTACCCCAAAAAAAATAAAAAAAGGTTTCATTTTGACAAATAATTTTTATTTTAGATCGGTGTTTTACTTGTTTGTACTTTCTTCAAATTACACTAAAGTTATTACTCCCTCAATTCCTAAATTATTGTTTTGTTTGACCAGTTACAAGGAGTAAGAAAAAATGATTGATTTGATTAATAATATTAGTATAGTGTGTTGTTTCTTTTAATGTCCATGTGCATGCGACATATAATTAAAATAGGAAGAAAAAGTAAGGATAAAATAGTAAAAGTGATGTTTTAAAAATGAAAGTTTCAAACAAAATAATAATTTTGGGATGAAAAAAAAATTTTATGGAGGAAGGGAGTACTATTTTTAGAAACAACGACTTCGTTTTTTTGTGGGTTGGCGGGCGGGCGGGGGAGGAATACGAAGGGACTGATAACTGTGACGGGAAAACTGGGAAGTGATGGATCAAGAAGAGACAAAAATTAGAGGAGATATTAGTAGGAAAAGAAGCTAGAAAAATGTAAAACAAAGATGGGACGCAAGTCAATGAGATGCCTTTTGAGATTGTCTAACGAATACCCAGCAATACAGCCTGAGCCTCTCTATATGAAGGGTTGATTGAGATGTCACTTTGTTTGATTATCACAATTCATGCCATTGTTTACCTATTTTCCAGGTTCCGTCTCTTCCGATGATAGGAGTTTGATTAGATGGTGATATGAGATTTGGGTTAAAGTATACGGCTTCATTCAAATAAGTGGACTCAAGATAAATAGAGTCCCGGTTCACGCGGATATATATATATATATATATATATATATATATATATATATATACTCCCTCCTATACCAAGCCAGGGTAAACCACTTTTTATAGAGTTTCTGTTTCTTTCATGGCCAGGGTACTCGCGACTATGCCAGAGGGTTTTAGCGGGGAACCCTCCTCACCCTTCTCACGGTGGTTTTTTTTGCAGATCAATTCACAGTCAGATATCCAAAAACGACTACGCAACGACGATAAATTCAGCACCCCCGGTAAGCTGAATTTTTCAATGTATCATCAGTTGGTTCTGTTGCCGAGAATCGAATCCGGGTCTCCTGGGCGAAAGCATGCTTCCTACTGCGAGCATGAATACTCCACGAGTAGAAAGCAGGAGGCCACTGAAGAGCCAGGTCCAGAGACACGGCCCTGGGCCCATGCCCAAACCACAGCATGGGTCGAAACCCAGCACAGTGCGAGCAGACACACCTCGGCGAAGAGCCTGGCAGTCTTCCAAGAGACCAGCGAGCATGACTCGCTCGTGGGGGCTAGAGAGCAGCGAGCAAACTTGGCCTCCCTGTCCACCCCGGGGGTGTTCAGGAGGCGTGGCCACGTGGCAGTACGTCATTGGTCGGACGTGCTCGACGGTTACGCCCACCACGCCAGGAGTTATGTCCACGATGCGGCAGTTATGCTCACCATTACTACCATTAAGGCACGCAGTTAATGCTAACACTTTATAAGCCTTGGGACAAGCTTAAGCCAAGGTACACACACTTTCATAACAAATACACTTTGTCGGATTGAATCTTGAGCTATACACTTACTCTTACACCAGAGTGTTTTTGCAAGGCAGGCCCCTGCATTCACCCTAGTGTTTACTCATTTTTTGGCAGGTTAATCAAAGTCCAGATATCCATATTTACATCTCGTAGCAACCCACGACATTCTGTGTAGCATCAGATTGGTTTCGTTGCTGGGAAACGAAACAAGTCAGAAAAGAAAAATAAATTACTTATTTTCTTTACCCATTCGGGCAAGCTTATTTGGGATGTTTTGGATCTTTCTTTAATATGGGAGTCAATGTTCATGGAAATATTTTCGTCCGAGGACCCCAAAAGGAGGTGAAGACGTCATATGCCATGGAATGGGATAGATCTCATTCTAAGCCTCACATGGCTGCTCAATATAAACTGTGACTTAATATATGGCTGGGTATAATCGACACTCTTTGTACGGTTTGTGACTATTGGGATATCACCAACATACTAGTAGCACGGGGTGGTGACCATGGCAGAACTTTCGTGTGGATTTGGCCAAGTGTGAGCGCCCCAGATCCGTCCTTCGAAAAAGGCCGGTCCTTTCGGGCCTTTTTCGCTCTTGTCTTGTGGTTTTCATCTATTTGATTTTATGGTTTGATAAATATGAAAAACATATTTATCTTTGAAAACAGAGTCGCCACTCTTGTTTATAAAGTAAACGGGAGAAAAATTTTAGATTATGGGTTCGGGGGCCAAGTTACGATTTGAGAAAGTTTTACGCACCCAATTCGCCCTTTCGGTCTCTACACATTTGCATGCTCGTATTTAATTATCGCAAGTTTGTTTATTTACAGAATATATATTTTACATGTATTTAAAATGTATTGAAATAATTACATACATATTCAAAATGTATTTACATATCTAAATAAACTAACGAACTGAAGGGATTACCTTCTGTCGTTTTATAGAAATCGGGCCACGTTCTAGGCCGTTATATTATACTGGATCAAGCTAGCTCGTAGCCTGATCGTTGTGCTTCCATTGCTACCAATCGAGGAAAGGAAGACTTACGTTTTGTGTGTGTTGAGATAGAGTCAATACTCTTTTCTCTTTTCTTTCTCTTTTTTCTTCATCAAAAAGAGGCTTGATAGAGAGAGAGTTGTGTGTGTGTGTGTTTGAGCTCTTGGTGGGAGTTCTCTGTTGTTGAAAGAGAGAGCTGATGATTGTTGTTCTTAAGGAGAGAGTTGATCATCTCCTTATATAGGGGAGTTTGGGCTGAGATATTTGATGAAACTCTCGGGGTCAAGCAAGGAGGAAGTTTCCTCCAGCCTTCAAAGTCTTCGGCAGCCGGCGGCTTAACTTTGAGGACAAAATGTTGGTTTGGTGCGCGGCGCACCTGACATGGTGTCCGCGCACCAAACCCTGTTTGGGTGTATCAGCGCACCAGAAATGTCTTCAGCGCACCAAACCATATTTTTGATTTTTCCAGGCTTTGTGTCTTGCGATTTGGCCCTTCTAAGCTGTGTATCTTCAGTCTAGACCCTTGATGTTGATCTAACGGAAGGTTGTTTGTGTGTTGGACATCGTTAGTCCTGTTGTATCTTCGAGTTTGACCCTTGATGTTGATCTAACCGAAGTTTGTTGTATTTGTTGGACGTTGACAGTCCGTTGTGTATGTTGTTTCCTGAAAAAAATTATAGAAACATGTGTTTGTCCATTTGTAAATAAATAGTTGTTTATTGGACAATTCGTATAATATAGGTGTACGAATTCTGGGTGTCTACACTAAGACAACGAGTGCGAACCGAATAACAAACACCGTAGCGGACGCAAGATCAAAGGAAACTCAAAATCAAAACTCACACAGTAGTCCAAATAGGATTCCAAGGGAAGCATTAACAGAGATTTACAACATATATTACCTATTTCTATGGCAGACTCCATGAATAGTAAGGGTGGGGTTTAAGTCCCACCGAGATTCAAAATTAAAGCCCAAGATGGCTTGAATTCCTTCCGATCGTGACGAAATCGTTTATGACGACATTGACGGGTAGTAATTTCATGAACTCATGACGAGGATATGGTGCCGCCCCAAGAGATCGTGGCAAGGTTGCACACGACCTTTTCAATTTATGAAGGAGTTGGACACACGCTCAAATGGGCAACACCGGCGAGTAAAAAATCCTCTTCGTCTGTCGTCGCACTTGCAACCAGAGCTGTTGGGGTCGTTACCTCTGGCCACGCACCGAAGAAGTGGGTGGAATGGGCAGATTGCCCTCCACCGTGGAAGAAGGAGAATGGAATAAACGCCCACGTTCTCCCCTCATTCCCGTAGTCAGTTACAAACACGTCCAACGCATTTTACTCCGCTTCTGAGCAGTTACAAACATGCTCTTTGAATCCTGGATGGTTACAAAATCACCCCATTAATGCTGGATGGTTACAAAATCACCCTCCATTACTGGGCAGTTACAAACATGGTCCCTTAATTGTTTGTCAGTTATAATTACAGTCCTTTAATTAACCGGCAATTACAGTTTGGCCCTTTCAGTGCTGAGTAGATCTCGTCCTCCCGCTCGAATGTTACTCGCGATTGAGTTGTACCCAGCACCTTCATGTGCTTATCCTCCACACTCGACTGTTACTCGTGGCTAAGTAGATTATATCCTCCAAGCTCGAGTGTCACTCGCGGCTGAGTACATTATATCCTCCCCGCTCGAGTATTACTCGCTGCTGAGTGATTTTATCATCCCTGCTCGAGTGTTTCTCGCGGCTGAGTAGATTATATCATCCCCGCTCGAGTGTTACTCGTGGCTAAGTAGATTATATCCTCCCTACTCGAGTGTTACTTGTGGCTGAGTAGATTATATCCTCCCCACTCGAGTGTTACTCGCAACTGAGTAGATTATATCCTCCTTGCTCGAGAGTTACTCACGGCTGAGTAGATCTTGTCCTCCCGTTCGAGTGTTACTCGTGATTGAGTTGTACCCAGCACCTTCTTGTGCTTATCCTCTCAGCTCAAGTGTTGCTCGAGGCCGAGTAGATTTTATCATTTTATCCTCCTCGCTCGAGTGTTATAGACGACTGAGTAGATCTTATCCTCCCACTCGAGTGTTACTCGCAGGTCGAGGTCCAAAACAAGCCTCGTAGATCGAGGTCAAAAACGAACCTCACAAGTCGAGGTCAAAAAGGAGCCTCGCATATCGAGTTCCCTCGTAGGTCGAGGTCAAAAATGAACCTCGCAGGTTGAAGTCAAATTTAAAATGAACCTCGCTCATCAAAAGCGAGACATCGAAACTTCGGCAGGTCGGAGGTGAACACGAGCAAATAGTACTCCTCACCCTCGAGATGAATCTTGAGGAATAAGGACTGGGGGGTTTCTGACGAGCATATATTGGACCCTGGTTAAAGTGTACCGGTTTCACTCAAACAAGTGGGCTCGAAATGAATAGAGGACTGGTCCACACGGATATATATATACTCCCTCCTATACTAAGCCAGGATAAGCCACTTTTTACAGAGAATATACACTCTCTTTCTCTCACGGCCAAGGTACTCACGACCACGCCGGAGGTTTGGCGGGGAACCCTCCCCGCCCCTCTCACGGTGGCTTTTTTAGCAGATCAATTCACAGCCAGATATCCAAAAATGACAACGCAACGACGATCAATTCGGCACCCCCAATAAGCCGGATCTTCTATGTATCATCAAATGGTATCGTTGTAAGTAAAATGCTACGTCATATCAGCATAATGACGTGATCTGACGGGATAATTTTTCCTTCATTTTTCTCACAACTAGTATATCACCCCTACGATACACGGGATTTATTTGTAATATGTATGCCTTAACAAAATATTTATATAACTGATATGTTTTTATAGAAGAATTAGATCGCACATGAATTTGTTTGTAGTAACGTATGTTTTAGAAGAATATTTAGATAACTGATATGTCTTTATATAAGAATAAGTCTGAGTGGGAAACCTTAAAAACTAATTAGCCATAAACATGCTATTCATATGATAAATTAACAATATACTGTTGAGAGACATTATTTTCTAAAAATAAATACACATATTTAGTCATGAACCTACATCTTGTCCAATTTTAAAATGACCCAAAAAATGACACATACAACTAAAAAGAGTTGTAATACATATTTTGATATTTCACAAAAATATTAATTAAAATAAGTTGATAATATATATAGTACATGGGTCACGTGACCCCACGTAACTATAATATATGCAGTATTTTAAATAAATAAATATATATATATATATATAATACAAATGATAGAGTTGGTCTAACGTGAATGTTTAAATTTAAAAAGTTGTGGTTTCAAATCTCATCCCTTTGTTTTGTTTTTCTAACTTTTCATTTTCTTGCCAATATGTAAAGTTCTTCTATTAATGTATTTGAAGAATGTTATAAACTCTTCATCATACTTATAGTAATTAGCTAAAACTATTAGCTAATGACATAAAGTGAGAAGCCAAAAGGTCAGATGTATGAGAATCAAAAGTTGGATTAGATAGATAGATAGATTTTGAAGGTCATGATCCTCACAAGTCCAAGGCCGTGTTTGCAACCGGGACTAACCTCCTTCAGATTAAATTAAGGAATAATTGCAGGCCAGTACCTTTTGTAGGATTTTCAACCGTTTTAGTCCACCATAATTGTTTTCAACCGCTTAAGTCCATTTTAAGAGATAAATTAGTCAATTGTTCCAAAACTACCCATGTAACAAATTAAAACACGTTTTAAGCTATTTATTCCATGATTTACTGCTCTAAATCTCAACTTTCATTCCATTGTGATTTCTTACCCTTATTAAATATCTTTAGAGTCTGTTTGGATACCCTAATTTCATTGTTTGGAATTAGAATTGGAGCCTCCAAAATCAATTCCGTTGTTTGGGAACACAATTAAAATTTTGAATTGGAATTGAATTGCAATTCCAAATGCCTCAATTCCATAAAGCTAATTCTATACTACTACCTAAGAATATAAATTCAAAATTTTGTTCCTTTTTTTCCTCTATTACTTAACACAATAACAACTCACCCTTCCTTCACCACCACCACCACCATCACTGTCGACTGCCACCTTCGGCCACCGCCGCCGCCACCCCTCCCACCGCCACCAACCACCACATTCGGCTGCCACCACCAACCGACACCTCCGGTCGCAACCAATTTCGACCGCCACCCTCCGCCGTCAACTCTAGCATCCACCGCCGCCATTAATCACCACCACCACTATATGCAATTTATTTTTTAAAATATAAAAATATTATAATTTTGTTGTTAACAAGGTTAGAACCTTTGCCATTTGAAATCACTAACCACCAATCCACCACTATCACTTCACTAGAAGATATTTGACATATTATTGAAATCTTATTTAAGTATAATCTATAATTTAATTCCACACATTATCCAAACCATGGAATTGCTATGATTTTGAAAGCGAATTCCAAATTATTTAAATTTCATGGAATTTGAATATTTATAGAATTCAAAAACGATGTATCCAAACGTACCCTTAATTTTTAATATCCTTAATTAAATCTCAAGCTGTGTCTTTTAATTATTTAGTTTGTTAATTTGACATTTTTCTCACACTAAGAAATGTATTACTTGAATGTCAACCTTATATATAGTGAACAAATTTCATTAATTAAATATCCTTAATTAAATCTTAAGTTCATTGTATACAAATTTATTTTATACAATTAGTCTATTTTGTATAGTCCAAGTTCATTGTATATAATTAGTCTTACTTTCCTTTACATGGAGAAAAAGAAAGTAAGACTAATTAAATACTCCCTCCGTTCCATCCAAATAGTCCACGTTTGAAAAGTCTAATTATTAAAGGATATATTAGTGTCATTGGATTTGGTCATAATTACAAAAATACTTAAGCACAAACCAAGATGATTACAACATAAATGGAGGGTAAAGATGAAAGATTATAAAAATTGTAAGCATAATTTTTTGAAAGTGGACTTTTTAAATGAAGCATCTCAAAATAGTATAGTGGACTCTTTGCCTGGAACGGAGGGAGTAATTTATTGCTTACTTTATTTAGCTCTATTTTGTACAGTCCAAGTTCATTGTATACAATTAGTCTTACTTTCATTTACTCCATATAGTATTTTTGGCAAATGTCTTCAATGTAAATTGATATGTGTAATCAGTAGGTTTAGATTGATTAATTGACTCAATCATTATAATCTAGTATCTCCTAATGTATATAATGGAAGAAATTAGTGTTTTCTATTTTTTTCTTTCAAGTATGTGTCCCTTTTTCTTCTATTGTTCGTCTTCTTCCTTTCATTTATTTTAATAGAAAATAAATTTCAAGCATCCCGATGCAACAAAACAGTACGTTTTAGTATAATTTTGTGCATCGTGATTCACACTTTTGATTAATCGCAAATGTAATGTTAATTAAAAGTTGTGCATCGAAAATAAATGTGTGCATCGCGATACATAAATATAGTACTTTTTAGTACAGTTTTGTGCATCACGATACGCACTTTGATGCATTGCAAGTGTAATGTTGTGCATTAGTACTGTTTTGTGCATCGCGATACACTTTTGATGCATCACAAGTGTAATGTTGTTCATCGCGATGCACAAAAATAGTACTGTTTGTGCATCGCGATGCAACAATTTGGCATCGCGATACAACAATTTGTGTATCGCAATGCAACAATTTGTGCATCGCGATGCATCAATTTTGGAACGGACGTGAAGGACAAAATTATTGGCGTGGCGCCCATTTTGAGCTGTTAAAAAATTTCATGCATCGCGAAACACAAAAAATAGTATTTTTTAATACAATTTTGTGCATCGCAAGTGTAATGTTGTGCATCGCGATGTGTTGCGATGCATAGCGTGTTGTTCCGTGTTTTTTAAGGGGCATAAATAATATTTTGCAACAAAAGTATCCTTTTTCGATTTGAAACAATTATAGTAAACTAAAGCGGTTGAAAATTGTGTAAAATTGAGCAGTCCGAATTTCACCCTTGAATTAATAATTTGGATAAAAGATACAAGTGGATTGGAAGCTTTCTACAAATTACAGTATTCTTTAAAATACGCAGCAATATTTCTGAAATTTCTATCTTTATATTGGATTATTCTAAAAGTACTATCAGAGGAACTATTTCTTGTCCAAATGTTATTAAGGTAGTGTTTGATAACATTTATGTTTCTTCATTTTATTTCACATGTTCCTATTTGGCCAAAATATATATAAAAAAAACCCTAATGTGACGACCCGAGTCTGAGATTCGATGTTGAACCCCAACTCGGAGCGTCAAACTGAAGAAATACTATTACAAGCGAACCACAAAAGCTCGAACCAAACTAAGCAGCGGAATACTAAATAAAATATGAGTTTCAAAAACTCGAACAACAAAATCCCAACAATAATATAAAACCCCCATGGCTAAACAAGCACCGGAGAACAACAATATCTAAAACACCACGAGACCACAAGCTCGGGAAAACCAAAAGTAGAAAACCAACGGCTACACGGCCAAAAGACTGAAGTTCTAAAAATAGTACAACTGGCACGACTCCACAAGTCGGTAACAAATACAAGTCTACAAAATACAAGTATCTCTACCCGACATACTAAGTTTACATAACTCAGTTTAACCCACGATCTCACAAATACAGGTGACAAAAATAAACTAATAATCTAAGTACAACTTCGAATCAAAGCCTCACAGCGCTGGAACGAGTCCTGCAACTAAGGAAAAACAAATATGGAAGGGATGAGTCGAAGACCCAGTAAGTTACTAATGTAACAATATGGCATGGCATTATGCACATAATATAGCAGGATAATAAACAGGTTGTAGCACATAAAACAACCAACCCTATATTCATGAGAGGCTCAGTAGCCGCCAACCGTCATGCACTGGTTGGAGACCACGACCAACGTTCGTGCGTATAGGAAGCACATAGGATGTAAGTAAACACATAAGGGTGGATACGGTGGATTCGAGGTACACCTCCGAAATCCCTTGAAACACTACCGACCTTATTGCTCCATGAAGCCGTAGTAAACGATCGTACTGCCGCTCCACAGAACTATAAAGGATGCCTCTACTGCTATCCAACATGATAATAATGACAATAGATTCCTGCGCTTTTACTCCAGAAAACCATAATAAATAACTGTGCCGCTAATGCTGGACACATCTCCCAATATCGAACAACGAACAGAAATAGATGATTGTGTTGCTGTTGCCGTACACAAATCACAGAGGGACCGGTGCTCGTATCCCCAAACAAATATAGGTACCCGATCGCGTCAAGCACGATCTACAAGTACGCAACAAATAATGTACCCGACCGCGTCAAGCACGATCTACAAGTACCCGTTGTGGACCATTTTCTGTATCCACGTTGACGTATCGCTCGATCCCCTATGACCCGAGACAATACGGCTCTAGCCACTTATAGGTATCACAAGGGACCGGTGTCCGTATCCCAATGCATACAAAACAATGTCAACAATGCACAGTCGCCGTTTATTCTGTTCAACTGTGGGGCTAGAGAAACCCCTACTGTGGCCAACGGTAGGGCGGGGCCCAGTGTATTGTCCTTCGGCTATTATGAAGCCCCTGCTCCCGCAATAATCGAGCGTCAATACACCTCCAATTCACATATGCCAGCTGGATTCGATGCAATGCACAAGTAGATATTTTCTTATGCTAAACTAGTCAAAGTGTGTTCTATTGAATCACAACTTAATAAATCAAATCATGATGTGTTCTATTGAATCACAACCCAATGAAATCAAGCCATAATGTGTTCTATTGAATCACATACCAAATCAACATAATGTGCTTGTAAATATTAAACACTCAATCAATCATCAAAGTAGGATGATTGTCCTATTGCTTACTAAAACAACCACACATACACCAAATCATTTAAGTCTGCGAATGCTAGACTTTATAATCACAACATGTGTAAGCCTACTCGTACTTACAATCATAAATCAATGCGTCACCAACACGCTCAACTTAGGATCTCTACGGTATCCTATAATCACATAATACAATCTAATAATATGCCTCATAATCCATTACATTCCAAACTCACTACGTAATACGTTCGTAGCAACTCAACACTAGTTCCCGTACCCTTATTGGGTGATAACTGGGGTATCTCAAAACCTTAACTCATAATAAACACTTCACTCAATGTGTAGTGACTACTTACATTCCCAACGTACGTCACACATGGTCGTACTCATCTCACTAGTGACTTATATGAAGTCACGAGTATCTTTTAATAATGAATCAAAGCTTAGACGTAAGAGGCATATATAATCATCCAACCCAATTCAAGTAGTCATGTAATCAACAATGTTGACTAGGTCAACCTAGCTCAAGTTACTCGATCAAAATCTCATCAATGCTGACATCCCACATTGTAGGAGACTAAAATACCACTCGTCAACTCATTACACGACGTATATTCTTAACGTCCTATCCAACTCCGCTAAAGTTGGTCATGACTAGAGCCTAGTCCATTCAGTGTAATATACAATTCACAATATCCCAACAACTACGCTCGAGTCTTACAAATATTTAAAACGTCGGGACAAGCCGTAGCATCATCCCTACATACCCATCTTAATCACGAGACTCAATATACCAAAAGTCTATTACTCATAACAATCTCGCGAGTATACTAACGATTAAAATCTCGACGAGTTATAAATACTCGATATAACTAAAACAAGTCATCGGCGACTTTACTTGCCGGAACCAAACTATAAAACAAACCCACGAGTCTACAACTCGGAAAATAACAACAATATCCACAACACAATCTCGAGGAGTCTCTAATACTTGGAGACAACAACCAACACCAAAACAACAATAACGTGTACAACAATGAACTCCACAAGTCTCTAATATTTGGAGACCACAAAATTAACAACAATTCATCCATACACATCTTTTAACATGTTAGTAGATCATATTGAACAAGTATAGCATGTAGGGAGTTCATATCCACATGTGTAACATGTAATCATCGCGATATTACACTACGATGCTCAAAATCTAAGAAGGAGATTAGTAACTTACTACACAACGTAAATCCTCCACAAAATCAAAGGGCTTCAGGTGGAAATGTACTCCTCCACGAACTCTATGCCGCTACGGAGTCCAATCGTCGATCCCAAGCTCGATCCAAATCCGAATCAAGCTTTCTCTCTCTCAAAAAACCATTTTCTCTCTCTAAAATGTGGGAGAAGAGATGAGGTGGTGATTCCTCAATAGATCGGACAATCCCTTCAGTTAGAATTGTTTCCCTCGTGACTAGCTATGCTCTAGCGAAGAAGGATCGTCGATCCGACTTCAAACGCTCAAGATATCGCGATTATACTCTCTATTCTCTCTCTCTAAAATCTGGGTTTGGAAGAGAATAATGAGGGGAAATAAGGTTGGGTTATATTATTAATACCATGGGTAAGTGTTTGGTCCAATCCCGGGCTTGTTTGAGCATTTTAAACCACTTAAAAATGTTAAAAATCGAGAAAGAACGAAAATCGGACGAACAAAGTCCTTCGCTATGCGGACGCATAGTGCGGCCGCATAAGAGCCATGCGGACGCATAGTGCGGCCACATAGATTCCAGAAAGTTTGGGTTTTCTATGCGAGCTAGCATAGTGCGGCCGCATAGAATTAAAGCGCTGGGCAGTTTTTTCGAAAATGCCCTCGATGGATCCCGAGATGTCCCGAAGTGATCCTAGGTTGATTCTAACATCAAACAAAGGTCAAAACATAATCAAAACTCAACCAAATCATTCCCCAATGAGGCTTGAAGGATGAACAACACAAGTCTCACTCGCACGCAAAGATAAACGCACGAAACGACATAAGAATCAACTCGACCTATGGTCTAACGACAAGAATAACATGCTTGTTACTCGAGGGTGAATCTAAACCAAGGTTAGGTCACTTAAACGTGGGGAATACACAAAGTATACAAATGATAATTAGTGTCGATAAAAGTCTCGAATGAATGCGGGAACCACATACTACTTATCAAAGGGTAAACACGTGCCAAACACGGGTCACAAATTAACAATTCACGCTTAACAAGCATGACATCTCACATTCCGAGGGTTTCAACGTCAACATGAAGTGATTATGAGTTGACTAGGAAGGAAGTAAGGTCATGGTGTTACACCCAAAATATACACCGAATCTCACTTTGCACCCTAATTTGAAATTTGTATCTAAGTAACACTCCAAGTTCCAATTTGTCCTACCCTGCCCCCTCTTAATGACCATGTTAAAGTTGTTAACAGAAAATGACATGTGCAATCACATGCAGGGTTACTATGATCATTTTGATATGTAAAACCTAAAAGTCATTCGTATTGCAGGTGGGGGCTAATTATAAATATGTCATCTTCTTCTCCAATTACACCCAGCAATGTTAATGCCTAACCTCTCTCTCTTCACCAATAGCAAAGCCACACTCCACTAATTGAACTCAACCACCTAGTCTGAACCTTTCTAACTCCATCACATTCTTATCCACCCATGACCTCTTAAAGCCATTTAACTACTCCATGTTTTCTTTCTATATCCTCAATTTGCATCTTTCTCTCTCTACAATCAACCATGTAAAGTAAGTACTCAAACTTCACTTTGGCATTTTCATGATTCCTCCCTTGATTTAGCTTCAAATCATTTTGGTTCCAATTTGTTATTTATATTCTTCGATTTCTTTAAACTTTCAAATACAATTAGAAACTATCATGAAAAAGAACAATGGGTTCAATTAGGCCTTCTTTGTTCTTGATCCTACTCTTGGTCATGGGATGTTCATGTGATCAAGAAATCAAGATTTACAGAAGCCAGACCACTCTCTTTTTTACCCCAAGAAAGTAAGTTATTAACCATCAGTACTCTCTCTCTCTCTCACACACACACACACACACACTAACACACACAGCCACTTTACCCACGAAAATAACCTCTAGAGAAAAATCTCTCTCTCTCTCTCTCTCTCTCTCTCACACACACACACACACACACACACACACATATATATATATACACACACATACACACACAGCTACTCCACCCACAAAATTAACCTCTGGAGCAAAATCGGAGTTGTGCTATAAATCTGGAGCTTTTACAATCCGTTCTCAAAAATTTTGAATATCATCATAGTCATCAAAACCCTCAAACTGTCATTGAATTCATTGTTGGTACTGGTGTTGAATTCGACGGCGAGGAGTGGGACGACTATGTTGGAGAAGAGGCCGAAATTGGCTGCCGAGGGAGTTGTTGGGTTCTGTAGAGTTTGAGAGGACGAAGGCGATGCGAGGGATATGGGTCCAGTGAAAAGCTCGACCGAAGGAGAATTGGTTGGAGTTGTTGGTTGGGCGGAAGACGGGCCTTGATGCGGGCGTCGCGGATAAGGAGGAGGTCGATAGTGGCAGTCGGATTGAAGGAATAGTATAGAACAAATTTTAGGGTGGGGCTATTCACACCCACCAAATTTCTCTATTCACCCACTTACTTCATACACACACTATATATATATATATATATATATATATATATATCAAATTCTACTAATTACTCAATTCACACTCCCCTTATCCCTATTATACCCTTTTACATATCTTTCCCTCTCAATTAATTACTACCAACCCCCTTCTCAATCCGCTTTCCAGCCTACCCAGCATGCATAAAATCGCCGATACCAGCAATAGTGACACCACACACACAGGATCTAACACTACCACCACCACCGCCGATGACGGCAGCGTCAATTTGGACGTTGACAACTCCTTCAATTTTGATCATCTCTCTTCTTTCAATCTATCCTCCCTCTCACGTTCTTACCTCCCGAATTCCACTTTTGATTTCGAGTCTGATTTCGAGTCAGATCCGAATCAGGATTCGAATTCAATGATTCTTCCAGTTATCGGAATCATTTTTACGACGGCGACGAGATGAATTTCGTCACCGATTTGTTCGGATCTCGTGAAAAATATGTATCCAATGATGATGAGGACGATTTGAGTTTAGTTTCGAATCCCATTTTTATGCCCTGAACTATGATGCACATTAGCTAGGGCTAAGGTTTGGGTTTCAAAATTAGAGATCTAAAATGGCAACTTGAGGATATATTTAGTATTAAAGGGTTATTTTGTCTTTTGGTATGATTGCATTTTATAATTATGTTTAGGTGGGTGTACAGAGCGATTTGGTGGGTGTTAATAGCCCCGCCCCAAATTTAACATGAGATCTGATTTACAGGTTTAGTTAATTTGAAAGCAAAATTTTCAATTTTTCCCTTTAGTAAACCAATTTCAACACTTCACATCATAGCTTGAAGTTGGGCTTAAAGCCTTGAGTGGAAATGACAAGAATAGCCATCATGTGACTCTCACGTGTCTAGTTAACGTTGACATTGTAACGGCCGTCGAGGGTAGGGGGCGAAGTGGGACAAATTTGAACGTGGAGTGTTACTTAGACACATTTCAAATTAGGGTGCAAAGTAGGATTTGGTGCATACTTTGGGGGTTTTTTATATTTAGACCTTTCTGTTTCATTTTGTTTCTGTTTCCAGAAGAAAAACACACGCGCGCATTTGATAATTGTTTCTATTTGTGTAATGAAAAAAAAATTTTGTCATGTTTAACATACATTTTTATTTCCTTTCACTTGACTTGGTTGTCTCTTCCCCATCCATCCTATATAATTTAGAAATACATTGTCTATAACATTTTCAGTATTGTTTTTTTTTTTTATTGGAAACGTCATAATAAATTGGCAACCCCCTTCATCTCCATAAAATAACAAATCCAATAACACATCAGTTTCTTTGCAAAGAAATTGGGAAATTCGTTGGAAGGAAATTGATCAAAATACTGTCAAGCAATATTCGTAGAAAATATTGATCAATTGAGAATTTTGAGAATACTAATCAAACAAGGAAATTGAGGGTAGGGTAACTATTGATCAGCAAGCTATGTCTGTTTTTTTTTCTTTTTCTTTTTTTTTTTCAATTTCAACCGGGGAGAAAGACTAGACCCATTAGGTGCTTGGTGTAATTCCAAGGACAAAGAAGAGCTGATATGGGTGTTTGTTGGCCGCCTCCTTCCAGGAATTAAACACCTAGCACTAGCAATCTTCTATTCTCTAACATATAAATCAAAGACACTAGCACTAGCAATCTTACTTCTATTCTCTAACATATAAATCAAAGAGAGAGAGAGAGATATGGTGATGTTGGGTTGAGTTGGGTGGAGTTGAGATGAGAAGAGCAACAATGGTGGGTGGAGTTGAAAGACGGTGGTGGTAGGTGGAGATGAGAGAGACGGTGGCGGTGGTGGGTGGAGTTGAGAGACGGTGTTGGAAAGGGGTGGTGAGATGAGATGAGAAAGACGGAGGGTTTATATATGGAGGAAAAAAAAAATTATGGTCAAGAATTTGTCATGCCAAAGTTTGAAGGACCGACCTCATTTAACTTTACCATTCCATGTCTTGGACAAGAATCATTTCTCTACTCCGAGAAACAATATTTTTTGTTTCTTAAATTTGAGGAAAAATGAAAAACATTTCTAATTTCTCAAAATTAGAAATGGTTTTCAAACACATTTATGTTTCTATTTTTCACCAAAAACTAAAAACATAAACAAAAAAGGTGAAATAAAAATGGTTAACAAACGAGCCCTAAAAGTCTATTTGGTGCAGCATTTTCAAAATGCAATTTTTTTACTTATAAATGCGTTGAGATACCATTTCAAAATGCAACTTTTTTTATTGCAGCGTTTTAAAACTTGTCTTATGAAAAAAAAACTGAGAATTCCAACATTTTAAAAGACAACTGCGTTTAAAAAACGCAATTTTTTCTACCGCAACATTAAAACGCAATTTTTACAAATAAACTTCGTTTTATCCGTATATTTTAACCAAAACATCCTGCAAAACAGGCTCTAAAACTATTCCTTGTCGAAATGCACCATAAAGGTACCGAGTGATTTTGGTAAAATGTCCTTATCTAGGATTAGTACCCGACCATGAGAATCCAATCCACAAACTTGTTCTTTTCCTCTGTAGGAGAGATGAAAAAATGGGAAGGATCAAATTTTTCTATCCTTGAGGGATGGAAATCATGACATCTTCTTGATTAAAGTATTTGAATTTTAAAAATAAATAAATACGTTAATGTCAAAGTACAGCACACTAAATTAAGGGATTAGGTTGCTAGTCATTGGTTAAATTATCCGGTAATAGTTGGCGTAAGAGGTTAAAGGCGTCAACAATCCGGTACAAGAACAAAACCGAGCAAGCTTGATCTTCCCGAACAAATTACACCGAGTAATTCCTTGAACATATTCATGCCAGCTTCAATAGAATGAGATGCTGTAGATGAGCTTCCGGCGATGTTGACGCTCAAAATTACAGATTATATCATCAATAGCCTCCTCCCATTTTTCAGTTGCTTCAAGCTGCACAGAGTAATTGTATTAATACAGATAAACTCACCCTTATAATAAACGAGTAAAGGGGCAGTCAAGAGCTTGATGGCACTAATAACACATTACACACCTCTTGGCACAAAATTAGAGTAAGCCGACCTCCAGTTGCTGCCTCCTCATGGTTATCTTTTACTTCCAAGTTGATCACTAGCACAGGTTTCAGAAGAACATGATCCCGGTTGTGAAGATCTGCACATAGTTTAAACCATATATTAAATAAAATAAAAAATGATGTAATAAAATGTATAAAAGTAAGCAACAAATGTATTGCAATGAGCAAACTGTATTCAGGAGATAAATGGGGTGCATCAGAAATAAAAGCAGAAATTTGCTAGGTCCAAATGGAAGGTTTAAAATTTTGCAATGCAATATCTCTGTCATATATAGCGTTAACTGCAAATATATTAGACTTGTGCCTAGAGATGTCTATCCCCTCACAGGGTCAAAAAAAAATAATCCCTCCGTTCTTAAAACAAGAGTCATGTTTGACTCGGGACACTGGTTAAAAAAAGTTAATTGATTCTATTACAAAGATTAGGATGTTGTGTGCTTTCCAATGATACCCAAATGGAAGTGGAACCCATCAATCAAAGTAGGAACCAAATCAAGGATAAAATGGTAAAAGTAAAATCCCATAGTGGAAAGAAAAGAAAGCGGACACTTTTTATGGAACGGCCTAAAAAGAAAAGATGGACTCCTTTTAGGAATGGAGAGAGTATGTTATACTGTTACTGGTCACTGAGATGGAGCGAGATTTCCATTAGCATGCTCTCATAACTGTGAAGACCCCTATCGGAACCTGATCATTGTTGCGAAGAAAGACAAGTTCACAGACCGTATCTCATTATGGATTTGTGAATTACTCTCGCCACCTATGTTTGATTCTAAGGAAATCCTAATCTATGGGTTTGGGGGTAAGATTACGAATCAAATATAGTTGGCGACTAGAGTAATTCACAAATAGTTTCCATAATGAGATATGATCGTGAACTTGTCGTTCTTCACAACGGTGATCCGGTTCACAAAAGAACAAAACTACATAACATCACTATTTCCGATAAAAGGAGAAATTTTATAGATGAAGGTCAGGATGCACGAGGAAGGACGAGAGGTCTATCAGAAAAGAAACATAACAAAAGAAGAAGGGAAAATACACAAAACAACTAGAAAAGTAAAGCCTTCCAATCACGCCTATTCTCTGAGAAGGGAACCCCAATCAAAGCTCCCTAGCTGACACCCAGAGAGATAGAAAAACAACCGTCAACCATAAAAGAGCGATCGATAAAGCCTAATCTGTGAAGATTCTGGAGTAACGCTCTGTCCAAATGCACCAAAGAATAGCGAAATTCCACTGCCACAAAACAGAACCATTATCCCCTGGCCACAAACCTCTAAACTTCATCCGGTGAAAAGAAGCAATAAGAGGCAGGACTAACCCCATATTAGCACAAAAATGTCTTAGAATTACATTAGCAAATAGAATAATTGCTCTACTACTCCCTCCATTCCACTAGAAGAATCCATGCTTGATAGTAAAACATTTTCATATGTCTGGAAATCAAAGATTTTCAAAAGTACACCACCGCTCCGGAGAGTAATCATTACAAAAGAATCTCCAAAGGTATCTAACTTATTTGTCAAAAATACGAGCAAAGTTAAACATCATGGGTAAGCATAGTTTTCATGTAGGGTCATCCAAGTGGGATATCAAAAAGAGGGAAAAGCCGCTCCCAGATTGGACATAAGGAACAATAGAAGTCCAATGGGACACAGAAAATAACAAAAGCTTCGACAGCTTGAGATAAATCGATAATACTCTGCAACACCAAATGAGCTAAAACCATGTATTTCACTTTGGATTTTTCTCCTCTGAGTGGGAAAATGCAAGGTACAAACTCAAACTAAAGAGGTCTTACTCGTGCAATCAGCCTAGGGCTCTTGACATATTGATCGAAATCCTCAAATTTTGGCATTAAAGCAAAGCCATGTATTCACTTTGGGTTTTCAGCAGCTCATCTTTGTAGCAATAGCGATAGAACTGATGGAAAGTGTCTGTTAGTAAGCTTCATTTTCACAAGTTCCTTTTCCTGAACTTCCTTTCTTTTCTTTGCTGTAAACCCTAGTCTCATAAAACATATCAGTATTCCCACTTTGCAACAACCAGTGCTTCGTCCATAATAGTTGTGATGAACTATTGAACTACCTCAATAACAGTGATCTAAAACCTGATGTCTTTTCTGCTCAAATTTAATCCATCCTGTTCTGATTCAAATGTTGGGTTTGTTCTTGGCTGGCCCCTTTGTTCACGAGCAAATCGGCGCATTCACTCAGCATGTGTTGCACCGAACAGCCAGTGGATTCAATAAGAGTCCTAAAATCCTCCATGAGAGTTGACAGCTGGTGGCCCTCAGCTTCATTTGTTCTAACTAGATCACAAGCGCTTGAATCAGTTTCTATAAGAAAATCACATCAATTCCTTCATAGAAGCTTCAGAGGTGATTGAATTGCGTTCATTCCATAGTCGGTTTTTCTCTAATAACTTTGAGATCAGTATCATTTTTCGCAGCATTTGAAGGATCATGCGTTTCATGTGGATATAAAGATGTAGAGAGGGACCAATCATATTTTGATCTAGGAAAGTCCGAGACATGCTAGGGTTACACACTATTAGTCTATGGTCCACTGCAGTCGGAAATACAGGTGAGATCAAGCCAATGCCAAGTGGAAGAGAGGATGCAATAGTAGGGTAACCCTTCTCCAGGTATGCAATATGATTGTCAGAGTCAAGTCTTGTCAATCAACCAATGGTGGTAGACAAATGTATTTATCATTTTGAGACCAACACCATGCAGTGAACAATGATGTCACCTCCTCTTGCACCTGTCACTTCCAATGAACATGTGACATAATGGGTTGGCTATCGTATAAGCTAATGACACGTGTTCCCGAAAAGGGTCATCTCAGCTCTCCTTCCTTATCAAAGCAAAGATCTACTCGTGTTGATGCACCTTTAGTGAGTTTACCGAGATTCCCTACTCCAGGTACACTTCCAACTTGTGGGAGTTTCCGCTTCTTACAGGCTAGTGGTTCTCAAGGAGGTATCAAGTCACCTTCGACCATCCTTGGTTTGTCTACTCCAGGTAGGCACGCGGAGTGTCCTGGAGATGTCTTCGTGCTGGGTATCTCCTCTCCAAGGCTCGTGGCCCCTGGGGAGGTGCAAGGTGACATTTGGACATCCTCGGTCTCCAAGTGTTGTAAACGATAATATGTATGAACTGTTGTGGTGGCAATCACCTACTGGTTCCATTCCACACCAACATTAGGAAGTTCAATTCAATTTTAAAGGTGTGAGTTGCGTGTTTGTAGTCCACTCACCGTTTTATGAAATCTCACTTGACTCATGTGGGTTCTAAATGCTCTTTTGCTTCTGATGTAAATTAGTTTCAAAAGCCTATGCGGTTATGCAAGCTCATCCTGAGTCTCAAAATTCAGTTCTTGTCAAGGACTTTTATTACGTCTTAGGATTTTTGTAACCCATCTCTCCTTTGAGGATATTACAATCTGCAATTTGCTTGTGGCTACCCCTGACTTATCTTTTTAAAGTTTCCTTAAAATGAAAACTTTAATACTCCCACCATTCCATCAAAGAGTCCACGTTTGGAAGTCAAGCATTTGAAGGACTAAGATAGATTTCCACACGTTACCCTTACTTTTTTTATATGTAATTTCCACACATACCCTTACTTTCAAGGATTAAACAAATTTTGCTAATTTTCAGTTTAATGTAATAAGGATAAAGGAAAGTCATAAAACTACTTTTTAAGGTTAGCTTTTGAAACAAGACTCTTAAAGCCGAACGTCCAAAAATAGAAATATGACTCAGCGGAATGTAGGGAGTACTAGTTCTAGTAAAACCAATTCTTATCATCTCTTGCACGTCAATTATTGAGTTTGAAGCAATATATTTAATAGGCCTATATGATTATGATCCAACACATGGTTGTTAAAGGCGTGCCTAGGGGCTCAAGCCAACCAAGGCGCACCTGGAGTACCTCATCTGGCCATACTTACACCATTCAGTCAGGATACCTGGGCTTTGAGCTCAGGGACCATTCCTTTAGGGGTGCATCAGAGAGAGCAGCTAGGATAGGTGCCCCTTCTTTTTGAAGTTTATGTATCCTCGGTTATGGATTTTATTGGTTAGTTGTATATAATACACCAGTATATCTCCTATGTAGCTGAAGTTGTCAATGCAAAAGTATGCGAAAGATAATTATCAGAAAGAAATCAAGGATTACTTAATGACTGGTTTCATTGGATGGACTAAATGTCAATAAAGAAGTACTTATGCATACTGATGATTGATTCTTCGATACAAATAGTTTTTGCTTGAGCAGGAGAGACTATTCAACATCTTTTGATAGGCAAATACTGTCCAAATGAATGGAGGATACTTCGGTTCTATTCTACCAATTATATTAAGAATATCAAAAAAATGTTCATACAATAGGTATGATAGAAGTTATAATCAGAGGCAGCAAACCCTAAATTTATGCAGAAAATGAATTGGACTCTCCCCAAATTTGTCTTAGAAATAACAACTGAAACCAGGAGTTAACCTGCCAAGAGGATAAAAATCTCTGATAAAGTTTATACACACTACTGCCGCTAGTTACCAGATAACATTAAATTCTACTGGATAAAAATAAAATAAAAGATGTGAACTGAAACCAAAGAACTGCCAGCTCAGCATCAAAGACCGACTTCTCAGCATTGACCATTCGACCCCCTTCAAAATTCCTCTGATCTCATTCCCTCCATAATGACCACATCAAGCATAAAGAGGCAGCACTCCATAACTTACTTTTCCTCTTACTATTCAAGCTACATTGTAACAGGTTAAAACTGTCTGTCCAGACCAGGAAAAACCTAGGTAAGCCTAAACAATACCAACATACAACAATCCAAGCCAGCTTTCAGCGAAGTAGCTACTGACAATAGACTCTGCGGCACTCTCGCACATGCAATATTAATGTACAAAAATCTGCGTCCATTTCCTTGCGTTTCAATTTTCGACATGGCACACCTGCTGTCCATGTGAAGGAGGCTACTCTAATCCTGTTCCATAGAGAAATGGTCAAGGAATTCTCCTTCAAAATGCTGGAGTATGATCGACCAGAGAAGATAATGAAGGAGGAAGTCTGCACCATGGAATCCCTTTCCCTAGGAAGGGACACCCTCGTCTCCTAACATTCCCTTAGGCTTCGTTTGAATGGCAGGAATAGAGACAAGGAAAGGGAATCCCTTTACCCGTTATGGGATTCCCAGTAATGAGCTTCCTTCTATCTTTTCCATTCAAGCGTTAGGATGAGAACATGAAAAACGGAAACGAATGCATTTTAAATTGTTAATTAGAGAAAGAAAATAAATGAATTAAATGTGTTGCACTCAAAAGAGGCAAGGAATGGGTCATCCCACCTTCTAGGGAAGGTATAAGATACCCACTCTATGTCAAAATTTCATTCACAGGAACGGGGTTCCTACATACATTGTAAGTTCCAAACATGGGAATGATGGAGAACATGAATGATAGTCACATTCCCCCGCTCCATCCCTGCCATCCAAACAAAGCCTAAAAGTCATATACCAACGTCACGTCCCTATCATGAAAGCTTTTTTTAAAGCAAGGGTTCCACGGTACTTGAACTCCTTCAAAAGCCACATGATTGCCTAATCCATCTACGGCGACTCAATAAAGATCACGGAAACAAACTTTAGGTGCATTCATCCCAGCCTTAGCTTAGGGATATAATGCAGAACTTTCTAGTGGTTTAAGGCTTTGATGGCTGATTTGGAGGTAACTTTATCCAATCAGCTCAAACTGCAACTGCTTAGGTCCTCCATGATGACCATGCTCTCCCCAACCCCTAAAGCGTGCGTGTGTATGGTGTAACATAAACTGATACAGTAGTTCTATAGATGCAAAAGTAATCATCTTTTTCTACCTACTCTGTTATACCTTGACATATTCGTGCATAAATGGCACATACCCCTTCATTGGTTTCTTCTTCTTTGTCTTTTGCTTTTACATCACAATCATAGCCATTGTCATTGCCATTGCAATTACCCACTCCTGCTAGAGGTCATGAAACTAATTGCCTGAAAATCATCGCTACTTGATAGATGGTGTAAGGACCACTGTTCACAACAATTCTAGTATTAGAACTTCACTTAGCAACATAACTCAACTCAACTAGCCTTTGTCCCAATCACTTCTACATGAAATCCTTTTTGGCCATTCCATTAAGTCAAGAACTTTCACTTAGCAGCAATTAAAATAAATATACTCCCCAAGAAAATTACTTACTAAATACAGCAAAACTTGGAAAGAAGAAATGTGATTGTGGAACATATAACTAACCTTCAAGAACCATATCAAAAACTTTTTCTTCAAAAGTGAGTACCACATCAAAGTAACCATCTGCAGCATTTTCTTGCCACCGTTGAGGCGCATTTTTGACGGATAAATTTCTCTTTAGCATTGTTAATATTCCATTGCGCTTATATCTGTGCTAAAATAGTTAAAGGATACCAATGCACTTTGCTTTAACTTTAAAAAAATTTATTTAAAAAAAAAAAAGATGAATTTTTTCCCCATTAAACTACAAAATTGAATCATTTTCTCAAAATTTTCAACCAAACAGAAAGAACGAGGGGTGATTTCGGAATTAAAAAGGAGAGGGAAAGAGGATACAGTTCAGGGTCTTTGCGACGGAGATCTTCATACATGTGCTTGTAAGGTGTACCAAACTCGTAGACGTTGGGTTCTCTGACGGAAGGACCAGGGAGCTTAACGTGAGCCCCAGTTCCATACGAGGCTACATCGAAGCCTTCCTTCTTGAGGATGAAATGAGCCTCCATGCTCCGATTCTGATTCGACGAGCAAACCATGGCGTATCTATTATTACGTTTCATCGCTTCTTCTTCTTCTTCAGTTCTTCTTCCAGTTGATATACAAATTCTTTAGTGAGCAAAGAAGCTCATTCAAACTCCCCACACCAGAAAGCTCCTTCCCCTTCTTCCCTCCCTGTACGGTTTATTGCAATTTAGGGTTCCCAAATTTTTTTTTTTTTAGAGAATTGCTATTTGCACCAATAAAATTGCTGTGAACACCCCTTAACAAAAATTACAAAAATGTCATTATAAATTTAGACCTAAATACCCTTTTTTTATTTAGGCTGTTCGGCACCCCTACTGAACACCTATAGTGATGTTCGGTAGGGGTGCCGAACACTCATAGTGATGTTCGATAGGGGTGTCGAACACCACTATGGGTGTTCGGTAGGGGTACCAAACACTGGGTGTTCTCAGAACCCTGCCAAACAAAAAAAAAAAAAGGGGTGGGGTGGGGGGAAGGAGGTGGGGTTGGAAGGGAGGAGGAAGGAGGCGGTTGTGTTGGGGGTGAAGGAACGAGGCACCGTGTTGGGGGGGAGGAAGGAGGCGCTGTGTTGGGGGTGGGGGGCGGAAGGAAGGAGGCAGTGGAAGGGGGTAGGGTGTACCTGGAAGGAGGAGGATGGGGTGAGGTGTGTTTGGGGTGGGGTGTATTTAGTATTTTGGAGAAAATATTGATAAGGGTAGAATAGGAAAGTAGTAGGGGGTGTACCTAGTATTTTAAGGGATTGAAAATATTGGGGTGGGGTGTACTTAGTAATGGAGTGTACTAAGTAATTTTCTGGGTGTAAATAGCAATCCTCAATTTTTATACCCTTTTAGCAATCTAATGTGTCATGTTTCAAATTTTGGTCATTTGGAATTTACAGGGTATTTAGGTCATTTAGCAATTCTTTCTTTTAAAAAAAAGGCTAAAGAGCATTGCTATTAACAATCTCGATATCTCTAAGTACACCCCTTCATAGATTATAAAAAAATATTCATTATAAATTTTAACATAAATACCCTTATATTTCTTCATTTTTTTTAGGTTGAATATATATATATTCCAGTGGTGTTCGGCACACCATAGGTGTTCGGTCATACAGTGTTGAACAACTTATAATAAAAAAATGGAATTGAAGATGAATGAAGAGGGAAAGAAGACAGTGCCGAACAATTATGGGTGTTCGGTCACACAAGGCTAAACAATTATTATTATTATTATTATTATTATTATTATTATTATTATTATTATTATTATTATTATTATTATTATTATTATTATTATTATTATTATTATTATTATTTTGTCAACTGCTCCACAGCTATAAAATCTAACAACGCCATAAAACGATGACTTATGTGAACCAATTTTATAACACTTAGGTTGTATTTTACCACCATCGCAAATTCGCTCCATCGCTAATGAGATTGTCACCTAACTTGTAACTAGTCATTGAAATTGGCCTAATGGGACCTTAAAGAAGTTTTGGAAATATGTCTAGTAACCAAGTGCAACTTGGCGTCAACGACTTAGGGGGAGCGAGTCTCGTTGAGGAAGCAGCCACGTAAACCAACACACCTAAGTCACTGACATGCATGGCCACGATGATAAGGAAGGAAGCTGACCTGGCCACGACGACTAGGAAGGAGGCCACCTCATTGCATGTTGACTTGACAAGATCAGCCCACCTCGCCACCTACTGCATCTCCTTGCACATGAGTTTAATAGGACTCCCATGCCATGTCAACTGACCCGGGTAAAGTGGTCTCACCTTATTGGTTCGTTAGATATGGCAACCCCATCAACGATCACCTCCCTGCCAACTTCCTGATCCGCTTAGCAGTTATGCAGCAGCGAGGACATGCTACACTCACGCGCCCTAACCAGTTCTTGACTCAACAGTGCTCCTCGCAAAGAGTTCTACTCGGCCATCTAGCAAACTAACTGTCTCCAACCTAGTAAACCAACAAGCATCCACTTTGCAAACCTAGTCGTCCACTTTTGCGGTATAAATACCCAAGGGGGTAAGACACAAGCTCTCTCTACGCACTCTCATCTCTCTCATTGGTTTTCTTGCTCTCTAGTTTTCTCTCTATTTTCTTTGTGATTACGTAGCTCATCAATGAGGCCCCTTGGGTTAATCTCTATGGTCCTAGCTCGTTTGGGAGCACTCGTTGTTAACATTCTCATTCTCATACCAAAAGATTTGAGTGGAGACAGTCCCAAACACCATTCTTGTTATTTTATTTCTTGTTTCACATCACATCTTACACATAAAAACTTTGACAAATCATCTTCTTTAACGTGATCATGGCCTAAACCCCAAAAAAAAACTATTGTACTTACGTAATTTACAAAACAACAATTATTCAAGTTAAATAGCGACGGCAAAATGCCAGAACTTTCCCGATAAGCAATGTTCTAAAATAGCAGCATAGGGCTAAATCGGGTAAAAATCGTCAACGAAAAATCGCCGAGCGCCTAGAGTCGCCCGCCTAGCTAGCCGCCAGCCAAATTGCATTTTTAATTTTTATTTTTATTTTTTTTTTTTTTTTTCAAAAACATCGTCGTTTTGGTTTAAAAAATAGAAAAATCTAAGTTAAGTAAGTTTGTTTTCCATACTTTATATGTTGTAGTATTGTTATTTTGTTTTAAAGTTTAAACTTTGAAGTTTGGAATGATACTATTGAATTTGGTTTTAATTTTTACTATTAATCTTGTAATGTGATCATTATTTAGGTTATTTTGTCATATTTAGTTATTTACTATTGTTGCAAAGTATTGATTATTGAATTAAATTGTAATTTTAACTTTTAATCTTGTAATGTGACCATTACTTTTAGTTTATTTAGTTATATTTAATTATTAATATTGTTGCGTATGTATAAACTTATAGTGTAATTACGCCGATTTTAGATCCCGCATGGAGCGTTTTTTAACATCGATAAGTATATGAAGTGGAGTATAAAATATAATGACCACTTGTGTAGAAAATTGAATTGAAGCCACAAAAAATTATCAAACTACCAGTCAAAGAGGGACGCGTAACCTCAAAAATGGTTATTTTAACGTCAATTTTAGTCCATAGTTTATTTTAACTACGTCACAACTCAAAAGTGTGCTAAGCCTCTAGTTTTGTTTTGTTTTTTTTTTTTTTTTGTGGGTCCCACCGTGGTCCCCACCACCAACCCGAACTGCGATATTTTTTTCAGTGACGACTGACGAGTCGTTTGTCCTTCATTTCATATTCATCCAATCCACAAGTCTCTTCAAAAATAGCCAGTACCTACCATGGGCATTTTCGTCACATCAGTAACACGTTTATCGCGCTTCTTCTTCCTCTTATAAATAAATCGCCACCTACCGTTGAACGAGTGCGTAGTAGTTAGTATTCCGACAGAACAAGCCGACGCTTCTCTCTCTCTCTCCCTCCCTCCCTCCCTCCCTCTCTCTGTACATACATCACTGTTAGTGTTATATAGTCTCATCGTCTTCCCTCAAGTCTCATCGTCTCCGTCACCGGTCCGGTGTATACATACAGACAAGCAACATCTATCAGCAATCCAGCTAAGGTGCTTAATTAATTAAAGTAATTTGATTTTTTGTTGTTGGGGTTTCGAATTGAATTTTAGGGTCTGTTAATTGATTTGGACAAAATGTTGGGTTTGCAGATGGAATCAGCTATTGGTCTTCGATCTTCTTCATTGGTTGTCTGTTCTTCGAGACCGTCGAATTTAATCGTCGGATCCACATCTGCCAGACCCCAATTCGTCCGCTTGGGCATCAATTCTCGCCTCTTTACGCCTTCTAATTCCATCAAGGTACCTTAATTGAGAATAAATTATTGAATAATGATTTTAGGAAATAAATATGGCTAATTTATTGTTCCAGTAATTGTGAAGATGTTTATGCTTTGATTATACAGGTCTGCTTAATTAATGTGTGAAGATGTCTATGCTCTAGTTATTCTAATCTTTAATCAGCATATTTACAGCGCCAGCTCTTCTCACTTTAAAAAAAAAAAAAAAATTCTACTTATTATTGGGTTTGGTAGAGATAAGAATAGTTATTTTGGATTGTCATGAACTGGATTTCTATCGCTCTTCTCTTTTTGCGCACACTCTTTGACATCCAATTTGAGCGTTTACGTTTTGGTGATAGGAGTACAACGATGTTATTAAGGTTTAACTCATAGTTGGTAGTACAGTCATGGATTCTTTTGAACTTAATACGTTTGGCTAAACTAGAATATGGAATAGATCAAGTGGATGTGAAGAGTCTGTCAATGGTTACTTTGCAGTATCTGCAAAACCTAGCTTCCTCGATGCTGCATCAGTAGGTGGTTGTCGTGGTCTTGACTCGTGATGGAGGGTAGACAGGTGATGAAGGTTGTTATTTAGCCATTGGCCAAGGAGACATTTGAAGGGGAGAGAATTTTGATAATCTCAAGGCCTTAAAAGTATGCCATAGGAAACAGAAGAAACACTCAAGTTAGAAAGAAGTGGAAACAACAAAACAGATGAATAACCCTATTTCAGGAGGGGGAAGGAATAAGGTCTATTCTGATAAAATAGTAAAAGATGGATAAAATAACCGGAGCATTTAAATGCCTTTATAGTGCTTGAGCTTCCCTATTGGTTCCCCAATAGAGAAAAAAATAATACTGGGTAATCCTACTTGGCCACTTTCTTTGATTAAAAGAATTAAAAGAATGTTTTAAAAAAAATAATAAATAAATACAAAGAACCAAACCATGCACATGATATTCATTACTTTATTTGGAAGCGATAATAGCTAGTAGTATCTGACATGCATCTGTTTTAACTGGGATGCAGCAGTATCCTTCAGTATCTCGTTCTAAGTCAGGACCTTTTGCGAGGGGAAAGAAAAGAACTTTAATTCGAGCTTCATCATCTTCTGATTCAGCTGGGCACACTGCACCAATTGCTCCACTTCAGCTAGAGTCTCCAATTGGACAGTTTCTTACACAAATACTTGTTAGCCATCCACATCTAGTACCTGCTGCTGTTGAGCAGCAGCTTGAACAGCTTCAGACAGACCGTGATGCTCAGAAACAAAACGAGGATCCTTCTTCTTCAGGCACGGATCTTGTCCTATACAGGTGAGTTACATGAGTAGCCTATTTGAGAACCGGTGACATAAGTTGTTAGTAGGGCTATGAAGGCCAAGGAACGTGAAAAGTAGCATTTATTGTATTGAAAGTTGGATGGCCTTTAACATAAGAGTGATGGAACAGTTCTTTGTTCAATTGTTATTGCACCATGTTTGCATCTCCATTATTATTTCTTTTTCACTCCTCTCTCTCTCTCTCTCCAACAATCCACCCCAAGAGACACACACAAAACCACCACCAACACTAAACCCATACTCACCAACCTAATGAAGAATGAATTTTTTTTTTACTCCTGCATTTTTCTTTGGCCTTTGTGAACATCATATATTCTTGGATTGAAAAACTGATTCTTTGTTATTGGGAATGTGTTTTTGAAACATTTTAGGAGAATTGCTGAGGTGAAAGCTAATGAAAGGAAAAAGGCACTAGAGGAGATATTGTATGCTTTGGTGGTGCAGAAGTTCATGGATGCTGATGTTTCGCTGATACCTTCTGTGAGTCCCTCATCAGCCGAATCTTTTAATCGAGTGGACACATGGCCAAGCCAAGATGATAAGCTTGAGCTGCTTCATTCTCCTGAAGCTCTTGAGATGATCCAGAACCACTTGGCTCTTATTCTTGGGAACCGGTTAGGTGATTCAATGTCTATTGCTGAGATAAGCAAACTTAGGGTTGGCCAGATTTATGCAGCATCAGTGATGTATGGATACTTCCTTAAGCGAGTTGACCAGAGGTTTCAGCTTGAAAAGACGATGAGAATCCTCCCTCAGGGGCTGGATGATGAAAAGGGTAGTAGTATTGAGCAAGCAGCGGGAAATGAGATGGGACGCAATACCAACAGTGTTGATGGCTCTTTCAAAAGTGCGCAAACTCATCCTGAAGTATCGTCCTGGTCTGGTGGCCCTAGCCCAGGGGGATTCGGTCATGGGATAAAGGCCTCTCGGCTGAGAACCTATGTGATGTCCTTTGATAGTGAATCTCTTCAGAGATATGCAACCATAAGATCAAAGGAGGCTGTTAGTATTATTGAGAAACATACTGAGGCATTGTTTGGTAGACCTGAGATTGTTATCACACCTCAAGGCACAGTTGATTCTTCCAAAGATGAGCTTATTAAGATCAGCTTTGGTGGTTTAAGAATACTTATTTTGGAGGCTGTAACATTTGGTTCTTTCCTGTGGGATGTTGAGAGTTATGTGGACTCGAGGTACCATTTCGTAGCAAATTAAGCTGCAAGTATATTCCCTTAAATTTTGGTAACGGAAGGGAGACACAACTAACTGATGTTATACTGCTGTTGCTGTTGGGATTTAACTTGTGGTATTTGGAGGAACCCAGGCGAAGTCATTAGGCACTAAATTAATCTTGTATATAGTCATTTGATTATTCTCAGATGTAAAGACTAAACAGTTCAATATGGTACTGCTGTTAATTTTGCTAAAAGATATGATGATGCTATGATGGTCATAGCTAGAAATGCATTAGTTCTCTTAAACAATCTTCTTGCAAATTTGTGAATGAGAATTTATTGATAATCATCCCTCTTAGTTTTTATTCAACATATTCTTAATCTATCGAAAAGTCAACTCGTGAACCGCTTACAAAAGAAATTTCTTTTTATAAAGTACTAATATACATTAAAAATCAGCTTTCAATTCTGCTACTCTCTTGCTTAACCATTCTTGGGAACTACCATGGCCATGGCCATGGCCATGGAGGTTCAAATCTTGTCCAAGAAACTGATAAAACCATCAGTTCCAACTCCCACTAAACATGGAACTCACAACATAACCTTCTTTGATCAGCTTGATCCTCAGGCTCACGTACGTTTGATTTTCTTCTACTTATTCGATGCTGACATTAGACTTGAAAACTTGCATAAAGTATGTGCAGTTTTTATAGCGAAATTGTAACTTTTCATAGAAAAATATCGAATAAAACTCGTTAATGTATTGATGCAAATCTAGAAGAGAATTTTTTAAGGGAAGAGCGTATCTGGAATGGAGGGATTCCTATACGGAATAGCTTGTCTTTTTTTGGTTTGTCCAAGAAAATAGTTTCATTTTTAAAGATAGTGATAATTTTAGTGTAATTTAAACGAGGTATAAGCAAGTAAAAGTATAATTTTAATAAAGTTTAACTTGTCAAGTGAGACTGTTTTTTTAGAACTGAGAAAGTACGATTAATAAATGATTAGTTCAATGATAACTTTACTACGTAGATTTGATAAACTTTGTTTCAAGGATTAGTTTAGTGTACTTAGACACATAACGAATAGTTTAAAAAATGGCATGGTTGGTAATCATGTAAATGTGGGGTTATAAATAATTTTTATTTGGGTGAATTACAGGCCGGTTCTTTTTTTAACATTTGTAATCGCTCCAGTCTGGTCATCTTTTTTTAAAATAAAAAAAAAGACATTTTTGGGGCGAAAAGACGATTATGCCATTAATAAAACAAAAACACGCGCGCATCAGTAACCCAAAGCATCGCGATGAGTAATCCAAGGCAACGTGTGGAATCATCGCGATGAGCAACCAAGGCATCGCGATTAGCAACAAAAGCATCGCGATGAGTAACCAAGGTATCGCGATGAGTAAACAAGGCATCGCGATGAGCAACAAAGGCATCGCGATGAGCAACCAAACTATCGCGATAAGCAACAAAGGCATTGCGATGAGCAACCAAGGCACCGTTTGAATTTCAACTGCTGGAAGGGACTTGATTTTCGTTTACCTTTCGGGGGCGTTGCCCCCGAACCCCCACGAGAGACGCTATCCCCTCGACCCCTGCGACCTGACCGGGTAGGTCGATCCCCGTTGCGTTGCCCAGCATACTGCGATTGGTGAATTAAAGGCATCCCGATGCCCAATTTAAGGTATCCCGATATCCAATTTAAGGCATCCCGATGCCTAATTTAATATAATATCAAAATCGATCAAAATGATTGTTTTTGGTTGGAAAATTTACATACAAACATGGTATTGACTTCCTATAACAGTATGGTATTGATATTATACAAAATTCAAACTCAAATCATTGATTAAAGTCTCAAAATCAGTCCAAGAACATCTCCCTTTGTTTTCGAACAGTACACTGCCAAGCTCAATTTGGATCTCGAAAATAGTATTTTTTTTTTGTAGAAAAATTGCGCACAAATATAGTACTAAGTTAGGATAACAATATGAGATTTTAAACAAATTCAAAGCTTAAAACATAGATTAAAGTGGCCAAAACAGCCCAAGAACAAAAAAAAAGGGATGAACTCAAAAAATTCGAATTTGATCAAATTGTGATCAAATTCGTGTTTTGTGCATGTAAATTGATACCAAAATATGAGGGAAGACTAAATTAATAACATGAAATCATTTATATATCAATTCGAACCTCAAATCTGAAGCAACGATGTTGTTGAGGGCATTTTAGGAAGAAAATTCTCAAAGTGCCTTTTAGCGATTAAAAAAAAATGGTGGACTAGAGAGAAAAAAAGTTTCAAAAAGTGGACCGACCAGCAATTTCCTACTTTTATTTCCCTTCGTTTCAAGAATTATACAACAATCACGTGCAACTCATGTGATTAAGCACTATTATATATGAGTGAAAATTAATTTGTATTTTATGAATTATTCGACTATCACGTGCAAGTCATGTTAATGATCGTCTGTTATATTTGACAAAAAATCGATGAAATTGGATGGTATGAAGTATAGTGCCAAGATTTAGTTTTTTATGATTTTTTTGTCCAATTAAATTGATTTGAGAGGAAAACTTGTAAAACCACAAACCATGGGGGGTCTTTCTATATTTTGCCCTTAATATTTATTAAGGTTGATCACGCCAAAATGATTATATTGTCGGAGTGCCACGTGGTGTATGATGGAGCTGGGTAGTAGATGGTGATGCTAAGATGATCTGGGGTTGTGCTCCTTGAGACCAAGACATGAACACACGCGTGAGCCGGAGTTGAAAGGTTTTTCCTGCCTCAAATTCTAGTGTAAAAACCAGTAGGTGATCAACAAGCACCTCAGACGGTCTAGCATCGAAGAGCTCTAACCCGAAGACCTTATTAGAGACCTTAGAGCTCAACAAAGATAGAAAGGGAGACGGAAACTAGGAGGGGAGCTAGAGAGTGAGCTAGAGAGAGTGAATGGTGACTAGTCAGAGAGAGTGAATAGTGACTAGTCAGAGAGAATGAGATACCTTGAGCCTATTTATATTCTAGTTGGGGACATGGTTGTAGCTGGTATGCTAGGTGGACCAATCAAATTTCTTCTATACGTTGGGACCATGAGGGACGGTACGTATTAGGTGGACCAATAAAATTTCTTCTATGCGTTAGGACCACTGAGGGTCGACAGGTATTAGGTGGAGCAAGTGGGTGTAGGACAACGTTACCCGCTAGTCGCACGATTGCCGTATTTTTGGAGCCAATGAGGGATTCCCAAGACCAATTGCACCAAGTTTAGAGCATGGCATGTTCCCATTTGAATTCTTGGAAGCTCCTAAGTTGTTGGAGAACCGCCTCATCCAAGTCGTCAAGTCGGTGGGTCCTAGGTGGGGTTGGCCAGGTCAACCCCCTAGATGAGTTAGTCCAAGTGGCTGCTTCTTTGGTAAGACTAACAGGTATCAGGTGACAAGTAGGTCCTACAAATATTCTAAAAGATTTCCGTGGATCCCTTCGAAGGTCCTTTTAGGTCATGATAGCGTTAATTGCTTGTCCAGCTATGGTGAGATTAATCTTGCATGTAGCATTAGTGATTCACCTTTAGATCTTATTTGGTAGCGTCTTTCTCTAGCTTTACAATTGTGCATCAATGTTGCGTTTCGGAATACAGTTATTGGAAAGTTGGCCAACTTTTAGAGTGCTAGAAAATGTACAACTTCACCCACACACACACACAATATTATAGCTCAGATGACATTTTTCAAATTGATCAACCATATTTACAAGAAAAAGTCAGTTTTTGAAAAAATTTGTGTTCTAAAAAGCTGCACCCGCATGAGGCCTTAACACAGTAAAGCCATCTCACTAACGACGTTTGCAAACCTGTTTCTCTATCAGCCTCGAAGTCCCAATTACAAAAAGCCATCAACAACGTTGCAGAATTGTTTCTCTATCAGATCAAAGTTTCCAATCGGTGTGTCGAATCAATGCCACCCAAATCTTTTCTATTTCACATTATCTAGACAGGCTATTAGCTTAAAAAAAAAATCTAAATAATAAATGAGGCCCTTATTTCGAGATGTTATAAAATCAAATAGAAAGCGCTTGTTTTGAGACCGAGGGAGTATTTCTTTTTTTAAAATAAAAATAAAAAAGAGTTATGCTTGCAACCTAATGCAAGCACCAGGAGTGAAGTTTCATGTGGTCGGAGGCAAAACTTTACCACACAATACTAAAAAAATTCATACCTTAAACTGCCTTGGTACAGCCACTCTTTCACACCTGAAACTGCTTTGGTACAGCCACTTAAAAAAGAATACTTGAGGCATTGTTATCACAACAAATTTGTTTCTTGCTTTCTTTGATTGGATAGAAAAGAAGGATATATGCGATCTCAATAAAGTAGCATATATTCCAGAATCATCACTAAACTACAGAGAAACCAAATGCCCAAGAGCCACATTGAGTTCAGATATTAACCGTGAACAGTCGTAATGAACAGCAAACATAGCAACTACCCATCTACAAGTGTAAAGGTGGGATGCTAGACGAACCTTAACTAGAACTTTCAGTTTTCAACAAACTATGGCTATCACTTAGCAAGCATCATCCTCACAAACTCCTCATAGTTCACTTGACCATCACCATCCATGTCAGCTTCTCTTATCATCTCATCCACTTCTTCATCGGTCAGCTTCTCCCCTAGGTTTGTCATTACATGGCGTAGCTGTCATGTATCAACAAAAATAGGTAAACACAATTTACAACTGCTTCCCAACACTGCTAAATATCAGATCATAAACTGTCAACTACCCTATCGAGCATTGGTCAGTTTCCTAGTGTTTCTCCATTTCCATTAATTTTTAATGAATATCAGAAGAAAAGGCAACTTTGATGTTAGAAACAGTTATGTACCTCCGCAGCAGAAATATATCCATTCTGATCCTTATCAAAGACCTTGAAAGCTTCTTTGAGTTCCTCCTCTGAGTCGGTATCCTTTACAAGAAAATATGAAATAAAAAATAAACAAGTAAAACCCATGATTATGTTGCCTCCCAAAATCAAATGCATATAATTTACACAAAAATGGAGAACCCCTTTTTCTCAAACCTATCTGAATATAGTTGAAAACCATTCTACGCAAGCTCTTTCTATAACCAACCTTTGCTATGGATAATCAAGCATGCCTGTGTGAGTATCTCAAACAGCAATAGCTGCTAAATCATGAGTCAAATATAAACAACACCTTTGCCAAGTATGTAAGTGTGAACCAATACCACCTTGGATGGTAAAAAAACTTGGTAGCCCATGGAAAATGACATATCGAAAGAGTATTCTTTGATGAACAAAAACTGAACAGGTATACTTGATACGAGCCAGTAAATATGGGTAAATATGTCTGCAACTGTCTGTTCATGAAAGACTCCCAAGTTCATTTGAATGAATGGTAGTCACCCTTATTAAAACTCCATAATTTTGATTCTTGGGAAGTTCGCAATCATCCAATAATAAAGGTTTTCAAAATTTTCAGATGAAAAGGTTGAAAAAACCTGCCAAACATATCCTTTGGAAGTGCCTTTGTGTAGCTTATCATGTGCTCCAGAAAGTTAAAATAAAAAAGAGAAGCAAAGGTGAACCCCGTAACAAGTTCAGCAGCTAGAGGAGAAAACATTTGGCTTCATGTTCTCGAGCTGGACAAGTTAACAATTAAATAATGTTGATATGAAACACCCACCAACTATTTATTTGGAAAAGATAAAAGATCAAGGTTTCCTGGAATACATGGTGAGCCCTGATAGATGAGTTAAGCTTACCTTCATTTTTCGAGCCATCAAGTTCAAGAACTCAGGAAAATCAATGGTTCCATTCTGATCAGCATCAACTTCATTGATCATATCTTGCAATTCAGCCTCAGTGGGATTCTGCCCCAATGATCTCATAACCGTTCCCAACTCTTTAGTAGTGATGCAGCCTATAAAAACAATTGGTGTATTAAACTAAACTTGACAATTTCCAAGATAAGAAAGTAGTAACTAAGAGCTTGATGCACCAATAGAAAGGCTATAAAACTTTAAAAGCAATATAATAAAGTAGAAGTTGGTTACTTCTTTATTCCAAACAGCTACAAATTTTGCATTAAAAAAAAAAGGAATTAAATAATTATTTGGTCCCGGTACTCATCTGTTTTTCCTAAATCACCTAAGGACGGACTCGACGACTTATATTTGTGTCAGAAGCACCTGACTCGTTTTCATCATATGTTACTATGTTAGACAGCAATAGCCTCAAATTTACATTAAAAGGGCATCAGTCTCCTACAGATGGACTCATAGTTCTCTTCTTTCTTGAAAAGATAACACTTAAATCCTGCGCTTCAAGTTTAGATATCATGAACTTTCACAATGCTGGGGGTATCATGTAAAACAAATATCCAATTCTATTTATTTAATTAATAAATTCTGGACTGTTAAGACTTAAAAGACAAATATACAAACATTATGCAAAAATCAAAGCAACTTAACATTTTGTTTCCCTGCTGCTTTTACCCCACTTAAGACCTGTATTCCCGAGTCTCAAAGAGCTACACACTGGCCCCATCCAAAGATTCCACCCACTTCCCTTACTTTAGGACCTTTTCATAAATTAAGAGAACTAAGCGGAAACAGAAAACATGGCAATTGACAATAGGAAAGGGTGCAACAGAAACACACTGCATATGCATGAAACATTTAGTTTTCCCCAAAAAATGGCAAAAAAATTCACGTGGAAAGCATGTGATAACCAAGGGAATCTTGTGTGTTTGTGTGCATATGCATACACACATATATTCCCTAGATAGGAATGGGTTAAAGAGTTAATTTCAAGGTAGAAAGGTGTTAATTCTAACTTCATCAGTTTCAGACAGCAAAGCTTCAGATATACAAGAAGGAGATGGCTGTAAACAAATGATGGACTTTAGATACAAGAAGGGTGTGTTTATATTAACAGTGACTTAAAATACACAAACGAGAAGCTGAAGCATTTGACAAATATCATAAGTACTAACATTGAAACGCCCTTTGCCAATTAACCTAGCTGATTTATTTTTAAAAATCCAGATATAACTAAAAAGAAGGAACGAGAACAAATGTGTAAGTCTAAATATACATACAAATGACCAACGGAATTGAAAATAAAGCTGCAGAAAAACTCTAAGACTTATAAGACATATACTGAATGAGATCACAATTTTAGGTAGAGAAGGCATTGATTATATATTGTAGAAGTTTATTGAGGTTTGGGTAGCTCATGACGAATGCATACTCTTCACATGACCAATTTAGTTCAATCACAATTTTCATAGACAAAAATGAAGTCAGTATTCTTTGTGGAAACGATTTCTTGATAGGAAGCATAAGAATCACACTACCATTCTTGAAGTTGAAATACCTAGTTATAACCAATCATATAAGATGAGGGATGTGTAAATGCATCTGCCCCTTGCTAATAAAAGCTATAATAACAACCCCAAGGGGTGGGAGAAATGGCAAGGGCACTCAAGGCAAAGACCTTGAAGTCTTTGGTTCCAATCCCCATACCAACGGGCCATACTTATCTATCAAAAATAAATAAATAAAAGCTATAATAACATTGTTAAATACAGGCAAAGAATGTTATTAGAAAAAGAAGATTATACAAATGGAGCTGAAAAAATAGGCAAAGGATGTTATTATTCAAAAAAAATATATTGATATATGTGGTAGAAAATAATGTTATCTGTGTGTGTTGTGTGTCAACAACAAGCTATGTGCATGTTGAATTCACAAGAGCGTGATAACAGAATTTCACACTAAAACTTGTAGAAATAGGGGGGGCATCCAATTTTTCATTGATAGTGCTTATGGAGACTTCGTAGAGAAACAAATTTCACTGATCAATTTTGTTTTTACTGAAGTTCAGGTATCATATCAAGAAATTTTCCAGTCGAGACTAGATTTACTGACACATAGTGTATTGCCCTGAGTTGGGCTTTATACTCAGTCATTGGTTTGTGATATAAATTTAAATTTATTGTCATCACAGGTCACTGACTAGTTGGGACATCTGTAATATATATCCCTCTGTACTGGGAAGTAAATGCCACTGTAAATTGGTGGAAATTTAATTCAGATGATTGGGCTGGCTACACATCCTTTCAACGAATATCTTGCAAGATGGAAGTGTATAACATTCTTGCATAACTCAACTCAGCCTTATTCACAATCACTTGGGTCGGCTACATGAATCCTTTTCCGCCATTCCGGTCCAAAGCAAGGTCATCACACCACAGTCATTCATATCTTTCTTTGGTATTGATGTCTATGTTAGTTTTGGTCTTCCCCTTCCCCTATTTCTAGTATGGTTGAATTAGGGAAAGGGGAAGACCAAAGGCATCAAGAGTCAAGACATGGAACATTCTTGCATAACTCTGAAAATTAAATTTTGCTAAGGCATTGGTAGTAGTAATAAGATATAAAACAGCGTATAAGGCATTGGTAGTAGATGTAATAAGTAATAAGATATAAAACAGCGTGTAAGGCATTGGTAGTAGATGTAATAAGTAATAACATATCAAACAGCGTGTAATGTGAACTTCTTTTGGGGTGAAGGCGACTTAATGCAGGTTGTTATAGCATTTTTTTTTTTTTGGATGGAACAATTTATGTTCTCCCTAAAAGGCTAAAACATAGACGAAGGTTTTTAACAATCCAGCCCATAATTCACTTTCCTATCGATCACCCCTACCCATTTGATGGGTAACTAATCAATTATGCCTTGGAAATCCGAAAAGAGTTCCCTACTAGAAAATTTAAGTTGATCTAATAGAAGTCATCTAATCTCCAGCAACAACCCCCCATCTGTACTACATAAATTCAATATCAGGTCTATTTATCACCAAGAAACAATCAAAATCAGCTAATCAATTTTCTCTAGGCATAAACTCCTTGCTGGTGATGGAAATCAAGTTAATACGAACATCCCAGTTTTGGCACATTTGATAAAAATCTTAAACAAAACAAAATACATTGGAGAAACCAGCAACAGATCATACAAATGAACGGTAGAAGAGTATAGATCCACAGCTTGGAGAAACAATGGAAACCCTAACTATGAGAGAAGAACAGACATACCATCGCCATCCTTGTCGAAAAGGCTGAAAGCTTCCTTGAACTCAGCAATCTGTTCCTCGGTTAACTGTTCTGCCATCTTCCCGATCAACCCACACAGATTAGATTAACAATTAGACCAGGAAGAAAACCCTAGAAAGAGAGCTCAACAGTCTAGGGTTTTTTATTAGGCTTCTTGGGAGGAGTAAACAAGTGTTGAGCCTGTAAGGGTGAGCCGTGAGCTTGCAGTTAATACACTGAGAGGTACGGTCATATGTACGGGTAAAAGGTGTCATCTTTCTTACCTTCCAGCAAATGATATTAACAGTCCGTTTGATCATGTGTTTTGGCCAAAACGTAGGGTTAAAACGCAACTTATTCCTTAACTTAGTGTTTTAATGCTGCGGTAAAAAACGCTCTGTTTTTAAAACGCAGCTGCATTTTAAAACGCTGAAATTCCTAGCTTTTTCCCAAAACGCAGTAGGGAATAAAAAGTAGTGTTTTGACATAATATCCCAAACGCATTTATAAAGAAAAAAGTCGTGTTTTAAATAATCTACGTTTTAGAAACGCTGCGTTTTTAAAATACTGTGTTTTCAAAACGCTACACCAAACGGGCTCTAAGTGTCGGAGAAATTGCTGGCCAGTCCACTTTCTTAAACTTTTTTTCTCTCCAGTACACCATTTTTTTTTTAACCGCTAAAAGACATTTTGAAAATTTTCTTCCTAAAATACCTTCAACAACATCGTTGTTTCAGATTTGAGATTCAAATTGATGTATAAATGATTTCATGTTGTTAATATAGTCTTTCCTCATGTTTAAGTATCAATTTTCATGCATAAAATACGAATTTGATCAAATTTAAATTTTTTGAGTTCATCCCATTTTTCTTTGTTCTTGAGCTGTTTTGGCCACTTAAATATCTGTTTTAAGCTTCGAATTTGTTTAAAATCAATCTCATATTATTATCCTAACTTAGTACTATATTTATGCATAATTTTTCTACCAAAAAATACTATTTTTGAGCTTCAAACCAAGCTTGACAGTGTTCTGTCCGAAAACAAAGGAAGATGTTCTTGGACTGATTTAATTCGCCAATCGCAGTATGTTGGGCAACGCAACGGGGTTCGTTTCCTAAAGTGCGCTGCGATGATCGGGATGCACCAATTGTTGCATCGCGATGCATGATTTCTGAATCGCGATGCATGGTTTCTGAATCGCGATGCATGATGTTGCATCGCGATGAATGATGTCTGTATCGCGATGAATGATGTCTGCATCGCGATGATCAATGATGATGGACATGTAATTTTGTAAAGAATCGCGATGCATGATTTTTGAATCGCGATGCATGGTTTTTGAATCGCGATGCATGATGTTTGCATCGCGATGAATGATGTCTGTATCGCGATGACTGATGTCTGCATCACGATGATCGATGATGATGGACATGTAATTTTGTAAAGAATCGCGATGCATGATTTCTGAATCGCGATGCATGGTTTCTGAATCGCGATGCATGATGTCTGCATTGCGATGATCGATGATGATGGACATCGCGATGATCTTTTTGGGTCATCGCGATGCAAAGAGTTACTGATTTGTGCGTATTTTTGTTTCATTAATGGTATAATCGTCTTTCGCCCAAAAAATGCATTTTTTCGATTTTAAAAAAAGATGACTGGACTGGAGCGATTACAAACTTTTAAAAAGAGCCCATAATTCACCCTTAAGTGTTTGAATTTGTACTATTATTAAAGTTTCAGTGTTAAAGTCGTACTTTACTTTTAAGTTGATAGTAATGATTTAGAAAATTCATGCCATTACTTAAAATAGGATATATTTGATCTAACATGAAATTTAGTTAAATTTAATTTAATGGCTCTATTATTAAAATTTATAATAATATTACAAATTCGAACTCGTAATATCGTATCTCAATTTTTTACGGAGTATTTCTTTCATTTCAAAACTATTGTCCATTTCTACTCATTTTAAAATGCTCGCTACTTCCTTATTCACTAATTAATCTCACTCTCTCTCTCTCTCTCTCTCTCTCTCTCTATATATATATATATATATATATATATATATTCTTCTTTCTTATGGCAATAGTTATTGAGTCTGTGCTCTGCACGAGTTTAATTTGATTTTGAGATTAATTAATATATTTTAAAAATATTTTTAAAAAAAATTATCATTATTAAATATCGGCGTTTGTTGACTTAATGTCTGACAAAAGTTAAGTGTTGTCAATATATGCAAATTAGTGGTCGTTTATTATAATATTTTTATTTCAGAATAAGTATTTTTTATTGGTGGTCAATATATGTATTTTTGTTTCTAATCATTTTTTTTATTTTTAAGTATCCTCTAATGATATCAAATAGTTGGGGTTTTTTTTTTCCCATCTTGCACTTAATAAAGATATTTTAGACATATATTTGAAATTTTTTAATAAAATTAAAAATAAAATAATTATTTTGTGACATATTGAAGAAAGATAACTTTTTTCTGAGCAAAGGAGAATGTTTAAGAATTGAATATAATTATATTTTAAAATAATTTTTGAAGATCATTCAATGATTAGAAAATATTTAGTTGGATACTATATTTACATATTTTTGATACAATGTCAGTGTGAAAAAAGAAACTTACACAAATATAAAAATTAAAAAAAAAACATCAATTTTGAATTAAATGATTTAAAATTTTGTTTATGTATCACATATTATAGACATTATTTTAGGACGTCTTAAATAAGAATATGAGACTCATAATTTGACATGGAGAGAGTAACATTTATAAAAATAAAAATTAATTGGTTTAAATTATAGAATGAGTTATAGAATAACTTAATATTTTCTTAAAAACTTTACATATAGTATAATTGGTTGTGTTAGTTTAAGATTTACATATCACATTGACAATATATATATATATATATATATGGGGAGTATTTAATGGTTACTTTTTTATTTAACCATCAATGGTTACTTTCATTATCAACCATTGGATCAAAAATTAAAGGTTGAGATTTAATGGTTAGTTGGAAAATGCAATTAATGCAAGTAGGTGAGTCATTTAATGCATTAAATCTCAACCTTTAATTTTTGATCCAATGGTTGATAATGAAAGTAACCATTGATGGTTAAATAAAAAAGTAACCATTAAATACTCCCCTATATATATATATATATATATATATATATAATAAAAGAAGGAAACCGAATAATACTTGCCTCCCAAAGTTTGCCTCTTTCGCTATTTAACCATATTTATTCAACTTTGCCTCAAAATTTCAAATGTATCCCTATTAAAATAAAACTAGTTTTTATTCTAGTTTTTACCCCGTGCGTTAAACGCATGACATATATCTTTTTCAACCCTTAAACTATACATAAGCAAAATAAAGAGGAAAAATAAAATTAAAAGAATAAAGAAAAAATAATGTTGGATGCAAATTTAAATAGAAACCCATTTTTGTATCTTATACACAACTTTTGTTGAGTTATTTGTTGGCTTTCTTTATCACAGATCAATACCTTCATACCAGAATGATTTGTAATCCACCCATGCACAAAATCCTTACTAATCAATATTAATACAAAAAATTATAGACAAAGTTATAAAATTTACAATTTTAAAAAAGAATATAAATAAAAATTTAATACAACATTATTATTTATTTTAGCTTAAAATAAAATATATAAACATAAATATAGAGAGCTTGGGCCCAAACCGGGCTAGGGATATCTATTGGAAGAAAAGACTTTGAATAGTTCCCACATTGTGATGATCCGGCGATCACAAATCGGAACGAAGTCGTTTTCTTACCACTAAACAAAACGACGTTGTTTTATTGTAAATATATAGACATAGAGTGAACAGTTAAACCCTAGTTCCTCAGTCATACCGATCTTTTATCTTCTCTTGCGGCGATGTCTTAACCGTGCAATCTCTTTCTGTAATACCCTGAGTTTTTACTATACTTGTTAGACTCATTTGAATGGCACATTTTTGATGCGTGTCTTAGTACTTATATATATTTTCCTTCACATTTGTGTGCCTTGTTTGTGTTTAATCTGTATAGCATTTGTATTTCTAACATGTTACGATGTTAAGTTGCCATGTTTGAGCTGTGTTTCAATCTTATAATCCTTGTGTTATGTTCTAACCATGTTCCCGGCCTATTTGAGAGTCTTGTTGGGGTGTTTTAACCATGCTTGGGAGTTAGAATCGCTTGTGTACTAATTGGTATCATTTTGGAGTAAATTTGGAGTGTTTTTATCAAGGATTTTAAAATTGGGGACAAAGCGATCGCCCCCTATGCGATCGCTTTGTAGACAGAAATTTTCTAGGAACAAGGCGATCGCCCTGGATCGCCCCAGAGTGATCGCCCTATCACCAGTATGGTGACTTTGTTTTCCCGAAAAATTTGGTTTCACTTTTAACTTAAACCTTTTTCAACCCATTTACTCCCACGACCTTTGACCCTAATCAACACCTCCTACCAGCTCTTTAACACCTTAGAGAGTAAGTCTACACTCTCATTTCCTTCCATATCATCCTTGAATATTAGAGAGAGTTACTGTGTGTGCTGGGAGGTGAGATTATTGTGTGTAGTGCAAGTTCTCCCAATTCAACCATTTGATTCTTGATTCAAGACCATGCATGTATAGAGGAAGACTAGAAGACTACTTAGCAAGACTTTGATCTTGTTTTCCTTAGTTTAATTGTGCATTTTGAGGTAACTTACTAACCCCCATTATGTATGCTTAAGAACTTGCTGCATATTTTAGATATAATGTTCATGCATGTCTTGATTTCTTGATGATTTCATGTTTGAATGATATGATGAGGTGAATAACACGTTTATGTGTTAAGTGATGGGTTTGGATGATGTTGCATGTTGATTTTGAGCTCTCAACCATGGAATTTGACTCAAGAACAAGTTAGAAACTTAATTGGGAAATTTTGCATATAGCAATTATGCCCAAATTTTTAGAAGTGCTGTAAAGACTCTAAGAAATGAATTTTTAGTTAGAGTATCATTTATCGAATAACATGTTTAAATCCTACGAAAATTAAAGTTCGTTTGATATGGATTTTGGTCCTCCGAGTAATTGATACTGGTAAGTTAGAGACTTGTGAATTAGCTCTAATGTTGTGTTTTAAAGTCCTTGAACTTTATGTTTGATGATCATATGTTGTAGAATAATATAATCTACGTGATATTTGTTAAGTTCACTACTTTTGAACTTGACGGTTATTTTCATGAGTAGAGTAAGAATACCTGCTTGTGTGTTGTGTAAGTCCAGCTGGCGTCGTCGTTACTAACGTTATGGTGGGACGACTATACTCTTTACAAATCAATGTTTGTCATCGCTATATGTCGCCGTACTGGTGATCACACACCCTCTTCTGTTGGCCATAGTTGAGATGTAGCCCCATTGTTGCAGCAATACGCCCGACTTTGGCTTGCTAGTTTTCGACTGGTGTAGTCGATGGAATATCGATACATCCCACATGAGTATCGGTCCACATTTTGTTATTTTTGTGTATTGCAAGAGCAACGCAATGAAGCCGAAAGAGAAACGATATCCTTTATAACGTGATTTATTTACAAGCATTTATGTGTTAAATCAAGGTGCTATGTGAGATGAATGATTTGTATATCAAAGATGATAAAACATGCCTTGTTGTGTTTTATAAATGTTATTATCATGTTATGATTTTAGCTTGAGCATTATGCCATGTCATGTAGTTGCATTTAGTAAGTTATTGAGTTTCGACTCACCCCGTTTGTTGTTTAATGTTTTTCTTTAGATCTGAGCCAGCCTAGCAGTTCGCGGTGAGGACGGATAGCTCATGATTAGTTTGAAGGTTGTTTTTGACTTAGTAATACTTATTTTGGTGAGGACGTTGGTTATGTAAAGTTACAACAACTTTACTTGGGTAGCACTTGGTTGTTTTGTAAACATTGTTATTCTTTTGGTTGCCGACATGGGTGTGTCGTGCTTGTGTGTATAACTTATTACTATTTTAGTTCTTTTCCCGAGCATGTTGTAGCTCGTGGTTTATGTAGTTATTCCGACATATTGTGGCCAATGTTGTTATCTGTTGTTGTAGTTGTTTTATTCCTAAGTCTTGAACTTGTGGTTTAGTTGTTGGGTTCCAGCTGTAGTGTCGCCGAAGACTTGTTTATAGTAAATCAGGTTTTATTTTATGTGATATTTCGTAGTAAGTACGGGTGGTTACACTACGTGCTCTTGTTGTTGTTTGTCGTTTTGTTCTTTTGGCGACCCGACCTTGGGATCTCGTATAGAGATCCGGGTCGGGATCGTCACACTTTCTCTCCCGCAAAACTCGATAACCGTCTTTCTCTCTCGTAAACTCGAAAACACAAACCCTCCAAATTGAACAGAGATTCTCTGCCCTACGAAGACCTCGATATGTGAATTGTATATGTCATGTTTCTAATGAAGTGTGACAACTCTTTTGTCAACGCCAAAAATTTGGGTTCTCCTTTCATCACTGCCAATTTTGCCAGTCCATCGGAATTGTGAGGATCTCACCGGAATGTAGTGCAGTTGATGAATCCAGAGGTGTCGACTTTGAAATTTAATTTGGGAGTGTAACACCTATTACAAGTCTCACAACGGAAGCTAGGACCACTGTCTCTTCGGAAAATTGCTGGTAGGTTCGTTGTTGTCGGAAAACTTTCTGAAATGTTGTTTAAGTTCATAGTTTAAAAATATATATATTTTGTTTTGATCTTTTACTGTTATTTAGTTTGATTTATATACGATTTAGTTGAGTAAACATATATTCTGGCATAAATTTTATTTATAAGCTCATCATCTTTAATTTATATATAAGATCTAGATATTTTGAAATGAAAGATAAGACGCAAAATATTCACATCTGGATTTTTTAGCATGTACCATTCACATTAAAATTCATAAATTCTCAGAGCTACATTTTTTAACATTTAACAGTCTCAAAATGATATCCTATCCCGATAGATTGATTTTTTTTTTCAGTATTATTTATTCAGATATGACCAAAAAAAATATCTAATCTACATATTTTCTTGAATGTATGTTCCGGATCTATCAATCAAGTTCTAGTTAATACTGTGTATATTTGATTTAGTTAAACTAACGTACAATTTGCATGTTATTTGTTTAATTTCATCATTTTATTTTCAGATCTAGATTTTTTAACATGTACACTATAAGATCTAGATTTTTTAACATGTAGGATAGACATAAAATATTCAGATCTGGATTTCTTATTATGAATGATGAAATTTTCATTTCTTGATGTACTTTTGAGTAATTATCTTCTAGATATATATCATGAGAATTGAGTCATATGTGCATAGAAATAGTTGAAAAGAAGGTGTGTGTTGAGTTTTTGCTAATATTACAGTTTCTTTATACATTAATATTATAACAATAAATAAAATAATCATTGGGGTTGGTGTGTACAATGCAAGTGCGATTGGAGAATTCTTTTAAGGGAAAAATAAATTTATTGAAATAAAAAGAAGAATAGAACTTAAAAACTAAGAAATTAGAAAAATGATTTTTCAGGCAAAATTACCACAAAATTCTATCAAAAAAACTGAAGTTTGATAGGTAAATCAGTCACTCTAGTTGTTAAAAGCTTTTTTTATTTTGGTTTCCTCCTTAAAGAATTCAGTCAAACCTACATTACCCTCATCCCTAAGACCGATAATCCAACAAAAGCGAAGGAATTCAGACTTATTAGCCTTTGTAACACGTTCTATAAAATCATAGCAAAACTCTAGCCAAAAGAATTAAACCTCTGCTTAACCAACTTATAGGTCCTTTTCAAAATGCTTTTATTGCAAATAGATAACATTTTGCTAGCCGACGAAACTATAGAGAAAATCAAGAAATACAAAGGTAGTCAAACTTTCCTTGTAGCTGTTAAACGTGATGAGCAAAGCCTACGACGGGCTAGATTGGGATTTTATCATTATGGTGCTTAAGTTTGAATTTTCTGACAAATGGATCTAACTTCTTAGCCTATGTTTCTGTTGTATTTTAGATTAGATTTGCTTGAATCCATAACCTAAAAAGTCTAAGACAAGGTGACTAATGGGCCTGCGTGTCTGTTAGTGTGGCAACTTGTACTTAGGCATAGCTTGAATAGCTTAGTGTTGCAAATTGTATAAGTCTTGAAGAAGATAGCCTATAGGACATCGGATGTCCTCTGCACAAACAGGCAAAATTTAATTCAGCAGTCTTACTTTGATATCGGACAAGCTCGCACAAACCAAGCTCTATCTGCAAAGTTGAAGAACTCCAAGAACGTCCGATAGTCATCTGCTGAAGATATGTCCTAACTCAAAGACCTCATTAATTGCGATACAACGTTAACCTGCAAAACGCATTCAATGAAGCTTTCCATTCTTGGCATACAATTCAGAAAAGGACATTCGCGCAAGCACGCTACCCATTTTTGGCAAAATGTCAGGTGACAGACTGGAACTTGCAGAACCGCCTATCAGAGCTCAACAACACCATTAGAGCATTAAATGCTCTTGAATTCAAATTGAGCAACTCATGAAGATCTCCAACGGCTCCAAGGTCACTCCTGCATATAAAAGGAAACTTCATTGCTGCATTCAACAACAACTTCAACCACTCCAACTACTGAATCTCCATAGTCTTCAATTTCTTAAAAGCTTAAACGTCCTATCTGTATACATTCATTGAAGAGCTTCACACTTAGACGTCTAGTCCATTAAAGCTCTTCATTGATTGCAACACTTAGCTTTTCATAGCTCACGAGAATTGTATCTTATTGATATCAATTCTCCCACACAAACACTTGGTCAACAAAATTTTTGTACACAATCCATTAGAGATTTAGTTTGTAAAATATCTAGTGGATAAACTTAGTACACGATTTTCAAATCCAAAGTTGACCACTTTGGTTGTGGACGTAGCACTTATTCATAAGTGTGAACCATATTAAATACTCTGTCTACTTGTGTGTGATTGTGAATTAGTTGTGTTGCTTATATTTCCAGATTTCCAAAACTGTTGAGAACTGCTGATCTTATTCTGTGAAGATCAGCCATTTCCAACTTGTCCTATACTTCACAAGACTTCCGCCTGCTAAATTTTTCTAACTTAAGTGAAGTAAGATTTTTCAAATCAATTTTTTTTAAATTGGATATAGGCTATTCAACCCCCCCCCTTCTAGCCTATATTGAGCAACCTTGGACCTAACAATTGGTATCAAAGCCTCACTCTTTGAAAACTAGTTTTTCCGAGATTAACCTCTTGAGAGATTAAAGATCATGGCTGCTCACCAAATGTTGGAAACTTCAAACGTGAACCATTGTCCTGTCTTGGATGAAGTTCACTTTGACATCTGGAAAGATAAAGTCAAAAGACATATGAATTCAATTGACAAACGTTTATGGAAATGTGTCACGATGGACCCGAATTCCAATGAAGCCCAATACACGGCCGCGGTAGATGCAAGCGAACCCGAAATACCAAAGCCGAAGAGGAGTGGGATGATGAAGACAGAATGATGCTCGATGGAAAGGCCATCAACATCATTACTAGCCGTGTCGATATAAGCACGTACGCCAGATTATCAACCCGAACACAAAGAAAGGAGATGTGGGAAGCCATCCTTGAATATCTTGAAGGTGATGGTGAGACAAAGAATAACAAATTATATACCGCATCCGAAGTTTGACTCCTTCAAAAGGATCCCAAAGAGTCTCTACGAAGCGCCTATGACAGATTCTATGAGGTAGTCAACTCTTGCTATTCTTTAGGAAAGAAGTATGAAATGAAAGAAATAAACATGAGATTTCTAAATGCACTAGGCGGTTTATGGCATGTTAAAATTACGCCATGAAAGAGTCAAAAGATTTAAACAAACCGACTCTTAGAAACCTTTATGCTAGTCTTTCGGTTTATGAGCTTGAGATCCAACAAGCTCAAGAAATGGAAAAGAGTTTTAAAAACTTGTCCTTACCACCATGTCTATCGAACCTTCTGTTCAAAACCCGATGAAACACCTTCTACATCCGGTGAAGATGATGATATTCTTTCGACGAAGCCTTTGCTATGTTTGTAAAGAAATATCAACGTTTCAAAAGGTTTAATAAATCATCATCACATAGGCGGTCTTCTCACAAAGCTGCCTTATAAAACAACCGCCAACCGAAAAGTTCTCCTTATAAATCGAAGACCACCAAAAGGTCAATGAGCTAGTTTGTTTTAATTGTAGGAAACCAGGCCACTTTGCGTCTCAATGTCCTAAGCCAAAGTATGAATTTTATAAGAAACGTCCCGAGTCCAAATTTCAAAAACAAAAAGGGATGGTGGTGAAGACATTGATGAAAGCAACCTACCTACTTGGTGTGACACGACACGATGAGGATGACTCCTGTGATTTTGCCGAAGAAGCCAACATATGCCTTATGGCTGGAGTCACCACATGATTCGGTGAGGTCACTACCATTTCAACAAAATGACAATGATGATGATGATGAGTTCAATGACCCATCAAAGGGAGAGCTCATCAAAGCTAACAAGGATATCTTGGAAGAATTTTCAAAATTCAAAGCCGCCTATGTAAAACTTGCCAAGAAGCATGAACTAGCTGTCTCGAGAAATCAACCTTGATGTCTAAGATCAAAGATCTTGATAGAAAGAAGTCGAAAGTATCAAATTACAAAAGAGAACAAAACTTTGATCGAAAAAGTGGACTTCCTACTTGAACACATCAAGAAGATAAATTAAAAAGATGACCTTCAAAAGGTTGTCAATACTTGGAATAACTCTAAAGGAAACTTTGATACCATTCTTTCAAACCAAAAATCTTTAGATGACAAAGCGGTATCGGTTTTCAAAATGAGTTCAATGTAGGTAGTCCTTCTAGTTCTCAAAAAGATGAGACATCAAGTAAGTCTCAAGAATCTAAGAAGTTTCTTATGACCAGCAGCCTCCCAAAAGGCAAGGACTTGGCTTTAACAAAGTTCCTTTTGTTTATCCCAAGAACACAAAAGACAAGTCCAAAGGAAAGCAATCCGAATGACTCGCTAATAGGAGTCTCGAGCAACGAACTCCCATTAGTCACCCTAAGGAAACAGGGATGACTAATAGCAAGTCTAGGAACTCTCACTCAAACCTATTAAATTTGTCAAAGGCAAGATCGCTAATCTCAACTCGCCTATAAGAGGGCAAAAGAAGTGAATTCGCCGATAAAAGCTTAAAGGACATGTGCTCAAATACAAAATCTTTTGATAAAGGTCTACCTATGGTAAACCTAACATCAACAAGAAAAGGCATTATCGCCCTAAGTCCTATAGGCCAATTATCAACGAAAGGTCATTCCAAAGACCGCGATAATAGGAAGCCTCAAAAAGAAATCATTACTCATGTTGAAGGATTTCACAAATGCTTTTTCGCAAATGCCATGGTCATGAGATTCATGAATGCCTTCGAGATTCACACCTAAATCTAGAGGATTTACTCCTCCAAAGGTTAAACAGTATGGATCCCAAAAGGTTGCTAACCTTGAGGACCCAAAAATCAAGGGGACCATATTCTTAAATGTCTATATTTCAGAATGCTTTATGGTCACAATGAAGAAGAAAAGATCTATGGTATCTAGACAGTGGATGCTCAAAGCATATGACCGGTGATCCACATCTTCTCTCAAGCATTGTTGAAGCAAAGGGTCCTCACCATATTTGGAGACAACTCAAAAGGAAGACCATTGGTTATGGAAGTATAATCGAGGCAATCTTTCTATCAACAAAGTCTCTCTAGTTGAAGGTTTAAAGCACAATCTGGAGCATATCACAATTCGTGATAAAGGTCTAACTGTCGCTTTTCCTCTAGTCAATGTCTCATAAAGGACAATGAGACATGTTCAACTATCCCGACGGATTCGAAAAGGAAATGTCTATGCCGTTGACCTAAATGCGTTGGAAGAAAATCAAATCTATGCTTGGTTGCTAGGTCATCATCCGACAACATGTTGTGGCACAAAAGGCTTAGTCATCTAAATTTCAAATACCTGGAGATGCTATCAAAAGACAATCTAGTTGTCGGTTTGCCTAAAATATCACCGAATCACACGCCTCAGAGCATGTCAACTAGGCAAACTACACAAGTCTTCCTTCAAAAGCAAGCCTTGCCTATCAACAACTGCACTCTACACTCTTGCACATGGATCTGTTTGGACTGTAACTACTACAAGTCTTGGTGGCGGCAAGTATACTCTTGTGGTAGTTGATGATTACTCAAGATTCACTTGGGTAGAGATGATGTCCTCCAAAGATGAAGCATATGACATCATTACGAACTCTTCAAGACTACAAACTCGTAAGCCGGATGATATCTCGATGTCGATCGTACAATGGAACAGAGTTCAAAAACAATGGTGTTGCCAAATATTGTGATGACCATGGAATTGGTCACAACTTCTCGCTTGGCACACCTCAACAAAATGGAGTTGCGAAAGGAAAAAGTAACTCTCATTGAAGCAGAAAGACAATGATTGCCGAAGCAAACCGCCTATGTATTTCGGCGTAAGCCGTGAACACCGCCGCTTCACACAAAACAGTCCATCATAAACAAATTTCATAACAAAACTCCATATGAAATATGGAGAGGCGAGCTCCCAACATTGGATTCTTTAAAATATTTGGTTGTAAATGCTATGTTCTTTACAATGGTAGAGAACATAGAGGTAAATTTGAATCCAAAAGTGATGAAGGAATTTTTCTCGATATGCCAAGTTTTCAAAAGCATACGAGTTTACAATAAAACTTCACTAAAAGTTGTTGAATCAGTACATGTTTCTTTTGATGAATTTGATTTCATTGGGCCACATTTGGCTCCTAAGGTTACTAATGATTCGATGAACATGAGACAGTAAACCCAAGTCCTGCATCCTCCTTCTTCACAAGAGCTTCCAAGAGTAAACCTGTTAGAATCTTCAAACGAACCAACAAATGAACACTCGAACACCCGAATCCACTTTGCCTTCCACACCGAAGTCATACAACCTACCTTGGAATTAACCTACCCTTTAGAAAATCAAGCTTCATCACTTCTACTTCTCAAGAATCCAACTCGCCGATGCAATAAGACAAATTCAACTCGAAGTTAGGGAAGTAAAAGATCATCCTATCACTCAAATCATTGGAGATCTTAATGTTGGCGTTCAAACTAGACAAGCCTCAAGGAATGAATGCATGTATTCCGCATTTGTATCTAACATCGAACCCAAGAAGATTGATGAAGCCCTGGAAGATCCAAGTGGGTGGAAGCTATGCAAGAAGAGCTAAACCAATTTGACAGATGCCAAGTCCGGTCACCGGTACCTAGGCCCAAAGAACAAACAGCTTATTGGCACAAAGTGGGTTTTCGAAACAAAATGGATGAAAACGGCAATATTACAAGAAACAAGGCAAGACTGGTAGCCCAAGGATATAGACAAGAGGAGGGTATTGACTATGATGAGACATTTGCTCCTTGCTAGATTAGAAGCTATCGATTATTCTTGGCCTATGCCTCTTTCAAAGACTTCAAAGTTTATCAAATGGATGTAAAGAGTGCTTTTCTAAATGGAGAACTTCAAGAAGAAGTCTATGTAGAGCAACCTCCTGGATTCATAAACTGCTCAAGAAGAGAAGATGTCTACAAGCCGAGGAAAGCCCTTTATGGACTTAAACAAGCTCCAAGAGCTCGGTATGAGACCCTTTCAAAGTTCTTGACATCTCAAGGCTTTGTAAGAGGTCAAATTGACACTACCCTTTTCATTTTGAAACATAAAGGTCATTCCTTACTTGTTCAAATATATGTTGATGATATTATCTTTGGTTCTACTAACGAAAATCTTTGCAAAAGGTTTGAAAAGCTTATGCAGTAAATTTGAGATGAGCATGATGGGAGAGCTCAATTTTTCCTTGGTCTTCAAATTCAACAAAGTTCAAATGGTATCTTCATCAATCAAGCCAAATATGCAAAGGATGTTATCAAGAAATTTGGTCTTGAGAATGCAAACAGCCTTCAAGACTCCTATGGCTACTAACCGCCATCTTGACAAAGATGAGAAGGGCAAGAAAGTGGACATGACTCTCTGAGGCATGATTGGTTCACTTTTATACTTAACCGCTAGTAGGCCCGATATCATGTTTGCTGTTTGTGTTTGTGCTAGATTTCAAGCCGATCCAAAGGAGTCTCACCTACAAGCAAAAAGAATCATCGATATCGATAGATACTCCAAATTTGGGAATCGGTATCCTAGAGATTCATCTTTTAATCTTATAGGCTACTCGATGCCGATTTTGCCGCATGTAAAGTTGACAGAAAAGCACAAGTGGGACTTGTCAATTCTTAGGAAATAGACTTGTCTCATGGGCCAAAGAAGCAAACCTCTGTCTCAACTTCAACAACTAATACATAGCTGGTAGGCCGCCACAATTGCTGTGGATCAAACAAAGAACTTGTTGATTATGAGATTACGATCGATAATTGTCCTATAATGTGTGACAACACGTCGCAATCTCGATCTCAAAATCTGTCATGCACTCCAAGACAAAGCACATTGATGTGAGATATCACTTTCTTAAAGATCATGTTGAAAAAGGTAACATCGGCATGCAATATGTGCCTACGAAAATCGTAGCGGACATCTTCACAAAACCACTTGATTCAACCAGGTTTGCATATTTAAGAGGAGAGCTTGGTATGCTTGACCTCAATCCTTAACCTTTCGACTAACTATTTAAATCATTCTACAAAATTGTCTAAATAACTCGCAAATTGAAACTCGCGAGAAATTAGACAATACCGAGTAAACCCTTACATGTCCAAGTCGGCAATCTTTATAAAAAGTAGGCGACCTAAGCACGTCATGCAATCATCATTCATCATAAATGCGGACTTCAAAATTATCAAATACAATTTATTAACTTGTCGAAGTACAAAAGGCGAATGATACAAGATTTCTTCACATTTTCAAAAACCGCCATTTGCGAGTTTTCAAAACCTCTCGACTTCCAATCCGCAATCTCCCCAAATCTTCTCAAAACTTCGAATTTCTCTTGTTCTCGCGAAATCATCAATGGTAATGATCTCTACAACTTCTAATTCATTTAAATCAAGTTTTATGATTTGCATTAACCTAATTCGTGCTATTTCGAACTATACTTCATTGATGAACCGCAAAATCTTAAAATTGATGTTTGAATCTTGATTATGTAGCATAAAATTGTGACTTGATTGTGATGATATGTCTTTAGCTTTCACAATCCCGTTTACTTAAAAAATGACAAAATAGGAAGATATTTTGAAACCCAGTTCATGAACTGTTCTTGTTATTTATCATCATACGAACATATTTTGGGTTTTAATCTGAACAGTACCTGTTTGTGTTAATATCGGCTGATCACTCACATCGGCTGTACTAAATCATACCTTCTTATATCTATGTGCTGTTCTCATATCCACCAACTGTATAGGCAAGGACTAAATCTTCCAAGGCTACCGACACAACTTCATCCTCTTCATCTGCTAAGCCATCTAGGGCTAAACAGGCTGAAAATCTTCCACTAAGAATCCTTCCCAGGTCAAGTTATCATCCTGGGATGACGATCGACCGAGATTCCATTATCGCACATCTGCGGTGATGCATTGCTTAAGGATTTAATGAATGTGGGCTTCTTCCCTTGTTCCAACTTCATGATACCCACTACAGCAATGCTTTAGCTGAGGAATTTTACACAAGAATGATCCTGCCTCCTCCTCCATCCAATTCCAATGAACCGGTCAACCTAAGCTACATCAAGGGTTACATCAGAGGACATTACATCAGATTGACCTATAAGGATATTGGGGCAATCCTTGAACCGCCTATTGAAGGCAAACTAGACTTAACGATGCGAATCGACTCTTGCTTGGGAAATGATGCGGATCGCTCAACTCGAAAGGTTTTCTGAAATGTCCAGGAATCTTTTCCCTGAAAATGCTTATCACATCAGTCATCTGATCGATAAGAGCATTCTCTTCAAGAATGGGGCAAGAGACATTTTCACATCTCAACAACTTCTGTGGACCAAAGCTGTGATTCTTCGAAAGCAGCTTAACTGGGCAAAAATCGTCTTCTCTATGCTATCTCAAAGTGTGGCTGACGTTCAATCCAATCCCTCCATGCGCCGACCTTTCGTAAGGGTCATCAATGTCATTCTTCGCAGATTTGAAGAGATTGATGATAAGGTTATCACTGACGATCTCATCAAGGTGTCTAACACCTACGTTTTCACTATCAACAACGTTACCCGCTATCGGGATGACATGGCCAAACGAACAATCGTCGTTGCTGCTGCTGCCGCTTCTTCTTCTAGTGGCACTTCTACCCAAGCCAGCAAGGGTAAGCGCAAAGTCACATGTTCTGAGACTGAGCCAGCTGCTGAGGAGGAGCCTAAACCCATAGGGGCTGAGCTTCCTGAGAACTTTGATCTCAGCAAACTTGATCATGATCCTTATGAACCTTCTGAGCCTACTTCCAAAAGGGCCAAACATTCCTCCACTCTCACCCTCCGTCTTAAGAAAAACCGCAAATCTCGCACTAGATCTGAGGTTGAAAAGGATACCTCTAATTTCAAACCTGCAGAGCTCTCCAAACTCAACCTCAAACAGACTCTCCATTCCACAGATGAATCTTTTGGTCTGCCGGATGTAACATCGGCTGCTCCTTCCACACCGGCTGTGTCTGCACCAGCTGTTTCCTCTCCAGCCGTTTCTCCATCGGCAGTTCCCACCAAATCCTCTCCACTTCCTACTTCTACCTCTTCTTCACCTACAAATCCTCATGGCAAGCGCATCAAAAAGAGTGCGAAGAAAAGAGTGCACTTCGAAGAACCTGCTGATATAACCTCTTCACCACCTATGCCTACTACCACTTCCACCTCACCTGCTTCCTCACCTCCTTCCTCTGCTCCCATTCAAACAACCACCACACCAGAACCATCTATCTCACCTGCCATCATCTCTCAACCATCTTCCTCCAAACGCCCTATCTCTCCCTCTTCTGACCTGCCTATCCCCAAACGCCTCAAGACCAACCCATACAGCCATCTACACCCTGAGGTGCAGGATTTGCTGTCTTTCCGGGACAGCAGGCCTAAGCCCAACCCTGCTGATTCTGACCCCTACCTTTCTACCCTTGACTACCCCAGAAAATTCCACCCTATGTCTGCAGTGAAATTATCTTTAAATGGGGTGCTTTCTATGAACCTCTTCCTCCACTGGTCCCAAGAATTCTTCTCCCACAACTCCGCGGTCCAAGATCTCATGATCTTCAACCAATGGGTTGCAATTCACAAGGACCTAGGCTTTCCTCTCCCCACGTAATCCACCGTTTCTTCCTTCCTTTCTCGCCTAAACCTCCGCCTTCACCCTTATCTCGCTATCCTTCCATCCTTCTTCACCCTATGGTCTACAACTTCACCGATGTAGTCACCACTCACCTTGGCTTCAACCCTTTCATCCCTATTCTATACCGATCACCTCCCCTATCTCTATCTCAACTCCTTTTCTCATTGATCGTCTAAGGCCTCGATCTCCTCTCATCCCTCCATATTATCCATCCCTTCGTCCGACCTACCATAGCCAATCCCAACCTCTACCACCATATTACCATTTCCTCCTCCGGTCATTCTCCAACTTCCTCCACCACTCCCGCCTTCCACCACCCATCCTCCACCCTCTCCTACACAAGCCGCCCCATCCTTCCCCGCAGGTCCATCCTCTCCTCCTCCAGAGTCATCCCGACTCGTCGATACCTACCCCGCCGAGGCCGTTCATAAGTTTTTGAAAGACTTTGAGGTCATCTCGTTGACGACCAAGGCCCCGCACTCTCTGCCGATCGGTCTCACATCACCCATGTGCAGCCGACCGCATGACCCAAGTAATGGAAATTTCAAAGGGTGCTAAGGCCGCTTTGATGCCCGCCACGGTCCATCTCCGCCACCAAACCGCTCTTGCCCAAATCTCGGATCTTCCTCCTCGACATCCGCCATCTTCAAAACCAATTGGGACAACATCGCCACTAAGATGATGCGGATCGTCGACATGATTGAAGCCGGTTACAAGCTTATCCTTCACTCAACGCCGCGAATCGCTCTGTTCACTCCTCCGTGCGAGCAACGCGTAATCTCACCTCCAAGCACTTGGCTTTCTATCGCAAAGAGCACATCACTACTTCCACCCGTCTTGCTCTCATTGATACATCGCTTGCGTCCATGAAGGAGGAGATGGCTAGACTCAACAATGATCAGCGGACTAGGCTTATTGAACATAATGCCCTACTCAAACAAAAAACGATCTGTCCTCTGCATTGGCCGATACAAAAGAAGAGTTAGCCGAGGTCAAACAGAAAAACATCGATCTCTCCTACGACTTGGCCGACGCAAAAGATGAATTAGCAGAAGCCAAAGAAGAAATTGCAAAACTAAAGGCTGCTGCTAACTCTAGATGGACATCAAGAGGCTATGAGCAATCTTCATCAGGCAGAGGCTATGGTCGTGCATCATCTAGGTCATCCTCTCGAACCGGCCGATAAATTTTTGGTATAATCTTTTGCAAAAACTTTATAATTAAACTCCGTGTTTAATTCACAATGTCTCTATTTTAAATTTTCATGCCTTTTTATGAACTGCTTATTATGTGGATGCATGAAAATTAAACCACTGGTTTAAAGACATGTCCTATATTACCTATTCTGCATGTTCTTTTAAATTCAGTCTAAATTACAAGTGTCTGATGCTTAATTTCCTATTCGTAAACACTTTGTAATTCTTGAATACAATGACCTGTATATAAGTTCATCCAGGGCATGCTTATTTAATATACCAATCTTTCAAGCATGTTATTACTAGACTTGAACTTGGTCAGCTGATATTGTATTCGTAGGGTCATGGACTCAAGCAAATAGGAGGAGATTGTTGTATTTTAGATTAGATTTGCTTGAATCCATAACCTAAAAAGTCTAAGACAAGGTGACTAATGGGCCTGCGTGTCTGTTAGTGTGGCAACTTGTACTTAGGCATAGCTTGAATAGCTTAGTGTTGCAAATTGTATAAGTCTTGAAGAAGATAGCCTATAGGACATCGGATGTCCTCTGCACAAATAGGCAAAATTTAATTCAGCGCCTTACTTTGATATCGGACAAGCTCGCACAAACCAAGCTCTATCTCGCAAAGTTGAAGAACTCCAAGAACGTCCGATAGTCATCTGTCAAGATATGTCCTAACTCAAAGACCTCATTAATTGCGATACAACGTTAACCGCAAAACGCATTCAATGAAGCTTTCCATTCTTGGCATACAATTCGAAAAGGACATTCTCGCAAGCTACGCCTACCCATTTTTGGCAAAATGTCGTGACAGATCGGAACTTGCGAACCGCCTATCGAGCTCAACAACACCATTAGAGCATTAAATGCTCTTGAATTCAAATTGAGCAACTCATGAAGATCTCCAACGGCTCCAAGGTCACTCCCGCATATAAAAGGAAACTTCATTGCTGCATTCAACAACAACTTCAACCACTCCAACTACCGAATCTCCATAGTCTTCAATTTCTTAAAAGCTTAAACGTCCTATTCGTATACATTCATTGAAGAGCTTCACACTTAGACGTCTAGTCCATTAAAGCTCTTCATTGATTGCAACACTTAGCTTTTCATAGCTCACGAGAATTGTATCTTATTGATATCAATTCTCCCACACAAACACTTGGTCAACAAAATTTTTGTACACAATCCATTAGAGATTTAGTTTGTAAAATATCTAGTGGATAAACTTAGTACACGATTTTCAAATCCAAAGTTGACCACTTTGGTTGTGGACGTAGCACTTATTCATAAGTGTGAACCATATTAAATACTCTGTCTACTTGTGTGTGATTGTGAATTAGTTGTGTTGCTTATATTTCCGATTTCCAAAGCGTTGAGAACTCGATCTTATTCGTGAAGATCGCCATTTCCAACTTGTCCTATACTTCACAAGACTTCCGCCTGCTAAATTTTTCTAACTTAAGTGAAGTAAGATTTTTCAAATCAATTTTTTTTAAATTGGATATAGGCTATTCAACCCCCCCCCTTCTAGCCTATATTGAGCAACCTTGGACCTAACAGTTTCTTATGTAACGCCCCGTGTCTGAGATTTGATGTTGCACCCCAACTCAGTGTGCTAAACTAACGATTATAACAGAAAAACTGATAAGAATGAGCTACAAAATCTCAAATCCAAAACTATGCAGCAGAATACAAGATAAAATGTGAGTTTTAAAAACTCGAATAACAACTCACAACTAATAAACCTCAACGGCCAAACAAACGCCGAGGAACAACACAAAAGTAAACCTCATAATATAAACCTCGACGGCTAAAAACACAAGCCGGAGAACAACAAAACTAAACACCACGAGCTACACGCTCGGGAAAAACTACTAATACAATATCAACGGGCACAAGGCCACACCAAAACCACGAGTCTGAAATCTGAAATTATAAAGTAGAACAACCAGCACGACCCCACTAGTCTGCCTCAAAAACAAATCTAAAGAATACAAATATCTCTACCCAACATGCTAAGTTTTCTTAACTTAGTTGAATCCACGATCTCACAATATAAGAAATAGTAAGAAATGACAATATAAATACAACTTGCTAACTCCAATTCTCAATCTCACTGTGTTGGAACTTACAACCTGCAAACTGAGGAAAATGTTGGGTGAGTTTAAAAGACCATATAAGCCGCTATAATGTATTGCATGCTATGAGTGAATGCAATAGTAAACCAAACCCTACCTATAACTAATCTAGGTAGAGCTATTCGAGCTCCCTAACCTCACAATCATAAACTGGCAAGTCTAGGTAATAATTCCAACTTAACCATTAATCGGCAAGTTGTTACATGCGACTATATGGCATGACATTATGCACAACAATATAACAAGAAAATAAACACGTAATAGCACATAAGAGCAATCAACCCTATACTAACGAGAGGCTCAGTAGCCGCCAACCTCCTATACCAGTTGGAGACCACGACCAACATTCGGTCATATAGAAAGCACATAAAGAGCGATAAAGTAAACACATAAAGGTGGATACAGCGGATCGAGGTACACCTCTGAATCCCTTGTAACACTTCCGACCTTATGAGTCCATAAAGCTGTAGTGGATGGTTGTGTTGCTGTTGTTGTACACAAATGGCAAGGATGGACACATGAAATTGTAGTGGATGAATGTGCTGCTACTGTTGTACATAAATCACAAGGACCGATGTTCGTATCCCGAAACTAAATAAGTGTACCCAATTGCGTCAAGCACGATCTACAACTACCTGTTGTGAACCATTTTTCGAATTCACATCGACGTATAGCTTGATCCCCTACGACCCGAGACATATACGGATCTAGCCACTTACAAAGACCAAAGGATCAATGTTCGTATCCCAATGATCAATTAAAATATCGACACATACACAGTTGCGTTTATTCCATACAACTGTGGGGCTAAAGAAACCCCTATCGTGGTCAATAGTAGGGCGAGGCCCAGTGTATTGGCCTTCGGCTATTACGTAGCCCTGGCTCCCACAATAATCGATCGTCAATACACCTCCAAAAACATATATGTCAGCTCGACTCGATGCAATGCACAAGTAGATGTTTACTCGTCATGTTTAAACAGATCAACGTGTGTTCTAATGAATCACAACTCAATAATATCAACATGATGTGCTCTATTGAATCACATACTCAAATCAACACAAGGTGTTTATAAATATTAAACACACAATCAATCATCAAAGTAGGATGATTGTCCTATCACATACTAAAACAATCACATCATGTCTGTTATCACTGAACATGTAAACTAAACAAGACAATAGACAAAGTAGGCCTATTGCACAACTCAATCAAATTATATAAGTCTGCTAATGTTAGACTTCACAATCGCAACATTCGTACAATCCACTCGATTCATGTGTATCATAATCTATTGTATTCCAAACTCTTCACGAGTTAAGTTCGTAACTACTCAACTCTAGTTCCTTTACCCTTATTGGGTGATAGATGGGGTAGTTCACATCATCAACTCACAAATAATACGTCATTAAACATATAGTGACTAAATCACTCACGTTGTACGTCACACATCATCGTACGCAACTCATTAGTAACTTATGTGGAGTTACGAGTACTTTTAAAATCAATCAAAGCTTGGACGTAGGGTGTGTATATAATCATCCAACCCTATTCAAGTAGTCATGTGATCGACGAATATTGACTAAGGTAATCTAGGTCCACGTTCTCTAGAGTCATAACCTCACTGATTTGTCATCTCACATCGTAGGGGGATAAACTGTAACTTGTAGTGATTATACTACCCATTACTCAACTCCGTAGAGTCGATTATTCCCATTAGTAAATTAATCATTTTATTTGACGTGTACTCACTACGTCCTATTTGACTCCGCCAGAGTCAGTCACGACTAGTGTCTAGTTCATATAGTATTTAATACGGTTCATTATCCTATTGACTCCGTTAGAGTCTTTACCAATATTCAAAACGTAAGGACAAGCCGTAGTATCGTCCCTACATACCCATATCAATCACAATACTCAATATACAGAATGTCTATTACTCATAACAATCCCGTGAGTTCAACGCGAGTTAAACGACAATTACCCCAATGATTCAATATATTCAAAGCCCTTAATAACGACCACGATGATTACAATAACTCTCGACGAGTCTATGCACTCGGAGACGACGACAATGACAACGACATTTACAATACAACTTCAATGAGTCTCTAACACTAGGAGATAACAACTATAACACATACAACAACAACGTGTACTACCACAACCTCTACAAGTCCCTAATACTCGGAGATTACAAAATCAATAACAAATCATCAATTCATTGCCCATTCATTATCCCAACTTAACTAAGCAACGTAATATAACTTAACATCATTTGTAACAACTAATCATATATTTCTTCCAAGAAAATAACACAAAGATCATCAACTAACACAACCTACATGCTTTACTCTTCCAATTCAACTCATAAACACATAAAACATTATAGTTACTTACCTTGATGTCACGAATCCTTCAAGAAATCAGGATGGACTCGACTGGAAATGTATTTCTCGACGACCTCTACACTGCTATGGAGCCCAATCGACCAATCCACCCTCGATCCAAGCTCGAACCAAGCTTTTCTTCCTCAAAATATCACCTTCTCTCTCTAAAATGTGGGAGATGATGAGAGATCAGTGATTCCTCAACAGATTAGGGAATCTCTTTGGCTAGAAATGTTCTCCTCGTTGCCTTCTACGTTACAGCGAAGACGGATAGTCGATTCGACATTCGAAGCTCAAGATATCGCTACTTCTTTCTCTTTTCTCTCTCTAGAGTCTCTCTCTCTAATTTTTGGTTTGAGAACAAATTATGAGGGGAAATAAGGTTGCGTTCTCTTATTCAATCCATGGGTATGTGTTTGGTACAATCCTGAGCTTGTTTGGACATTTTAAACCACTTAAAAACATCAAAAACCAAGAAAATACAAAAATCAAAAAAACAGAGCTCGGGGTTACGCAGCCGCCCTAGCGCGCGCCCCTAAAGAACACTCCCTCACAGTTTCTGTCTTCTGAGCAGCCACCCAGGCACCCGCACGTTAGCCTGGATTTCTAATTTTCCAAAAACTCTTTCGTTTGATCCTGAAATGTCCCTAAGTCATCCTAGGTTGATTCTAACATCAAATCAAGGTCAAGGCACTCTCAAAACACACCCGAATCATCCCGCATTGATGCACAAATGATAACGAACATAAGTCACGAATGTACACGAAGATGAACACGTGAAATAACACCCGAATCGACTCGACGTACAAGTTAACAATAAGATCGACATGCTCGTCAATCGTGAATGAGTCTAAACTAAGGTTAGGTCACTTAAACGTGGAGAATATGCCAAGTATACAAACGTTAATCAATGTCGAGAATAATCTCGAACGAATATGAAAACAGTGCACTTCTCAACATAGATTAAATCACACGCTGAACACGGGCTATAACTTAACACGTCACGCTTAACAAGCATGACGTCTAATATTTCGAGGGTTTGAAGGCCGATATGAAGTGACTACGAGTAAACTAGGAAGGGAGTTGGGTCAGGGCGTTACATCTCAATAGTTCTATCATCCAACGTTATTGACCTCCAAAACAAGAGAGAGATAAAAGACGTCAAAATTAGTAACGCTGCCCCTTATATAAATCACATCCTATTTGCATATGATAGTTATTTCTTCTTCGAAACTACTCCTAAAGCTATAAGTAAGATATGTTAAACCCTCCACAAACACTGTCTCATATTAGGCCAAAATATTAACTTCTCAAAGAAAGATCTTTTCTTATTGCCATAATTAATGAACATGTGTCTAACTCCCTTAACATCACAACTGTTCCAAAACTGAGGTAAATATCTTAGTGTTTTCTTGGATTTCTCTCAAAAGAAATTTGAGATCTTTAACAATATTCTCCACAAAATCCAATCCAAAATAAGTGGTTGGAAAGGCTCTCTCTTCTTTCAAAAGAAGGTAAACTCACTTTCATGGTTAAAATCTATGCAAAGATCTGTCTAAAACTCTTTCATGCCTTAATAATGAAAAAGTGAGGGGTATTCATTGGAAAATGTGGTTGGATATTTGTGGGAGTAAAGAGGAAGAAGGCATGGGTTTTGGCGATCTTATGTGCCTAAATCACGCCCTCTTAGCAAAAACTGCGTTGAGAATTTGGAAGTATCAAAATTCCTTTCTTAGTAGAGCCTTATAGCAAAATACTGTAAACCCTCAAGCTTTCTAGAAATGAAACCTTAAGGGGGCGACTCTTAGGGCTAGAAAAACATTATTTGGGAGAGGGATATCCTAAAAAGGGGCTTAAGATGGAGGGTTGGTACGTGTAATAGCTATGAAAGAAGAATGAATTCCTACAATTTCTAACCACCTTAGTAATAACATTTCTTCTATGAAAGAATAGTGGATTCCTACAATTTCTAACCCCCTTAAAAATCATTCATTACACTCGGAGTACAATTCATTTTTAGTATCAAACCTAATAAATTAAACTACTTAAACCTAGAAGATATATGAACTTATTGACAAGTTTTACCTTCATCAATAAATCATATATAAGCTATCCATATTCCAGTATCATTAGCGTTTGATAAACAACATTGGAAGTTCATAAAGGATGACCTTTACAACTCTGGTTACCGTAAAGCCTTTGAAGAAAAACAAATATCGACTAACCCTTACCATAGTCAGTTTCACAACTTATTTTGTCCCCAGTTTTGGAAAAGTGCTAGAGAATTAAAGTTCCCAAAAGATAAAACTTTTTATATGGAGATGCTGCCATGATATCCCTCCCACTAAAGCCAACTTAAAACTTAGAACATGAGGAGACGACCGTCGCCCTTGTGGTTGTCGTGAGCAAGAAAACAATTGAACATTTTTTTCTTCAAATGTCTTAAAGCTTAAGTTATTGGAGAGGTTTTAACTTAAGATTGGATTTTGAGAGAGTGGTAATCCCATGACTTTTACTGACCAGTTCTTGATGTGGTGGGAAATATGGAAAGACTAAACTATCAGAATAAAAAAAAAATTCTATGGTCCATTTGGAAAGCCAGAAATACAAAATCCTTTCAAACCTTCTGATGCTACACAGAATATCGCAGGTTGCTCCAGGAGTGAGTATATAGATATCTGGACTTTAATAGCCTTCCAAGATAAGAGAAAACACTAGGGTGAATGCAGGGGCCTGCCCTGCAATAACACTCCGTTGTGAGAGTAAGTATTATGATCCCAACTCAATCTGACATAGTGTACTTGCAATATGAATTGTGTGTAACTTGGCCTGAGGTTACCCCAAGGTTTATATAGGGTCTGCATTAACTAACAGTCATAATGGGATTGAACGCGAGCATGACTGCTGCGGAGTGGGCGTAACCGCCAGGTAGTGGCGTAACTGCCGGGCACGTCTAGCAATAGAGTCTAGCCACGTGGCCAAGTCTCCTGGACGTGTGTGGTGTGGGCACTGTTGCGCGAGTCCTGCTCGATATGCCTTGGTCCCACAGGCGGGTCCTTCTCGCTATGTCTTGGTCCTGCCCGCTACTCCCTTGCTTGGGCGTCAAGCTCTTTGCTAGTCCCCTGTTGCTTACGATCTCGTGGGCTTTGACCCATGTCGCGGGTTGGGCTTGGGCCCTTGGTTGTGTTTCTGGGTTGGCTCATCAGTGGCCCCCTACTTCCTGGTCGCAGAGCTTGGTGCCCAGGCAAGGGAGTAGCGGGCAGGACCAAGGCATAGCGAGCAGGACCCGCTTATGGGACCAAGGCACAATGAGCAGGACTCGCCCACACCGCCCATACTACACACGTCCATGAGACGTGGCCACGAGGCTAGACTCTATTGGCTAGACATACCCGATAGTTACGCCACTACTCGACGGTTACGCCTACTCCTCGACATTCATGCCCGCCTTCAATCCCATTATGGTTGGCAGTTAATGCATACCCTATGTAAACCTTGGTGTAACCTCAGGCCAAGGTACGCACAATCCATATTGCAAGTACACTTTGCCAAATTTAGTTGAGATGATAATACTTACTCTCACACTGGAGTGTTATCGCAGGGAAGGACCCTGCATTCACCCTAGTATTTTTTCTTATCTTGGCAGGATATTAAAGTCCAAATATCTATATACTCGTTCCCGGAGCAACCCACGATATTATGTGTAGCATTAAGTTGGTTTCGTTGCCCAGAACGAAGCTTTCTCTGTTCAGTAATTATTAAGGAGAGATAGTGGAGACGACATCATGTCAATGTATTACATAGATTCACGACTCAAAGGTGATACAATGGTAAAATTATTCAAAAAAGTCATGCCGCATTTAAATTGAAATCTATTCTACTGGGCAAAGAGAAAACAACCACACAACAGGACAAGAAGAGATAATGCAATCAGATTTCTTTATCTGCCAGCGTGCCATGGTCAAAATCGACAACCGAGCTCATGGACTTCTCGCATGCTGGCCACTTAAAATGCTTTTTATGAAGGAAAGTGTCTGAAGAAAAGTAATTTTTTTAACGGAGACGAGAACAGTGTCAGTCGCCTAAATAAGATGCAATTTGTGACCAGAGAATTTAACCAATTAGCGGTTGCTTTATCGGAGGAAAGGAAATTTTGTGCAAACTAGGAAAAAAGGAAGAGCTCAAAACAAAAAACGAACACCACAGGGCCTTCACCCACCGAGCACGACTCCGGCAATTGTGCTAAAGACATCACGAAACTTCTCTAACCATAGCGAGACTATTGAGCGAGCTGGGTCGAAGCGGGAGAGAACGGTACAGAAATTAAACAACATAAAAAGTTCGAGAAGACAACGGCTTTACCCTCAACCTTTCTTCTTCACAAACCTTTGTTCATGGTGGGCTAATTTGATCGAGGAAAAATGATGAAGCCAAGAAAATCTAGAGCAATGGTACCGTGTGCGTGTTCGTTCTTGTATAAATCTCCAAATGAGACGAACACAGAATAAAAAATGAGCGCCGCAGATTGTTTTATCCTACCCGAACGACGTCGGCAAAAGAAAAGTCGCCTTCAACGGAGCTCACCGGCGCTGTGTAAGAAGAATGTTGGGGACAGAGCAGTTACAAGATGGACACGCCTCTCATGTCTCCACAATGCGTCAGTTAAGACACACTCATCAGGGGTAGTTACAACTTTGGTCCCTTGATTGCGTCGGTTACAAACTAGCCCTTTAAATGCTGGGTGGTTACAAATGAAACCCTTCAACTATGGATAGTTACAACATGGCCTATTAGTGCTAAAGTATTACAGTTTGGTCCCTTAACTGCTAGCAGTTATAAAAGTGGTTCCTCTACTATGTGAAATTGCAGCATTGCCTATTCATTGTTTGATATTTATAAGTTGGTCCATTTAATGAGGAACAGTTGCAGATGGGCCCCTACACTATCCATCAAGCTCCGTTAAGTTCCTTCGAATTTGTAAACAAGCCTTGTTAAACTTCAAGGTCAAATTCAAATAGAATTTAATGGTAAAATAAAACAAACCTCGTGGGTCGAGGTAAAAACGAACCTCGCAGGTCGAGGTCAAAGCTCAAACTAACTTCGCAGGTCGAGGTCAAAGCTAAAACGAACCTAGGTCGAGGTCAAAGTTTAAACGAACCTTACAGGTTGAGGTCAAAGCTTAAACGAACCTCGCAAGTCGAGGTAAAACTTTAAACTAACCTTGCAGGTCGAGATCAAACTTTAAACGAACCTCGTAGGTCGAGGTCAAAGCTTAAACGAACCTCGCAGATCGAGGTCAAAGCTCAAACAAACCTCGCAGGTCGAGGTCAAAGCTCAAACGGACCTCACAGGTCGAGGTCAAAGTTCAAACAAACCTCGTAGGTCGATGTCAAAGTTTAAACAAACCTCGCAGGTCGAGGTCAAAATTTAAACGAACCTCGCAGGTCGAGGTCAAAGTTCATATGAATCTCGCAGGGCGAGGTTAAAGTTCAAACGAGCCTTGCAAGCCAAGGTCAAAATTAAGGCTCAATAGGCCCGAGCACTGATACAAACCCTGCCCATTGAAAGCGAGACATTGAAACTTTGGCAGGTCTGAGGTGAACACGAGTAAATAGTACTCCTCACTCTCGAGATGAATCTCGAGGAATAAGGAGTTGGGGGGCTACTGATATGCATATTTTGGCTTGGGCTAAAGTGTGCGGGCCTCACTCGTATAAGTGGGCTCTCAATAAATAATGGCCTAGACCGTATGAGTATATATAACCACATCCTCTTTCAGTCTAAGGTGCGTGTCATTTTTGACATAGCATACATATATGTTTTTTTCATAGCCTTGAGACTGACAAACACGCAGAGGGTTTTGGAGGGGAACCCTCCCCGCCCCTCTCACAGTTGTTTCTTTTGACAGATACATAAGCCAGATATCCAAAAATCGTAGCTACTGTAACAATTAAAGCGGCACCCCCGGTACGCTCGATATTTTGTTCAATATCACCTTCCCAACATCTTGAACCCAAACTGTAGCAACTTACAAAGCCCTTATGGCTAAACTCTTTCACTAAAAGTAAAAAACCAAAACCAACTCTCTAACCCACCAAACCTAGAAAATTTTGAAAGTCTACTCATATACCAACATGGTACATCCTAGCCAAATAATAACTTAACGCCTAACCATTATCTTCCTCTCCTTTTTCCAACAAACACCCTTTTAAACCCAAGCAAAAACTTAAGCCAAGTTAGTATATGGTTTGATGGAACATGAAAAATAGGAGATCAGTGTAGTGGTATAGCTTAGATTGCAAAAATACAAAGCAAACCAGAGAATAGGGAGCAAGCAAAATCAGTAATCACCCAGACTCCTTTTCAATTAGAGGCCTTGACTGTTTTAGAAGGTATAAAATAGGTAATCTCAAAAAAGTATTAGAAGATTAGCATCAAGACGGACAACAAATTTTTGGTGCAACAGGGGAAGAAAATCATTCCATGGCAGCAAGACATTTACAATATATTGTTAGATGCATCTACTTGGGGAAATTATTGTAATATTTTATCTATATGTAAGGTAACTAGAACAATGTGCAAATTGCACAATATTATGCCATAAAGGTCATAGAAAGGTACACAATCCTACTCTGGACTGAGTAATCAATTTTGCTTTCTCAAAAAGAAAGAAGAATATGTTACTATTTTTTCACGACCCAACATATATAGTTTTAGTCACCCCAACAATGATTTGACTAAACAATAGAAATATTTAATCTCTTCCTCAAGAGAGAAAAAGAATTAATCAAAGTAAGAGAATGAAACTTAGGAACAATTAGACAATTGGACCCAAATTTTCACAAGGGTCACCAAGGATCCTTGTCTAAGCATAATTAATTTCACAAATAGTACTGTGCCAACTTAGTTAGAAAAAGAAAAAGGAAATAGATTTTCTATGTTTTAACAACCCCTAGCTAGTTAAGGAAGTTGTCATGTTCATTGTTATAGAGCAAAGAGAGGACAAACACTAAATGACCTTTTATTTTCAAACATTAAAGACTGGGAAATGGTATGCCAGTGCAAAAACTTATAATGTGCGTAAAACGCACTCGCGGGCAAGATTACCCGACCGTATCAAGTAATAAAGTGTACAAAAGTACGAGTATCGATTCCACAGGGAATGTACGTAATTTTTACTCCAACTAAGTACCGAAATTGGGCTAACTAATTATATTTGAGTGAAAAGAAATTGAGATTAATAACTAAAAAGTAAAAGAAAGCAATTAATATTTACATTATCGTGAAAGTAGTTTAGCAACATCAAATCAAGATTTAAAAATAGGATTGCAATATTTTTAGTCTCGCTCATGTCTAATTTAACCCTCTCTCTATTTTCATAACTTACGTGTCGGTAGTCGGGCGCACGTTAATAATATTCACTACGGGTTATTGCTACATATAGCAAACTTAGCTACCGCTCATCCTAGCTATGGGCACTATCGCAAACATAACATAGGAGAAAAATAATCGCATGTAGATCAAGCACCCAATGACTATCTATGTCCGTTTTCATTGAGCTACTTCCATTGCATAAATAATTATCACGATTTTCGAAACAATAGGATAGGTTGTCACTTCGTATCCTATCATTCTAGGGCTCATTTAATAAATCATGACTTTATTAAAAGCATTAAACACACAGATAATAACCAACAACATGGTTGATACTTTAAAGAGAGAGAAATTGAATTAAAACACTACTTTTGACATAAAAAATAATCACATTTCATAAATCATTTAAGCATAAAACCAAGTTCACAATTACAAGATTATTCAACCCTAGAAATTACAACCACTATCATAAAATAGAGATAGGAAGAATTAAATCGAGCAATGCCGAGATCCGTAGTTGAAATCACTTGTAGATGCTTCCTTGGCCCTTGATTTGGTGCTCTAAACCTTCAAAGTTGATCAATCTTTAATGGAATGGAGAGAAAATTGGGGAGAGAGGGGCTGCTGCTCCAAAAGGGGACTCACCGCCCGAAATGGGGCTAAATTTTTTGAAATTAGGGCTGCTAGGGAGTATATAAATGAAAGCTTTTGAGTATCAAGCAAACCAAGGGCAGAATGAGAAATTTAATGAAGATTAAGGGCTAAAAAGGGGAGGAAGGGCTGCTAATTCGTGATTGGAAGATGGAAAATTCGGCTGGAGCTCGCGGGTCAAAGAAGTGAGAGAGAATGGGCACAGGCTGGAAGGAGATAGGCTGCCCATTGGGATGAAACTGCGGATTATCTAGGGGAGAAACGGACCATTGTGTGAGGTGAAGTAGGGGGGTCAGGCTGAAGGATCCAAGAGGGACACGCGGGTCGAAGCTGCTGGGTGGGGCAGACACGTGGCGCTGTAAGGGGCTGCCACTGCATTAATGAGAAGTTTCATTAATTGCTCCGGTGCTCTCCTGCTTTTGAATCTGTCTCCCGAAGTTCTTATGGTGCCAGGCTTTGCAAAACAGTCCTCTGTTAGCCTCCGCTAGCCTCATTTGCCTTGGGATACTTGATGGACTTTGATGGATTGATTCAAAACTCAACTTTAAAGCCCGCAATTGCCTCGAACTTTGTGCTAAACTCCGTGAATGCTTGTTAATACCTTGGAAACGTACATTAAAGCACAAATACACAAATAATAATATTTGTAAGGCATAATTAACTCAAAAATAGCATAAAATAAAAGGAAATTAAAGGAAAAATTCTTGAAAATCTTGAGCTCATCACCAGTGGCGTTCCTAGTTGTACCTCAAAGCAATATAGTTTATTATTGAGAACTTTAGAAAAAACTTGCATCCATAATACTTATTGATGACATGTTGTTTTCATGGTTAAGAATTAACGAGGGTTTTGATGCCTACCTTATGCTTTAAATCCAAGGTTTATTGTGATTCCACATTGTACTAATGCTGGGACTAATTTCACTAGATTGAGAGTGATTGGAACTTTTATAATTGGGTCTTAAGTTTTTATCCAATTATTATTCATTTGAGTGATACTATTGGTAAAACCATTGAGGTATACTTGCTATATTTAGGCATTGATGAATTATTTTACATTAAGAGTTCATCATGCAAACTTCAATGATCTTGCAAATTGATGCTTGAAAGAATAAAAAGTTTGAAATGAGGTCTTATGTAATTAATAGGTGAATATTAGGTTCTTCGTACAAATCTTCAATCCAATTGTTAAAGAGGTTTTAGCGGATAAAAATGAATCAAATTCAGGTGCTAGGAATGCGGTGAGGCTTGTGAGGTCTTCTTCAGATAGGATAAAACATTTACAAAATTAGTGTCGAGAATGTAAAAATTGAGATTCATCTTAACTCAATTAAACCTTTAACCCAATTACTTGGTGTTGGCTATATGAATAATTATGATTAAGAGCCTATTTGGGCTTGATATGAAAACTAGGTGGAATTCCATGTAATTTATTTGGATGCCATGAAAAATTTGAAGCGGCCTTTGAAAGGTATAAATCTTTCATTGTGGTTGAGCGAGAAGGACAGAAACTCAGAAGAGTAAAAGATAATATTGAGAGAGAAATTCTAATTGTCTTAGATTACGTCCGCTCTCGCTTTATTATAAATAAGTAAAAGTTAATATTAGACCCCTTTATATAAAGCATATACCCTAAAAAATCAAGGAAAAGCTGCCGGCCGGTCCCCTTTCATAGATTTTTAACCACTTAAATCCACTATAACTGTTTTTAACCGCTTAAGTCCATTTTGAGTGATAAGTTGACTATTTGTTCCAAAACTGTCATTGTAACAATATATGACGTTTTAGTTGCGTCTTTTTCTTCCATTGCGATTCCTTACCAAAATTTCCATTGATATCACATTCGAAAGTTTCTGCTCATTCGATTCGTTTTTTGAGTTTCTTCAAGTTGCTATAATCGTATTCATTGTGAAATTAAAATCAATTGGTTCTCAAGTTGCTATAATCGTATTCACCATGCAGGACCGGACCATTAAGAACCGGAATACCATAGTCTCAGCTGTTTAGTTTTAGCATAATACTGTTTTGTTTTAGCTTACCCTGTTTGAAATGCTAACATTTTTATACAATGGCAGATTGAAAGAAACATTTTTTACTAAATATGGAAAAGTCAAGAGCTGGTTGTGAAGTGATATTCATAATTAAGATAAGCAAATTTTCGATCATGTCACACTCTGACTTTCATATTAGTTAGTGTTACATATTTTGTTATGCATTTATATTTTCGTTAAAAAATTTAGCTTAGTAAAGTGATGCAATTTATTACTTCCTAATGTGAGTTAACTCACACAGAAATTAAACACATACTTGTCAGATAATTTTTACAAAACAGTGAAGAGAAAATAAAATACTTACCTTTTGATGAACTATCTTGTGATCTTCATATCATCCGTGGTTAAATGAAAATGTTTCAAACCTTTGATTTTCCATTTGCTGTGAATGATTAACTCTTCGTTTAATTGTTGTACCCTGTGTATGTGGGTTGTGGATACAAAATAGGATGGGTAATCTGAGTATGACTTAAAAAAATACTAAGGAAATAAGGTTGTTAAGTAGTCTACTACAAGGTTGGGAAACCAGTATGAAAATAATCCGTAATATATATAGGCATATGCTACTCACTCTCACCTGTCTTGCTTGTACTATTTTAATGTGACTCTTCATTGCCTTCCTTGAATTCTTTTATTATTTTAATGTGATTCTTCATTACCTTCCTTAATGCTTTTAATTAGAGGTGCCCAAACGATTCGGAACCGGAACTGAACCGCCTTGAAAACCGCCAAAACGGAACCGTAACGAACCGGAACCGCCAGTTCCACGGTTCGATTTCGGTTTCTATTTATCAAAAACCATTATCTGCCAGTTCTTCTCCGGTTCCAAACCGCCAGTTCAATCCCGGTTCCAAACCGGCGGTTTGAACTGCCAAAGTAGCTAATTTTAAAATTTTTGAGTTCCTAAAATTTAATTTTTCACTGTTCTTCTCCCTTCCCTTTTTATTTTTCACTTCCTAAACTTTTATTGTAAGTTTTTTTGAGTTCTCAAATTTTTGTTATCATTACAAAATTTTTGTAAAAAAAATTTATACTTGTAATTTTTCATAATTAAAGTTTTTACAATTTATAGCTTTTGCAAATTTTTTTAAAAAATATAACATTTTTTTGTGCACTATATAACACTAGTTTGTTTTTTTAAAATAAAACAAAAAAATTTCACAAAAAAAGAAAAAATTGGGAAACTGAAAAATCTGAACTGGAATCGGCCATATATGATTCGGTTACGGTTTGTACAATAGTGGTTTGACGAACCGGCGGTTCCAAACCGGAACCGACGGTTTGAACCGTTTGGGCACCTCTACTTTTAATTATGCACAACACTAACCAATGCAAATGTAGCTGGTTCACAACAGCTTTATTTTAAACTTAAATGGGTAAGTTTGAATCGTGATTAGCGGTGTGTTTTCAAATGCAATGCTGTGAAATCTTAAATAAAAATAATTGGTATAAATATTATAGATATATTAATACTTGACTCTTTTCTTTGCTGTTTGCACATTGATTTTCTATGTTCATTAAGGGTAGTACTAAAGGTCTATCATTTAGTAGTGGGATGCCATAATTATACAACCAATCACGTGGTACTTTATATATATATTTTTAATCTCATTTTGTCATCTTATTTCTTAGCACTCCATAAAAGAAAGAAAAGTAATGGATTAAAAGTATTTTATGTTTTCTTTTAGTACAAACATAATGAATGTGATACATAACTTTCTCTTACAAAACAAATTAGATTGTGGTTTAAACAAATTTTGTACGTGTCTCTGCATCCACAATGACCAACTCCATGCTTGATGGGAGTTTCAATTGAGTATCTACTAGAATAGACTACTTTCTTACAAATCGAACCTTTAGAATCCAGTCTGATTTACCGATGGGAATGTCTTTTAAGAGGGAAGGAACAAAAGACATATTTTTTCCCATAGACTCCATCTCTTCTGGGCAACTTATTGAATAACTTATGAATTTATTTTTTTCTTTGCAGAAAAATGATGAAAGTCACTCAAATGACAAATATATAGGTGAAGACTGAGAATCCCAAAGATCACCTTTGATAGATGCTTGTGTCTTGGTTCATACGACATTCATTTTGGTGTAACTTTTGAGATTTGACATATTTGTTTTTTGTGAAAAATAATATTAAAGTTACTTGAAAAAAGAGTAAAATTTAAACTGTGATTGGGTTCACAAGCATGCTGTAAGGTGCAATTTCCTAAGAGTTTTGAGAGAATTGATTCATTTTATATTTAAAAATTGTTTTATTATTTTATATTTATGGTTTTGCATTTTCAAGAAAAATATTAAATGTATAATCAATTTTATCTATATAAAGATGACTTTCTATTATTGGGAAGTCATTTTTGGCGGGATTTTTCCTTATTTAGACTTATTAGGTTTTTTTTAATATATATAGATTGTCATTATTGTGATCGTCGTGCAATGGATTTAAGATTAATTGACTCAATCAGAGTGAAAAGAGATCGATGTTGGACGTGGCTACATTTACAACAAGTTTTACAAAACTGATTGTTACCGGAATACTATAGTAGTTTTTTCACTTCTTGACTACCTTATAATCTAGCTGATTCTTATTATTGCATATGAGTTTTATTTGTTGTACTAACTGTTTTGGATACTGGGATTGTAAAATCAAAGTTATAATCGGACTAAGCTCCTCATTACCACCAAGTGTTCTGGAAAAATAAATAAGATAGAGGGGAATAATTGGAACAAATAAGATGGGAGTAACGTATCATTAGTATCTAAACTTTAAATACATGTGTCAATTTTTTGGTGGTTTGTGACATACACGATTTTGAAATAAAGGATTTGAAGTCGGGATTAACCATCGATTGTTCCTAAATCAGTGGAATACAATCATAGGACAAGGACAAGAAAAAAGATCGATAATAAAATTAAATCAGTCTATAAGTATCTTTATTTTGAGCAGTTTTACTTGTAATTTATTTTACTTATCCAATGCATGTAGATTTAATAGCCATAAATAGGGTTGACAGTTGAGTCCACCTCTTTGTGTCCCTCCCCCATTTCTCTTTCTCTTTCACTCTTTATCTTTCTTTCTCTCTCTCTCTCTCTCTCTCTCTCTCTCTCTCTCTCTTTGTTGCAGTTGTATAATAACATGAAAATATACAACATAACGTACTAATGAAGATGAACGGTGTTGTGCAACAGTAAAAACAAGCAAACAATCAACCGAGCAAATAACAATCATCAAGCAGAGAGATAAGTTAGGTGGATAGGTTTTAAAGGGTATTTGAGGTATTATGCTGGTGGTAATTAATAATTAACTTTAGGAATAGGTTAGGAATTCCAAAAAAGCGTAACATAACATCAACGTCACTATTCATTTAAAGCCCTCTCTCTATGTTATAATACAAATAAATGAGTGAATGTGGAGGTTAAGATGGATTATTGTGTAAATGGATCATAACGCCCAAAAGAGAAAGACACATATGTGGACGTATAAAAACTATAAGCAAATTATCATGGAAAACAGACATACATGCTACTATATATATATATATATATATATATATATATATATATAGAGAGAGAGAGAGAGAGAGAGAGAGAGAGAGAGAGGACACCTCAACCGTAATGAGTAAACTGCAAAAGAAATATTTTGGAAACACTTAAGAGTTTATGATTTGCTTCATTTCTTTAGCCTCGAAATGCATGCGTTTTCACTATTTAAAATAAAAGAATACGAGTATGTACTACCGTGAAGACTTAGTGAAGGCAAGAGTTTACGTAGAAGACTCGTGATTTATATCAAGATCTTGGGTTGGGTAATTTGTTGACAAGTTGTGAAGAGTTTTTTAGGGTATAATCTTGCATAGAGATTGTAAGAAATTCATTAACTTATGCAAACAAAATCAAATGGCATGACAAAAGGTACATGGCCGAGCGTTAGATAGAGAGGTTAGAGACGGAATATGCTAAAAACCAATTAATGTCTACTTAAATAGTTAAGATGAAAAACTAAGGTTTATCGAATATAACTCAACAACTAATTACCTCAATTTTTTATTGTTTGGTTAGATTTGTGACCATTAGAGCCCGTTTAGTCGAGCGTTTTTAAAACGTAGCTGTGTTTTAAAACGCTGAAATTCCCAAAATACATATTTTAAAACGCTCATAGGAAAAAAACTGTTTATTAAAGTGATATCCCAAACGTATTTATAAGAAAAGTTCTGCATTTTTAAAACACTACATTTTTTAAAACGTTATATTTTTAAAACAATGCGTTTTATATACGCTAAACCAAACAACCTTTGCTCACCTCCCTTCCCTCTACCAAATGGGAAAATAGATTTGACAAAAAAACATTTTCCGCTGACTTTTTTCCTTTCAATTTCACAGCTGACATAGCGCCAAGGTACGGTACCTTACCAAACACTTGGCTCTCTACTCTAACCCCTTTCAAAAACAGTGTGCTAGGGCTTTTTAATACTCCTTTTTCTCTCTACGCGTCATTCAAAATCCAAATTCGAGAAATCAAACCCAATGTCGACGGTGTAATCCATAGTTGCATGATCATCCACTCCTCGACAGTGCACTGAATCAACCAATTTCTAAAAATGGCGTTCGAAAGCAAAAAACTAATCAACGACCCTAATGGTAACTCCATTCTCATTCATTTTTCCTTAATTTCAATTTCAAGCGTTTTGTTACTGCTTTTGTCTTTGTTTTCCTTTAAAATTTGCTGTTTATTACCTTGAAAAAACCGACGTTTGAAAATGAATGGAAAATTTTGAGCTGGACAAGCCTTTATAATCTCTTTTATATACGCTGTTATACTGTAATCTGGTGCATGGATTTCCTCAATTGATTGTTTTGGTATTATTATAATCAAGTACTACTATTTTTGAATTTTTTAGTTGTCATAATTTCCTCATTAAAAATTGTTTTAGTTGTAATCTTCATTGACCTAACCTAGAATGCTGCTGGTAAGACTGAGGTAGGTAATTATTATATTGACGAAAAACGAGACTTAGTTGAACAAATGAATCAATGAACTCGAAAATGTACCCATCAGCAGGCTAGCTCTACCCCCATCGAGATTTTTGATCCTGAATAATCCAACCGGAATTGAAGAGTGCAAACATCACTGGGAGCATTTTAGAAAGTTGGCCAATGAGCAAGCTAATTGATGGGTCGAAAACATAAAAGACATTAGGTATAAGCAATGGCGATGATGAAGCTATATGACATGCTTTCTAGAACTATAAGAAGTAATAATTGAGATTGAAGAGCACATGCTCTCAAAGGGGGGACTGATTGAGAAGGCCTGTTCCTTTCCTTTCCCTATAACTATTGAGGAGCTAGTCAGAGATGATGATGAAACTAACGATCAGTTTGAACAGTAGACTCCTTTCAAATCTCATGGGTGAGGTCAATGCAATTTGCAAAGCCTCTTTCAGCAGCTACAAGCAACTAGCACACTATAGACGTTGACTCTTCTTTGGACGTTCACTGTTCTCCCCATGTCGACCTTGCTACTCCCCAGCACTGGCATTACTGTGAGCTCAAATGGAACCTAGATTGATTGATGTAAATAGAGGTGGTAAACTAGAAGTTCTAGATCTTTAGTTACAATAGTCGGGAGATCTCTTGATTTAGGTTAATAGGCTAGAGAGTTTCTCTCTTTGGTATGACATGACTGATTTTTTTGCTGAAGTTAGGACGAAGGGATCTTGAGATATTTGAGATCCCACCCTTACTCAAATTAAACTAGAAATACATGCCTAAGCATATTCCATGTTACTTCCTAATGTAACTTATTACCTTTTGCATCAACCCTTAACCATGACGGGAACTTTTAAGTATACTAACCTGCTATTACTTCATTGAACACAGATCCTAACATTATCATAAAAAATTTATTGTTCCCAAAATTCAGTTAAATTTGATGAGAGCGCTAAAATGGTCATATAATTGAATTTACGATATGATGCCAGCATTTTCTGAAAAGGCTTATAACTGCTGCTGACTTGTGCCCGCAGGAGAGGGGATGGGTGGGGTCTGGGAAGGAGGAAGTTCTCACCTTATATAAAAGCTAAATGGAACATTCTATTTCTCCCAGATGAAGGAGAGGTGTATGATTTTCTATTTTTTTTCCTTTCAATTTGGAAAGCTTGAACATGTAATAAATACTTTGCAGTTTCCGCGTTTCCTTCATAATTAATTTATTCAATGTACAGTTAGTTCTCTCTCTTCTCTCTCTCTCTCTCTCTCTCTTCCTTCCTCCTTCCTTTTTCTTTATTTGCTGCATGTGGAGTTAAAATTTTGATTGCTATTGTTGCAGCTGTGGTGACAGAGTTCATCGAGGGTCTTGTGGAAACTTATCCTGGGTTGCAGTATTTGGATGGTTTTCCAGAGGTTAAAGTTGTCCTTCGCGCTGATGTTTCAAGTGCAACGTATAACAAAGTTGCCGTTATATCAGGTCTGGAACCTATGAAGTACTCACGATGTTTTTCATTACAATGTGGAATTATCATGTAGCAAGTAAAATGCAAAGTCACAGATTCTTGTCTAGTTTTCTTTGGTTATGAGAGGTATTGCTAGTTTTTTGTTTTGTTTTGTTTTTTGTTTTTTATGTATTTAATGTTTAATTGTAACATGCTTGCTGCTTGTTATATGCTACATGCTTTTATATGGTGACTCCAACTCTCTTTTTTAGGATGATTGAACTAAATATTTAACTTTGCATTAGTTCTCTGTGTTTTCTTGCACCTACAGACGTAAATAGCTAAACACTTGGCCTACTGCCAACCCTTCCCCTAGTTGTGTTATGTTTACTGCACGCTGAAAATGATACACACCTTCTCTTTCGTTGCCAGTTGTCTTGGTTTAATATCATGGCAATTTGGATAACTGAGGAGTTCTGCGTGCTCTTCTGCTGGTAAATTTGTTGCTCTTACAGTTGGTGGTTTGAGACACCTGAAATATTGCAAGGTTTTGTGGAAGGATACTCCAATCCTTTTCACGTGGATCATTTAGAATGATAGGAAGGCCACTTTGTTTGTTGTGGAGTGTATGGAGGGAGAGAAATAGGACTTTTAAAGGAGTGGAGCAACCTATTCATAGAGTTTAAGATGCTATGCTGAGCCTTTTGTGTTTGTGGCTTCAGAAAGCTTTCCGATTTAGATTAATTCTTTTAAGATTTAGTAGGGGACCTTTGGCTGGAACTTGGCAAATATTTTTTGTTTTTGTACAGGGAGAGTTTTTGTTAGGTTGCTGTTTTCCTGTATCCGTCCCTATTGGCGCCCACTAATATGTTTATTACTTGTCAAAGACAAAAAGGAATGAAAGCACTACCAAAAGTTCAGGATCTACATGTCCTGTAGATTCTTTTTCACTGTAGTTATTGAGGACATGTTTCTTCCTCCATATTATACTTCCTCTCATTACTTAATAAAATTTCCATTTGTGATATATAAATAACGACTTTGTCTCACATGCGGCATTTAAGAGTAAGAGTAAAGTTTTGACTTGGACTTCTCTTGGTATACATAAACTATGTTTGTAGCACCACTACTATTTTCAGTATACGTTGGAGTCATGTACTAATTATGCTTGCCATCTCAACTATTTTGTTTCCCGTAGAAGTAGAATGACTCATCTATGCTTGACCTTTTTACTGAATTACGCAATCCCCATACAGCAGAGGATTGATCCAACATTATTTCTTAGCTGATGAATTGTCAACGCATGAATTTAATCCTGAATTTCAAAATTATTACTGAAGTGTGACTGTGTTGTCTAATGCACACAAATTGCTCTTTGGAAAATTGGTAAATCCCATGATACAGGAGGCGGAAGTGGCCATGAGCCTGCTCATGCTGGATTTGTAGGAGAAGGGATGCTTACTGCAGCTATCTGTGGGGATGTCTTTGCCTCCCCGCCAGTTGATTCAATTCTCGCGGTAGTTCTTGTTTCTAAATCTATCACACCAAGTGGTTTCTCTTTAGCTTTTGTCTAGATGATTTCAAACTAACTTCATCCAATTTTCAGGGTATACGAGCTGTGACTGGGCCAATGGGATGCCTCTTAATTGTCAAGGTATTATAAGCTATCAAATACTACACCAGTTAATGTTTCTTTACTCTAATAGCTTAAATTTTCTAGTTATTTCACTTTGTTTGGCAGAGCCATAGAAGAATAGGAAAAATATTGCTGATTTTATCAATTTTAAAACGAGAAAAGAAAGTTGGTATCTTGTATAAAGGTCAATTGCCTAGACATTATTCACTGAAGTGTTCCTGGAGATAGTGGATAGTGGGAGAAGGCTATCCCATTGAGGAGGCATTACCTGATTTATGATATACTAATTATAAATGTGACAGAATTACACCGGGGATCGCTTAAATTTTGGTTTGGCTGCTGAGCAAGCAAAATCTGAAGGTTACAGAGTAGAGGTCTGTATCTATGTTGATTTTCCTTTTTTCCTTGATTTTTCTATGTTATTTCTAACTCTAGTTATCTGCTTCATTCATGGGAAGAACAAGGGTACTGGATCTGATTCAATAATATAGAAATAAGGCGTGCCAATTTATGTTTGTGTCTTGTAGATGGTAATTGTCGGAGATGATTGTGCTTTACCACCACCACGAGGCATTGCTGGGCGAAGAGGTTTGGCTGGAACAATTCTGGTTCATAAGGTTTAAGCTTCATTCCTTTTGTTTTATTCTTGAACGCGCGCTATGTGCTTGACCGCAAATAAACAAACAAACAACTTTACATGCAGACAGACAACAAGAGACATTCACACAGGTCTACAAGATTTCATTTGTACACAATTCTTTTTTTTTGATGAGTAGGAGATATATATAAACACAGCGTCAAAACAGGTGACACGTCCTATGTATACGAGGAGTATACTCCGACAAAAGAGAATTTATCCACCATTTCCACAAAAGGAGTCCCTAAACTCGGGCGCACCTCCGTGCACCAAAAACAGAGTGTGAAAAGTATCCTTGTTCAATCCCTCCATGTCTAGCTCCACATTCTCAAAAATCCTACAGTCCCTTTCCTCCTTTTGCGCTTATACAAAGACCACCCTCCGAAAATCTCTATAATGGATCTTGGCATAACCCAAGAGACATGAAAAAGGCTAAAAAGAAAATTTCAGAGCTCCCTTGCTACGGGGCACTGCAGTAGCAAGTGATTAGCATTTTCGTCATCCCCACATAAAACACCGGTTGACAAAAATCCTCTTCCTTGCCCTCAGGTTGTACACAATTCTTGGTTTTCGTTCTTTATTTATTGTCCATTTGTCGTCAATTTCTTACCGTTCTTTCTCTGAGACTTCCTGGCACGATTTGGATCCTACATATATAATTTGTGGGGTGACATCCCTATCCCTTTAAGTACTAACACCAAGGATAATATATGTTCTGATATATTTATATAGAAAGTAAAATATAGCTCAAGTTAATGGAACTATTACGTAGAGAACAATTCCTCAAAGAATTGGTGGTCATCCTGTCCTCCACTCGAACATCCTTTCTGTTTTAATTATTCACGGGTCGGTTTGGTCCAGTTTTAGGCACTTATGACCAAAACCGAAACGGAAACCAAGGTCTTGCTTCTAAGATTTTACATACCTGAACCACTAAAAGTCGAATTCTCAGTCTGGGTACTTCGGTTCGGTTTTGTTATATTTTCAGTTTAGTGTATATTGTGAAGTGGAAAGAAAATCAGAATGGGAAAGAAGAGAAATAAAAACAAATCTCAGAAATGAAAGGAATGTATTTTAATCACAACGATATTAGACAACCATTCAATGGATCTATCACCATTGAGTTCCAAATTATAGAGATCTACAACAAAAATTTCAACAAAAATTATTCAACCAAAATAAAGCTTATCTGTACAAGAGTTTAAAGCCAACTCTCCCAAGGATCAAAATAGGAGAGATAAAAGGATCTAGTTGCATCAATAGCAACCAACTTTAGTTTTGGAGGTGAGGGTGACAGATCTAGTGGTTGCCGTTGTAGATCTCATAGTGGGGATTGCAGATCTGGAGACGGGGTTGGCAGTTCTGGTGGTCGTAATGGTAGATTTAGTGTACACAAGGATGCGTCACCTGTTTTGACGCTTTTGTCTATATAATACGTTATTTATCAAAAAAGAAAAAAAATATCCTCGGTGACGGTGTTAGTACTTAAAAGGATAGGAATCTCACTTGTCTTTTTCTGCTAATCTGACGATGATAGTTAAATCAGTTTTTTTTTTTCATTGTAAACAATATGAATGAAACTATGCTTCCTAGATTTCAGTGGTGCATTGATAATCAAGTAATTTTTCACAAGAAAAATGAAAAACTACATGTTTTTGATGTTTGATTCATATTACTGAAATTGGGAAAGATCTCAGGGTAGTCGGTGGACTCGCATTGCCACTAATTATGTGGAATAGTATAACGTATCAGCTTGGAACCATATGGTAGTAGTCACTTTATAGTAATCTCGCACTTGTCTTTAATTAAATAATGTTGTGGATTTTGCTGAAGTTACAGCCTATTGGATGGTGAGGCAAGGAAAGATAAAAGAATAAATTTATGAACTGTCATGTATTTCCACACACGGAAGCTTGTGTTGATGTGATTGCCCTTTTCACTCTGATTATGATGACCCTTTACTTAACCAAATTTTAGAAGCTGTCATTGCCCCATTTTCTTGCCTTATTGCTGCTTCTTTCTGGTCATTTTTGTTTAGTCCGATACAATGTGTTATTTTCACCTTTCTTGTGATTGCTTTTAGAATGTGACATACCAGCAGTCGTTCATCAAGGCTAGGATCTAGTTATCTTTAGCAAAAGATTATAAATTATGAAGCTGCCTATGCCTGAACCATGTATTTGAAAAGAAGAATATTGCCTATAATTTGGACAAGAGTCGCATGGTGGAGACATTGTGAGGAGAAAGAATTGAAGTTAACTTGGTTAATTGAAGGAAGGGAAACACTACCATCTTTTCATATTACAGATGCAAGGACTTGCTCTCAAGACTTCTGAAAGATGATACAATTTATTTCTTATCTGGAGATAATTTTCTTATTTTGACAATTTGTTCATGACATCTCATTTACGATTAGATCATATTTTCATTTGCCTGTTCATTTTATTCTTGGCACAACAGTAACATTGCTCTATTTTTACATGAAGGTCAGCGGTTTGAACTACAGAAACAGTCTCCATGTTTGCAGGGGGTAAGACCGTCTGCATTAGACCCTTCCCTGCAACAATGGCGAGAGCCTCGTGCACATTATTATTTCATTCCTGCTTTTATAGTATGGAATGTTGGGCAACGATGAAACATGTTTGCCAAACGAGTGTTACCGAAATGAGAATTCTAAGATGGATTTGTATATTGAGTAAACAAGTCTATAAGAAAGTATAAGTAGCCCAAGTAGTAGATAAAATTAGAGAAAGTAGCTTGAGGTGTTTGGACTCATGAAAAGTAGACCTATAAGTGCATCAGTATGGAAAAATGACAATAGCAATTTTAAAACTATTTGAGGCAGGGCTAGACCAAAACTAAGAGGAATTGGGATAAGTAAGAAGGATTTGATGATTGTGTTTAACACATAATCTTGCTTTGGATAGAATGGAGTGACAAAAATTGATTCATGTTACTGACACCAAGAAATGGGGACAAAGGTCAAATTGTTTAGTTTGATTTTGGCACTTAATAGAGGATTTAATTTATTCCACCACAAATTGAGTTTCAGAATTCCAAACGGACCTCATGTTTAAAAGCTTACCACTAATATAGTATAGATTTGTTTTCCCCACCAAAAGTTGAACTTCTTAGACTGAGGTTACCAGAGGAGATGTACTGCAGTGAGCACTTAGAAGATGACCTGAGGCAACACAACCTTATCGCGGTGCAAGTTTTGGTTGATCTATTAACCAGATGTATCTCGGCAGAAAAGAGTAGAGTGAGTTTTGAACATTATGCTGGAGGGGCTGTGGGGTTAAGTAAATTATGTGTAATCCACTCATCCATACGAGCACAAGACAGGAGGTTTGCTCTATCTTTCAGGGTTGCAGACAATTGGAGGAGGTGCGATTAACTCTTGGGTAAAATCCTGGTACTTTTTCTAGTAGAAAAAGGAGGAGTTTAAGAACCTTCAGTGGAATGCGAATAATGAGGGGAGTAGAGGTGAAACTGGAGAAGTTGCTGGAAAGAACAACGTTGGAAACCTAAAATCAATTGTTATAAAAGAAGTTAATGATTAGCTGGCAACGGAAGAAACTGCTAAATTGGGCTTTACAGTTTTGGTTTTTGTTCCTACACTTTGACGCAGTTAAAGAGATGTGGGGATTGAGTTTTTGCTCTATATGGCGCGACATGGTTTATACCGAGAAGTGTTGAAGCTTTCTTTGCACAGAAACTCTTATAAACAGAAATGGTTTAACTGCTCCTATTCGCCTCATGTGTGCTTATGGAATGAAAGAAATAGGCAGAGTTTTGATGGAGGTTTGGAGGATGAAGAATTTACAACAAATCAGCTGGTTCTTTTGGTTGAACGAGGCCTTCCCCGCGTCCGTGGATTCTTTTGTGATTTTTTGGGGGGATCTTTTTTTTTCCTGGATGCAGGTTGTTGTGTGGAGTTCACAGTATATAGAGCACAAAGGTTTTTTTATTGTCTAGTAAATTTTCTTATGTTGTATACTCCTAAGTTTACATGGATTTCGCTGCCTTGAGTTTTTTAGTTATACAAGGACTTTATTCATCAAAAGAAATAAATAGTTGGAGTATATAGTGCTCCCTTGGTGCTGCTGCATATTGTCATTGCCATGTTACAATCTTAACTCACAACTCGTTTTATGTACAAGCAACGCTCTCATTTTATGCATCTCTTTTCAATTAAATCATAAATCACAATTTAGAAGACGGTTTACATTAAATAAGTTTGAGTTGCTTTGGAAATAGAGGAAAGTCAATTTGAACTTCTCTCAAATTATATTCTAAAATATGTTTCACGAACTTCTTAATCATGTTCCATACTCCATTACATGTTAATCATAACTAACAACTATTTGACGTATAAAGAAACATGCTCATCTTATTCATCCTTTTTCATTAAAATCGTAACTCACAGTTCAGAAGATATTATACATAAAATAAATTTGAGTTGCTTTGGAACTAGAGAAAGATCAATTTTAACTTTCCTCTCAAAATTATTATGAACAATGTTTCAGTGCTTTGGGCCTATGGTAAATGTCTATAAGCTCATTATATCATTATTTTGTATTCAACAACTTCCTCCATATCACCATTTTTTTTTGATAAGAAAAGATTATTAGACTAATAGAAAAGAGAGTACAAAAGATGGATGAGGGATCCATCAAAGCAAAAAAGATACAAAAAGCAAAAGCAACAAAAATGAAAAGCCTATAGACTAAAAGACCTAAACAATCAAGTGAACAAAATTCACTTTTTTATGATATCTCATCTAGAGCTGTAGTCTTCGCTTGACTTGACCACTTATATATTTCCAATCGGAAGAATTGTACAGGCTTGACATTGCTCAGGCCATAGAAGGCACCTGTGAGGTGATGGTTCTGCAACTTGCTTCGAAAACTTGGAAATGGATAATTAAGAAGTCTATATCCTGATGCAATCCAAACGTTTAAGTTTCAGACAAGTAGGATTTTGGGGCCTTGGGTTTCAGGAAATTAGAAAGGAAATTATTAGCCAATTAATAAGATAGTGGTTTTCCATCTTAGCTAAAGGAAGTTTTTGATGTATTTTTTAACCCCCAGATGTTGCAGGGTAACTTTCTCTCTCCAATTGTCTCCTATAATGTTGCCATCACTCGATACATGATTTGTGCAAAGCTACTAAAAGGGCTTTTATACGATTTGTTAAGGAAGGAATTTTTCACACAGCACTTCTTTCTTTCCCTTCGACAAATGCAGGTTGCTGGAGCTGCAGCTGCTTCGGGTCTTTCTCTTGCTGATGTTACTGCAGAGGCCAAACATGCATCTGAAATAGTTGGGACGATGGGCGTTGCTTTGTCCATTTGCACGCTGCCAGGTCAGGCTAAATCTGATCGCCTGGGCCCAGGAAGGATGGAGCTTGGTCTTGGAATTGTAAGTGCCACATAGGAGGAACCTTTTCTTGGATGTTCTATGCAGATAAAATTTACTAGGTTCTACCGGATAATGTTCTTTGTAAAACATTGTGAACATTATGCTATTTGCCATATTTGTCAGGATACATAATGTGTATTACTTATTAACATTTGGTCGACAACATATGCATTTGTTTCAGCATGGGGAACATGGTGCTGCTGTAGCCGACATCCAGCCGGTGGATTTGGTGGTTTCTCATGTTCTTAGTCATATACTCTCACCAGTATGGCACTACTGACTGATTTGATGTATTTTAGTTTAAATGCATACATCCCTTAATTACTCTGTATTCTGTTTGTGCATGAAGAAAGTATTTGTCGTTACTCATCTTTAGTTTGTTTGAAGTAGCTATTCAGTATTTAAAGGATGTGATTTTTACATGTTACCAACTAGAAGATTCATTTCTGAAGTCCTGTACATTGAGAGCATCATTCTTTTCAGATGTGGGCATATGCTTTTGATTGTCTTAATACATGTTCCACGCATTCTCTGTCTCGTCCCAGCTCCCAATGCAACCCTTTTCAATTTAGTTCAGTACACTCTATCTCCTAGGGCTTGGTCCGGTGACGGATAGTCCCTGTGATTTTTGTTATTATATTTGTAAGATAACCACTATGAAATGTTTGATACTTGACTTTCATCTGTTAGTACCTATTTATAAAACATGTAACAGGCACATGATTGCGTTCTGGCTTACAAAAAGACAGCTAAGCCCTTATAATTTTCCCACTATTTTCTTTCTGATTTCTAGGAGCGATTTGGAAGGGTGAGCAGGTTATTGGAAGGATTTCAGACAAGTAGATCTCCCGGGGGTGGGGGAGCTGTAGCCATCTGAAGTCTGAACATGTGGAAAGAGGAAGTGTGGGAAAGTTAGGCAGTGGGAGCAGTTATCATTGCTCTTATCTCTACTATTATAAAGTGGGAGATCTCAAAATGAACCCTGTCACGCTTTTTGGATTACCAAATTTATCCCTCTCATTGAAATATATATACCAATCTTTAAATTAAATAATTACCCACAACTCTATACAATAACCACTCACATTTCCCACTCTTCAAAAAACAACTACCCAAAAACTAGATCCACAAAAGAATAATTAAAGATTAAAAAGAATTTATAAAAACCAGATGTCAAACAAAAAAAAATATCACCAACAAAAAAAAATCATTAATTATGCTCACGCAATATGTGTGCTGCATTCACTGTTAAGAAATATGGCAGAGGTCTGATCAACTTCAAGTTCTAAAACGATGTCACGTAACCCACACCCTTCACATCAGTAAGATTTAATGAAATTGTTCTGCCATGAGGCCGCCACGAAATGGGATTCAGCATCCCTTGAAATGAATGTTAATGAACCTCTTCTTTGTGAAATGAAAGTCCTAGTCAATCTGATGAAGCAAAAGCATCAGCACTGATTTTTGCTTCACTGGGGCTAGATATGCCAACTCCTAGTTGTTCGTATGAAATCGGCCCTCCGATATTATTAATATAATGAGTTCTTATTACTCTTTCCAATCACTTTTGGATCAACTAATTGTTCTGTTCAGGCGAGAAATCTAACACCCATTTTCACTCTTTGAAGGAGAAAGAAGGTGGTTGGAACCGTTTGGCGGTCAAAAGTCAAGCTAAGAATGAATGCTTTGTTGTTGGGCACTTTAACCCTTTTTCTTTTGTAAGGTTTTGATTTGATTTTTTATTTCCAGTAATGGAGAGCATCCATTGCAGTTGTGGGGCATTCATCCATGGATCATAACTAAGTTACCTTTTTTGCTCAATTTAAAATCTTTGACTAAGAATGTCATTCACTTAGGCAAATAAGAAAGTAAAATGTGAGTCATTTGAGCTAGAACTACAAGTTCATTGGGTTCTAAAGTTCTAGTGGAACCGCTCGCTCAACATACACATACACTTTGTTTTTTGTTTTTTTGATAAGTAAATAGATAAAAATAAAACAACGTCAAAACATGTGACTCATCATCCTAAGTATACAGGGAGTATACTCCAGAAAAGATTTACAAAATAGTCAGCCTATCCACAAAATCTACACAAGGAACTCCTAATCCCGGCTGTATCTCCAAACACCGAAAACAAAGAGTCTGATAAATTTCCTCCTTTAGATTCTCCACTTGATGCTCCATATTCTAAAAATTCTGCAATTTCTTTGCTTCCAAATGCTCCAGCGAATTGCCATCGGGGATGCATCCCACACGACGATCCTCCTCTTACGCTGATACAAGGACCACCCTCTTAGAAGCTCTAACATGGTTCTCGGCATGATCCAAGTGAAATAGGCGGAAGAGATAGCTCCAGTGTTCTCTTCATCTCCTTTGCACGTAAAGCACCGGTTAACGTAAACTCTCCTCCTAGCCCTCAACTTATCTCCCGTGAGAATCGCCTCCAACGAAGCCTCCCAAATGAAAAAAAAGCCACTCTGCTAGGTGCCTTCGGCTTGCAAATTGCCTTCCAAGGAAAGAGGTTTTGTTGACTACCAGTCAAAATCAAATAGTACGATTTCAAAAAATCCTGCTCTTTGCCCCGCCCCATAAAACTCTATCCCCCCCCTGGTATTATGAACGTGCTGGGCATACAATAACTCAAAAGGCTGGCCAATCTCCCCAAGTTCCCAATCATGCAAGGCTCTTCTAAAAATGGGATTCCAAGTAACTCTGGCTTCTGAACCACAAAAACTGAGCTCACCATCACATCCTTATCCACCGCATTATTATATAGATTAGGATCCACATACAGTTTGTCATCCACAGTGATGGTGTAAAAACCATCTGCATCTCTACGAGGAATCTCTAGTGGTTCTCATATGGATCCACCCTTGTCTCTACCTCAACTCAACTCAACTCAACTCAGATTTAGTCCCAATCATTTGAGGTCGGCTATATGAATCCATTTCCACCATTCAATTTATATATTGTCTTACAAGCGTGTGTGTGCTTGTGTATGTCTGCATGCGCGAGAGAGACGGAGGAAGGGAGTTGCTGCTGTTGTTGATATTGCTGTTGTTGTTGCTATTTCTATGCTGTTGCTATTGCTGTTGTTGTTGCTGCTGCTCTTGTTGTTGTTGTTGATGCTTCTGTTTTTGCTGTTGTTGTATCTCAAGTCTGATTCTCTATCTTGATTAGATTGCTTCGAGTGCAATCTCCCTGTCGATTGTATTCCTATTTAATTTGGCCCCCATCTCTTTTTCTAGTTCACATTCCAATTAATTCCATCCATGATAGCCTCTAGTCTTGTCTAAGTTCAATATACATCACTCCACTCACAAATCCATCAGAACTTTTATCTTATTTCATCATGATCCATTAAAAACCAGGGCTCTCTGGTGTCGTGTTGCCATTTCCATTCACAACCCTTTCTTCCTGTGCGCAGTTGGGAACAGCAAACCAACCCCACATCTGGCTGCAATATGATACTGGCTCAGACCCATACTGGACTCTCTTCTTACCCAAGTCAAACGTTAGTAATTACTCCCTCCGTCTCAAGAGAAGAGGGACTCCGTCCTTTCCTGTTTCCCCTAAAGGAAGAGGGAAGTTTCCTATTTAGGAAGGTATTTTTGGCATAATGACTTTAATACCCTATTAGTTTGTGGATGAGATTTATCAAGTCAAATCTACTAAAGAAAGTTTAAATTCAGGTTACAGAATCTATGGGTATTCTAGGAAGAGAATGGGTTTTCAACCATTGTCTAAATTTGCTCAATAAGTGATAGTGTCCCTCTTATTTTGAGACGGAGGGAGTAATTGATTTTAGCCTGTGAAAGTTCATTGACTCATATTGTGTTAGCACTTTTACGATTCCATTTTACAGTGTCTTGCACCAAAAGTGTGATGACAAGAAGCAAGCTCAAAAAGGGGAAGGGGATGCCCTGATTGAAAACAAAGTTTTCGATAAAGTTCACATTGCTGATGTGCACAATTCTGATACGTCAGGTGTATCCGTATTGTGCTGTATTACTATACTCTAGTAACCTCAAACCTTCCATATGACTTATGGTTGAATATTTTACTGTAATTGATAGCGAGAAAAAAAGACAGCTACAGTTTAGTTTGTTACACTTCTCACAATTAGGGTTCGGTTTTATCACTTTTAGAAATAAAATCTTTATTTTTGGAAAATAAATTTATGTACTTCATGTTTAAAGTCCAACGACATGACTCCTTGACACCTCTTATTTAGATTTGGAGATAGACGACTCATCTGTAAACTAACTGGCTTTGACTAGAACTTGTACATCACCTTCCTAAAACCATAAATGAAAGCTCAACAAGCCATCCACTCACAAAGACCAGTGGGCAGGACCAGATTCTCGGTACTCCCTTCTCTAGAGCATATGGAAGCGTACTTCTATTAACTGACATGAAAGATAATTTTGGACACTCTACCTAAGGATTATGAGTATGCAATGGGAGCCAAAAATGAGTAAAAATACAGTTCCTCTTCATAAATTGCTTTCCTCACGTTTCTCGCCTATATCTGTGGCAAGAATTTAAGCGGTGATTTCTTCCTATGAACGTAAATTATCTAACATTAAGCAGGTGTCATTTCTTACTATGTCAATAGTGATCACTGCCACGAAATGATTAGATTAGATGTCAATTTTTCCTTCAGAATATGCACGTAAAATCAGTTTACATTATCAAATTAATATTTACAATTTTATGATGATTTGTTAACTTCATCTGTATCATGTTTTCAGGAAACTAACTATGTCCCCATTAAACGCGGGAGTAGAGTTGTGCTTATGATAAACGGGTAAATGAATTACTTCTTTCCAAATAATTGCTTCTTTATGTATATTGGAATACCTGTGAGCACTTGTTTAGAGAAAGCTGTGTCTTATATATATTATATATACACATTTATATATATATATATACATATATATATATATATATACATATATATATATATATACATATATATATATATACATATATATATATATATATACACATATATATATCTACATGTATATCTATATATATATATATATGTAGATATACATATACACACATACATGTATATATGTATATATATTTTATTTTTTTCCTATTGAGAAAGTCTTGGAGTAGAGATCCCGCAATTATTCTAGTTGTTGATTATCATGCCCATACTTGGAAAATTTTGGCCTTTTGGTACTCGTAGAAGGAGTGGCTGATATCTTGCTTTGGTAGGTTGAAGTTTATAAGTACTTGGGCAGTTAAATTTCAATGATGCTAATGGTTTGGTTCCTTTCAGATTTAGGCGAGGATATATTTCTTTATTTAAAAACACTTAGGAGCCTTGCTTAATATAATCAATTTTTAAAAAGTTTAACTAATAGATCTGGTTTGAAGCTGTGCAATTCTTGTTGAAAGAAGCCAACTGACCCAATCAGATTGTATTTGGCAGGTTTGTGCTTATTTAAAAAAAAAGAAAAAGGAGAAAAGGTAAGCTGATCATGTGAACAATGGATATTGAGTTGTTGCCTTGTTGTGCTTTCTTCTAGAGTAGGATGGCATAGACAGGAATTGAGGAGACTTTTTCATCATTTGGGCTTCGATGAAGATATTAACTTAGTTTTTAGAACCACGTTCACTTCAGTGATGAGTTGCTCAAAGTAGTACTCCCTCCGTCCCAAAAGCAGAGATTCTTTCCTTTTTATTTGTCCCAAAAGAAGATGTATGTTTCCTTTTCAGGATAGTAGTTATTAGCGTAATGACTTGAATACCCTATTAGTTTGTGGATGAGAATAATCAAGTCAAAATAAACTAAAGCAAGTTTTAATTGTGGCCACAAAGCGCATTGAAGACAATCGATTTTCAACCATTGTCTTAATTTGAGCAAAAAGTCAAAAGCGTACCTTTCTGTTTGGGACACATGGCCTACTTGTCATCAGCCGCGAAAGCAGAATTTTCGGTGAGGGTGGGTAGAAGAAAAAGTGTGCAAACATGAAATTTACCCGGAAATTTGTACTATAAATTAACACTACGTAAATGCTTTAAGGTGGTGTACCGTACACAATCAAGGTGTTGTATAGTACAACACCTTAAAGCATTTCCTGTACTTTTTCTGACACCAAGTTCTGTAAATAAATCAATTTTCACAACAATATAACATGATATTCATTGTATCTTGAAAGCCTTAATCTGATTTATCAAATTAGGCCTTGAAATAATGTTTTTCCCTTATCAAATTAATCAAAGAAAGCAAGATACCAATCAATATATTAAGTCCTTTAGTTCTGATCTCTAAACACTAAATATAGGAAGAAATTTGAGTCATTACTTTGTCTTTAGAAATTAGGGCTTGATTATTGAGTTAGCTAGTGCTTGATACAAAGATTGCTGGAGACAGAACTCTAAAGTTGTCTGCTTCCGCCGCCGAATAAGGGCAGTCTGATCGCCAGAGTGGCAAGTCCACAATGGATTACTTGATTGCTTCCATGAAATTTGAATCAAATTTTCTGGAAAGGATGAAATAGATACTCACTCCATTCCCAAAAAAGATTCTTCAAGAACGGAGAGAGTAGTGTTTTCGTACATAACTTCTAAAAATGGGAGAGGATCATATTCAGGTTTAAGTTTAACCCTTCTAGCTGTTCTCCAAATCACAAGTACCCCCTCCAGTATTGAAATTTATACTTGATTATAGAAAGAGCACTTAGTTTCTGTTCAAAATTGTAAAAGATTTCTATTTTAAATTCAAAATTAGGGGATAATATAATTTATTATTAGTATTCTTTAATTTTCTAAACCACTTAGGCAACTTGGGGCTATGAACAAATTCAGGAATGGTCAAATGGGGCAACTCATAATTTTAAGGGGTACAAATTGCAGATTTTTTAAAATTGCTAGTGCTAAAGTGGTGTTTTTAAAAAGTTTAGCCCAGTGCAACCCCCCCTCCTGGCCTCAATGGCCCCTCGCCTCTGCTTGTTATCATGCTCCATTTCCCCTCAAGACATGATACGGTTCTCAAAACAAATTAGTGGAGGATTTCAACCACAAAAGCAAAACTAGATATGATACTTCACTAGAAGTTCAATTCCTCTTTGAACATTCTTAACCACATTATCCTTTTCCTTTTCTTGCTGCAGTTAATGTAAGTCTTGGCCACTTAACTCCGTGCATGCAGTTTGCCTATCCCCAGTTGTAGTTTACCATGTTTGTGAATCAATTTATTGCTTAAGCTATACTTCATGAAAAATATTTGACCTTTTTGATTGTTTATTTTCCAGATTAGGTGCCACTCCTGTTATGGAACTGATGATTGCGGCTGGAAAGGCTGTTCCTATATTACAGCTGGAACACGGACTAGCCGTCGCCAGGGTGTATACTGGGTCATTTATGACCTCTCTTGATATGGCAGGTTCGCCAAGTTTCCTTGAGCTGTTTCTTTATCCAACGAAATGGTCTCTAAATGATGTGCTTTACACAGGGTTTTCAATATCTATCATGAAGGCAGATCAAGCAATTTTGCAACGTTTGGATGCTGTAACTAAGGCTCCCTACTGGCCTGTTGGCGTTGATGGTCAGTGTTTCCACTGAAACATGTTTTCCTTCTTCTCGTCATTGGTGTCTTTAATTCTAAAGGGTACTTGTATCACAAAATTTTTGCTAGATTATTTGGGCATACAACTCAAGAAGTTATTGTTATCTTGCAGGTGATCATCCACCTGCAAAGATTCCTGTTCCAGTTCCACCATCTCGTTCGACAAAGAGTGATGAGGTTGTTGAAAATATATTGGTATTTGATCATAAATTAACGACCGTCTTTTCTTGCACTCTGCACCTATCTTATCATAAATGCTTTATGTGGAATGGGTTCAATGGGCTACAAGGTGCCTTTTGGACAGCAGGTGTAACGTCATTGTGAACTTGTATGACGTATGGCTTCAACTGACTATTTTTGACATTTAACGCGAATAGGATTTTCTATGAAGCGCCTTTACTTTTGAGGCCATATTGATCAAATCTGTCCTAGTTAGCTAATGTCTAGATTTAAATATTCTAAAGGATCAGGAAATAGATCCTATGATATTATAACTAAATATCGAATTGAGTTTTAAGCCCTCTTGGGTTTTTGCTTCTTTGCATGGCTGATCACTAGCAAGGGTAGGTGCCTTATTCCCTCGCTTTCTTCTTCTCCCCCCTGGCTTCTGTACACTATTATGTTGTCAAACATCTGGTCAATATTTATCTAGCAGCTTGCATACTGGAAATATATCCTAGAAAACTTTCCATGCGGTGAGGTAGTGCGAGTAGACGGTTATGCTCTCTGCAATGGGACAAATCAATTAAAGAGTTCCCTCAACGAAAGAGCTGCCATCAGTGGTCTTTTCCATGAATAGATAGTTGACTTCTCGCATAAGCTTTATCCACGATGGTGGCAATGTCTTCTTTGTCAATCATAATGGGGAGCAGAAAGAAAACAAGTTTCTGTTGACGAACCTTTACTTATGACAATCAGTTTTCTGTAGAAGCTGTGGTCTAGCTTAGCTGTGGTAGTTGGCTGTAATGCTTTTGCTTGTAGGCTCACAAGTTACAGTAGATTAGTTAGTTGTTGATCGATTAGGAAAGTTGTCAACTTTAACAGAGGAAAAGGTGAAGAGATAGTCAAAGAGGAGTTTAGAAAAAACCAATTTCAGAGTTTAGTACAGACCATGCTGTCGTTGTGAAGAAAGTTCTTATTAGAATTTTTTGGTTATTCAGTTGAAGAAGTTTCTCCAGAACATGGTGAGGAAGCAAGTATGATCAAGATAAAAGGGGGCAGCACGTGCTTCATTAACCATAGTGAATATCATTATTTTTCTGATAGTAATAAAGGAAAAGTCCTTTTCAGTTTGGTTTTTAGGTAATAAGGCAAATCTCATTTGTTAATTGATCTCATGTATTACTTTGTTGATAAATGGTATTAATCGATTCTAGGGGAACATTAACTAGTATGAAGGTCGTATACAAGATTTTCTTATCATTAGAGATTACTGAAACTAATTTTTATTCTAACTTCTTTTATGTTATGTATTTGTATGTCCTACACGCCGACAATTTTAGAAACCATCTGTCTTGATGTCGAATGTGTAAAATTGATCCATCAACCAGATATTTTGGTTTAGGTGCTTTAGTTCTTCTCGTTGTTCTTTGTTTTGATGCTTGGTCCCTCTTTGCGCCTTTTCTTGCAAATATGCTATTTCTTACCCACAAATTGAAAGATAATTGGTGGCTAACTTGAATCGTTGTTTTGTACATAAAGCACAAGTATTTGATGCCTTATTTATTATAGTGGGGTTGCCATTATCCCTGGGAAAGATTTTTCTGTTTTTGCTGGGGTTGTATTTAGAGGGCCTTTGATGTGCCTTGGTACCTGTTATGTTACCAACTCATCTAAAAGCTTAAGCAGTTAATAGGGGCTCAACAATGTATATCAACCTTAACCCTCCCCCTCACGTATGAGCTGCTCACATGTGGAGACATAAACAAAGATGCCACAAGGGCATCAGAAACCACATAGGGGCCAACATGTGCACATATAATATCACGGGTAAATGCAAGTGGGATGACTCAGATCCACCTTGCCTGACTAGAGCTTTAATACTATGTTAAGTTACCACCTAACCTAAATGCTTAAGCTATTAGATAGGGGCTTAACAAGGTACATCAAGCTTAATAGTTCCCAAAGCTTGAAGTCTTGTACATAATTCATGAGGAGAGAAATCGAGATATGTTCAAGACATGAGCTTATGAGAAGCTATACAATAGATTGATCCACAACTGGAAGGACATATTTCTGCATAGAATAGAATATTGGCCCAATGATTTAGAAAATATGGGAGTGATCTATTTAAAGAACAATCATTTTGAGTATTCATTCTCTTGGTTTTATTCCTTGAATTCAAATCTTAGCCCATTCGGCAATCACAGTTACACGTACAATGTGCACTAGTAGGTCAGCCTTGGGCGTAGTGGGCCATATTGTATGATGATTTTTTTTTGAAGATAAATAGTTTCATGTGGTACCAGTAGCAGTGTAATAGTTTCTTTCTCAGGATTTGAGTGAAGTGCAAAGATGATTGTACAGAAATTGATGATAAACAAGTATTGCTGGACATTGATAATAAGCTCATTGTTGCTGATTTAGGCTACCTACCGGTGCATTGAGGAAGCTCCAAATATTATTACATTGATTACCCTTGACAATCTGTAGTACCCGCTAATATGTTTTTTTTGCTGTAATTAACCCTTTGCAGTGGTAAGTCATGAATTTATTGAAGTGTTTTCTTGGTATAAACATGGAGAACTGAAGCTTGAGATATTCAATAATGTGTAAAACTAAAAGCAGTTCAGCGAGGTAAGGCTACCAAGTAGGAGTTATTGTGAAAAGGATGACTCCATCTAAAATGAAATATGAAAACCTTCTATTGTGTTTGGTTGGCAAGATGAAGATGGGGTGGAAAATATTCTATTATAGTCCTTTTCTGTGTCACAAACTGTGGAGAATGACTTCTAGAAGTTGATATTAGAGTCAGAAGAGGAAGAGAGATGAGTTCTGCATTTTCTGGTAAATGATTGAAAACCATAAATTTGTTAAGCTATTCAGCGGAAGCTGATGACTATTTTATGGTTAGGCAGTAGAATTTTCATATTCAACTCATTTTAATATACTACTAAACGCATCTGAATTTTAAAACATTTTCCATGAAACAGAACGCCAATATGAAAATGCATATTAAATTTTGGGCAAATCTTGTTGCTTTATGCTAGTGAAGAAGACAACTCGGGTATTGCAAGTCAAATTTGTTGTAAACCGGTTGTTGCTGTTTTACATGTTGCTGATTGTGTGGGACAGAGACTAAAGAATTGGGGATGGAGGGGAGGGGAGGGGAGGGGGTTGGTCAGGCATTTTGTGGACTGAGAAACTCATAGCATGAGGTCAATGTTTTTCCAACTTGGAGAGTGATGCAAGAACATATGGTTTGGTTTAGTTTCTTGGACTGGTTTTAGTTTCATTTCATGTTAAGAATGGTTTACTGTACCAATGTTTCTTTTATATAAATGGTATCCCAGTCACAGGAGTCACTTAGGTGAGGGTAAAAGAGTGTTTTTATATATTAGGGAAACGCTTGAATGGTGTATAACTATTATTTACTATCATGTGATAGACAACCGCCTTTTCTCCAGTGAATCAGAAAATTATAGCTCTGCTGAATATTTTTTAACCTTAGAAATTATTATCCGTAGTTCATATGTTGACCCATCTTCTTCTTGTGTTGTATCCTTCCCTCAAATTATGAAGCAGATTAGCCTATGTTATGAATTAACAAATCATCATAGTAGCAAAACGGGAAAATGTCTGTTTGCAACTAGTTCTTTACTAATTCATTCACATTTGTTGTGGTCCTCAGTTTTGTACCATCATTATCTGTTCTTATTGCCTTTATCTCTTTCTATAGACACTGAGTCGACCAAAACAGCTAAATCACCAAGGCCATATTCTGGAGGTAGCTATAGAGGCAGCAACACAAGCAATTATCAATTTGAGGGACAATCTAAATGACTGGGATAGTAAAGTAGGGGATGGTGACTGTGGATCTACAGTAAGTTCCCTGGCTTTTGTAATTGGTTTCTCGCATAGTTGTTTGTTTATGCATATCGTATATCACGTTCTGGCCTGCAGATGTTTAGAGGTGCAACAGCTATTTCTGAAGACATGAAGAAGTAGTAAGTTCTCTTTTCAATTATTCGGTTTTCTTTTTCTTTCTATACCTTTTTCTTTTCTGAAACAACTTGTTTAGTTCAAACCCTAATAAAGAATGAATAAGAATTATGTTGCAACTCTCTCTCAAACTATTTAGTTTAAGCATTTTGTGAAATAAAGCTGATTGGAGAAAAAAGGCCGAGATTTTTAAGAGCTCGATTTTTCTAAGGGGAGTGCTATTAACACCCCCTTTTCCTATTAATATACCACTTTTCCTAATACACCCCTTACACTAATTCCACACCAACCTAATTTCTAAATACACCCCCACATTTCCTATTTGCCCCTCAATTAATTCGCTCTAAACCTAACCCACCCCACCCCCCCCCCACACACACGGCAGACAGAACTGCCCCTCCCCAAAACTCACGGCTCCCTCATCTCCGGCAGCGTCCCCTCTCTCCCTCATTCCCTCTTTTTTTTTTTTTTTTCCTTCTCAGACGTATACTCTCTCTCCATCAATCTATGTTCCCCTCCCTCATTCCCTCTTTTTTTTTTTTTCCTTATCCTTTCTCTTTGAAATCACCTTGAAAAAAATTGAAGATTTCTTGTTAGGCCCTAGGCGACCGAACAACCGAGGGTTGTTCGGTTTGCCCTAACCAAACATGGGTTTGGGAGAGGGGAAGAAGGAGAGAAGGAAGAGGGGAGGGGAAGAAGGAAAGAAAGGAAAAAAAGGGGGGAGAGAACTCAGGCAGTAGAGGGAGAGGAGAGAGGGGAGAGGGGAGAGGGGAGGGGAACTGGAAAAAATGGTTGGGGGGCGGGTCGCTGCTGGGGAGGGAAGGGAAGGGAAGAAAATGGATTGGAAAAAAAAAAGGGAAAGGGTATTAATGTATTTTTAAACAATGACATTTTTGTAATTAATTTTTGGGGGGTGTATTAATAGGAAGGGGGGGGGGGAGTGTTAATAGCGCTCCCCTTTTTCTAAAGATGTCCAAGATAAGTTTTTTGTATGTACAGACTCACGTAAAGTTGTTCCCTCTGGCCCTGAAAAGGTGTCCACTTGAGTAAATGCGAGCGGGACTAGGGCGCACTAATAACACATCCAAGTTTATGGTATTTATGTTTGTTGACAATCATCCTTTGGCCCTCAACAGTAATTGTCACAAATTTTATATTATAAAAATATTTATTTTCTAAAAAGCATGTAATTCATTGTGGGATTTATGAATGTAAAAGCTAAATGATTTGAAAGCAATCCTCATCAAATTTTGGGATCCGGTCATTCGTCTTTGGATTTGACTTCATTTTAGGTTATGCAGAAGGCTGGCCTTATGTATTCTTTTGGGTTCACCTGTTTTACGCTCGGTGCTCTGGGAAGTTGTCAGCAAATGAACATGTGTGTTAGTTCGCGGAGTCAATTGCTGATTAGGATAGTATAGTAGCACAGTGAAGACAGGCTACAATATTTCCTCTCATATTATAGACATTCATTGCAGTTGGCTTCTGCCTCCCATAGTTTCATCATTAGGCTATCGTTGTGTTTTTGGGCAGTTGAGATTTTACTACTGAAACTTCAGCATGTTGGGTTCGGTGTGAAATATTAGTGTCTTCAACATGGCAATATAGTGCTCCTTGGACATAATGGAGACTGAGGCTACTTGTTTGTTACCCATTGATTGATTCAGGTCCTCATATGACTACAATTATGAATCTTCTAATAATGTTTTTAGGCATTTGCTTCTTTGAACTATTGAACTGTAAACCTTAGTTATCTGGAAATGTCGTCCTTCTGTCGACCTGTGAACAGTTTGAGATGAAATATGACCAGTATATCTCGTTGTTATATTGATATAGATAATATTGGATAATGAGCTTTGTTACATTTGGTGGATACCAGACTCTAAGATGGTAATTTCGTTTCATCTATATTCGTTTGGCTCCGGTGGTTGCAGCTTCTGGTTAAAGTTTCCTTAATTTGTTTTGTTTCAACTTAATCATTGTTTAAGGTGAATCTTTCATATCTGACTTAGATTTACTGTTTCTTTGAATTTTTTTTCCAACTTTTGCTTTCCAGCTATCCCCTCAACGATGGTGCAGAAACAGTTAACGAGATTGGATCTTCTATCAGAAGAGTCATGGGAGGAACAAGTGGGATAATGTATCATGCACTCTCTTTCTTATGACATAAACGTTTTTCAATCTTGCTAACCTGTTGTTTTATTTATTATTCATACTCTCTACTTCTATATTTTAAACAGATATGATATCTTCTGTAAGGCGGCATATGCTCAGTTGAAAGCTAACAGCCACTCAGATATTACAGCAGTGCACTGTGAGTGTAATGAATTAAGTTGAAACTTGTGCACCTCATGTGAGAATTTTTTGTTGACATGATCATTCTATGGATAGGGGCTCATGCGCTTGAAGCAGCCATCACTGCTGTCAGTAAATATGGAGGTGCTAGTACAGGTTATCGCACTTTGTTAGATGCCCTTATCCCAGCATCATCGGTTCTTAAAGAGGTTAAGATGAAAGTCAATTCGTTTTGCCAGTCATTTTATTTTATGCATACATATTTATTACAATTTTTGGTAAACAGAGGTTAAGTGCTGGGGATGCTCCTGTTGATGCTTTTGTTCTCTCATCTCAAGCAGCTTTGGCTGGAGCCGAGTCTACTAAACATATGCAAGCTCAGGTAAAATGCTATGATCACTTCCCATTTTGGTATGAAATCAGCATATGCTTTTGTTCTTCTGTTGGTTTTCAATTTCCATCCTATGAATCCGTTTTCAAGTGAGAAGACCATAATATTTATTCTCTTTGATATTCTTCTTAAATTAAATAACATGTGAAAAGTTGCAAGGCTGCAACCTGTATTGCTCGGAATTGATTTCTTAAATATGGGATTGTGGAAGTTTGAAACTTTGAATCACTAAGACTAGGCCTGTCAACCGGGTAAGTTGGGTCGGGTTGGGCTGGGTAACGGGTTAGGTTGGGTCAGAACCCACTGTAACCCGAACTGGTTTTGGGTCAGGCGGGTCGGGTTGGTTTCGGGTCGGGTAAATATCGGGTTGTCCGCTTTTTCCTTTTTTAAAAAACTTTTAGATACACATTTGATATCAATATATATATATATATATATATATATATATATATAACTTTAATAGGAATTCTCTTTGCTGCTTTTTCCTTCATACTATATGATATAGGGCAGGCATAAGAGGAGCATGAGAAAACCCAGGCATAACAAATTCCCCCGACTACAAACTTACTAGGAATTTCACAAACTACTAAATCTCTCAATGTGTTTAACTTTGATAAAATTGCATGATGCATATAACAAGCAGCCCCTTTACATAGCCAAATGAAAAAAACAATCTCTTGTTTCGATCGAGCCTCCAAAGGCGGGGCATCAGAGTTGATCTCAACATTAATTAGTTACTACCTGCAGAAACAACACAAAATCCAGATGCATTTCACAAAATTCTTTAAACGAAGTAACAAAAGAGGCTTACTTAATATTAATACTAAAGTTTACACCAGAGGAAGTTTTCCTACTAGTTACACAACCATGCAAATCCCAACACAAAAAGGAATATATTAAGCAGAGGCAGCACTAACAATATATATTAAGCATTTTAGCACCAAAAGACTTCATACTCCTCACTGTTAGCAAATCCTGCCAGGCCATGGTAACAGGAATTGAATATTAAGCAATATATATTAAGCATTCAATGCTGCAATTTATAAAGTAAAAACTTACCATCAAAATCTAAAACACTCAATGCTGCAATTTTTGAACAATGGACACTCAAATTATGGAGCAAAGCAATTTATAAAATGATCTCTAAAAATAGAAAGATGAAATACTCTAAGCAAACTAAAGAGAGTAGAATATCCTTGCATGAAAATGATCTCTAAAAATAGCTCTGCAAAACCAGTCTTCTAGTTATTTTATATAAAAACAAAAAAATCGAGAAGAATGGACACTCAAATTATGGAGCAAAGCAATTTATAAACAGCTAGAACATGATGGGTGGAAAACCTTCAAAAAAATGATTAATGATTTCATCATGCCCAAACGGGAGATTGTTATAATTGCTTAGAAAAGTCTAGTCAGGGAAATCCCATCAGCACAAAAGGAGCCTCAATGACAACACTTCAAATGTTTCGCTTCCTGCAATTTGTCTGCAGAGACACAGAATTATATCCAAACCTTAGGCTAGAAAATTAAATCCCATCAGCACAAAAGGAGCCTCAATGACAACACTTTCCATTGGGGAAAAAGGGTATAGAAACAAAAAATTTCTCGGGAAACAAGTAGAACCATAAAGAAAATAACTCAAACCCATCACTACTTAACCTACATTGTCAAGAACTAAGCAATAAACAGACCGAAATAGTAAAAGACACTGTAAACAGCCAAAACAAACAGAAAATCAATAACAAATTTAAGCACGCATTGTCAAAACATGAACAAAATTACTTAAAAATCAATAACCCATAAAGAGAAAAAGTTTAATTTTTTCAAGCAGCAGCAGCAGCATAGTTATCAAAGGCGAAAGGCGAGAGGCGGGCGAGAGGCGAGGTGAGAGGCGGGCGAGCAAAAGGCGAACATTAAGGAAAAATGCATAAAAAATATATAAAATAAATATAAAAAAATATAACTTAACTAATCTCAACAAAACATGTTACAAGTGAGCAAAATACATGAAATTATGTTCTAAACATACTATCAATAACACAATTTCATCATTCATAGTTGAAATTTCAATGCAATTGATAAACTTGATTAAAGCTTCAAACAAGAAAATAAATAGTTATCAAAGCAAGTGAAACTAAAGTCATGGATCTCAAAAGAAAACTAAAGTCAAGGAACTCAAAAGAGAATTAAAGTCATGGAACTCAAAAGAAAACAACTATAGTCATGGAATTCAAAAGAGAACTAAAGTCATGGAAATCAAAAGGAACTAAAGTCATGGAAATCAAAAGGGATCTGAAGTCATGGAAATCAAAAGAGAACTAAGAAGCTAAAAAGCCTCAACATCTCGACCCCCGAATCCAAGGCCCCCATCATCATCTTCATCATCTTCATTCACGGAATTAACCGGATCAGCTTCTTCTTCCTCCTCTTGATCACTTTCATCATCTTCATCTACAAGATGAATGGTACGTGTACTAGAAGTACTTGAAGCGCCAATCTGCGATCCAAGCATCGTGGTCCTCGTCCTTTGCCTTGAACTACTAGCACCTCCGTGTAGATGACTTGAATGACTTGCTGGTGCTGAAGAAAACAATCTTTTCCTTGTTGAATAGATAGGATCCTTAGCTCCACAAACTCTACTAATTTGCTGCCAAGAGAGACCATCATCAAACATGTCCTCACTAGCACTATCTTGAGTCACTTCATCATTTTCATCGACTAACCACTCATTGTCATCATCGATTTCATCCAAGGAAATTGGATCAATTGTATCTCGAAGATCGTATCTTCGTCTCAAGGCTCTATTATACTTCACGAAAACCAAATCATTTAATCTAACTTGAGCCAATCTATTCCTTTTCTTGCTATGAACCTGTCAAATGTAATGCACCATTTACTGAGAATAAGCACAAGCATAGTAATTGTTTCTACATCTTTTTTGTTAAGTAACTAAACAAAATTTTATACGTAAGTAATTAGTATTTAGTACTTACGTGCTCAAAAAAACTCCAATTTCTCTCGCATCCGGATGCGCTACAAGTTAGGCTAAGAATCTTGATGGCAAATTTCTGTAAATTTGGAGTCCCTCCACCATAACTCCTCCACCACTCAGCTATTGAAAGAATTTATTCTCATTAGTAAAATAGTACAATGAGTTCAAAATTTCACATTAAATAATGTGAAAGTACTTATGTACCTGGTGACCTTGTATCTCGTTGCCTTATAGCCATCATCTTCCCAAATAGGCCATCCGCATTCTTATAAGAAGTCAACTCCTCGCTAATCTTATCTTGTATGTCATGTGTCGGAACTAATCTCTCAATACATTCGAGGAGCCCATCGTTAACCTCCTTGTCATTCTCGATGCTTGGATTTTTGTAGAAAAATGCAGGATTCAAGTAGTAACCTGCAGCATGTAAAGGCCGGTGAAGCTGATCCTCCCACCTCCGATCTATGATCCGAAAATAATCTATGTATTTCTCCTCATTGTTATCAAAATTTTTTGCAATCACCTCCTTTGCTCTATCCATAGCCTCATATATATATCCCATTGCAGGTTTTTTCTCACCATCAACAAGTCGAAGAACCTTGACAAGAGGACCGACAACCTTAAGAGCATCAATTGCTCCCTTCCAAAATCTAAAATCCATAACAATCCTCGCTGCTTGTCTACCTTTTTGCTCTTTTTCCCATTTACTATTTCTCCACACATCTGAGTTGAATATTGCCCTCAAGCCTTTCTTTACTACATTGATCCTTGAAAGAGTAAGGAAAGCTGTGGCAAAACGAGTTTTCGCAGGTCTAACCAACTCCAAGTTAGTGAATTTCCTCATCATATTCACTAGATCGGGGCGACTATAGATGTAGCTATTTAACTTCATTGCTTTTTTAAAGATTGACTTGATACTTGGTATTTCAAATAAATCTTCCAATATCAAGTCCAAGCAGTGTGCAGCACATGGTGTCCAATATAGATGTGGATACTTTGTCTCCAACAACGAGCCTATAGAGAGATCAAGAGAAAAAAGGAAAGGAAATAATAACCACTTCAATAAGAGTAAGAAGGAAAAAAATATATAATGCTATCAATATTCTTATATGAAGTAAAACGGAAAGTAATTCTTACCCGCCAATTTCATATTCGAAGCATTATCCGTAATAACTTGAACCACATTCTCAGGTCCAACTTTCTCCACAAAATCACTAAGTAGTTCAAAGATCTTCTCCCCGGTCTTGCTATAATCGGAAGCATCAACCGATTCCACAAACATACTTCCTTTGGGACAATTGACAAGAAAATTCACCAATGTTCGTTCTCTATTGTCTTTCCACCCATCCGACATAATGGAACAACCATGTTTACTCTATTCATTTTTGTGGTCTTCCATGACTTTGTTAACCTCATCCACCTCCTTCTTGAGTAAAGGAACTCTCACTTCATGGAAACTTGGAGCTTTCATCCCCGGGCCATGTCTTCCGATATTATCAATCATCTCTTGAAAACTAGCATAATTCACGGCATTGAAAGCGTCCCAGCATCATACATCCATCTAGCAATAGACGAACATGCTCGATTCCTCAACTCTTTCAAGGCCTCCTCATTTTGATTTTTTTGTTGTTTGATATTTTTTGCAGTTGGTTTCCCACTGCGATTGACAAATATATCCATTGGCCCCTTTCTGTTTGGCTTTACCCTCTTTACCGAATCAACCTCTTGACTTTCATGATTTTCATCCCCAATTACATTTTCATCGTCATCACCATAACTTCTATAATTATCATTTTCAGCTCGTTGTTGTTTCTCAAGAATCATTTACTCCTTAGTTCTCTTTTTCATGCCCATGTAATTCTTAATCTCCTCCTTCACCTCTACGGGTACTCGATCACAACCCCTAACTGCAGTAAATCCTCCAACAATATGTTGTTTGGCCCTACAAATCCCTCCGGTGTATCGCTGATGACAAAACATACATGTAGTATTATTGGTGTTATTTTTATCTTCCAATGTCACGTACTTCCATGCTGGATCTTTTCGATTACTTGAAGAACTTGGGACTGACATTTCTAGTTAAAAGGAAAAAAGACAAAAGAAAAAAGATAATTTACAAACACTGAAATAAGTCAAATAACAATTAAAAAAGGGAAGAAAAAATATTAATTTTAAACAGAAAAAATAAATTAAATTAGAGAAAAAAATGAATTCTTTACGTTTACATTAAAAAAGAAAAAAAGTAGAAAATTTAAAATCTTAATTCTAAAATAAAAAAAGAAGAAAAAAGTATTAATTTTAAACAGAAAAAATAGAAAATTACTGTACTGAGAATTTTTTTTAAATTCTTTACAGTTTACATTAAAAAAGACAAAAAAATAGAAAATTTTAAAAAAAGTACTGAGAAGAAAAAAAAATAGTAGTGTACTCAGCTTACATTAAGGAAAAGAAAGAAACAAAGAAAAAAAAATAAAAACAAAAAGCTTTTTACCTGTCGCGGGTCGCCGAGCCAGTGAAGACCGAGAGAGTTGCGAAGAGAGAGACGCAACCACAGACGCGGCGAGAGAGAGAGACGCAGGCGAGAGAGAGAGACGGAGACGGAGACGTAGACGAGAGAGAGAGACGTAGACGAGAGACTGAAGTCGAAGGCTGTGTGGAATCGATCGATGTCGATCTGGTCTGGTTAGGGTTTTTTTGTTTTTTAACTTTTTGTTTAACCTTTTATAAAACCGAGAAACTACGTCGTTTCAACAAAAAATTTACCTTTTTACGATGCTCACCTTTCTTTGCCTTTTCTCGCCTCTCGCCTCTCAAAAAAGCGAGAAAGGCGAACGCCTTAGGTCGCCTCTAGCTCTTCACCTCGCCTGAAGGATCCCAGGCGATGAACCCTCGCCTCGCCTCGCCTCTCGCCTCAGGCGAGCCAAGCGCTCGCCTTTCATAACTATGAGCAGCAGCCGCCTCTTTCTTCCTCTCCCTAGGCCTGACTTGCAAGCGTCATCAATTTGTTATCAGAGCTCGACTTTCATCTGCGATGTTTGATTCGAACCTGCAATAAAAACAAATATACTCAATTTAAAGACCAAAATAAATTATTAGTAATTTTGGAAACATTTTCAAGAGTTATTTTTTTCCTTGCCCCCTCCTCCTTACCATGAAAACTAATCAAACATTTTCCTTACCCCCCTCCTAATTCATCCTTAATTTATACTACAAGATCACACTCAAGTATATATTTTAACAAATTAAATTATAATCATAACCTTGAAAACTAATTTTAATTTTTTTTTGAATTATCAAAACAACTAGGTATGCAAATAGTGCATCAGATACAAGATACAACTGATGAAACAATCTCAAATAAGTATGAATACAAGCCCCTAAACCCAAATCAAATTCGAATTCCTACAAAACCCCAATTACAATTCCAAAATTTCCACTAAACCCATATCATGCAACAAAAAATCAGATCGCAAAGAACGTAAAATAGCAACACCAGATCACAAAGTGAAATCAGTTAAGAAAAAGCAAGACGACGAAATAAATGAGAGTATATTTTTGAAATTTTGGTGGGTTGCATCTTGTTGAGAGTGACAATGAGAGACCCATTATGAGTTCGTGGTTGAAAAAGAAACTTGCTTACCTTAGAATTAGGTCCACAAATGATGGAAGGATAGGGGTCCGCGGCATGTTCACCGGAGGAGGCGAACAGAGAAGGTAGTGGCCGGAGATGATGAAGTTGAAGGGGGCCGGAATTGGGAAGGGGAGTGCTGGGGGAGGCGTTGTTGGAGAGAGAGACCGAGTGAAGAGTGTGTGTGTGTGTGTGTGTGTGCGCGAGAGAGAGAGAGTGCGGCGTTAGGGTTCTTTAGGGACTTAGCGGGTTTATGGGTTCAACCCGTCTTAACCCGTGAATTTTATTGGGTTGTAGTGGGTAACCCGATATAACTTATTTTGTTAATGGGTTGGGTTGTGTTGGGTAATTAGTGGGTTGGGTTGGGTGGATTTTTGGATAATGGGTTAGAATTGACATGCCTAACTAAGACTACTATGAATTTGCTTCCGTGAAAGTATTCATTTCTGAGAGACTAGATGCAGATATCAGGCTTTTCCCTCTCTCTAGCCATTATGTGCACAACAGACTTTTTCAATGTTGGCTCATTTTGTGATTTTATTTCAAAGTCTTTTTCTCAGAGTTCTTGTAGTTATGACTTGAATGTCTATTTTGGAAAAGAAGACGTTAAAGGAGAAACTAAGACAAACTTAATGTAAGGTTCCATGTCAAAATACAATGCCCAGGACAAGTATAATATTGTCTTAAATCCGTAGCCGCCGCTGTTAGTCTTTTGTTTGGTGATCATAATTAACTAGATGTTTGGCTTTTATTTGCTGTTGCCTCTACGAAGAGAGTTTAAATTCTAACTTCTGCAGCTGTTTTTTGAGATTGCTAGCCCTTGCACTTACATTGTGAAACCTAATATAGTTAGAAGATGGATGGATCAAGTATCAATTGAACACATACTGGATATATGAACTAGGATGACAAAATCACAATTATCTACACAAATTGGTATCCTTATTACAATAGCTAAAACTTGTTCTTGTTCATTGCAAGGACCAACTTAATGCAGCACTTGATTTATGCATGCCATGACATGAAAAGTGGGCAAAAAGAAGGCAACGAGAGAAAAGGAAAAATAATTTCCAACATAGGGCAAAAAGAAGGTCACGAGAAATAGTTTAAAAGTTGCTTTGTCTCTGTTGACGACCAGTTAACAGATGAGCACTGAAGGTGAAAAACAATAGCTTCACGGGCTGTGTATTAGAAGAGCACAAGGGATCCATTGTCCTACTCCATTTAGGCTAAATTGATTTATATAACTTGATGTTCGCGCAAAGAGCAATAAGTTATACTCATATAGGGACGAATGTAGTATCTTTCAAGCAGTGTAGGAGTTTGGCTGCTTTGAGTGTCAATATTCCTTGTGCACATGTTCTCTATGGTGCTCCAAGGTTACATAGAGCTTGCAGCTGATTTGACATAGAAGTTAAAGTTTAGGGTAATAGAGGCAACGAGAGAAATAGAAAATTAGTTTCTAACATCTAGGATTATTATAGCAACTTTTAATTAATTTTATAGATTTTTCACGTTCCCATCCATCCCATTGTACGCCTAGTAATATCAGGTATCCAAAGCAAGATGGAACATGTTATTTCCTCTATTTCCTAGCTCTGGAACAGTATGTACCCACCAGTACCGGTACCTAACAGTATATGTAACTATCGGTCTTCTTAACCCTTCTATTGGGCAAAATTGGCTAATAGAACATAGTGATATATCTATAAGTGGGCAGATGTAATTCTGGTTGGTGAAATGCAATGGGAATCATGCAACGTGTAGAAAATGCATGAACACTCTAGTCTTGAGCTTGCACTGAGGTTCTTTCCTTTAGTCTCATCTAGTCTAGTCTAATAAATTAAAACCAATATAATTTAAAACCACAATTTAAAAGCATAGTATTGGAACAAAGTCTAGTTTAAGACTCATGAGGAATTGAGGATATGACTTCCCCATGATGGATTTTGATAGCTGGATTCGTGTGCTTGGGTGAAGTGATCTGGTTGGTCTAGAGAGGGTGGCTTAGACCATCTGCAAGTAATGTCAAATGTAATGACTCTCGTGGTAGACATGAAAAGTTCTTTCATAGTGTTAGTCTGGATGGAAATGCTGAGCTGGTCATCACGTTTAAGATTAACTTTACTTCACTGGGCACAGACTTCTGGGGGTGCAACCGGCTATTGGCCTGTTTGTATGGATTAAGTCCTCGACCTTTCCAGTTCTTTTTTGTTTTTTGTTTTTGTTTAACTAATTCAAGTAAAGAAGTTAAGTTAGAGTGAATAAGCTAAAAAGATTATATTTAAACTGTTCCACTGGGCATATATGCATATCAAACAGCATTGCAAATCTGTTCTTCTTGTCTTTCTTTCTGATATTCTACTACTAAAGATCCTTTTTTAAAGACTGCTTTCATATATCCATCCCCTGTTTTATTGTACTTCATATACTTAAAATCAGCTTGCTCAATGTAGGCTGGCCGTTCAACTTATGTCTCTGCGGAGATACTCGCGACAGTTCCAGATCCAGGTGCCATGGCTGCAGCTGCATGGTATAAAGCAGCTGCCTTGGCTGTAAAGGACAAGTGCCGAGCTTCCTCATAGAGTGTACTGACCTGGATATGCCTGTTATGCTCCATGGTTTCTTAGAAGAAGATTTAACCCGAGTAAATTTTGTTCATAAGCTTACACCACAACCAAGTAATTGAGGGTTCCGCTTATGCAGTCTTCTGCATAATGCCGAGAGAGCAGGTTCAACTATACATGTCAAAACAGTTTCATTGAACAGTACAATTCCCAGCACTAGACTCTTTGTGTATCGTAAACTCTAAAAGTACTTGATATAACTTCCGTGTTATGAAGTGATTCTCAATATATACTGGCTGTAAGAGTGTAAGAGAGTGAGGATGCATGCACAATCTTTGATATATGAGTGGCTCTCTAATTCTCTGTTATTCAGGGTTGTGCATCAAATTGTTCATGAGCAGCTTGATCCAAATGGGTCTGCTAGCTTTCTTTACTTTCATATCAGTGGACATAACGATGGTGGTTGACATAGGCGATGGTAGTGTTTGTTCGCTTATGACTGATGAACGGAGGTAAGAGTCGGGAAATGGGCTGTAATGAAGGAAATGTAAAAGACCTAACGTCATTTTTGACCATTATACTTGGGTTTAGATACACCTAAATCACTCCTTTTTAATTTTCATTTCTTCCAGTTATCTCCTTTCTATTTTTGCCAGAAATACTGACATGTCACTAACCTTGTCATGCCATGGTTGAATTAGTGCGCGACACGTTTGCATTTGTGGGAAAAATAGAAAGAGAATCTTGGTAGGATGACAAAAACGAAAATAAAAAAAGTAGAGTTACGAAAATGATATTCGAACTTAAGTATAATGGTCAAAAATGACGATAGATCAATAAAACTGAATAATATTCGTTCTATCTCTAAATGAGTGTTTATTTTGTGTTTTTTACTAAAATTAAGGAAGTTGACGTTTGAGTTATTTTAATAGTGCATGTACACTAATGCCTTTAGGTCTCGATTGATGCATAAAAATGAAATCAATTTCAAGGAATCTATTACTAGTAATGAGATTTTACAGAAATAGATGGAAAGATGATTCCTAAAAAGTGTTTGGTAGGATAAGAAATATGATAATAAATTTTTTGCACCAAAATTTGTCAGTTAATGTGATACAAAAAATAAAATAAAAAATTATAATTAATGCATCACATCAGTTGCCACATTAGCTGATATATCTTTTGGTGCAAAAAATTTGGTACTCTTTAGGTACCTATAGCATTACTCAACAAAATAACTTGGAATGCAAAGATAAAGTTGAGCCAACTAACAACATTATCACAATGTAGATAAATACTTGTTAATGACTTTCATGAGAACAATGTAGACGTTAACGTTATTACTGCTCCACAAAATAATAAGTTCTTTATTCTCTTTCAATTTTGATGAAAATTTTAAATTATCCAACATTAATAAAGTAAGAAAAATTTATTAAATAAAAAAAAAACTTATGTTATAATGAAACTAGTTCAAATAAAAATAGTTTAAACATTTGAAGTAATTTGAGAAAAGTAAATGTAATTACTTATTTAAAATAATTACTATTTTATTTTCCTATAGTTTCAAGCAGATCAATTACCCACTCTTCTTTTTCATCATCTCCGATTTTGAAAATTAACACAGCAATCATAAATTATAAGCTATTATTAATAAATTAAATTAAATGAGAAGAATTTGAAAAACCTTATGAAGAGCCGAATAACAACGACGACGAGAAGGAGTAAAAAGGAACGACGTAAAATAGTTGAAACCAAACAAATTATAAATATAAAGCAAACACTCGACATAATAGAAGAATATTATCGTCCTTTTACATAGATTCCAACTATTAGGAATTTAAATACCATATCATCCATCAGAATTGTGATTCCTTAAATTTTAGTAATCAATTCCAAGATTTTAGTAATTTATTCATATTCTAAATATAATTATTGCACCACCAAATGTTATTAATCAATTCTATGGAATCGATTCTGTGGAATTAATTTCAATTTTGTGTACCAATTGAGACCTTAATGTCCAAGTATAACATTAGAAGTCCATATTCGGACATGATATGTGCTGAAGGTGAAATTAATAAACTTATACAAAAATCAACACTCGTTTAGTGACAAAAAAATCTTAAAAATAAATTTACAAAAATGGTAAAAAATTGTATGATCTACAATATTGTCCCTTGGGTGCATGGATAGGAAGGTTACAAAATGTATGTGGATGCACGTGTCCACTTTCCATTCAAAAATCAAAATCTAACAAAAGTCCTTTTTTGACTTCCAATTCTACCTAAAACACAACCTTGAACCTTAATATGCAAAAATAGAAACTGCACTTCCCCTCGGCAACGATGAACAAACCACGAGAAAGTAAATGCAATTTACCCATTAAAAATAGGTCAAAAAGGATTGTCATGAGTTTTCGACAAGCAAAAATTTTGGTCCATAATCATCTAATATTGCAAAGTTGGTACACTATTCTTTAATACTCCTACCATTCATAAATTATTGTCTCGTTTGACTTTTTTTATTTGAAGTGTCTATTTTTTAAATACAAAATTTAACGTAAATTTTTTTTTCAAAATTATAAAATACGTAATTTGTAAACCAAAAAAATATTACGAATTATATGTTTTATGATTTTGAAAAAGTTAAAAGCAAAATGCATCATATTTTCATTTGAAAAATAGTCCATTTGATTCAAACAAAATAATAATTTAGGAACGTAGGAAGTATGATAAACATCCATCCATTTTGAACGAATTTTCCTTGATAAATTTGACGTAAACTTTTAAATTTTTTTAAAAAAATCATAAAACACGTAATTTGTTAATACCAAATATATATATATATATATATATATATATATATATATATATATACTACAAATTACATGTTTTATGAATTTTGAAATAGATAAAGCAAAATGCATTATATTTTCATTTGAAAAATAATCTATTTGATTAAAAAAAAAAATTCAAATATGACAATAATTTAGGAACGGAGGAAGTATGATAAACATCCATCATCCATTTGGAACAAATTTTCCCAGTATTTAATATCTATCACCGCAGAGTATTATAATTAAACGCAATAATAATATTTTGGAACCCACCCGGCCCGTACAAATATGGAAAATATATATTTAGATAAGAAAAAGAAAATATGGAAAAGAACAAATGAATGAATCTTCAAAACATACAAATAATTGCAACATAAAAATGATGGTGATGAGGTCGTTGTTCAATATTTTTTCTCATAACTTGAGTCTGAACTTGCAAGTACTGGCTTTGATGCTGACTATATTGTTAGAAGATAAGCTGTCAACTATCAACAAACACACGCCCAATATCTTCACCTCCCTCAATTTCAACTTGCCAAGTTGAATTCTCACCGGCACCTCTATCTTAAGGTCTAATGGAATTCTTCCCGTTTGTTGTTGCTCCTGCAGCGCCGCTATCAATGTTCTTCCGTATTGCGACTGACCCACTAGTGCCACATCGAGTATGGTTTTGTTCTGATGGCCTTGGTAGAATGTCGGCAGTGTTCCTTGACACAGCTTAGTGGTGGAGTACCATACGCTGAGGCGACTTCCTTTTTGGTAGTGGATTCCGATTTTCTTGTTCGGGTTAATGGCCGTGATTTTCACGTTGAATTTCGCGTAGAGGCTCATGTCGAGATTCAGTCTTAAGTCGGTCACTCGGAGGCGGTCCACTGAGTATTGGGGGATTTTTGGTTTGAACACGAGGTAAAGAATACCAACAACTGCTCCGATAATGATCAGTAAAACGACGAGGAGGCTAACTGACCAGCAAATACATTTGCAACATGTTGAACGGCTGCCGTTCCTCCCGTCTTTCTTTTGTGGTGGAATGGGTGCATTGATGACCGGAATAGTATTAGTGTTATGAACTAGTGGTGGCCGTAGTGGTGGTGTTGAAATATGGCGAGTATGCTGCTGCAGGTGATCTCGGAATGATGCCCTGCTGCTGCTTCTCTCTTGATCAAATTTTGATGACCCTCCATGTCCCGTACGAGGCACCAAAGGCGTCGTGGGCTGGTCGTCTATGTCTACGTCGTTGTTGCCGACAACCTCCACCGGATGGATTTTCTTTTGAGGATGAAGATGATCTCCCATTAGTGCAATGCTCATCTTAATTGGTAGCCTTGGTTATAGATGATTATACTCCAAGGAGAATGAATTGTGAGTTAGAGTTATAAATAAGAATAAGAATAACAATCCAAGTAAGGAGTAGGATTAGGGAATCTGCGTTTGAAATTTAAGTTTGGTTTGGTTAGCGAAGTATGCATTCTCACCTTCTTTCACCTAAGAACAAAGTTAGGTTAGCTAAATCCTTCATATTCATATGTGTTCATATTGTCTTGTGTTTGTATTTCCTTTTCTTTAATTAAATAAATATAATAGCTATATAAATAATTTTGATTTGTACATTCGGTAGTTGTAAGTAATATAGTAATGTATATAGTGATAGTTCAATGTATGTATTCCGTAGTTCAAGTAATATAATACATAATGCTAGTTGATCATTATGTACATTCGGTAGTTCAAACAATATAATGCACAATCGAACACCAATGAACTTTAGCTCAACTGGTACCGTTCACTTAATCGATCGGTTGGATGTTCAAGTCCCACTAGAGGCACCCTGGTACTAAAGGTCAGATGTTTAAAAAAGCCTCACTAGAGGCATTATTTGTTCTAGCCACTCCATAGGCACTATATAGTTTTAATTGTACCCATTCAAAGACATTAAATAATAATAATAAACCCATTCAAAGACATTAAGTAATTATAATAAAAGATTGGGGTAAAGTCTATGTACTCTCCAACCTTAAAAAAAAAAATGCACAGTTGAACTATTCAATATACTTGCATTTATATCAAAACGAACTCATTAATACAACGACGCACTATAAGCTGTCAACGAGACCAAATAGAGAGAGACACGCGGCCGAACAGGTATTGGGTTAATGCGTAAGCTACAATTTTTATGATGTAAGATCAAAGCTAATTAATTTTACTTTGTTCAGAAACAAAATTGTGTTTACATTTATAAGATAGGCTGGTAAAAACTCAACCCTATATAGACTATCTAATTTATTTAAAAAACTTTGACCCACCAACATGTTAAAGTTATTGATATGAAAATAATGAACTTTTATACGAAGAAAGATCTTTATGCAAATAAACCACGTAAATGTATGCTCAATTGCTGTGTCGGTCTCATTTTCTTCTTCGCAAAATCTTCTTCGGATTTGAAAGACGTTTTTGGTGGTCTTAGTCTTATTTACGACTATATTTTGAACAACCGGACCCTAAATTACTGGGATGGGGAGTTAAACTTCGTACCTAAGACCATCTCCAACCGAGCCCCCAAAACACCAAATCCAACCGGTACCCCTGAAGAGTCAGGCCCAGGTTGGCCCTAGCACGAGATCACAAGCTCAGGCCCAGAACCATGAAATGGGTCAGGGCCCATTAAACGATGAATATCCGAGCAGGATTGGATAGACGGTCGGGCAGCAAGCAGGTCTTGCTGTGCGAGCTCAGGATGCAGCGAGCAAATCTGAACTTGCCCGACGGATGTCTAGGAGACGTGGCCACATGGTGGATCGTTGTTGGCCAGACGTGCCCATCCGTTACGCCCACCTCTTCAGCAGTTAGCAAGGCAGTTATGCCCGCCATAAATGCCATTATGGCTCCATTACTCCCACAATGCACAACATTTATGTCAGACCCTATAAAAGCCCTGGGAATCTCCTAGGCCGAGGTACGCACACTTGATAAGTAAATACACTCTACCAAATTGTGATTAGAGCTTGATACTTACTCTCACACCGGAGTGCCATTGCAGGGCAGGCCCTATATCACCCTAATGTTTGCTCTTGTCTTGGCAGGTAGCGAAGCCAAGATATCCAAACTCACTAACAATCCAGCCCACACTAGATCCGTACGTTATCAGATTGGTTCCGTTGCCAGGAAGGTCTGAACTTCTTACTCAGTAAACACTTTGCCATACGTATACATGGCTGGAAATGGAAAAGATACGACGTTGGAAAGCCTACCTACAGGGGCTGTTGGAGGTCAAGGTGGCTCAGTTTTGCATGCCCCCTCCACTTCAGGTCAATACTGCTCGAGTGACGCTGTCCCGCTTGGGATGATTTTCTTCTTCGGCATCAACACAGAAAGCCGAGCCCTCTAATGTAAATCGTCGGCTCGATCAGTGAATTGAGGTTCGTGTGCATCTGAATGTTAAGAAAGCGCAAGCTACCCCCGATGTTACCCATCTCACGGAGGTAGCTCGCTCAGCGGCCTTGGCCAATCAGGCGTTGTATCTGAGCCAAATGTACCCTTAACTAGCAACTGTTCGCTTTGGAATAGACTCCAGTGCACGTGGAGACCTAGCTTATCCCGCTCGTGGTTACGGCGGGAGCGCGGAGTGAAATGCCCCAGCACACCTCAGGCAATCAGGGGAAGAGGCCCGGGGAGTTTATTAACCTGGACAGTACGGGACGTTCTGTGCTCGCAAGGGGGCTGGAAGGGATAACAAGGGAAAAGGGCCTGCGGGCTCTGAATCAGCACGGGCAAAGAGCGTCCATGATCGCCTGGTGTTTACGGATGGTCAGGGGGGTGGACGTCCGGAGGGCTCGCGACCCAGGGATGAGTGCTCGGAGCGAGGAGGCAGAGTTCCAGCCAAGGCATGCCCGTGGGGAGGCTAGGGAAAGGTCACACCGTGCCCGACGTACACCATTGCCAAGGCGCAGGTCACCCGGGCGTAGGTCGAATTATCATTCTTCAATGCCAGTACAGAGTCATCGGCAAGTGTGGTCTGCTTTTGGTCGCGATGAGGCAATGAAAAAGATGCAGGTGCTGCTGAAAGCTCTGGAGGCTAGTCGTACTGGCCTAGGGTATATAGTGTCTGGCAAGTAGAAGGATCCTTTGGCTGAGTAGATTGTGGCTGCGCCGACCAACCCAGATATACCACTATTACAGTTTGATAAGTACTCAGGCAAGACCAATACCCGTGACCATCTGCAAGGTTTCGAGAACCAGATTAACATGGTCACCAAGGATCCTGCGGCTAAGTGCAAGGCTTTGGTTAGTACCTTTTAGGGGAAGGCATTGACTTGGTACAGAAAACTTCCTAGGGCATCGATTACGGGCTGGTCAGATTTACGGAGCAAGTTCCTGGTTGAGTTTGCCATGGCGGGTGTGACCCCCAAGGCCAGGATGGACCTGTGCAGTATCAGGAAAAGGGATGGAGAGACAGTTGGGAAGTATATAAAGAGGTTCCAGAAGATGCTTAAGAAAGTGGATGACCTGACTGACTGGGAGGTTACGATGTGTTTTATGGGGGGCATGAACAGGAACGGCCTGAAGACTAAGTTTGGAATGAGGGAGCCCTTAAACTGGGTTGAGATGTTTTCCCGTGCTCAGAGTTAGAGTGTGACCTTTGAGGAAGACGCGGATGGGTTCAAGAAAAAGGATAGGAAATGGGAGAAGAAAGACAACGACAAGGAGGACCTGTTGACCAAGGCTGGGTAGCCTTCGAGCAAGGGTTGGCGGAGGAATCACTCCCAAAAAACGGACCAGATTTTGATCCCCTCAACACAACTCGGGAAGCGATCATGAATGAAATCTATGCAGAGCTTCCTCCTGCAGAGCCGTTAAACCCTCGTATGATGGCCAGAAGAATTTGACAAAGCAATGTGCTTATCATAATGATGTAGGGCATGGAACATAGGACTGCGTGCAGCTCAAGAAGGAGATTCAAAGGTTGCTGAACTTGGGAAAGTTGGATCGTTTTCGCTTGCGAAAAGGAAACAGGGATCACAGGGAAGACAGGGAGGCCAGGGAAGAGCCCCCCAAGCGAGAAAATGCTGAACGCTGGGGCAGGCTGAATGTCATAATGGAGGAAGAGCCTAGCCTTCACCAGCTGAAGTCCCAGATGTATACTTTGAACAAGCTATCGTATGTGCCTGTGAGTGTGGGGGCCGGGGAAGAAACGATACAGTTCATGTGAAGCGAGCTGGCCATAGGCAAGTTGGCCTCCGAGCAGAATGTGGTTGAGGCTTGTCTCGACTACTCGGATGTAGCCATGGTGTGATTGATACTGGTGCGTCGAGAGACGTGTTGTACTACAAATGTCTCAAAAAGCTGAGGTACGGTGATGCGGACCTGAAACCATACAGGGGTCATCTAGAAGGGTTTACCAAGCACAGGGTGGCTGTGAAAGGAACTATTGAGCTAGAGGTAATACTTGGGGAGGGAAGTCGATCCAGGATGGAGATGATCACCTTCCTTGTGATAGACTTGAAATCAGCCTTCAATGCTATCTTGGGTGTACCCGCTATAGTGAAATTCCAGCTGGTGGCCTCAATACCTCATCAGCGTGTGAAGTTCTTGACCATAGGGGGAGTAGGCGAGCTGAGGAGTCGACCACAAGAGGTCATGAATTCTATGAGGAGACCACAAGTCCCAAGGTAAAGGAAATCACACTGAAGGAAAAGGACAAATTTACTACTACCACTCCTCTGAGCATGGATATGATCCTCGCCGTCGAGGGCAATTTGGAGGGGGTGCGCATTAAGAATGACACTGCACAGGAAGAGCATATGGTTTTGCAGGTGGGGCAGGTCCCCTCGCAGCTAGGGATGGAGGTAGATACTCTGCAGGTTAGGGATACACCGAACATCCAGCCACACGGTGATCTCGAAGAGGTAATCATTAATCCTGCTTACCCCGAGCTGAAAATTAAGGTGGGCAGGGGTGTCACCCTAAAGAAACGAGATAGGCTGATATCTTTCCTCCGCCAAAGTCTAGATGTGTTTGCTTGGACTTTGGAGGATATGATGGGGGTAAGTGAAGAAATTGCCCTGTACAAGCTGAACACAGTCAGGGAGTTCAAGCACGTTCAGCAGCGTTCGAGGCAGTATTCCTCGGAAAAAGAGCAAGCCATTTGAGCAGAGGTTGAAAAACTGCTCGCGGTCGATATCATCGAAGAAATTTACTATTTGACCTGGATAGCTATGTGGTAATGGTTAAGAAGAGCAATGGCAAGTGGAGGAAATGCGTGGATTTTACTGATCTGAATAAAACTTGTCTGAAGGATTGCTACCCACTACCAAGGATTGATATGCTGGTTGATGCCATTACCGGTTTTGAAATGTTGAGCTTCATGGATGCATACTCTGGGTACCACCAGGTGAAAATGGACGAGCTGGATAAACCGCTGATCGCATACCGAGCTGCTTGAGGGTTGTATTTTTAAGGCCCCGTATCAAAGTATTATAGTTAGAATTAAATTTGAGGATAGAATGGAGAAAATTTAAAGTTTAAAAACCCTAAAAGAATTAGTGCTTAGCATGGGTTACATTTTAAGACTTTGGTTTAGGTTTATAATACACCCCAAAAATATTTTGGAACACCCTAGGATTAAATTCGATGAAAGTTTTAAAAAAAAGCACGAACCAAGCAGTGGCTCGCGCCAAGAGGGCGGAATGGCCGCTCTGTTTATGAGTGGCCAGGCAAAAAATGGATGTCGGACGCTGCTGCACAAGGCCTACGGCGCGACCCAACCCGGCTTCTCCCAGCTTTTGACACTTCGAGCTTGCGATTTGCATTATCGTCGCCCCTGTCCTTGACACTTAGTAGCAGCAATGATATATACACGGTTTGCACACGGTTTGGAGGCCTATATAAGGCTGATTCTCAGCCTTGAAACTTATAAAATCACACACACAACACATACTTCATATTAGACACGTTAGTTGCGATACGAAGTTTGTTCGGTGCACGGTTGATCAAAGTTTGGACGATCCAACTTAGTGGGAGCAATATATTTGAGAAGAAAACTCTTTCGGAAAACTTACTTGGCATGTAAGTTACTAACCCCTCCTATTTGAGATATATTCATGATGAACTAAAAATAGTTTCATGTCATGATAAAATGTGTATTAATTATTAGTATGTGATATGAGATATTTGAAACGGTTAAATAAATGCTTTGAGTTAGTAGTACTAAAATTAGTACCATGAATTATAGAGTAATGTTATGATTAGCCGGACATATTCAAAGTTTAGTAATGACTCTAACGGAGTCAAATATGATGTAATAATATTACATCAAATAATAAAGTGATGTCAAGTAATGACTCTAATAGAGTCAAATATAATTAACGGGTGATATATGAAGTGTCTTTAAAATATTAAGAAGACACATTAGTAAAGTTATAATGTCATAAATGATATGACATATATGGTAAAATGGATATGAAATATTTACGGGATACAGAGTATCACGTCACAAATAAAAGTAAAATATAGTTTGATGTCATAAGAGTATGACACGATAATGATGGGATCTATTGTAAACCAGGAACGAAGGTAGTTCTGTAAAGTAGAAAAGTAATAATATATAGTTGCTTAAAACGATAACACTATAACATATAAAGAATAATAACATGTGATTAGTAATGTGCTTAGTATTCACAAGCACTTTGATAGAATAGTTAATGGCAGGTAAACATCTACTTGACCATATTGATATGTATTACGTGTAAGATACGCTTAAAGTAAAGATGTTGTGTATGTGTTTTTGGAATGCAGTATAAGAATAATACAAGTAAACATCTACTTGTTTATGAAGTTAAAGAAAGATAAAAAATTGCAAGTAAATATCTACTTGTTTGTAATAATGAGATCCAACCAGTAATTACTGGGAAGAGCATTGATACAATGAATACATGATGAAAATCATGAAGTGTGGTAACAACCGTGGGCAATGTATAAATGATGAAAATCATGATCTGCGGTAACAACTGTGGGCAATGTATACATGATGAAAATCATGATACGCGGTAATAACAGTGGACTCAGTAATGATCCTGCCACTGGCCATGGTAGAGGGTAGCTCACTGTCATAACCAATAGGGTGACATTGATATGTTGCGACCCTGGTTATCATCAGGTAACTAGAGGCATGGGAAAGGGCTACCTATAGAGGTGAAGCCACCCATGGTACCAGTTATGAGGAAAGGGTTGCCCGTAGAGGTGGAGGCACCTATGAAACAAGTAAAGGTTTTTATTCAGGAACTTGCACTGCAATAGCAGAACATGTACAGATAGGAAGAGTAAAGTGGAAAGTAAAAGGGATGTTGAGGTATATCTCGACACTGATAAGAGTACTGTAAGTTACCTGTTATATGTTAGCCATGCGTGTCGGTTGGTCGCAGTCTTCAACTGATATGGGACGGTTGACGGCTGCTGAGCCTCTGATATTACATGGTATTATAGTGTGTATTCCTATGTATGAAGTGGTTGTGGTCTTCAACTGGTATGGGACGGTTGACGGCAGCTGAGCCTATCGTGCGTACGGAATTATTTGTTGTTGGGATATACTGTGTTTAATATGCTGCATGATAATATGTCAAGCATCTAGTAACTTACTGAGTTTCAACTCACCCCGTAACTGTTTTAAACTGTTAGATCTCAACAAGACGGTAGTATCCAGCATTTGGGGTCAGTTAGCAGAAATCAGTGCAGGTAATAGTTTGAATAATAATTTGATGAAACTATGTATCAATAAGGTACATAGATAGAATAGGGTCAGGGCCGACAGAAATTGTCATAAGCTGCGTAACTCTGATCAGTAATGCTAAGTAGAGATTATTAAATGTTTCTTGAGATCATTGACTCAAGTTTATATATGATGTCATAAAGTTCAAATTTGGCAGAACTTTTACTGCTATTTATTGTTCTATGTTTTGGTTCATGCATCGGCTCGAGGGTCTGTATAGGAACTCGGGTCAGGGCGTGACAGTATTGCTATAAAATGATGCCCTTCGGGCTGAAAAATGCTGAGGCTACTTATCAGTGGATGGTGAACAAGGTGTTTGCACCCCAGTTGGGCAGGAACGTGAAGGCTTATGTGGATGATATGGTGGTCAAAGCCAAGGGTCGCGATCACATTGCTGACTTGGAGGAGACCTTTGCAAATCTACGGAAGCATGATATGAAGCTGTTGGGTTTTCATCGAAATTAACAAGGCGGAATAACAAAATTTAATTTCGAAAACCCTCCCAAAATCCATGCGAATTAATATAAATTAGATTTAGAATAATTACCCGATTGTTTGAGCAAGCAATCTTCGAAAGAATCACGCTTGAATCACGATCACCGCAACAACGATTTGCACGGCTTCTCTATGGTATCCACACGAACGGATTGGACAGGATTTAATTCAACAATTTTGTGCTAGGCAATTATTGAATCAAAGTAGGAAGACTTCGTCGTACGAAGAACTAATTAAATCCCTACTTTTTCTCTCTACGAATTTAGTGTTTCACTTAAACCCTAAATCCTTTTAGGTGTTGGATTCTTATTGACTATCAAAATAATTCATCCCTATTTAAAAGGGAGAGAAGGGCCGGCCAACATATAGTCCTAGTCTAACTAGGATTATAATTTGGTTCCCTTATATTAATTAATTCAAGCCCATTAATCTAATTAATGGCCCAAATAAATTCCAGTCCAATTCATTCTAAGTGTGTGACCCAATGAGTTCCTAAATTACGTTGGCAATAATTAATTACTATATATGAATATATAATTAATTATAAACAATGAGCGGTATCTAGCAATACATCATTGTTACCCAAGTAATAGGAATTATTAGTGATTACAATAACTGAATATGACCAAAATAATTCTTATCCCTTTGTCCTAATATCTGATTAAACACAAGGCATGGAACGTGTCATCCTTGTTATAGTTTAATCTAGGTTTCTTGATCTCCGAGTAGACTTAATTAGTAGACAAATAAACTCAATATCAAATATTGATTTATTTGAGCACGGCCATGTATTTACTGAAGACTCACTCATCAAGGGGCCCACAGATATTATACTCCCGTTATGTAGGAGGGACAAATTCTATCTACATCGTTCATATCCCTCAGCATGATTTGTGGCATATCCAACATCCGACTTTATAATCACCTTGTTACATAATGATGTTTGTCGATATCAAAATATACGACTCTTCATCTAGGGTATATAACGATTTCAAGTCAAAGGACAACGAACACAATAGTCACTATGAGAATCGCTTATGACACTCACGTAACGATCCACGTAGCATTCTCATGCGGGTCAATCCAGTACGTCGTTACACTTAACACGTACCTATGTGTAGAATGATATCAGCTATATGAGTCTCAACACATACTAGTCTCAATGCATTATTATTGCCCTTATTAATAATAATACTCGACCAGGGATATTTTGAATAACACTTTTATTCAAAGAGCTTTATTATGCATTAATATGAATAAACAAATAATACATAATAAATAAATGCCTTAATAAATAATGATATATCGTAAAATAGATTTGCCTCTAGGGCATATACCAACAGTTGAACCCTAGCAAGTGCGTATTTGGGGTGTACGCGAGTAAGTTCCTTGGCTTCATGGTGAATGAAAGGGGTATAGAGGCCAATCCCGAGAAGATTAAGGCTCTGCTCGATATGAAGGAGCCAACATGTATTAAGGAGGTACAGAAGCTGAACAGAAGGGTCATAGCATTTGGGCATTTTATCTCCCGATCAGCTGAGAAATGTCTGCCTTTTTTCAAGGTGCTGCGAGGCAATAAGAGTTTTAAATGGTCCCCAGAATGCTCAGAGGCTTTCAGGCAGCTGAAGGAGTACTTTGGCAAACCTCCCCTTCTAAGTAGTCGAGTGGTAGGAGAAAATTTGTATGTCTATCTTGCGGCTACTGATCAGGCAGTGGCCGCAATACTCGTTAGGGAGGAAAATGGTAGTCAAAAACCTGTGTACTATATATCCAAGGTCCTAACTTCGGTTGAGGCCCGCTATTTTAATGCAAAAAAGTTAGCTTACTCACTTGTTGTATCGGCTCAAAAATTGAGAACTTACTTTTCTGCGCATACAATTGTCGTATACTCTGACTACCCTCTTCGCAAGATTCTGCACAAACCAGACTCTTTAGGCAGGTTGCTCGCCTAGTCTATTGAGTTGACAGAATTCCATGTTGAGTATCAACCAGGAAGAGCTATCAAGGTGCAAGCGTTGGCTGACTTCTTGATCGAAACTAGTTTCACTACTCAGGGCGAGGTGCCAACAGAAGATGTCCCCACCACTAGTGTTGTCCCCCCACCATCGCGATCGGCGGATCGTTGGCAGTTATTTATGGATGGTGAGGCGAGTATAGAGAGCTGTGGTGCTGGGGTCCTGCCCGTCTCTCTTCTTCAGAGGGAGGATTTCGAAATGGCTTTGCGGTTCAAGTTCCCGGCTTCTAATATTCAGGCTGAGTATGAAGCTTTGATCGCAGGTTTTGGTTTGGCACTGGATATGGGAGTCTCAGCTCTAACAATGCATAGTTGTGAACCAAGTTCGGGGGTATGGGGTGAATAACCCCACCTTGGCCAAGTACTGCAAGCTGGTTAAAGGATTGTTCGCCAAGTTATCGTTCTAGGAGCTGGTTCTGATAAATCGAGCAGGAAGCATGCAAGCAGATTTCTGGTCTAAGATGGCCACTGAGGACATCCAGGCTTTGAGCCCAACAATTGTGGTTGAATATCTTGACTGGCCGGCTATAGAAAGGGAATGTATCATGGGCTTTGAAATGGTAAAAAAATGCTGGATTTATGAGATTTAGGAGTATATTGAGCAGGGGTTGCTACCTGAGGATAAGGATTAGGCTAGGATCGTTCAGAAACGATCGGCTAGGTGCACAGTGGTCGAAGGTATCTTATACCGACGGTCCTTCTCGAAGCCTATGTTGCGATGCGTTCGACCAGAAATGACCGAGAGATTGCTGGCCGAGGTCCATGAGGGGGTGTGCGGTGGACACCCGGGAGCAAGGACTCTGACTGACAAGATCATGACTTTGGGATACTATTGGATGACGTTAAGGCAGGATGTTGAAGCCTACATGAAGAAATGTGACAAATGCCATTGGTTCGCGGACATACCTAGGTTACCGATGACTGAGCATACACCGATTGTAACATCCTGGTCGTTTGATATGTGGGGCATAGATTTGATCGGACCATTCCCAACAGCGAGAGGAAATTGTAAGTATGTTATTGTGGCAATAAATTACTTCACCAAGTGGGTGGAAACAAAGCCTCTAGCGAACATTACAGAGGAGAATGCTATCAACTTCGTATATGACTATATTTGGTGCCGCTTTGGGGTTCCCCGAGCAATCGTTTCAGATAACGGCACCCAGTTCTCTGACCGGTTCACCGAAGCTTGTGCCAACTTGCACATCAAGCACTTGAAGTCTTCGGTGGCATATCCGCAAGGGAACGGACAGGCTAAGGCCGCGAACAACTGAGTGTTGCACGCTCTTAAAAGAAACTTGGAAGGGCGAGCAGAATATGGCTGGACTAGTTATAGTCGGCGTTATGGGTGGTCAGGACAATGGTCAGGGGGCCACAGGAGAAACTCCATTTGCCTTAACCTACGGATCAGAGGTCATGGCTCCAGTCGAGATGGCTCTACCCAGTCAGAGGGTGGCACATTACGATGAGGAGTATAACACGTACGTCAGCTCGCCAGACCAATCTAGACTTACTAGAGGAAAAAAGGGTAGAGGCCAAAATGAGGATGGTTAACTACAAATAGTGGGCAAAAGTACATCACGACAAGAGGGTGCATAAGTGGGCATTTCTGGTCGGTGACTGGGTCCTAAGGAAGATAGAAGTGACAGGTTAGAGAGCAGACAGGGGCAAACTGTCACCAAATTGGGAAGGACCTTACAAGGTGATTCAGGTCGTCAAGGAAGGAACTTACCGATTATAGGCCCGAGATTGAACAATGTTGAAGCATCCATGGCATGCAAACCACCTCAAAAAGTATTATCACTAGTCGGTTAGGTTTTCTACAGTTGACCAGTGTAATGAGGCTTTCAAGATTCAATAAGAATAAGTGTTTGTTATTATGGAATTGGCTTTTTGTGGAAATATAATAGCGGCTCGCGGAGCGAGCTCAGGCCTTGGTTAAATCACTTGTCATTGCGATGCACGTAAGACGAGCTCATGGCAAGGTTGGTTTAAAGGCTTATCCCGTTATCCTCCCAGGTCGAGTGAACTCCTCAATTAATGTTCAACATCATTGCCTGTTCGCAGGTCGAGCTCGTGACTTAGTTAATTTTGGGGTTAAAGCCATGCTCCCAGGTCGAGTGATTTTCTTAATTAATGTTTGAGGTCATGTGTTGCTCGGGTGACGAGCACGTGACTTAGTTAATTTCAAGGAAAGATACACGGCTAGGATGGTCGACCAAAGCAGATGCGATCATGGTTAATAACACGAGACATTGCTTCCTGCAACGATCATAAATACTCTACAGGCAGAAAGCAGGGGGCCACTGAAGAGCCAGGCCCAGGCTGGCACTAGCACGAGATCACAAGCTCAGGCCCAGAACCATGAAATGGGTCAAGGCCAATTAAACGATGTATATCTGAGCAGGATTGGATAGACAGTCGGGCAGCGAGCAGGTCTTGCTGTGCGAGCTCAGGATGCAACGAGCAAAGCTGAACTTGCTCGACGGATGTCTAGGAGACGTGGCCACGTGGCGGATCGTTGTTGGCCGGACGTGCCCATCTGTTACGCCCACCTCTTCATCAGTTAGCAAGGCAGTTATGCCCGCCATAAATGCCATTATGGCTCCATTACTCCCACGATACATAACATTTATGTCAGACCTTATAAAAGCCCTGGAAATTTCCCAGGCCGAGGTACGCACACTTGGTAAGTAAATACACTCTGCCAAATTGTGATTAGAGCTTGATACTTACTCTCATACCGGAGTGCCATTGCAGGGCAGGCCTTGCATCACCCTAGTGTTTGCTCTTGTCTTTGCAGGTAGCGAAGTCCAGATATCCAAACTCACTAACGATCCAGTCCACACTAGATCTATGCGTCATCAACCCCAAACTTCCCCCCAATTTGTGTGATGAATAGTACCGACCCAAATTTGGGGCAATACTATTCATCTAACCCCAAATTGGGGTTGATGGGACCCATTCCTTTTTAAAATAAAAAATTAGTTTTTAACAAAAAATATTAATAATATGATATTATTAATTTAAAAATATTTTAATTGATTAATAACTAATAATATATATATTATAGCTATGTAATAAATATTAATAATGTAATTTATTTTAAAGTATTAAACACTATAAATTCAATAAATTATAATAAATTGGTCTATTATGTAAATTATTTTGTATTTATTATCAATAAAGAAATAAATAAATAATTATAATAAATATTAATAATGTTGATTTTTTTTCTTTCTTTGTAGTTTTTTAAGATTTTAAATAGATGTATTGCTTGCTCTTTCATGATGTATGAGTTTGTATTTATCAAATGGTAAGTAATTTAAAATATATTAAATTACTTATTTTTAAATATTATTAATTATATAAATAATATTATAAAAATAAACTTATTAAATATAATGAAATTATTAATTGTGTAATCTTAATAATTACAATTTAAAATGTTAGTAGAAAATCAAAATAGAATATGCTAAGAAATATTCCTTTTGGTGTAAAATTTGGTGTGAAAGTTTAGAGTTGGAATAGTGAATGGTGCTGAAACTGCCTCAAATTGTTGCTGCGATTTTTAAAAACATTGTTTTTTCCTTTATAACGCATTTGAGATATTTTTTCAAAACACATCTTTTTTTGCCCAACATTGTTTTGGTAAAAAAAACTAGAAATTACAGCATTTTAAACACAATTTTTTATACCGCAACATTAAAACGCTAAGTTGAGGAATAATATGCATTTTGGCCCTTCTTGGTCCAAACTGGCTCTAAATATCTAGTTTTTTTTTTTTTTTTATGGAAAGAGGGGTTGGGGGGGAAGGAAGTGGCGTAGTTTGATATATCTATTTTTGTAGTGATAATATATGAAAAGAAAATTACTACTCTGTACAACAAAGTTAATGAAAAAAACGCTGCAAAAAAGTGAAAAGTTATGTGAAATCGATTTCAATTTAGAAAGAAGTCATTTTGCTTAACTGGATATTTCATATTTCACACAAAAAATCACAGCAAGAAACTTGCCATCATCGGTGCTTCTTTAAGAGGAAATTACATTTCAAAACACTATTTTGGCATGTTGATGACACAACGCAAACACTTCCCTTCGACCATCAAATTAAAAGCTTTATTGATGTCTTCAAATGGCATGTTATGTGTGATGAGCTCATCGATCTGAATTTCCTGCATAAATTTCAACATTACGACTATATCTTTATTAACTCGGAACTTCTCAAGTGCACATAAAACTCATTCCTTTGAACGCTACCAAACTAATCAAGTGCAAAAAGCACGAATGTGTATTACTCGATGTACCTTCTTCAAGTACATATCGACCAACAAGGGAAGTTCTGATTTCGGCTTCCATCCTCCAAATAGAGATCCTTTCAGTGTTCTACCACTAAGAAATAGTCCATAGTGAGCTGTTATCTCTGGATTCACTTTTGGTACACCAAGGGTAACAGTCAAACCCCAGCCCTATGAGTACAAAGGAAGCACCAAAACGTCTCAAATTAGCGTTGAGATCCTTGAGTGAAGCAAATTGGATTGTTTATGATATGGGATGTTAAAGAACTTACATCACAACAAGACTTTAACGCAGTACTTATTATCCCAGTATCTCCAATACATTCGAACGAATAATCTGCCCCACCATGAGTAATGCGCTTTATAACCTGGAAGGATAATTAATCAAAAGGTCAGCCGCAATATTTGTTATGCCACTCATATTTCAAGTATGTGTTGGTACGAATAGGATTGCACTCAAAACATCCTATCCCATTTGAGGCCCAAGTTCCAATAAGGAAGTTAGTTAGCCTAAAATATGTCGGAATGGAAATAAAAACCATACAAAAATAAAAAGAAAAGGTAATAAAGTTAAAATAAAAATTGGTATCAATTAATAAAATATTAACAATAGTGACCAATAACTTTGGTCTGAACTCCAAGCCGTGATGCATCCAGAGTAAAAAAGAGAGAGTAAGTTAAGTCTAACTGTAAAATAGAAATTTAAATGTAATCTTATTTTAATAAATGAAGTTCTTATTTCATTACCAAAAGTAAATAAAAATGAAACTCATAATTGCTGGAAACAAAGTTGGAAGCGTGCAGAGTCTATGCAGCCCAAAGTTTGGATAATCAATTGGATTTGATGACAATGGTAAAACAAGCACACTAGTGGAGTCAGCGAGCAGAGTAATCACATTCCAACAACGAGACCAGAAAAAGTAGGAATAGAAAGGAAAAAAACGGAACAAAAGAACTAAGAAACTACTGGGAATATTTTGAGAGTGTAGTCTATAGTCGTCAATTCCCTTCACAAAAACGAAAATACCTGTTCAACTGGTTCATCGCAGTCATTTGGGTTGATAAAGTCTGTTATTCCAAAATCTTTACCTGCGATATCAAGAGAACGACATCTGCAAGATTTTCTGATAGTATAAAAAGCATGCTGTTCAACGATAGAAATTAAAAGTCACCTTTTTCACTTTTATCAGGATTAGTGTCCACGCCAATTATTCGAGATGCTCCCCTTAGTTTGGCACCTTGGGCAACCTTAAAATTTGAAAATGCATAATGAGCAAATCACTGGAAAGACACAGGAGGTGGTACCATATGCACATACTTACAGAGAGCCCCACAGTTCCCAGCCCAAAAATGGCAACTGTAGATCCTTCAGATATATCAGCAACCTTCCAAGCTGCACCCAGCCCTGTTAAGAGGTTTCAGCTTGTGAAGCATATCCACCTTAATCAAAGTAAAATGTTGAAACTGGATTACCTAGCTAGTCCATGAAAATTGGGTATGAAAGCTAATAACATTGCCACAGCTGTAGATTAAAACAATAGACTGCTATTGATTCAAAATTGTCTCCTAAGTGCAATGAGATTTTGACATGAGACTCTAGATATTATTGTGTATGGTGTTGTTACTGAAAACTGTTTGTTGGACCATGGGGAGATCTTAGGCACCTGCATGCTAAGAAGAATTAACAGTCAGTTAAGGGAACTCTCCAAAATATAGCTAGGAGAGAGAGAGAGAGAGAGAGAGAGAGAGTAACATTGGAGAAATTTTGTGAATTTGAGTTTCAACTATGTTTGAGATTTTTTATACCTGGAGCACAGGAGACTGGTTAAGGAAATTGTGTTCCGGTAGGTTGAAACTTGTTGGATTGACTGGCCTATGACCGCGTGTGGTGATTTAATCTTTTTGCCCTAGGAGGACAAAAGCTACTCACCGCCTCTTGAGTGCCACCACTAGGGTACCATTTTGTCAACTTGCATATGAAAAAGCATATACTGCACATGTGGCGCCCCGACCCGGATCTCTATATGAAATCCCAAGATCGAGTCGCCAAAACACACAACAACATAACCATGCAAGAAAAGTTATAATGTGGTTTATTTACGAGCACTTATGTGAATATCAAGGTGCTATGTGAGATATGTTATTTGTATATCAAGGATGATGATACATGTTCAGTTGTGGTATATAAATGCTATTACCATGTTATGTTTATTACTTGAGCATTATGCCATGTCATGTAGTTGCATTTAGTAACTTATTGAGTTTCGACTCACCCCGTTTATTGTTTATATGTTTTTCTTTAAATCCGAACCAGCCAGGGAGTTCACGGTGAGACCGGAAAGGGTTCACGTTAGCTTGCAGGTTGTCTTTGTTGGTAGCTCAAGAATCTTGTACCTGGCTAGTTATTTTTTTTTGGTAAGGACGAACGGTTTTGTGAAGTTATGTAAACTTTACTATGGGTAGTACTACTTTGGTGTTGTTTTGGATATTTAGCCGACATATGGATGTCGTGCTTGTGTATAACCTTGTTGATAATTTGGTGAGCAAGTTGTAGCTCGTGGTTTATGTTTATTATTCCGGCATGTTGTAGCCGATGTTGTTGTTGATATTGTTGTTGTAGTTGTTTTATTTTCCAAGTCTTAGACTTATGGTTTTAGTTGTTGGGTTCCGGCTGTAATGTCGCCGAAGACTTGTTTTTATTAAATCAGGTTTTATAAGTTGTGTTTTGTCGTAAGTACGGGTGGTTACGCCAAAGGATATCATTTTTCTTTCTTCATCTTTATGTTGCTCCTACAATACACAAAATAACCAAGTATCCTCAATACCTGTGTACGTAGTATCGACGTCCCCGATAAACCTATCGAATTCTACTAGCAAACCAAAGTCATGTGTATTGCTACAACAGTTTGGCTACTTCTCAACTGTGACCAACAGAAAAGGGGTGTGTGAACTCCGGTATGACGACTTATAGCGATCACAAATATTGATTTGTAAAGACTATAGATCGTCCCACCATAACATTAACAACAACGACGCCAGCTGGACTTACACAACGCACAAGTAGGTATTCATACACAACTTATGCAAATAACCGTCAAGTTCAAAAGTAGTGAACTTGACAAATAACACGTAGATTATATTATTCTACAATGTATGATTATCAAACATATTGTTCAAGAATCTTAAAACACAACTTTAGAGCTAATTTACAAGTCTCTAACATACCAGTATCAAATACTCAGAGGACCGAAATCCATATCAAATAAACTCTAATTTTCGTAGTAATTTAACTTGTGATTCAGGGGGATTATAATCTTCCCTAAAAACCATTTTTGGGATCATTTATAAAGTTCGTAAAATTGGGTATCATTACTATATGCAAATTCTCCCATCTAAAGTCTCAAACTTGTTCAATAGTTCACTTCCTTGGTTGTTATCAATCTCTACACATTTTAAACCATCTGAACCAAGTATTTCATATAATATCATGTTACTCACATCAACATAACATTTAGATATGAATTCAGCAACAATACAAGTCATGCATGTTGATAAATGTTCATACATGTAACAATTTCTAAACATACATAGGGAGTTTAGTAACTTACTTGAAATTGCACAACCACACTAACAAATTCACAATCAAAGCCTTGTAATAGAGTCTCCTAGTCTTTAGCAACACTTTGGTGGTCTTGCATAGAAGATCCAATGGTTGGATTTTGAGATATAAACTACACATATTATTCTCACCTTTATCTCCCACACTTAAGTTCTCAAGCCCTCATGGAAGGAAGAAATGAAGAAGATGAAGTAATGAGGTCTCTCACAAGGCTTGGGAGTAACTTAGTAGGGCTGGTCAATAGGTCAAATAAGGGTACAACACATTCAGCCTAGGGTCCAAGGGTCAAAAGTCAAAAATTATAAAATAGGGAGATTCTGTCCGTACGCGCGCTAGGGCGCGCAACCTGGCTGAACTTTGGTCTAATTTTTTTTTTTTTTTGTCAAACTGCTAGTCGTATGCGCGCTAGGGCGTGCCTGGGGTGCGCTAGGGCGCGACCTGGGAGTTCAAAAATGTTCTAAAATGTATCCAAAGGGGTCCCAATCAATCCTAGCATGATTCTAACCTCCGACCAAGTTTGAAACACATCCAAAACTCATTTAAACAACATACAACATGACTGACTGCAAACACTTCACATTCATGAATGAACACCAAAACTTACACCAAATTACAGCGTTAACAAGTTAACCATACAAGCACTATCAAATGTACAAGAACTAAGGCATGACCACATTGAACATGTTACTCACACATTTGACTCATATGATTGACATAATAACATACAACAAGGCAAGCATATAAAACATAAAGAGTTCAGGGTATTACAGCACATCATTCGTCCCTCTCTTCTTCTCACAAAACAAAGTGATCTTGCTTTGCCACCAAACAACAGGGAACAAGTCAGTGTCAGTGTCGTGTCAGTGTCAAGTGAATGACATTTACCAAGTGCATGGCAGTGGGCCAAATGGCTTGGGCCTTCTCTGCCTTGGCCTGGCCAGCTTCGGTATGCACTTGGCCTGAGCGTTCTTGCCCTGAGCAGCCTTTGGCCAGTACTTCATATACTAGCTATGTGAGGGCTAAGGTTTAGGTATGCCGGGCTAACATTAGACGTGGCAAACTTGTCCGAACATACTGATATTTCCCTACTCTCGATTGCCCCATATGTTTTGACGTATTTTCACAAAAACACAATATTCCAGTTATATTGTATTGTCAAATGGTAGATGAGTATCAGCGTTTGCAAGTATACAGTCACATCTGCCAACACTCCTCCTTATCGCCCCCTTAGTTTAACCCATGTATCCCACAACTCACCGATTTTGCAAAGTTGACTCTTAGACACATACTCACACCAACTCCCATACCAGAGTCCGGGTTACGTAAATTGATAGATGCAGCCATACAAAATTAACAAGAAAAGGGTTACCAGACGAGCTGCAATTGCCACTAGAGGTACATCCTCATAAAGTCAAAGGCATTAAACAGAAAAGAAACTCTTCCAATATGTAAATATGCATAGTAATGAAAAAAGAAGCGATAGAGAAACATAAATATGATGTTCGTAAAGTATTTTCTTACAAATTTACCTGCCGCCACTCCACAACTAAGGAGGCAAATTTTATCTAGAGGTGCAATTGAGCTGACTTTGACTGCACACCCAGAGTGAACAACTGTATACTCGCAGAAACTTGAAACTGCGCAGTAATGATAAATGGGCATCCCTCTTACTGAGAAGCGTGTTTTCTGATCACTGTGCATCAGACCTTTCCTTTCCAAGCCCAGTACTTGGCAAATGTTGCTTTTGCCTGAGGTACACTGCCTGCAACTCATGCATTCTCCAGTAAACAATGTAAGTACATGGTCCCCCTCTTCAAATTCAGTCACTCCTTGACCGATACTCTCAACAATCCTGCATAATTTCTGCAGGAAAATCAAATACTCCTAGATTTTCTGTAGAGGGGAAATCCCATTAAGTAAGCTAGAGTTCTTTATGCTGATTCGCTCCAAAGAGATTATGTATTAAGATAAACAGATCCAATTACATCATTAATTCACATAACAAAATATCATAGCACTATATTTACAATCGCCAAGCTAATGCCCCCAGAATCTGATTAAAGACTACAAACTAAAAGAAGTAGAGCTAAAATAGCCATTACGAAAAGAAGAAAACATAAAACAGCATAACAATCATGTTGAGGGACAGGTTAGAAGAGCACATCTTCTCCGATAATTCTTTCAAGATATTCTATTCTGCTTGACCATTGTCAAATATAGAAAGTTAGAACGAACTTGACAATGATATTTTCAAAAACTAAAAATAATATACAAATAAATAATACAAGAGATAGCTTGATTTCATTCTGTTCCCACTTTGACCTTATTTACCTTAATCTTAGGAATATTTCTAAGTGACCATTATCAACTTTAAGATGTTATATGGAACTTGAAATCCTTGCGTTCGACAAAAAGAAAGAAAAAAAAAGGGGGCTTCTCGAAATGGATCACTTCATTTGGCCTTATTCATCTAAATCTAAATTGGACAATAGGATCTCACCTATATTACAATATGATAAAATATCTTTTGATATACATTGATGAGCCCCTCTCAAGTAGCTTAAACTTTTAGATGAGTTGGTAACTTAACATGGTATTAGAGCTCCGGTTTGGTAAGGTCATGGGTTCAAGTTTTCCAGTCTTCCCGCTTGCATTTATTACCCGTAACATTGTGATGCCTTTGGTGAGGCTTGTTGTTGATTTCTCCACGTGTGGACGGGTCACACGTGCAGGGAGTGTTGAAATACATTGTTGAGCCTCTCTCTAATAGCTAAGCTTTTTAGATGAGTTGGTAACTTAACACTATCATTTCTCGAGAAGTTACTAGCATTAGCAATCTTTAATTCTCAACAAAGCCAATGGGTTGTTAGAAAGTTAGGGAAGTTCAAGGGAAGGAAATAAGAGTTAACTTTCCTGCATAAATTGCGCTACAAGTTGACAAGAATTATGTGGGTTCACCGTATTCAATTTCCCCTTAAAAATATTTCTTGCTTATCAACTTTGTTGGAATCCTACCCAACCCAACTCGTTGGTAGTTATCTTCAGCATATACAAATAGAGTTCTCACGCAAAATTGGCACATAAGTGATAGATTGCGCTTTGATATACAAAAAAACAACAGCTTTGAACCCTTTCTTGAAGGGAAGAAATAGTTTTGTCTAAAGGAAATGTGTAAGAGAAAAAACCCTGAAATTTGAAATAGTTGAAACGAGAGTGCAATTTATGAAAATTAACTTTGCAAAGAAATAATATTTGTAGGAATAACAAGATTAATTTAGGTAAGAATTATTGTTAGGCTTGACACACATTGTTGGGCCCCTCTGAGTTGGTTACTTAGCATGGTATCAGAGCTCTTGTTTAGCAAGGTCTTGGGTTCGAGTCATCTCGCTTGCATTTGTTACTCGAAGTATTGTGAGTGCACGTGTTGGCACCTTGTTTGGTTGGTGAGGCATGTTAGTGTTAGGCTTACTACACATTGTTGGGCCTCTCTCTAACAACTTAAACTTTTAGATGAGTTGGTTACTTAACAATTATCATTTCAATCATTTGTAAAATTTCCATGTCAAACAAACTTACAGATGAAGATTACTTTCATTTTCCTTCAGATCACTTTTCCTGAAAATAACTTTCCTACAAAACTTTCCTTGAGTTGAAGGAGGGGTAAGTATCTCCCAAAGCCCCTCTCCCCTCCTCTCCCTACAGTGAAATTTCTCCTCTACACATTCCTATAGGGCCGAGTATGAGACAAGTGTACTAATCGCATGTTCCTCACCTCCTACCCGAGAAATTCTTGGGGAAATTAGAGGAATAGGATCATGATTCAAGACAGCAACATTGCTCTAAAACACTATCCCAGACTCCACACCTGAGACCACAAACCTTTATGGTGGGTAAAGAACCCTCCACTTACAATGAGACTGGCCATTCACAAAATGTGGTTCTTTTGTCATCCAATAGCGAAGGAGGTTATTGAGTACCAAATCTGTGCATCCTCCATGTAACGCTCCATTGGTTATGAATGACTGCGTCATGCATGATTTTTTGCAGCTGGGATCAAACAGCTAAGCTCATTGTGTGCAGAATAGCAAAACTAGAATGTAACTGGTAAAGACACCAGGAAGGCATCTGCTTCAGAGATTGGAGTTTCGTTAGCTTAGCAGAAACCTGCTACGTGAGCCTATCTTTCTTACATTGTGGGAAGAGAATTCAGGGACTATTAGGGGTCGTGGAAGAAATTGGAACTTGACTTCTAGAGTTACTAAACTTGGTACTGGGATGGAGATTTCTCATTTTGAAGAGTTAAGGAAGATGGTAAAACAAGAAATCTTGTAGTTACCAGTTATATCCTCCACCAATTCTCAATCTCCAAAGTCTACAATTTTCTTGCTATTCCTTATTCTTTTCAATGTTTATGCAGCATAGCATGCGCAACATTTGCAGAGAGCTGTAAAAGTATCTCTAATGCTTTGGCTGATCTATTCACTGATTTTTCTTCATATTCATGCTTCACCTTATCAACCTAATTTCAAAATAAGGAAATCCATTTCTACAATTCTCACTCATCAAGCAACTCCATGAAACGGAATTCAGATTGCAACCTCTATCCAAATCAAATTAACACTTGGCTAAATGTTCCACATACTATTTATTGCAATAGATGTCCTTACACATCTCCCAAGGTAAACACACATCCTTGCTCTTCAGATAACCAATGAAACAGTCTATCTAAAATCCACCATAATCTTTCTATATGCAATAATATACAATGGACAAGACCGAAGCTGAAGTTAATTCCCAACCTTCCAAAAGGAAATTTCTTAGAAGATTGTCCATTCTATGGCCACAAAATTGGAGATCCTCGAGATGGTATGTAAGTACGTGCAAGAAATATCAGAGCAAACTATTTGTTCTTTATGAAGAAAGTTTATCTTCCATTACTTTTCTCTACCTTACTCCACTCCTGAAACAGCCTGTATAGTAAAATGAGGTCCCAAAGACATCCTACCAATCAAAGGTATGAATATTTCCAAAACTTCATAAGGGTGATTAACAAATATTTGAGATTCTAAGAAACTTAAAGAAAAAATCATTGATCAGCCCAGACTATTCTTTTCTATGAAGTCAAAGATGAAGAGATTTTAGAAGTACCCAGATGCTTCATGGCCGAAAATTCTAGGAAATAGTGGGGGCTGAGCCTGTAAAAACAAGAAATGCTTGTTAGACCACAGTAGTAACTTAATATGTAATTAACTCCATGGATGTGTAACCGAATGAGGGTGAAGAAGAAGAAAAGGGGGGAGTACTTGAGAGAGCCAGGCGGTGAGATCGCTGCGACAGAGGGAGGTGGAGACGACCTTGATGCGGATTTCCATAGGTTGAGGAGGACTGAGTTGGATCTCCTCCATTACCATCGGCTCTCCTGGGCCCCATGCCACCGCACCTTTGCAGGTGATGACTCCTGGGAGTTGTTTGGTTGAAGAAGACATGGTGATTGGTGAATTCCTAATGAATTCTGATTGCAAGTTGGAAGAAATGCAAAATGCCTTCAATTGCAGAAACTACTGACGGATTGTTTGATCAATGTATCATAGAATAGAATGAATGAATGAGGGAAGTTGGGAATGGGTCTCTTCTCTTCTCTGTTCTTGAGAGTTGGTGTATGGCGCCATATACTCCCCTCCCACCATCCTTACTGATTGGGTAGGTGAGGTGGGCGGGGTTGGTAGGTTTCATGGGCTTCAAATTTCTCTCCCTATCTTAAGGGCGTCCACAGTGGCGCCCACCGTCCGCCCACCATGCGCCCCCTATAATCAATTTTAGAGATTTTAACCCGACCTTAATCTGTCCACCCTTTATCTATAAAATTAATTAAATTACCCTCTAAATATAGAGTAAGTTTTAATATAAATAATAACTTAAATTCTCTATATTTTCTTTATTTTATTTGAGTATAATATATTTTTATTTAATATTTTGGAATAAAAATTATTAAAATATACTCTCTCTGTTCCTAAATTATTGTTTTTTTTTGTCCATTCTTAAATAATTATCTTGTTTAAAACTTTCTTTTTTAAGAGATTTTTTTTACCATTTTACCTTTACTTTTCTCTCTATTTTAATTATGCGCTATATACATGGGTATTAAAAGAAACTATACATTATACCAATATTAATAATCAAGTCAATTATTTTTTATTAATTCGTGTGCCGAGTCAAACAAGACAATAATTCAGGGACAAAGAGAGTACAATATATTTTTCACAGTATATAAAATTTAAATTTTAAAATATTTTATTTTAATTGTAGTGAAAAAATATAATAGTAGTTTAGGTTTGTTAGGTTTGAGAGGGTCGTATAGAGGGTGCTTGTTGGAGTGAATTTTTTTTTAAATATTAAAAAAATGAAATTGAAACAAAAAAACAAGATATTTAAAGTATAATATAGGAAGTTATTGTTGTGGATGCTCTTGGTTTTAAACGGTCATACAACTATCGGCCTTCCCTCCCCTCCGCTCCCCTCTCAATGTACTTGGATTAATGAATCCTTTTAGAAAGAAAATATTTCCTCCGTTCCGGATAAAAAATTTATTATATTATTTTGTACTCCGTTCATCCCTTAATTATTATTTTTTTTATTTGACATACAGATTAAAAAAAAATAATTAACTTGATTATTAATATTGGTATAATGTATAATTTCCTTTAATACCTATGTGTATGTGGTCCATAATTAAAGTAAGAAAAAAAATAAGGGTAAAATGGTAAAAGTAATGTCCTGAAAAGGAAAGTTTTCAAACAAGATAATTATTTTGGGACGGACAAAAAAGGAAAGAAAGACAATAATTTAGGGACAGACGAAGTAATATTTTACTTAAAGAATTTACTTTCAAACAAAAACACATACGACTAAATGATTGATTCTATTATAAATATTGATATAAAATGTAGTTTTTTTTAAAGCTCTTACACATGTGATCATAATTAAAGTAAGAAGAGAAAATAAGGGTAAAGGGGTAAAAGTAACTCAATTCCTAAATAATTGTCTTCTTTTCCTTTTTTGTTTATTAAAAACAATTATTTCTACACCTTTCTTTTTAAGGAAAACACTTTTACCACTTTACCCTTATTTATTTCCTACTTCAATTATAACCACATGGATAAGTGTTTTAAAGGAAAGTATATATTATACCAATATTTATAATTGAGTCAATTAATTTTTTTTAATGTGTGTGCCCAGTCAAACAAAACGATTATTTAGGAACGAAGGGATTATCTTTTTTTACAATCTTTTCTTTTTAGAATGTTATTTTTATAATTTTATCCTTTCCTACACATAGGCTTTATTAAAAGAGAAAAATAAATAACTTACTAATATTTATAATAAAGTCAACAAAATTTTCATAATTTGTATCGAGTAAAACAAAACATTTTTTTAGAAGCTGAAGAGTATTAAAGAAGTTATCACATGTGGAGAACTCCACAAAATCCCATGCACCACATTATATACAATTCAAGGCACAAGACTTAACACACTGTATCAAAGAAAAATAATGGAAAGGATGCAACGACCGAATAGTAAGAAGTGTTATATATATATAGAATTATATAATTATTTAGTTACTTCGCTTTGCAAAAATTATGCGTTTGGTACCCTTCATAAAAAAAAAAGCATTCTAATTACTTGATTTGTATTTTTTTGTGAAATTCCCCCTTCGTGAAGTTAACGTTAAAATTTTCGTCTATTTTTTGAAAAAATAACCAATCTACCCTTACTAAGATAGGGACCAAAAAATAATTAAAAACTTGTTCCAGAGAAATCCTCAATTTATCGTCACTCATAATCCTGATCTCATCAGTTAATTCCACAACACAAAATTAAAACAATTAACAACAAGAGGATCATTATAAACTTTGGTAGCAAGTGTAGACTTGCCGATCCCGCTCATCTCAACAATTGCTATGACAATTTTTATCAAACAGCTGGTGGGAAATCGTCTCCGCCTCTAAATCAAACCCAACGACATTCATTTACTCAAAAGAAGTCAACCATTTCCTACTCAGCGAAAAATTATCCTCAAAAGAAGATGATTCTTTAGCAAGCATCGATTGAATCCCAAACGTATCTCATTTTATATAAACATCATTAAGCTATTGTCTGATCTCAACGATGTTATTAGTAACATCGTGACTGTTTATAAAATGCTTCAGCTTCCTAAACAGGTTCCAACCACCGGATTGTTCCAGAGAGAGAGGCGGTAGTGGCCTTGACCCAGATCTGGATCAATTGGAGGTCGAGGGTCAATTTCTAGGCGGAACTTGTTGTCGAATCAATGGTGTATCTTTGTCTGACTTGATCCGGACCAATTGGAGATTTGAATTGGAGAGGATTCCAGCAAGCTCTCGCCAGAATCCATGGCACCGGAAAGCTCGTACCCCATTCGTCTTCCATATTCTTCTTCTTTAACCACATTCATATCTAAACCTCTAATTAGCAGGCTTCCATTTTGCTCTAATTGGCAGGCTTCCGTCTTCCATCTTCTTCATCCAGACGGGCAAGCTTGTACCCGTGAAGGGTAGTTTGGGTATTTTTTTAAAATAGACAGAAAAATTGGCGTTAACGGGCTGAAGGGGGAATCTCACAAGGAAATATAAATCGAGTGACCAGAATGAATTTTTTTTATGAGGGGGACCAATGCATAGTTTTGTTAAAGCGGAGGGACCAAATAGTTATATAATTTATATATATATATATATATATATATATATATATATATATATATAAAGTTGGTGAAGAGGCTTTAGGTTGTGGCACCTCACAACCTTTTGTTAAAGCTGCATTGTCAAGCCTTCTGTTTTTATAAATTCTAACTTAAATGATTGTTTGTCATTACCTAATAATTATACCTAATTCTAATATTTATGATATAGGGTATTATATACTCCAATAGTGCTTATACTTCGTGTTAGGAATATGCTTGTAAAACAGATGATGCATATGTTTGCATATTCCAATACAGTGATTTGTTTGTTCTCATTACAACGCATGTTTCACAAGTGGCTAAAAGGGTTGTGTACCGGTTAGTGTGGCGACTTGATGAAACATTGCATAAGTCTTTAGACTAATGTACATGTCTGAGTCTATGGTTTACCTAGTAACGATGACTCTTTATATGGATTAGCTCTACCAGCGCAAGCAAACACTTCTACCAGCAATGTCTCACCAGCAGACATTCCTATCAGCCATGTCTTATCAGCAGTCTTACATCGCAGATCTCAGTATCAGCCATGCTCTTCAACAGACAACTACAAGAAAGCTAAAAATTCTCAAGAGGAACATCGGTCGTTGCTCGAAGCTAAAATTCAAAACAGATCCGTTAGATATTACTGACAGCTCAAGATACGCATCAATGTCTGTGCTTTCACTATTATTCAGAAGACATTTCCTCTTCCGTGTTTGATCCCAGTCTTCAAGGCTACATTCCATAAAAGACCAAACACAGTGCGCTATAACTCAGGCCTGCATGTTAAGTCTCATTCATCCAGCCTATACTCTTCGGACAGATTTTAAGACAACTTACACAAAAGTCTTTGCCCAACAGTTTCCACAATGTACTCTGATGCATTGATAATCCAAATCTCTAACGCGCAAAAACTTATCCAAAGCCTCAACGAATTTTTCATCTTCTCCAGCCTATAAAAAAAATCTCTCATCCCTCATTCAAAAATGGTGAAAAAAGTGCGAAGCTTAAAAACTTCCAACCCTAGAGTGAGAAAAACACAAGTGTAAGAACAAACACTTCGTGGGAGAGAAATCTGAAATTCCTAAGGCAAAGAAGCTCTGCTTAATCAAGAACTCCTTTCTTGATTTGAGTTCTTTCTTCCTTCGAAAGACTTACTCACTTCAGTAGCTATATCTTAAATCCATAGTTAAAGACCAAGCATCCTGCTCGTCGTTGAAGACTGACCAAGCTCGAAGATGTCCGATGAAGAACTAGAGCCAAATAATTCATATTGCATTCATATCGACAAATTTATACTACATTATAAGGGATGTCGATTGTGCAATGCATTGTCATCATTCTTGGCCGAGTGCTTAGCACTCAGTTGTTCAAATACTAGTTATTTGAACAACGCCTAATATTCTCTTCTCACAACGAATTTATCGAGTTGATACTACAGGAAAACAACATAATAAATGTTGATTACATCTTCCAATGTATTTTCGATAAATTTGATTCCGCATTCTTAATCTCTCCTTTTTCTTTCCTAGGAGATTGCTAGGTTAGAGAGTCTAGGTTGATGTATTAAGCATGTTTGTCCTTGAGCAAACCTCTGCTGAATTTTAATATAAATCATATTTTATTACATTCAGCCTTTACTTATTTTTCTTGTAATATATGTTATATATCTTGTGCAATCTGGTTGTGGAAAGTAATTAATGCATCTAATATAAGATTTAAAGTTTGCTGTTATAATAAACTTGTACCTATTTGTTTACAGCCGCTTTAATCTTAATTGTTATACTTATGTTGCTTGTTCTTCCGCTGCTTAAACTTTTCTTTATCAGCAAAGTATAACATAATCTTCCTACCGACAGTCTTTGAAGTCTGCTGATGCATATCAGCTGATTTCTCTATATCAGCTATGCTGCTTAAATCTGGAAGATGACCTATCCAATTAATTATTTCATCATTGTATTTCAAACATAATCTTTAAATCAGATGAAATTTTTAATAAAGGTCATATAGGCTATTCACCTTCCCTCTAGCCTATACTCTGAGCACATCAACATGGACCTAACACTTCGCTTCATTGTTCGTCCACTTCGCTTCAGTGTTCATCCGGTGAAATAAAGAAAAATAAAATGATTGAAAACTTAGAGTGGAGCTATTCACACTCCAAAATCCTCTAAGTACACCCATTTTCTCTGTACACCACCCCCCTAAATTTTCGACCTCCCTAAATACTGAATACACCCCCTAATTTTCTTATTTTACCCCTTCAAATTATACCTAGGTTTCAATACACCCATCCCTTTCCCCTCCTCTCTCCCTCTGCCACCCACCTGCGTTCTTCTTCTCCACTCCCCTCTCTCTCTCTCTCTTCCCTTCCCCTCCTCCCTTTCTCTGTCACCTACCTTTTTCCTCTTCATCTTTGTTTTTTTTCTTCCCTTCCCTCCCTCCTTTCTCCCTCTGTCACCCACCTACGTTCTTCCTCTCCGCTCCCCTCTCTCTCTCTCCTCTTTTTCCTTTCTCCGTCACCTGCCTTTTTCCTCTCCATCTTTATTTTTTTTTCTTCCCCTCCCTCCCTACGTCAATCCCTCCCTCCTTCCTTTTTTTTTCTTCCCTTCCCTTTCCTCCTCCCTCCGCCACTCCTTTTCTGCCAATGTGAAGTCAAAGCCTAAGGGCTCGAGCCAGGAAGATCCTTCATTTCGACAACTCGAATTTGAAGCCGCAACTCAAACCCACCGGAGATATCTCGCTAATGGTGTCCGACCCTGGTTAGAAGTGTTCGGTCAGAGCCTACCGAACACCACTAAGGGTGTTTGGTCAGCGCTTACCAAACACCACTAGCGGTATTCCACTAAGAGCAATTAGGTCAAATTTTTAAACTGCATTTTTGTGATATTTGAAGGGGGTGTACTCATGGAATTTGAAGGTGGGAATAGCTCCACTTGAAAACTTATTTTCTTGCATTTACGTTTAATTAATACTCCATCGGTCCATAAATGAGTGTCCATTGTTTAAATTTTTCTGGTCATAAATAAGTTTACTTTTGACATATATTTGAATATTTAAGATATTAATGTACATGTGCTACTAAATGACCGAAAAATCAACTTTCTTAATTTTAGTGAAAAAAATTAAATATAGATGATACTAAACACAACACTTTTTAATCAATTTTTTCTATTGCCATTTCTGCCCTTAACACTCTAAAACATTGAAATGACCAATTATTCCAATTTGCCCTTTTTTAGATTCAACGTATATATTTATATTTATTAGAAGTAAAAAAAATGGCAGTGGGGCGGCCATGCAGCGCCCTCCCTTTAACAGTGGGCGGCCGTAATAGGCGCTCTTTGCTAAAAGGAGGGCGGCAGTCATAGGCGATCTCATCATCAAAAGTAGAGATGTTAAAAGAGTCACGGCCCGTAGGACTGACCCGTTTAAACCGAAAAAGATAGGATTAGGGCTCAATATTTTTGGCCCGTTTAAAATTAGGGCTTTTTGGCCCGGACCATTTAATCCAAGACCTGTTAGGGCTGACCCGTCAGGTATCATATTCATGGCTGGCGTACCGGCCCGCGTAATATTAATTAGGCCATAACAAATTTAAAACTTATATAAAATAACCACCGTGAGAATTAAACCCAAAATATTCTAATTTAAAGTCAAACACACTTATCCTTTGTATTACAGATTTTATTTGTGTACTTGTGAATAAATACTAAAATATAAACGAAACTCTTGGAAAAACATAATAACCTATCTAAGGTATGGGTGGTTTATCGATTCACTATTTCAAAACATTATCATATTATATATTTTGAAATCATCATTTCTATTATTAATTACATGGGATCAACTACACTTCATTACTAAAAATTGTTAATATATATATTTTTTTGCAAAAATGTAAAAAATAAACGAATATGATAACATATTTTTTTTCTTTTAAAAGGAATGTTGAATTGAGTGGAACAACCATGAAAAAGAAAACTAAACATCATTTGACTCTAGTGGGTGTAAATAACAAACATTGCCACTTTTTAAAAATATTTGCAAAGATAAAATCATTATTTATCACGTATTTTAAATTTTTAAACGTGGACCGATAGTGGCCCGTTTAGTCCGAGCCCGCTACGGTTAAGGTTAGGTCCGCAATATTAGTAAAAAATTGGACCGTTTAACCCGCGACCTGTAAGGACCATGACCCGCTAGAACTGACCTGAAACCGCTAGGGCCAGCTCGTTTAACATCTCTAATCAAAAGGGGTGGCCGAAACCCTAAATTGGGAGGAGAATGGGGCATTTTGGGCTCCCACCAAGGTGAATAGGGCGGCAACCATAGGCGGGCCTCCTTGTTTCTCCATTTTATTTATATATTTATTAATTTATAATAATTGATAATAATTGTTAAAATTAATTCTAAGCAATTATTAGTAAATTATACTCTCTCCGTTTCAGGTAAAGAGTCTACTATTCTATTTTAGGATGTTCCATTTAAAGAGTCTATTTTTAAAAAAAAATATGCCTACAATCTACATAATTGTTTTCATAACCCTCTACATATACTATAAATATCTTAGCTAACTAAAATATTTTTGTAATTATGACCAACTCTAATGCTACTTATATATCCTTTTATTAAAAAATTTTAAGCGTGAACTCTTTAGGTAGAACGGAGGGAGTAAACAATTATTAACAACCTATAAAAATAATTTAATATTTTTTTTAACAATTAATAACAATATTTAACAATTTTGATGCTGAGAATGGCCAGACTAGGTGCCCTTCCAAGAGCACAGGATGGCCAACCCAGGTGTCCTTCTAGGAGGAGATGATGGTCAGCCTAGGTGCTCTTCTAGGAGTAGAGGATTGCCACCTAGGCGCTCTTCCAGGTGCAGAGGATAGCCAACCTAGGTGCTCTTCCAGGTGCAGGTGCAGAGAGGATGGCCAACCTAGGTGCCCTTCCCAATTTTTTTAAAAATAATTGTTAATAATTATTTTAATTATTAATATTTTTTTAAAATTTATAATAATAGTTATTAATTGCTAAATAATACTATATTATAAATTAACTTGTCCAAGTTATTAATTGTTAATTTTAGAGAGAGAAATACGGTTCAAATTGTAAACACAACAAATGAATGTAAATATTTTGTAAATCATTTAGGATTTAATTAAAAAGAATTGCTATTTACACCCCAAAATTACTTAGTACACCCCATTATTAAGTACACCCTACCCCCAATATTTTCAACTCCTTAAAATGCTGAGTAAATCCCCCCTAATTTTCTATTTTAACCTTACCAATATTTTTTCTAAAATTAACTAAAATTTACTAAGTACACCTCACCCCAAACAAAACACACACATTCCTCCTCCTTCCCCCCCCACCACACACACACACACACACACACAAAACACCACACCAACCCTTTTTTTTTCTCACCTTCTCCACAAAACCTACCCCTTCCTCCTCCTTCCCCACCCCCCCCACCACACCAAGCCCCCGCCCCCTTCTCTCTCTCTCTCTTTTTTTTAAATGATTCGTTCGGCACTGTATTACCGAACACCCATAGGAGTATTCGGCACCCCTACCGAACATCACTATAAGTGTTCGGCACCCTTACCGAACAGCTTTAGGTGTGTTCGGTAGGGCTGCCGAACAGTAATAAATTTTTTTTTTCCCTAAAAAAATGAAAGACATTTAAATCAAAATTTATAATAACATTTTTATAATATATAAAAGGGATATACTCAGTAAATGTTTGAGTATAAATAAGAACTCTCTTAATTAAATTTGACATAGTAATTCTATTTTTTTAATGAGATAAGGGCAAAAAAAGGTAAGCTGAAAAAGTATCACTTTAAAAGTGTTGGGTATAGGCTTCATTTGGTTGGAAAGAAAAAGATATGAGAAAGTGTGAGCGAAAGAAATGAAAGTGAAAAGAAAATTACTTTTGTAACATGTATTTGGTTCCCATGAAAATATTGTAGAAAAAGTGGATGCTATTTTCAACAACTTGTTTGGATAGCAAGAAAGTTACAAGAAAATAATTTTCATTACCTCCTTTACCCTTATTCATAGTCCTAAACTTCCATTGATTTACTGCATAACAAAGTTAGGAGTTTAATTTTTTAAAATTAAAAATTTAGATTTCCTATACTTTTTAGGACTTTCTATCTATCCAAACTCTAAAAAAGTTTTAAAATTTTCACTTTCCAGTGCCTTCTAGCACTTCCCGCGTAACCAAAAGAGATATGCAAGAAAATATAGTATAGACCTTGACTAAACATAATGGGGGAAACTTTTTCCTAGAAAGTGTTTATAAAAGTTAAAAAAAAGTTCATGTTATCCAAACATACATCAGGAAAATAGTTTAACTTCTCTGTTTTTTTTTTTTTTTGTTCTCTTTAAAATACTTTCGTGACATTCAAACTAACCCTTAAAGAAAGTACAAATAAGTAAAATAAATCTTAGAAGTTTAATTTGTTAAGTGCAACTATTTTTTGGTCGAATCAAAAACTAAAAATATAATAGAAAATATGCACCTTTGTATTTGGCCCTACTAAGTATTATCTGCATCCTAACAAATAAGTGAATAACAACAGACTTGACTCAAGTTGACATCACCCAAGTTCAAAGATTCTGCAATTTTTTACTTTTCTTTTTTCAAAATTAGTTATAATATTTGCAAAGAATTGCAAAGAATCCAATCATGAATCAAAAGATTATCATGTTAGACTAGGAGCAGGTCTCCTGTAAGAACGTCTCCAGTAAAAACGTCTTACGGATCCTAATTCGTAAGACGAAGTCTCTCTCTCATAGCTCAGTTCACCAGTACACGGTTGATCAGATCTGAGAGATCCGTTTTACATAAAATACCCGTAAAATAATTTTTTCTAAATTTTTGCCAAGATATAGTAAAAGTGTAAGATAAACACTTTGTGATGCTTGATAATAGCATTGTTTCCAAAGTGAAGCTTAGTGTGGGGATTAATTTTACAGAAGTAAATTAAACATTGTATCATCATCATCATCATCAAATAACATTTTACAAATCAAGGAGAAGCCAAGTATACATTTTAAGTTTGGACATAAATTACCCAGATTTATTTAGCTGCTGCCTCTCCCATCCCATCCCATGCCATCCCATCCCATCTGGTGAAAACTTCCAAGCAGCAATTACAAAATTCTCCGCTTGATTGATTAATTGTAAGCCTCAAGTGTCTCCGTGACCCTATATCCCTATCCTTGCATTCTACTGTTCAACCACTCTATGATGCCCTCCATGATTTCCTTTCGTTCAGGTTCAAAGAGCAGATCATGTAGGAGCCCTTCAAGAAGTTTGATGCTTTTGTCATTTGAGGAGGCTTCTTCATAAAGTTTTTGAGAAGCAGCCGGGTCAGTCACTGTATCAGCAGTGCCATGAAGAACAAGGAACGGCACCTTCACTCTTCTCAGATTCCTTTGCAAGTAGGATGTTATTCTTAGAATCTCATAACCTGTTCTGATCCTAATTGATCCCGTATATACCAGCGGGTCTGAATACTTTGCCAGCAGTGCTTGTGGGTCCCGAGAAACTGCTGTGCCCTTCTTGTTTGCTGCACTAAGCTGGTATCTTGGCAACAAGAGGGAGAATACTGGGGCAAGTATCTGTGATTCAAATTAATATTACATTAACTTACAGCTCAAAACAGAATTGCATTCTTACTTGAGGCTGAGAATACAAGACAAACTAGTACAGCGGTTATAGTTTCTTACCGCAAAAATTGGATGTGCTGGCTGAACACCTACAGCAGGTGAAGTCAAAACAACACCTGCTATGCTGGTTTCAATTTTTGGGTCAAGTACCGCCTACAGTCACAAAAGAAAGTTCACGAGAATTAGACTCTGATTCGAGGGAATCAATGGCGGCCTTACACATTACAATAACTGCAAGGAATCTAAAGCTCTAAACCAACCTCACCTTAAGAACTATGGCGCCACCTGTTGAGTGTCCAAAGCAAAAACAGGGAAGTCCTGGATTTTCAGCTAAAACCTTCATTATAAACGATTTCTGCATTGCATTTAAGAAAAACGAGTGAGAACAGTTTATTAGTGATTTATTAGTGAACAATAGTAAACTTAAAAACATCAGCATCATGCGAGGGAACCTCGAACTATACCACGTCGGTTACAGCATCATCAAGAGAGTGCACATACGCATGCAGTCCATCACTTCCACCATGTCCTTTACAATGAAAATCATTACATTGATTAGGACACATCGATGAACAATCATCTCAATCTACGCCTATAAATTGAACAGCTATAGATACGAATATATGTCGCTTGAAAACATAGCAGGAGAGCTTAAAACACCATCTTTTCAGTTAACCTACACAAATTATCTAAAAACCATGCATAAAATCCTTCACCATGTACATAGGCAAACATGATGAACAATCCGATACTTCAGTTTTTCTCCAGTGGATTCTGTTTTCTTTTTTACAATGGTAGTTTAAGCTAGTCTACCTGCCACGGAACGAAAAATTAGCAGGACGGCAAGACTTGCCAGGTTGGGTGTAGTATCATTCACACACAGAATAAACTATGTAACATGCATTCCGATATTTTTGTCATTTGAAAACAGAAAGCCATATTAATGTCTTTGACTCCTTTGAAAAAGGGGAACCATTAACTATGATAAATGAACAACTATAGTTCACTTGTCCTTTTGTTATCTGTACACCTAGTCACACAATAAATGGTTCTCAGTTAAGGGATCTATGCACCATTCCACCATTTAAGTGATTCCTTTATAATAGGGTTCATCTGGTGAGCTTAATGAGCTTTGCTTAGATGAAGAAGCTTTTTGCAGTAAAAAAAAAGCTAAGTGACTGTCCTACTCACTTCTTTCATCAGAATTTAATAGTGACAGGACTACAATAATGAGCATGAAGAATTTGGGGAGGACTAAGAGTGAAGAGGAAATAATTAGCTCTTTGATCCTCAGTAAGCTCTTTGATGCATGACTGAAGGGAGATGAGGAAGATAATAAAGAACTTATTCAACATTTCCCTTGCGGCAGTAGCAAATGCTTACTCGAGGTAAAGTTGATTTAATTCTAAATAGCTTCATGAGCTAGTCAAACTTGTAACAGCATAGCTTTCATTTAATACCACAAAAGCTTGACGCCTAGATGGTTCTTCTCCAGAAGTTGCATGCCAATGATGAGATCCCAACTGTATCTTCTTTCTCTGTCTCAGGCACGCCTTGAAAGTTTTGGAAGACATCAGTTTCTCCTATTCCTAAGTTGCCTTCTCCAAAGATTACAGAGGACTTGACATATCTTGCTCTTGTTAAACGTGTTACCTATCAGGTGTGTTCTATGATATTGAAGGAAGGTTGATACTATTGTTGCCTACTTCATGATCAGTAAAAATCAGCTTACATCACAGGTTTTCTCTAATGATACAAGAATTTGGTCGAGGGTGTTGTGGAGATCACAGGGCATGGTGTTTGATCTTCGAAGGCATATTAATCACTGGCTTGCGACTTCCTGGTTGATCTTATCTAAGTCCTAAACTTTATCCCAACAATTATCCTTTAGATGCGAGCTATGGATACATTACTCCCACTAAATAGTACTTCTAAACTTGCTTGAATGGTTGTCTGGACAGCCTATGCAAGGGCTGAGGCACAGATGGGATCGCTCTCCATGGCTTTTACACTACCTTAATGCTGAGGGAGGTTTCACCTGAAACGTAAAGATTCAGAAAGAAAACAAGTAGATGCACCCCAAACATGCGGCTGGAACCCCAACTTGCATCTTGTTGAGTAAAGGAGGGAGCCGTTCATCCCAGAAACCAGAAGGATCTGGTCGTGACTAGAGACATCATCGTCGGCATCTTTGAGCTCCAGCCACCAGAGCAACAGCATCCGCCAGCATGCTTTTTGCCTATGGATGAAATATTGGCATTTTTGGGAAGCTAAAGCTCAAGATGGTTAGTAATTCATCAAGACTACTTTGGATGAGCTTTGCGTCAGTCTGCCATAAGACCCAATACCACGAAAGTGTCTCTGTGCGATGGTGCATTTAAACAGGACAGAAATTATCAGTGCTATTGCAGGAATAACACTCTTTAGATATCTTTGAGTCTCCCTTGTATATACAAGGCTCAGAGTAGATGATTATAACAAGCTGGTGAGCAAGACATCAAGAAGAAGGTTCATAGTTGGATTTCTAAAGCTCACAGCTATGCAACAGGGCTCAGTTGTGAAGCAAAGGTGGTTTTTTGAGCATTCAAGAAGATGGCCCAACATCTTCATTTCTTCTAAAAGGTACCCAGAAAGACATTTAACAACAGCTAATAAACCACACCATATATGGACACAGAATGATAAAAGTCACAAAGGCAACAAAGTTGCCTAAGGATCTAGGATGTTTCTTCCCATGTGTGAACGTGATTAGGCGATGGATAAGGTTTCAGTGGATCTTGCTTGACGAAAAAAGAACCTCAGTAGGTATTACGGTACTTCTGCTATAAGAAGAAGAGCCATGCTTGGCAACTTAAGTCCTATTTCAATTCTACTGAAACTGAAGCTCTTGTAGTTCATACCCAAAGGGAAACTGATATATCCTAGTAAAAAGAAAGAAGATAAAGCAGTTTGGACTTTTGACTAGTAACTGACAAATGCTTCTGCCTTTAACACTAAGGTTCCGTTTGTTTCGAGGAAAATAACTTGCGGAAAATTATTTCTGGAAAATGAAAAGTTTATATTTTCAGGCGTTTGGTAAATCTTTTGAAAATATGCCGGAAAACATTTTCGGTGTTTGACAAACACATGGAAAACGTTACGGAAAACATATCGTGAATACATACAAAAAGTTATATTCCATCCGTCCTAAAATTGGTGTCCCCAATTGAATATACACTGATTTTAAGAAAGTGTTTGAATTTAAGAAATTTTCCTTTAGTAAGCCCCAATTTATCACTAGTGGTGTTAAATCAATAGGGTTCATCTACTTTTCAATCTCACAAATAAGAATGGCATAATTGATAATTGACTTGAAAAAACTTTTCAAAAGAGGAAAGACAATTGTTTTAGGACTTCCATAAATGAAATAGTGTACACTTATTTAAGGACGGAGGGAGTATTGATTAAAATTAAAAATTATAAATAGTGTGCACAACACAATAAAAAAACTCAATTTATATCTCTCAAAAATTATTTGTTAAGTGTATAATTGTGTATATAAATGTGTGGGATCATGATTTTTTAAAGATAAAAGTAACTCAACTGGGGATTATGAGGCTGAGGTAGGGTGAGGAGTGGCTGAGCAAACTGTAATATTATTACTTTTGGGATAATTGGGTGGGTTTGGTGGAAAGGACAGGCGGGGTTTGTTGAAGGGGGGGGTTGTTGGGGAGGGTGGGGGGTGCTCGAACGAGGTTGCGAGTACACACTGCCGTGTACAATGTTCTAAAATCGCTAGGCGGGCGTTAGGCGGCAAAGCAAGGCCTAGCGCCTAGAGATTTAATCGGGCCTAGGCGGGTCTAGGGGATCTATAAATTAAGGCATAATTTCAACATAGGTCCATACCAAACCCGCTACAACAATAGTAAATAATTAAATAAATAAATTTAACCAAATAAATTAAAATTAATGATCATATTATAAAATTAAAAATTAAAATTTAATTTAATATCATTTCAAAGTGAACAAAAGAAAAAAAATACTTTAATAACTTAAAAAAATAAAATTACTTTAATAATTTGAAGAAAACACGTAATAACTTGAATAACATTTATCCTTTCAAAAAAAAACACTTAAGATAACCTTTTTTGTCATTTTTTAAAATGAAAAGTCAAAAGCTAAACTTAATGCTCCAGCCTCCCACGTCCTCTCTCTTTCTCTCAAACGCTCACACGCAGTGGCAAAGCCAAACACCTCTCTCTCTCTCTCTCTCTCTCTCTCTCTCTCTCTCTCTCTGGAGATCCAGATCTTGGTCTCGTCTCTCGATCTCACTGTTTGATCTCACTATCGCTCTCTCGATCTCACTGTCTCGATCTCACTCTCTTTCTCGGTAGTGGGACGGCACGGCGGAGGGAGAAGGGACGGCGACGGCGGCGGAGCTTGAGAGTTGAGAGATGGGACTGATTCCGTCTGCGATTTGAGCCCTAACTTTTCAAAAAAAATTTTTTTAAAGAAAAGGCAGATCGGCGGGCGTTAGGCGATTCGGGCGATTTTTCTTTTGGCGATTTTTTGTCCGATTTAGTGTTAATCGCGGCATTATAGGGACGCCTAGCGCCTAGGCGGGCGCCTTGGCCGACTTTTAGAACATTGGCCGTGTATATTATGATACTGTTGGGGAAAAAATTGGAATGAGCAAATTTTGGAAAATGACTTACGGAAATGGAGTCCGTAAGTCATTTTCCTGAATAGAAGGCTTCATTTCCGTTGACTCGTAAAGACTTTACATTGATTACATTTTTCAAATGTTACCAAACACCAGAAAATGAGGAAAATGTTTTCCGGAAATTATTTTCCATGAACAAATGGAGCCTAAAAGAATCCACAAAGCCTAAAAGAATCCACAAGGAAACAGAACATTGGCATCAAATTGTTTGGTCCGCTGTGTATGTCCCAGACATTTTTGGGGAAGAGGGATGTTCAAAATAGGTGTCCACAATGTGGTGTTGGATGTCTGCTACTCATCTGTTCTTCTGTTGTAGCGAGGAAGTACTCCTCGTGTATTGGTTTTGATGCAATATAAGTTACCTAAGGCAAGAAAAGCAAAAAAAAAAAATGTACGTGTCGTCCTCCCATTACTACTCTTATATGCACAAGGCCAGATGAAATTACTCAAGAAATAAGCTTACTTAACAAGACGAGCTTTTGCACCAATGAGGTTCCAAAATATGTTCAAATCCTGCACATCCACATATAGATGTATAGCTGAAGAACATCTATGTAAATAGTAATTAAAATTATAAATTCTATTGTGAATGACAGATAAACAGACATGCATGGTAGGAAGTTAAATGAAAAAGCAGTTGGTGTTGGGAAGAATGGAATTGAATGAATTCTTTGAAGTTGTGCATATTTAAGATCAAGGAACAATAACAGAAGAAAAACCTGGAATCAAGAAAGGAGAGTGTAAGGCAATCAATTCTGGTATTCCAGGCTTGCATATGTAAATACTTCAGATTGGTTAAACAAAATAAAGCCTGCTATTTAACTTGCTAAAATTGTTCTGGACTTACCAATCCAATCCATCGCACAGACCTTGTATCCATGTGCATTCAGCTGCTTTGCAAATTCATGATACCTGCCACTGTTTAGTGAAACAAGTCAAGGAATTAAACTTGATACGACACAAAAACGAGATCAAAGCTAAAAAAATAGACACCTGTGCTCATTCAGGCCATGCAAAAGAACAACAAGTCCCCTGCAGACAAAAGATGAAACAACATCAACTCTTGCTTCATTGTAAGAATTAAAACAGGTATGTAAACCCTTGAAGAGTTAGATCTAAGAATAAAAGAGAGCAAAAATACAAAACATGTAGAAATGCAAATAGTATTAGAACGTAACATGAGCCATGCTTTATCTTAAGATATTCTAAATTTGAAAGAGCTGTGAATCATACTAGAAATTTAAGGTTTAAGCAAGGACATACTGTACATGTTAATTTCCAACATGCTCATACAGACTGAAATGACGAAACCTGATGCCAATGAGTGCCCCAACAGAAAGAACAGCCTAAATTATCTAATCACAGTTCTACCATTTGTTGGCAACTAAAATAACGGTCATTTTTACTTCAGGAGGAGGCTAGGAAAAAGTACACAATAGAGGATCGAAGATGAGATAATCCATTTGATTCCCAAGATAATTCTTAACCAACTCATTAAAATAACCAGCACATGGACCAGCACTAAATATCGGAAAAATAGTTGATTTAACTCTTGAAACTGAAGGGTCACTGAGTCCCCAATCTGAAAATGATTCATCAGAAGAACCTCAAATTAAATGCTACAAGTAACAAAGCAATTACATCATTGTTCCACGTGCTCTGCCGTTCACATAATCCTTTAAAAGATAACAACATCCTGATAACCACTCTATCAATCTACTTCCAAATTTCTAAACTGACCCTCTTCATATAGAACAATATATAAGTAGAATCAAGAGAAATGGTTCGTTATATTCGTTGCTTTATCTCAATAGTTAGAACAATTTTGTTGCTGCAATTATAGGCCTTCTGCTTTTGTATATTTTTTTCTTATTCAGTTACCGAGTGAATTAGAGATAGTTTTTATCTTAATTGAATTATAATTTCCTATTATAGATCTTCCTTGCTCAAGCACTGCATTTTATCCAGGCTTTCCCTTTCCTCTTCCCACCATATCTTGTAACAGTGGTTGAGGTAGCAGACACGTGTTAAGAACTTGAACAGAAAAGTAACTACTATGAACCGAATTTCACAATACATAGAGTTTCTTATTCGCCATACTTGCTGACAACTAAACATTCCGGCTTCATTTTAATCCTATAGATTATTCATGTAAGCTTCAATCATCTAAGAAAGCACTGCATGACACGAGAACTTAACAAATGGATAGCTTTTCCCATTAGAAGTCAATATGCTTCTGCTAGCTTGACCATTTATCCATATATGTGTAAGAGGCTCAACACTTGCAAGCAGCTTTCGGCATCGACCTGATATTCAGACTATATGTGCCTCAAATTTTAAGAAAAAAAATTAAAAATGACATGATGAACATAATATACTTCACTACACCAATTGATAAGAATTCATAGAAGACACCCCATTTGCGAGGAGTCGAACTCTTCCTCCTCCCCATTATCTTGTAACTATGTTATCTTTTAACATTCTATTATAATATCCGAAAAATCTCAACAAAACACTATGCTTAAAACACAAGAAAATAAGTCCAAATCTCATTAATTTGGTTTGCATTTAATGTAAGCCCAAGAACCTGCACCCAGCAACCAGTTTCACTTTTATCTCCTCCTATATCCAGTTTACCAAAACATTACAAGTACCACTTTTGTTTTGTATTTCTAGAAACTTAACAATTTACTGTCTTAAATTGATCTTCTCTCTTTGTAAGTAAGAGCATTTGTAAAATCTTAAGCCACGACAGAGCCGGCTGAACTTGCTGAAGGCAATTTTGACCTTTGACTAGCCAATCAACTCAAAATTGTGCTCAAGTATAAGCCTATCCTTTCATGAGAACTGCTATGTGCATTCTCTTTTGAAGGCCAGAACTCAAAGATGTTGAAATGAAAGGTGCCAATGCAGATACCACCTTCCTGCAGAAAACATATCACTCACCTCCTTTTGAATTAAGACTCGGACAAATGATAGGATCTTAAAGTTATCAATATGCCTTTCCCATCAGAATCTTACTTTTTACTATCTATACAAGATGAAACCTAAATTAATACACGCTGCAAATTTAGCATTACTTTTACGAAAACACTTTGTATCCTGGTGCAAATAATATCTATAAAGATAAGAATCTACTGCGCTGCTGTCACCCAGAGATGACATTCTCTGCTATCCAAATTGTATTTCTTTACGATTCTTCAGATCAGTTGCTTTTTAAAAGTGTGTCAACTGAAGTTGTCAGGAATGAAATAACAGCAATGCAAGCATTAAATTAATGAATAAAAAACAAGTTGAATCCTCTTCCCATTCCTGTTACATCACAATCTGATTGCTACCCCCTCCCCCCACCCCATCCTAATAAGATAAAAGACACTAGGGAATTGTAATCCTCGGGGTGCGTTCCTGCCAAACAATACAAGATAACTTAGTATGTATCTAAAGGGCAAGCAATATCCGACATTTATTTAGTATCTAGGGAATATGCCTGAAGTTTTTCCAGGATTGTTGCACTTATTGGAAATGCAGTCAGTTGTTTGTGCTCTCAGTCCTGTCAACTTGTTCAATGAAGACAAAAACATTCTGTTAAAACTAATAATTATACAGGCACCTCATTCAAGATATTCTCAGAGTTGAAAAAACAAGAGAGATCATTTGTTCATTCCCAGTATCAGCAAGTGGAATGAAATTGAGACATCAAAGACTAAAAGAAATGATGCCAAGCTATTGGGATTTTGGGACCACAAAATTCGAGAAAGAGCCCTCTCTACAAAGTGTTGACCTCGGGAGCCCAAAGAAGAAGCTTATTCTATTGTCACACACACCCAACCCCCTCCTCCTTAAAGCCAAACCACTCATGAATGATCTCGGCACAACTTCCCCAATATTTCAAAATATAACCTTAAACTCTGAGAATTCTCGCCCTTGTTAAGAATTTATTTATAAAAAGATTTGCATTAAAATTAGTTATCGATAAATTTGTTAATCTTTGCAATGCATCCAAAAACATTAACACAGCTTAGAAAGTGCAACGTAATGTACTAGTTACTCCGTCTCAAAATAAATTTTTCGTATTAATTTACACGAAATTTAAAAAGCAATTAACTTTACAAGAATTTTAAGTTAGTGTCAACTGCGTGTTTTTGCATGGGAAATTTTTGGCACTAAAATTTTGACCAATAAATCTAAATGGCCCGAAATGGGACATCCAAACAGTGGTTGGGTATGATTAAGGTTCTCCTTTAGTAATCAATGTGTTATCTAAATTACTATTTTATCCTTAAATTAGTCATTAATTAATAAGGTTGTTGTATGTTAAAGATATGAATTTATATTTAGGGGTAACTTGGTCAAATAAATTATAAATATACTTCAATGTCCTTAACATTAATGATAAAATTTACTCCATCCGTCTCAGATAAATGTTCCTCATTGACAAAACACGAAATTAAGAAAAATAATTAATAATAGGTTGTAAAATGTATTCGACGATAATACCCATAGCATTGGTTGAGTTTCACTATTCTAAAGAAATAGGTTCTCTAGGATGTGCTATGTTGATATTAAATTAAACTTTAAGGGTATCTTGGGAAGAATGGTAGACAATTTGTACATTAAAAGTTTTTAGGAATATTAATTGAGACATTTCAAAATAATTAGGAACATTTATCGAAACAGATGGAGTAATACTCCCTCCGTCCCTAAATTATTGCCTTTTTTTTTTTTTTTGTCCTCTAAATAATTGTCTTGTTTAAAAGTTTTTTTAGGACAATACTTTTACTATTTTACCCTTAATTTTTATTACTACTTTAATTACGGACCACATGCACTATGAGCATTAAAGAAAATTACACACTATACTAATATTAATAATTAAATCAATTAATTTTTTTTAATCCGTGTACCAAGTCAAACATAATTTTTTTAATCCATGTATTAGGTCAAATAAGACAATAATTTAGGGACGAAGGGAGTACTTTATTACCTTTTTTGTACATCTAATTAGGGTCATTTAGCACCATCCAATTTTGATAATAGAGCAAATAAAAGAAATTAAAATATAAATGTTTATAATGTAGACACAGATTAAAAATTTTGGCATAACAGGTGACGTGATAATAAAGAGATAAATAGAAAACTCGCCTGACTTTGATAGAGACGGGGGCCCACGATTGCGAGAACATGGTGTCCCCTCTGGACGTTACAAACATCGAGAACTCTCTCACCGACTCCTTATCATCGTTCGTCACTCTCCGTATCGCAAGCGCCCTCCTCGCCGCCACCTCCTGGTCCGACGCCACCGCCGACGCACTGCTCTTCCACGGCACTATCGTCGCCGGCACTCTCACAACCGGCAATCCCTTCCCCGACTTATCCCATCCTGTTTCTCTAACTCCTTACTACTACCCTTCTCCGACGATCCCACCGCCACCACCACACCCGCCGCCGCCGTGGAAATAGAACTACCACTTGTACGCCTCCGGCCACGGAACGGGAAAAGCAATAACAGAATAAAAGCATTAATAAGCATCAACAAACTCTTCAAAGCTCGCATAGATAAAAGCGCATTGACACGACCGCTTGCTCCGGAGGTTAAAATGATCTCCGCCGCCGCCACCCCTGCTACTGGTCCCTCGTTCTTAGCCATTTGACAACGAAATCCAATCTCTCTCCTGGTCTTAACCTCAGACAACAACGATAATTGCAACGTCGATGAAACTCTCTTTAAACACAGAGAATTCGATTTCGATTTCAATCCACGACAATTCTCCTTATAATTAAAAACAGCATTCGATAGCAAAAATCGAGCCTCAACCGGAGAACGGGCGTTTGTTATTGCCAAACAGATCATAAAACAGAGAGAGAGAAAGACAACAAAATTAGTGTAAAATCGAAAGGAAAAAAAAAAACAAAAATCAACCCAAATGAAAATTTTGCAAATGCGATAAAAGGGTATGAGAATTTGGTTGAAAGGCTGACAATTATAGTGTCTTTTTAATGGCTGAGAAACGTTTCGAAGCTTCTTTCTTTCTCTCTCAAAAAAAAAATTGAATTTGACGAAATGATCGGCTGACGGTGGACTTTGGAGTTCAAATATGTAGCTGAGCAAACAAACAAACGCATCCTCACCTCGTTCTAATCCTTTATTATTTGACGGTCAATTTTCTGCCAGGTGTCGTGCTGTGGCCATGTGATGTGTCCATTATGCGGCGAGTTGATTCTTGAAATGTTTATTGTTCTTTCTTGAAATAGTCACGTTTCATCCACTAATTGGGAACTCATTTCATTTGAATCTCTTTCTTTTACTCTTTTTCTCAACAATTTGTGTTGCAATTTTGACTCATTTAGTTCTTTTTTCTCAAACAATGTTGTGTGTGGCAAGTTTGACTCTCTCCCTTGGTCAAAACACATAATCTTGTTTGACTCTCTCCTTGGTCAAAACACATAATCTTGTTGAATATCGACCTAAATTTGTTGTCAAATCTACACCAACGAGTACACAGTTACTAAGTAAGGGGTGGTCTCAACAAAACTCTCCCGTTCAGAGAATTAGTCAAAGTACTTGCAAATGCAATCATATAATAATAATATATATTCGATCTTGTCACATAGAATATCTATGGAGAAAAATTCGTATCAAAATATTAGCAAATGTGCTCATGTAATAACAACATAGTATAATATTCACATTATGATTGTTTAAAACCCATATTAAGTGTGGTCCTAAATTGATTAATTTTACACTAACGATGAATAATATCTTTATTGAATACATTCAATTTATTATTATTATTATTATTTTTGAAACCTATATTCAATTTATTTATGTTACTATTTTTGTGTTGGTAGCTTTTAACGTGCGATTTCATAAAGTTTTGGTCTTTCATGGTATGAAATCCCTAGTAAAAAATGGAGTAGATTAGTGTTCAACTCTCCAAATTGTTCACAAGTCAAATGTTGCTGAAGTTGAAATCTACTAAATTCAACAATGAGTCAAATTTACAAAAAAACATTTTCTAACAATTATATTGTGTCATGGCTTTGTGTAAATTATCTTATTAAAAGACTTACAAATGACTAAAGCAACAAAAAAAAAATCTATCAATGCATAATCTATCTAGTGGATGAGTGAAACTGTTATAAAAAAGATGATATTCTTGAATTAAGAAATTTAAGTTTTTATCTTCAATACGGAAGTGAATTGGTAAAAAATAATAGTACCAAGTATTCGAAAAAATACTAGCAATAAAATAGAATATATAACGGAATAAATCAAAGGGAACATATGATTTACGTAGTTTAAATCACTCAAATGCAAGCAACAAATTCACTTTAAACGATGAGAAATTTCCAATACATAGTTTTCAATCTGCGCACCCTTCCTATGAAAAGGGTTACAAGGATTGACATTATCTAACAGATTATGTAATATACCCGAAAATCCTATAGTATTGTAAAGTATATTTTGGATATTAGAAATAGCAGGAAATTGCTGACCGGTCTACTTTCTGGAAAAAAAAAATTTCTCTCCAGTCCACCCTTTTTTTTTAACCGCTAAAAGGCACTTTGAGAATTTTCTTCCTAAAATGCCTTCAACAACATCATTGCTTTAGATTTAAGGTTCGAATTGATGTATAAATGATTTCATGTTGTTAATATAGTCTTTCCTCATGTTTGGGTATCAATTTTCATGCATAGAACACGAATTTACAATTTGATCAAATTCGAATTTTTTGAGTTCATCCCGTTTTTCTTTATTCGTGGGTTGTTTTGGCCACTTTAATCTATGTTTTAAGCTTCGAATTTGTTTAAAATCAATCCAATATTGTTATCCTAACTTAGTACTATATTTGTGCACAATTTTTCTACCAAAAATACTATTTTTGAGATCAAAATCGAGCTTGGCAGTGTGCTATCCGAAAACAGAGGGAGATGTTCTTGGACTGATTTTGGGACTTTAATCAATGATTTGAGTTTGAATTTTGTATAAAATCAATAACATACTGTTATAGGAAGTCAATACCATGTTTATATGTAAATTTCCCAACCAAAAACAACCATTTTGATCGATTTTGATATTATATTAAATTGGGCATTGGGATGCCTTAAATTGGGCATCGGAATGCCTTAAATCGGGCCGGATACCTTAAATTGGCATCGGATGCCTTTAATTTGCCAACCGCAGATGGCAACGCAAGGGGATCGAGAGGACGGCCCTCGTGGTGGTTACCCCGAAAGGTAAACGAAAATCAAGTCCTCTCCAACGGTTGAAATTCAAACGGTGCCTTGGTTACTCATCGCGATGCCTTTGTTGCTCATCACGATGCCTTGGTTGCTCATCCCGATGCCTTGGTTACTCATCGCGTTGTCTTTGTTGCTCACTGCGATGCTTTGGTTGCTCATCGCGATGATTAACCCACGTGATGCCTTGGATTACTCATCGCGATGTCTTGGGTTACTGATGCGCGCGTATTTTTCTTTCATTAATGGTATAATCGTCTTTTCCCCCCAAAAATTTCTTTTTTCGATTTTAAAAAAATATGAGTGGACTAGAACGATTATAAATGTTGAAAAAAGGATCGACCTGTAATTCACCCTAAAAACTGTATATTATATTTTGGGTTGACTTTAATTTTATTTTGGGCCAAGCCTGTATATAAGTACCATAATTCTATTTATTTTGGGCTTGGCCCACTAATTATTGAAACTGTTGGACTTGTTAGTAATGTGGGTTTTCTAGTTATTAAGAAAACAAAAAAAAAAAGGACGTGAGACGTGAAAGAGTATCGCGCACAACGACCGTCGTATTTTTGGGAGTTAGTTACGTTGGAAAGATTAGGGTGGGGTTGGATTCCTTAAGAGCAGAACGAAAAATACTTTGAATCAAATTAGTGAGATTAGAGAGAGAGAGAGAGACGACGCAAGGAAGAGAGGGGTGACGCACAAGGAGTTGATCAGGCAGCAAGTATTATGAAGGAACAAATTGAGGTAAGCCTTGTTTTCCTTTCTCTGATCAGAGTAATGTTGTTATTTTACTCTCTATAATGCAAGTTTAATTTGTGAGTTTGGGTACTGTAAGAGACGGAGAATTGAAGCTAATATTCATGGGGTCTTTGTCTTTTGGTGTATTGTGGGTGTTGGAAATTGGAATAGAGGAAGAAGAGCGAGAGAAAGGGGCCGGTGGTGGAGAGAGAGATGTGGGGAATTGGATTGTGAGTGTACGTTACAGGGGTTTGAGGTTTGAATTAGGGAGAAGAAAAAAAAATTTGAGAAAGGGGAGAAAGGGAGGCGCTGAACAATCGGTAGACGCGTAGGGTCAGGTTGACAGGAAATGTGTGTGTGTGTGTTGGGGGGGCGTTTGCTTTGCTTTCTTTTGGTCTATTTCCTTTCATTTTCCTTTCTTTGATTTTCTCTCTTGGTGTTAAGGTCAACAATGGTGAGAGAGGAATTATGTTGGTGGAGCGTTACGGTAGATAATGGGTTGACTAGTATGGAATTAGTAAAATCATTTATACACAAATAGGAAGAAGCAATTTACTATATTTGTTTTTAATCAAAGAATAGTTTATCAATGTACTATAATATTTATACCTTACTTTTTAGATTAAGTACAAGTCACAGTATGATTATCATAATTATGTAATTAAGTTATGTTTTGAATTTTAGATTTGGCCAAGTGTGGGTAGCAGCTTTATTTCGTGTACAAGTTAGTGTTTTGCAATGCTTAAAAAAGTAAGAGATTTCGCTTTTTTTAGGTTATTTTGTAAAACATATATTTGACGTTAAGTTCCCTTGTGAATTCTTGAATTATCGTTTTGATCGCTATGCCCGACCTCAGGTCGGAACTTGCTTTGACTCCGTCAATTCATGTTTTGTTGTATCATATTTTTTAAAACATTGTGTTATATCTTTGGTATTTTGTGAAATACTAATACTCTGAAAGTAAATTCGTATGTACCGTTTGATAATATTTTTGTTTCGAACTCCGCTATGATCACTAGCAGAACCCGTCACTGGGTATAGAGTGACATTTTAGTTCGTGATTACAAACAAACCCATCACTGGATATATAGTGACATTTATATTTTTGTACCACCTGGCCCTTAGTGCGGTAGTCCGAACTTACCTTTATTAGTTTACCCTCGGGGTGAAATTTTTGGTACCCTTCGGGGACAATTGTGTACTTGATCAATGGATCACCTATGTGATCATGGCATCTGTGAGTAATTAGTCGTGGCTAGTCGATATGGGACGGTTTGTGGCGATTAGATTACTCGACTTTGTACCTTGCATGTTTCCCTTTCTTTGAACTCTTATTTGTGAAACACTTATTCGTTCACCTTGTTCATGTATGTTGTTAAGCATTATATGAACTGCCAACTATCTTTTTGAAACATTGTTCATTTTGATTATTCTCCTTGTGGGTCCACCCTTCCTTAGAAACTGGCATTATTCGCTCACCCTTCACTATATTCTTCTCCTCAGGTCACAGGTTAGAAGTAAGGTTTTGTGTTGAAGCGTGCATACAATGATGGGCTAGGATTTATTTTATTAAGTTCTATGTAATAAATTGATTTCAGATTGGATGTTAGAATAATTTGGTCAGTCCTGTGAGACAATTTATTTTGGGCCTAGATTTTGAGGCTTATAAACTTGGGTTCTCTTCCGTAGTGCGTTATCTTATGGACTAAACTTGATATGTTGTTTCAGTTGATTTAGTCAAGTTTGATTGTTAGTTGTGACGTATTCGAGCTTGGGCCCAGGTTTGGGGCGTTACAGAGTATCACACCTCTCATAGCCCAAAATATATATGCAGTATTTTGTCTCACCCCACCAATACTTTGAAACCCTACCACCACATGTGTCCATCGTTCGTTTCTCCACAATTTATGTCATGTAATATAAATCAGAGTTGTTTAAGAAATAATAAACATGTTATGAAAATAAATTATACAAATAAAGACAAGACAAGTATAACCAATAGAAACCAAAGCAGTTCAATGTAAAACAATTAAGAAACTTGAGGATTTGAAGTAGTTCACAACGTGAAAAGTTGATATGTCCACTACCAAGCGGTCACCTTTAGATTTTGAATGTGCATTATATTCCACTATAGTTACAAGTTAAAAGTCTACACTACAAGATTCTATGAAAAAATCTTAGTGACTACTTAAGATATCATCAATTGATTGTGTACAAAATATTTTACTGATATTTATGAGTATAAGTGTTCTCCATAAAAAATGAATATCACTTTATGTGTTTGTGTGTAATCAATTAGGCTTTAAGAACTAAGAGTTTCAATAGTCATCAATAATTGTGTATTGGTTGAACCTAGTGCTTGGACTAAGACTTGAATGTTTGATAAAATCTCTCTCTCTGTAACACCGACCTTACTTCATTCCTAGTTAACTCATAATCACTTTGTATCGACCTTGAAACCCTTGGAGTGTGTGTTGTCATGCCTGTTATACATGACGTGTTAAGTTATAACCTGTGTTCGGCTCGTAATTAACCTATAGGGAGTAGTGTATTGTTTCTTTATTTGTTCGAGACCATTCTCGACATCGATTAGCGTTTGTGTATATCGTATAACCCTCACGATTGTTTGACCATGTGTTGGTTGAGACTCCCTTATGATTGATAAGCATGTCGATCTTGTCGTTAACTCATGTCGAGTCAATTCGAGTGTTGTTTCGCGTGTTTAACTTCGTGTACAATTGAGACTTGGGTTCTTTATCATTTGTGTACCATTTTGGGACGATTCGGTTGAGTTTTGGGTGTGTCTTGACTTGGTTTGAAGTTAGGATCATGTTAGGATTACTTGGTATGACTTTAGAATCACTTTTGAACACTTTTGGAGAGCCCAGCGTGCCCTAGCGCACCATGGCCGCGCCTTAGTGCGCAGTTTGGCTGAAGTTTTAGACAAATTAGACCAAACTTCTGGGAGTTTCCGCGACTTAGCGCGCATCCCTCGCGCCCTGCTACTAACAATTCTGGATTTTTTTGACTTTTGACATTTTGACTCATTTTCCGTGGCTAATGTTTGGCCACGTCTCCACCACCTTAAATCAAACTTCCCCAGCCTCTTATACACCTAGGGAGAGTCTTGAACACTCTTATTTCTTCCCCAAAACACCCAAGAGCTTAGAGAGAGAGTATAGAAAGTTTGGAGAAAGAATTTGCAATATCTTGATCGTTCGGAGTTGGATTCACGATCCATTTTCACCGTAGCATAGAGGGCGACGAAGGGATCATTCCTAGCCAAGAAATTCGTCCGATCCATTGCTGATTCACAGACCACCACCTTCATCTCATGTTTTTAGAGAGAGAAAGTGTAATTTTGAGATAGATAAAGCTTGATTCTGACTTGGATCGAGCTTGGGATCGACGATTGGACTCCGTAGCATCGTAGAGGTCGCGGAGGAGTATATTTCCACCTGAACCCCTTTGATTTCGTGGAGAATTTGCGTTGTATTGTAAGTTACTAAACTTTCTTCTTAGATTTCAAGCATCGTAGAGTATTATCGCGATGTTTACGTGGTACACATGTTGTATATGAAATCTCCACATGCTATAATTGTTCAGATGATTTGTTAACATGTTATTTATTGGGAATTGATGATTTTTCATTGATTTCATAGTCTCCGAATATTAGAGACATATGAATGATGTTGTGGTACACGTTGTTGTTGTACATGTGGTATTGACGTCTCCTAGTATTAGAGACTCATTGGAATCGTATTGGGAATGTTGTTGTTATGGTGATTGTATTTGAGTGCATAGACTCGTCGAGGGTTATCGTGATCATTGTAGTCGTTATTCTTAGACATTGATGATATTGAATTATTGGGGCATTTGTTGTTTATAAACTCGCGTTGAACTCGCGAGATTGTTATGAGTATAGATTTTCGGTACATTGAGTATGGTGATTGAGATGGGTATGTAGGGATGATGCTACGGCTTGTCCCAACGTTTTGAATATTTGTAAGACTCGAGCGCAGTTGTTGGGATATTATGAATTGTATATAACATTGTGTGGACTAGACTCTAGTTGTGACCGACTCTAGCGAAGTCGAATAGGACGTTAAGAATATACGTCGTGTAATGAGTTAATTAGTGATATAAATACGTATTAGTAGTATTTTAGTCTCCTGCGATGTGGGATGACGAATTGATGAAATCTTGATCGAATAAACTTGAGTTAGTCAACGTTGTTGATCACATGACTACTTGAATATGGTTGGATGATTATATATACACCCTACGTGTAAGCTTTGATTAATTATTAAAGGTACTCATGATTTCATATAAGTTACTAATGAGTTGTGTACGATGATGTGTGACATACGTTGGGAATGACTTAGTCACTACACATTGAATGACGTGTTTATTATGAGTTAAAGTTTTGAGATACCCCAATTATCACCCAATAAGGGTGCGGGAACTAGTGTTGAGTTGCTACAAACGTATTACGTAGTGAGTTTGGAATGTAATGGATTATGAGGCATATTATTGGAGTGTATTATGTGGTTATAGGATACCGTAGAAATCCTAAGTTTAAAGTATTCATTATGTATGGATTATGATTGTAAGTACGAGTAGGCTTACACATGTTGTGATTTTAAAGTCTAACATTCGCGGACTTAAATGGTTTGGTGTATGTATGGTTGTTCTAGTAAGCAATAGTACAATCATCTTACTTTGATGATTGATTATGTGTTTAGTATTTACAAGTTCATTATGTTGATTTGGTATGTGATCCAATAGAATACATTATGATTTGATTTCGTTAAGTTGTGATTTAGTAGAACGCATCATGATTCGAGTTATTAAGTTGTGATTCAATAGAACACGCTTGATTAATTTAGCATAAGTAAACATCTACTTGTGCATTGCATCGAGTCCAGCTGGCATATGTGCATTAGAGGTGTATTGACACTCGATTATTGCGGGAACAGGGGCTTCGTAATAGCCAAAGGCCAATACACTAGGCCTCGCCCTACTGTTGGCCACGGTATGGGGTTTCTCTAGTCCCACAGTTGAACGGAATAAATGTCGACTGTGTACTGTCGACATTTTTGTATACATTGGGATACGGACACCGGTCCCTTGAGATACTTGTAAGTGGCTAGAGCCGTATTTGTCTCGGGTCGTAGGGACCGAGCAATACGTCGACGTGATACATAAAATGGTTCACAACGGTACTTGTAGATCGTGCTTGACGCGATCGTACATATATTTGTTTTGGGATACGAGCACCGGTCCCTTTGTGATTTGTGTACGGCAAGAGCAACACAATCATCTATTTCGTTCGTAGTCGATATTGGGAAATGTGTCCAGATCGCGCACAATTGTTTATTATGGTTATCCAAGTAGAAGCACATGAATCTATTATTATTATTATTATGGTTCGTTGAAGCAGAAGCACATGAATCTATTATTATTATTATCTTGTTGGATAGCAGCAGAGGCATCTTTTATAGTTCTGTGAAGCAGCAGCGTAATCGTCTTCTACGGCTTCATGGAGCTATAAGGTCGAAAGAGTTACAAGGGATTTCGGAAGTGTACCTTGAATCCACCATATCCATCTTTATGTGTTTACTTTACGCTTTATGTGCTTCCTATACGAACGAATGTTGGTCGTGGTCTCCAACTAGTGCATGACAGTTGGCGGCTACTGAACCACTCGTAAATATAGGGTTGGTTGTTTTATACGCTACAACCTATTTATTATCATGTTATATTAATGTGCATAATGCCATGCCATATTGTTACATTAGTAACTTACTGGGTCTTCGACTCATCCCTTCCATATTTGTTTTCCTTAGTTTGCAAGGTTTGAGTTCCAGCGCAGTGAGGCTTTAGTTCAAAGTTCCTCGAGTTGTATTTAGTTAGTATTTTTGTTTATCTCTTATTCTGTGAGATCGTGGATTTAAACTAAGTTATGTAAACTTAGTATGTCGGGTAAATATACTTGTATTTTATAAACTTGTATTTGGTGCCGACTTGTTGAGTCGTGCCGGTTGTATTGTCTTATGACTTCAGTTTTATAGTTAGTGTGGCCTTGTGCCCGTCGGTATTTTATTAATGGCTTTCCCGAGCGTGTTGTCTCGTGGTGTTATGAATATTGTTGTTTCTCCGGCTCGTGTTTGGCCATGGAGGTTTTATATTGTTATTGGAATTTTGTCATTCGAGGTTTTGAAACTCCTATTTTATTTGGTATTCCGCTGCTTAGTTTGGTTCGAGCATTTGTGGCTCGCTTTATTTAGTTCTTTCAGCTGTTCTTCTTCCGTTTGAGTTGTTCTTCTTCGGTTTGGCGCTCCGAATTGGGGTTCAACATCGAATCTCGGACTCGGGGCGTCACACACACACACACACACACACACTCTCTCTCTCTCTCTATATATATATATATATATATATATTTAAAATTGGTGAATATGTCTTAGATTGTGACACCTTATACATAATTGTTAAATCTTCATTCTAAAAGCTTGACTTTTGAAATTCTAGGGTGAATGTCATTAGCTAATAGTTGTACCTAATTACTATAGGTAGGTTGTGACATCTTATACATAATTGTTAAATCTTCATTCTTAAAGCTTGACTTTTGGAATTTTAGGGTGGATGTCATTAGCTAATAGTTTTACCTAATTACTATAAATATGATATTGTGGTATATAACATTCTTCAAATACATTAATAGAAGAACTTTAGCTATTGGCAAGGAAATGAAAAGTTAGGAAAACAAAACAAATTGATATTGTCAATAAGATTTGAACTCACAACCTTTTAAATATAAACACTCACCTTAGACCAATTCAACCAATTATATGTACTTATTTAAAATACTACATATATTATAGCTAAGTGGGATTATATATTAATTGTGACTAGATCAAATAGGTTGAGTACTCCAAGAGTAATAATAATAATAATAAAAGATGTTCAATATTAGTGTTTTATGATAGAATGCATAGAAATTTCACACCTCCCAATAGACCCCCCGTAATACCCGAGCATTTCATTAGCATATTAATCTTTTTACTATGTGTATGCATTGTTAACTTGATTATATTGGCTCATAATTACGAATAGATGAGTCGTGAACTAATGTTTGTATGTCTTGGTATGCTACTTTCTTACATTATTTCGTGGCATAATTTGAGTTGAAAGGGAAGAGATGAGTGATGATACTTTGAACTAGGTATGCTTGTTGTATATGGATTTCAAAGTGTTAAACCGAGCCTTGTGAAAGAGAGAGATGTTGTGTTATTTCGAGTCTCAAAATGAATCGATCTTCGACGTTGTTTTCGTGTTCGTAAACTTTGTTGTGACTTTTGAACCTAGGATGATATAGAACCTTTAGAGACAACCTTTGATGAGTTGTAAGTGTTATACATTCAAATCTAGGAGTGCCCGAGCAACCGAACCAAGAAAATTATACAAAACACAAAATCACCCAAGACAGGAACAGTTGGCACGCTTGCACGCTTGCAAGGCGCGACCGCGCCGATGCTGCACCGAAACTTGACACTCATGTTTTAAGTCTTTTCTTGATGCCACCTCCGCTAAACCCTACTTTGGCTGGTCTAAGTCGTGGGTAATGTTGGAGAGACCTTATTCTAGCCTTTTGAACACACAAAAACCCAATTTAATCTCCCAAATTCTCTCCGTAATTCATCAAATTAACCTAGGGTTTCACAAGTTCTTGCTTGATTCACTTGTTCCTTCTTCAAGGTAGCACCTAGGGGTGAAGATCTTAAGTATTTGACTGGTTTAATCAATGGATTTCAGAGAATAATCGGTGGTTTAGCTCTCTAATTAGGTAAGAGACCTCTAGCTTACCCATCTTTGTAGTTAATCGATTAATTTCGGTTATATTCGATTGTTAAGTTGTTATGATGGTGAAATTGTATGATTCAGCCATGCTAAGTTGTTAGTAGGATGATATGATTATAGGTAAGTGCTACTAAAGTGTATTGGTGGCTATGCGAACCTTGAATATGTTGTTAATCGGTCATGTACTTGAATTTGCGAAATTGGTAGGAAACTAGTTAAACTCAGGTATGTAAGTTGGCTATGAAAGTGAAGATGTGCCTTGGAATTGAGTTGTTTCATGTGAGTAACTTGCAACTTATGTTAATTCGTGAATATGGAAACCGAATAGACCCTTGAGGGGTAAACGTAAATCTTGAATTTATACTTGAATATGGAATGATATGTGAACATTGAATTAGTAAATGAAAGTAAGACAAACAAATGATAACTTTCAAGGAGTTTTGGTTGACCACTGACTGTCATGGGGCGGAGGGCAGTAATAGTCGGGTTGTGGCGACCTTAATCCGGCCTGCCTTTCTATTTCGGCCAAAATAGGGCTTTACACTACGTAGATTATTGGATGAGAGTAGTGTTGTCTCATGATTCCCGATGTTATAAGGACTTGAGTTCATGTTGACTTTTTCCCCAGAAATACGTATTATACGAGTTAAGGAGAGCTGATTAGTTAGAGGTGTACCTCGACTCTATATCATGTTGTACATGATCTCATGGTATTGTTACTTGCTTCATACGTGATATAAGATGTTGGTTAGCTCATTGCTTTATAAGTTGGTCATTACTTCCAACTGGTATAGGACAGTTGGCGGTCGTCAGCCTTCTTGCGTTGGTAATGAGACTTGGTTGCTTATCAGTTATGATGATCCTGTGTTGCTACATGTTAGCATCATATTACTGTTGCATACATGCATGACATGCATAAGTATAATGGAATCTTACTAAGTCATGTGTGACTCACCCTTTCACTATTATTTTCCTTAGATCGAAGCGAGGCGAAGGCACACGCGTGAGGCTTTGCGGCTCGTTGTGAGATAGCAGGTCGTTGACTTTCTTTTGGGGTAGCTTTTGATTTGTGTATATGGCTAGACAGTGGTCTTGTCGTACTGTTTATGTATCAAATACTGGTCTCTTTTTGTATTGTATATAAAGGCTGGATGCCTTCTCTTTTGGTTTGTATATAAGTTTGGATGAGTTCTGTAAACTCAGTTGTATACTCTTTAGTCTGTGAAGTTGAATGACATGTCTCCATGTTTCTGTTATAGCAGTTGTGTTGTGTTAAACAGGTGGTTATATTGATTATGTATAGAGGGTTCATACCCGAATTTGGTCTCTATTTAGGAGCTTGAATTAGGGTATGATACCCCCCTCTCTCTCCTTGTAAACAAAATTGCTTTCGATGGCTCGAGAAAGCTATCGAGCGACGATGAAGCTTTCCATCACCACCATATTTCTTAAAATCCCTCTCTCCCAAAATTTTCTCCTTAGAGTTCCCTAAGATGACTCACACTTCTTTCAAAAAAGGACAACCAATTCTACCACCTCCACCACTTCCTTCGCCGTCAATCTATTCCGCTCTGGTACTCGATCCTTTCTCCCTCTCTTTCTCTTTCCAATTCCAGTTTATTGTTTTTCATCGCAAATTTAAGGATTTTTTTGTACCCTATTTTGTTTTCATTGTTCTACTAATTTTGTTCTACTTGAAGCGAACATATTTGATTTTTTAATGGATGAAATATTATTTATTTATTTGTTTTCAAATTGTTTTGACCTTAGAGACAAGGTTTGATAATTGTATGTAGCTCTTTAAAAGGAAGTATTTTTGAGCAAACAAGTGTAATTTTTTATTTTTCAGAAAGAATTAATTGCCATGTTGTCACCTCAGTTGTTTCCTTAATGACCTCAGAGGCCTTATGATGAACGGTCCATTTAAAATTCTTTATTCTCTGAAAAAGTTAGATTCAAAACACTAGGTGAGACACTTCTTCTATAGCTTTAGCTAATTACTATAATTAGGATATAGGGTATAACTACTATAATTATACATAGAGCCGCCATCCTCGAAGCTCTCAGAAATGATAAAATTATTTGATATCATTTTTTGTCATAATTCTCCTTTTTGTTGTTTGCCCATATTAGCTCAAAATATAAATTTTGATTTGTTTTTTATTTTTTTGTGCGAATTATTTTTTGACGAAATTGATCTGAAGCATCTGGTAATTTTTTATGTCAAAGTGAGGAAGTATCGATGATGTTAGTGCAAACCACATTCCAATGTCATGGTAAATTTCATAAAAAAGTAAGGTGTGAACAATTTTCTCAGATGTGGGCGTCCAAACCATGGCAAGTTTCTTTCTTTGGAAAATCTCATGTCTGAATGTTTCATATTATAAAGCTTTTAACAATTACAGGAGCATCTTCTTTATAGCCATTTTGTGATGGATCAGGTTATCGTATGAGCATGGCTAAATCAAAATTCTTTTGAATTGAAAAACCAATTATATCATTCAAGTTTTGTTCCATATAATAAGTAGGTAATTGAATAGGTAATTAAGATTCACATTGGTATTTATTGTCACGTTCATTTTCAATTTTTGGTAATTTATTTTCTTTTGAATTGGAAAGCCTCTTATATACCCTATATCATAAGTATAGTAATTCGGTAAAACTATTCTCCCTAGAATTTCAAAAGTCAAGCCTTGAGAATGAAGACTTAACAACTATATATGAGGTGTTACAACTTAAGGCATCCTCACCAACTTTTATATATATATATATATATATATATATATATATATGGGGGAGTATTTAATGGTTACTTTTTTATTTAACCATCAATGGTTACTCTCATTATCAACCATTGGATCAAAAATTAAAGGTTGAGATTTAATGCATTAAATGACTCACCTACTTGCATTAATTGTATTTTCCAACTAACCATTAAATCTCAACCTTTAATTTTTGATCCAATGGTTGATAATGAGAATAACCATTGGTGGTTAAATAAAAAAGTAACCATTAAATACTTCCCCATATATATATATATATATATATATATATATATATAGAGAGAGAGAGAGAGAGAGAGATTTGTGAAATATCAAAATATGTGATATCAAAATAGGTATTACAACTATTTTCAGTTATCCCGTCCATAGGACGAGTATTTTGCTAGTCTCTTGAATATTCAAGTTTGATTCCTGGGTTTCTCTCTGTGTGCAACTCCCTTGCCCAACCTTCTTTAATGCTCTATGGTGTTGCTTTTATACTTGAGATCGTGTAGTTGTTTGAAGGTAATCTTAAACATGTGATCTTGGAAAATTGGTGCATTTGATGCATATAATTGTTGAAGATGACAAAGAGTTGTCAGATGTCTTGTCCGTTTTGATTTGTTTTAACTGGTAAACTGTACGCAAATAAATGCAAAATTAAACTTACCTAAAGTAAGTAGAGTTAATAGCTTAAACAACCCGTAGCAAAATAAATAATGTTGATAGATTGCCCATGTAAAGAATACTATGCAATTCCACCTTTCTTTGTCCATGTAGAAAGATAAGGTTTGACTTGTTAAATGATGATAATGACTCATTTACAGACTTATCTTCCACATTAGATTTCCTATATAGGTAGACTTCTTTTTTGGCTTCATTATCAGCAAACTTTGTTCTTTGTAGGAATGAGTCCATCTTATACATAAACCAAAGTATGTAGTTTGTTGATTTTTGCTTTCAACACTTATGTACTAAAGCCTAAAAAACTAAGTCCTAAAGAGAAACTCTATTGATGTGGTCTGAACATTACCTGTGCAAACAATTAAGAGTCCTCAATTAAGAACAAGTATTGGGATCAAACAAATCAGTAGGAACTAAGATATATTTTCCTTATAGGATTAATCAAATCCCACCAATTATGGGACTAATTACGATTGATTGTTGCCTTGTAGATTAGTTTAGGTCATATTAAGGAAGTCTTGAAGGAAGAAGACAACACACGAAGCATGCCATCTTGTAAAACTATAGAGTTATCAAAGCCAAGTTGTTTGTGCTCATAGTTTCTTACAATCACAAAACTTGCAGAGTTTGTGATTGAAACCTTAAGGCAAAATATATTATCGGGCCACTGTACTTTGGGGAAGGTTACAATTCGGTCACTGATTGTTTGAAAATGTTATTTGAGCCACTGTATTTCAGTTATCTTGTAAGCGATCCCACCAAGATGTTAATTTTAAATAAAATCTCTATTTTACCCCTATCTTCATTAAGGGAGATGAGGATGAAGACAGGGGTAAAATAGGAATTTTATTTAAAATCAACGTCCTGGTGGGTCGCTTGCAAGATAACTGAAATACAGTGGCCCAAATAACATTTTCAAACAATCAGTGGCCAAATTGCAACCTTTCCCAAAGTATAGTGGCTCGATTGTATTTTTTGCCAAACCTTTAACAAGTTTCTATTATCTGGTAACCGAAGAAATTGATGGATATCGAGTTTTTACGAGCTTGTTTAACCTTTCAAAATCTGTTTGTGGCTATTTGTATTTGACATTGAACTCATATAGTAGAACTTTGTTTGAAGACGAACAATGGATATATATGAGGGTAAAATTAGAAAAACTTCGAACCACTTAAACATCTCTCTCTCCCCCCCTCTTTTTCTTTTTCTTTCTCTTTCTCTCTTCCTCTCCCCTTTTTATTTTTCTTTCTCTCTCTCTCTCTCTCTCTCTCTCTCTCTCTCTAATATGAACCTTGCCAAGAGTAACAAGACGCTATAACAATAATTTGGAATCAAGATCGTTCTACGGTTAGATTTAAAAGGTAGAAACCACGACCCAACACCCACAATAAGTCGTGAACCTTAGTATGAATGAAGTTTGATGGAAATGAAGTTGTACCCCAACGTCTTTAACGAGACACGAACTTTGGTATTAGTGGATGGTACTAAAAATAGAGATGGAACATGTTTAATAAGTTAGGGGTTTGAATGCTACAAGATTTACTTCTCGATAAGTTCAGTAATTCATTAAGAACTAAGGGAGAATAATTTCACTCAATTGTATTTCATAATTGGATGATCCTTTACAAAAGCATGACTAGGGTATTTATAGTTCTTTTAGAACATCCATCCAAGCTTAGGGAAAAGGGAAATGCTAAAGGAAATAAAGAAACAATAAATGCTTAATGATAATAATAAAATGTCAAAAGTCACACGAGAGCAAGATACATGTCCAAATTCCAGTAATTTGCCTCTATGATCAGTTTATAGTTAATTGATTGCAACTTTCTCTAAAAAAAACCCCCAAATTATGATCCGTTTGATAAGTTAGAAACTAGACATTCAAAGCTTTCCAACCATATATTGCTTGATAATTTTTTAATTTCTAGATCATTCCTGGTAAGTCGTTGAAGTGGACCCCACTCGAAATTCCCTCAACTTGGATCATATTGAATGGTTTTGGCTTCTTGTATTTGTGCCACTAGTATTCGATTCTTCCACTTTGATTGTCTTTTTGCTAAGTCCCACTTATATTCCCCAAGGATCCATCAACTGATTTTCGAGCCTATCATCTTTTAACAACCTTTGAAACTTGAAAACTAGTGATATCTTTGTTCTTTAAGCTCTCCTTTAGGATAAACCATCATCTCATCCGTTAAAGAGTGAATACCGAATAGCTCGGTAAATTTGGCAAAAAGAGCTATTATTAAACTTCCCAAAATCCCGAGTCATCCTCCGTCTTTGCCTAACGCCAAACAAATTTATTTCAAAATGTTTTAATAAAATCTCCCATTTCTTTTTGAAATTTAGTCTCGATCTTCCAAAATTCATACTTTCGCTTGACCATCCTTAAGCTGGTTTCACCATTGCTACAAAAATCATTATCTATCGTCTTGATTTATCTCTCCTTTTGGTTCTTTTCTCAAAGCTACGAGTTTCATCCAAGACCTCCTATTCTGATCATATTAAACCTTTTCCCGTTGATATTTCTTTACGCATATCAATGGTGTCCACGAATATCTCATCTTCACCATGTCGCGGTTTTCATCATTTTGCAGAATTCTCATGGTGGTGGCTTTTTTCTTTTCCATTTCTTGGCTGTTGGATCTCAAGCTCAAAACCGAGGTTACATAAAGGTATAAGGTCATTGTTTCTCTTTCTCTACCACTCTACTCGAACAGCCACATCCGTACTAGTACCATGAGTGTATCAACATTGTAGACCTACACAAACACTCGACTAACGACTTAAACACATAACCAACCTCCTAGAAGGATCCATTTCGCTAGCTAACTTATGCTCTATTACCAACCGTCATGACCGATGCGAAAATTTGTCGAACCTGTACCAACCCAATACATTCAAGATGATTTCCACATTTACTTTTGCTCCATATAACCCATAAGTTTTATATTAACACAAAAATCAACGGCAATACAACAAGCCAAAGAACAAACATATTAACTAGCTAACAAACCTCCACTTCTAAGCTCGGGATAACTTATAACCATATCTACCGCGCGAAAGATAAGAGTTAATTATATCCATTCGGACACATTACAACGTTTATCAATTGAATTCATATGTCAATTGCATTATCATAACATGTCAAAGTGAACTCATAGCAAACAATCAATGGTAACACGTATCAAGTATCAACATGGTAACAGCATATCAATCTCGAGGTATCTCGGAAATACCTATACTACCAACCAACCAACTAATAATACCAATGTAGAAACCGTTGATGTCGTATCGATCATCGAACCTCGAATAAGAATATGTGAACCATTTTTATTCATTCGATGTGAAGACTCGGTCCCCACGACCCAAGAAACAATTGGTATAGCTTACCAAGGTCGTTTAAGTCCGTACAACACTTAGCGCTATAACCCCTACCGGGACAAGGCCCGCTTAACAGTTTGGTTATCGGTTATTTACGCAATACCAATTCACAATCTCCACAAGTAGCCATATATTTAACAAATTCACACTTATAAACAAGTGCTAACCCAACCAAATGCTCAACTGGATGTTAAAATGTTACTAATTTAAACATGTATATCAAACTAAAAGTCAAGGATGACAACAACAAATTTCATGCTCATGTAGGTTAGGAGAACTACACATAACCATTCAAACTCCGAGATTGAAAATTAGTGCAATACCATCAAACGTATATCGTATAACCAATCACACCACAAGTACCTCAAATCTCCAATAGCTCACAAAATACACACGTGGTCACATTGATTGAACCTAACCGATCGATTCGAATTTTTGGTTCGAGTGGAATTGAATGTGTCTTTTTATTGCACATTAACGCTTGAAGACCGAAGGTAGAACAACCATCAATATGCTTCACAAGTCCACAATGAGATTTCATCAACATGGTAACTTCAACATACTCAGTCTAAAATGTCATATGAGACATAAATCAAAAGAAGAGGGAGCTTACCTCTTGATGAAATTAAATGAAGGAAAATGAAATCTTCATGAAAAATACTTCTCTAGCCAAGACCTTCGCAATTACGAGCTCTTTGGTCGAGATTCTTTCAAAACTCAAAAATCTCACATTCTCTGGAAAATCTCCCTACTCTCTCTAAGTTTGCAAGATGAAATGGGTCCCTAAGTGAAGATAAGATCTCAAGATTTAAGTGGCCAAAATGAGAGAGGGGAGTCCACGTGGCACAATAGGGCCAAAATTTGGTCAAAATCGTCAAAAGCAAGAAAAGGTCAAGCTTGCCAAAGAAAGGAAGAAAAGGCACGGCCATGCACGCATAGACATAGATCAAAGGATTTCAAAGTAGCTAGCACTATGCGATCGCATAGTGCTATGGTCCAGTCCATGAAAATTTTGAACTATTTTAGGGTGATTCTGAAATGATCCCAAGTTATCCTAAGTTGATTCTAACTTCAAACCAAGTCCGAAGCACACCCAAAACAACCCTTAACAATACTATAAGTATGAAGAATTAAAACAACAATCAATTACAAGGATTCTACCGCGACTTAAAGTATCCGAAAAGGATGAAATTAACATGAACACAAACATGTTAGAGTGATGAATGCACATGAAATATGAATGACACTTGAAGAATTGTTAAATGTAAGACATGCGAATGGTGTAAATGATGCGGGTATTAGATCTATATAACAATATCATATTACATCTCGATCAAAATCTAAATATTACAACATCACTTCAATCAACCAATCACTAGACTCACCCTCTACCCCACCTCACAGCAAGTCACGCCACCGCTATGCACTCTGATCAAATCGAACCTGCAAAATCTCAAATAACTGGTGGGGGATGAGCTTGTGAGCCCAGTAAAGAAAGGGATACACAATACCACATAATAGAACGAAAGCATACGATTCAAGTAACACTTTGCACATGAAGTTAAACTATGGGCAATAACTCATGCTCAACGACAAAACATACTTTTAAAACGTTATCATGCTTGCAGCGAAACAACGTATAAGGATCGAATCTTGGTATTTGTGCTCGAAGCATCAAAACAAACTGCTCAATCATGTATCATAGTCTAGTATACTCTCGGGCTCAGGTTTAGTGGCAGAACATGAAACTCATATCTCATTCATTGATTCCCAGTCTTCTGGGCAACCAACCAAACAATTGTAATGGGACGCACTGAGACCGACATACTGACGAGTATCATTAAACTATTCCACATAATCATGCTTTTAACCAAATCACGATAAACACAATAAACACATTATTTTTAAAATCCATTTGATAAATAAGATGAAAAGATAATAACAACTCATATTTGAAAACAAGATATTTTTAGAAAGACGATCACGTGATCAAATTGACACGGAATCAGTACTGCGTAGTCTCCCTTACCTCAAAATGAGATAAAACCCATTATCGAAAATCATTGGTCTCAACATCATGTTCCCCGATAAAATTGATCTCCACCCCAAGCATGTCGAACCTACGGGGTTGGTTCGTCAAAACACCAAAGCATTGCGAACCAAATCGACATCGTACCAAAAATATAAAGTATAGGGTTTGGTAAGCATGTCAAGAACTTGGGTGTGTAAAAATGGGTTACAAATCACTCCAAGGTCGTCATATTTATGGTCAGACCAGAATAGGTGAATCGGCCACGAATTGGTGATGTTGAGACACTTGGCGATCAAAGAAATGATGAGTCACACCTTGCTGTCCGTGTGCCCACGTGGTCGCGCTTGCATGCCCACGCGGCCGCGTCGCTGACTCCTCAAGCCTATCTAAATTCATTCGTACTTATCTTCTTCATTCAGTCTTATCTTCTCGCCCGATCACCGTCAAAATTTCAAAGATCATCCAAATTAATCCTAAAAAGTCTCAAAACATCGTAAGATAATTAATTCTAAAACCCAAACAAAGTATTAACATGTCAAAAATCAATCTCGTGGGATCTCAAATTGGCTACGCCCAAGTCCACCTTTTAAGACTTGACTCAAAGAAAAGCTCAATATTATGACCTAACACTCAAGGTTAACACAACAGGGAAGTGAACAAGGTAAAATGGGGTCGGGTTCTCACAAGAACAACATTGTCTTCCCACAAGAACTTTCAAAAGACTATACATTTACCACCATCACATCTACGCTTTATCCTATAATAGAGACTAATATTATCACCGTTGTTGCTTGTCCGCCATCCACCTAATTATAGGTTATTCATCTTGAGCACACGAGTCTAAGCTGTTCTTGAATTCGTTGTACGAAATACTACCAACTTTTTTATCATAATAATTGTAAAATGACCAACTTAACGTCTAAATTTTAACTTTTGTTAGAATAGACCATCCAATTTATACAAAATTTGAATATTGGACCCCATATTGTTAAAATTAAAATTGGGGACCCTAAATGTAAAAAAATATCAATATTAGACCCCTAAAGCACAATTAACCAAACTTTAAATTATTTTCTAAATTCCAAATTCAAGGCTAATAATAAGGTGTGTCTGACATTATGATTTAATGACTTGATTTTTTTAGGTTTTCTTTTGTAATGATTAAATAAAACTAAGAGAGAAATAGAGAAAAAATTGATAAGATCAAAAAGAGAGAAAATCCAATATTACAGAGCAAATCACTAAATTGGAAAGGAAAATGAAGCCATAATTAAATTGTTAAACATAATCTCAAGTGAAATATCCCTATATAAAATATTTGACTCTTTGGATAAAATAGTTGACTCTTACCAGGATAAGTCATACAATTGTTATAAAGTTGAATAAAATTAATAAAGCCCCAATTAATGAAAGGTCACTTAATCTTTGGTCAATTTCAAATGAAGTTACACATATAAAAAAAAATATAAATAAGTAAATTAGTTTTATTTTGGTCATCTACGTGGTTAACATTTTTTAATAGTGGGGACTATTTTTACTACAATTTTTACTATTTCATAACATTATTAATTATTACACTAAATAAATATATACTTAGACAAAACTACCCCTTAATTAATTACTTGTTATTTGAAGTGGATTAATATATTTCATGTAATTTAAATTACCTTTTAATTCCTACATATCAAAAAAGGAGGTAGTTTTGCCTTTTCCATTTCTATTTATTTTTAATAAATACATTTTCTCAATTATGCTTATGACTCATTTCATGTTTCATTATAAAAATATTTTAAAAATCATTTATCGATCAAAATTTTAGAAAATATGTGATATTTTATTACTAAAAGAAACTTTGATTTAATTTAAAAGTATTATTTTAAAAATAAATTCAACAATAGCAATATGTCAGGTATTGAATTGATGTCGGTTTCAATCAATTCAATATTTAAAATTTAGAATCAATTGTTATAAGTAGGCGAAATGTATTAAAACTTTACGATAATATACCACAATATGATTTTACTATTGGATTAATTATTACAATTAAATTTCTTAAATCTAACAGTGAATTTTTTATTTTGATAAGCAAAGATCACATTTTTTTTTTCAAAGTTCGGTTGACAAAAAAATATCCTTATGATATTAGTTTTTCTATAAGGCAATATGACTCTAGTCGTGAGCTTCATTAATTAAAAATTAAAAATAAATAAATAATAATGTCGTTCATGTCTAATCAAAGATCATTTAATATGTTTGAATTAGAAAATAATATTAAAAGATAATTAGAAAAATAACTTTGTGAGTCAACTTAATATGAGTAAGTAATTAATGATAATTTTGTCTAAATATGTATTTGTTTAATGTAATACTAATGTAGTAAAATAACATCTCCCTTTTTAATGTTTTCATAATATAGACGAAATTGTTAGACTTTTGACGAAGATTAGCGCTCGTTACAATTTGCTTGATCACGTGAGTTGTTAAGTTGTTAAAAGCTCGTGCGTGGATTAAGGATGGAATCTTACCGTCCAAAGTGACTCAGTAACCCACGTCAGCAATCACTAAACACAAGATGACGAGTGTTAACCACATAAATTTAACAATTTTGATCATGATCACCAAACAAAAGGTAACGAGTGTTAGTTGCATGAACTCACTTGAATTTAACAGTTCTGTTCATGATCACTAAACAAAAGATTATGAGAGTTAGCCGCATGAAATCACTTGAATTTAACAGTTCCCTCCATGTTGCGAGTATATTTCAAAATGTTAACGACATGAATGAACAAAATTGATATACTTTTAATGGACGATCATATTTGTAATAGGCCAAAAGTTGGGCGACCTTTTTATTAATTTGGCCATAAAAGAACAAAAAGAAAAGAAAAGAAAAAGAAAGAGAACTCCTCCTGCCTTGTCTACAAAATCTCTGACGAAGGCTACTGTTACAGCTCAACGTACAACCATCAACAATCTCCACTGA